>OY288205.1:14664711-15299131 GCA_958449745.1 Ochropleura leucogaster | reverse complement strand
TACGGAATCAGGGCTAATGTGAAAGCTTTAGCTGTGCTGAATTATGCAAATTTAATTTAAATAACTGACTTTGCCAGTCTTGCTGGCACGCCACTATGGACTGGCACTATATGAGGCTATGAGCGCGGCTACATGTTGCTTGTTGCTTGGGGTGTCACGTGGCCAAACGCCTTGGGAAATAGCCTCACATATTTGTTACGTTAACGTTTCTGCGTATTCCGCTAATACTAGTTGGGTGGTGAACAAGGCACGAATATATTGACTTTGAAACGAGCTTTTAGCTACGAAATTATTTCTGTACAAGTGAGTTATGTTTCTTATTCAAAATGTTGTGTTTGCTACTTAGGTTTTCATCATTTTATAACAAACGACTTAGCGACGAGTTTATTAGAGAAAAGTCCTGATTTTACAGGTTTTTTTTCTATAAAGTAAAAATCTAGTTAGGTGCTTTTCGTAAAAATATTCGTAAACACTTTGTCATAGTATCTCCTTACATAGTATGTGCAGAATCTCGACAAGGGTAACAAAGTGTATTGGGGAATATATTATACACAACACAAGACGTATGACCCTTTACCCTTTTAGCGTATTACGGACGTACGGTGAGACACCTATCTCATAACAAAGAACTTGAGAATAATACCAAGTAGTGTGACAAAATGCGACAGACTACAGGCACCATCTAATTTAGCCTGAAGAACATAAAGTCTAATTAATTCAGAAGCTTTTGTCGCGAGCGCCGCCAACTTAAATATTCCGAGACATTGACGACTTTTGTATTAAAATTACACAAATGTTGTCTTTCCATTACGTCACTGTGGAATATTGTGATAGCGTTTGAGTTTACATACCTGTCCACATGAGGTATAATTGAGTACGATTTTCTTACTCGTGTTATTTTCGTTGAACAGAGAAATCAGAAGGGAGAATTTATTAAAGAATAGACGCACAGTATACATATTATGTTTTGTACAAAAACGTTATAAATTAACTAACCTTTTAAAACCACATAACTACACTATCCTTGACCAACCTCTGACCCACATGCTTTAACCTTTAAACACTAATAAAATAAAACGAATAGTTCTCCTTCACTAAAAGCTGGATCCAATTCCCTCGCGTGTGATATACACAATTTCCTATTTTATAACGGTTCGCGAGGGTCCTATAAACTTCTGTAAGAAGATATTATGGTGGCCACCATCCCTCACGTTAATTGCTACTGTTTTAATCTCTTGGTATAAACCCGTCCTAAACAAATATACGAGAGCACCTCGTTACATTTTACAATCATTAATGTGAAAGCTTCATTTTCCGACCGCAGAGAACGGATCAAATATGACAGTGAATACATAAATGGGTATATTATACATAAAATACTCGTATCACAATCTTCGCTGCCATACTCCTCCAAAACGATTTGACCGATTTATATGTTTTTTTTAAACAATTTTGGTAGGACTGAGAATCGATTGTAAGCTGAGCAGCGGGTGAAACCGCTGGGCACAGCTAGTATGGGTATACAATTTGTTAGCGTTTATAATATATTTTCCACAAAAGCAATCTAATTAGACCCTAATGGTTATTCTCAGAACTTCTTTCTTCTTCAGTAAGTAAACATATTCTACATGAAGCCTGCCGACAAAACATGATTAAATGAAACTTAAATATGTACTAAATCTTTGTTAGTCGCTCAGAAAAACGAACTTTCGGGCGGTAACTTCAATTAATTTAACATCAATGATTTATGAACGTTCTAAAACTTCTTTCGTAGAGCTAACAAATATTGTAAGCAAAATGTGATGGGAAAGCTCTCTATTCAGATAATATAAAATGTTTAAAAGTTACGAGTCTCTAGACACATATGAACTACGTCAACCAGACTATGGTGCTCGTGATAAATAGGGTGCAGTGAAACGAATGGAAATACTCGAGCCAGAAAACTAATACTCATAGGAAAATATTTTATCTCACTAACAGATTTTTATTTTTCTTTCTACAAAACAGATATTATGATTTATGATTTTCTGTCAGGTATTTTACAGTTTCTTATAGGCACCTATGAGTTTATATTCATTTTATGTATTAGTATATATAATTAACTAATCATAAATTTTATATGTTTGTGAACATTAGTATAACTATATCCCTATTTTCAAATTTCTTAATTTTAGTAAGGTTTGCTGTAAGACAACTCAATTCTAGGTTAAGCTCGCCGTTGTACATAAGTCTTAGTATTATAATTTGTTTTTGAATATTTGTGTGCAAATAAGAATAATAATCAGAATGTGTGTATGTCATTCCTCACTGCATATAAATACATAACATAACAACACGCTTTCAATATCGAAGGGATATTCAGACCGGGGTTGCGGGTTGTCCCGGGGTTGAGGGTTGTTCAAAAGAGATACCGCTGCCCCGGAAAATAAAGAGAAATAGAAGGTACATGGTTGGGTTTTTGTCAGTACAAGTTTGACACTCCCCCCCACTCCGCCCAGAGCGGGGGAAGTTATTTGATGATTTCCCACCCGCAAAAATGAGATATTCAGAAATTTACCTTCCGCTTATACACATACACTTACATTCCGCTTATTCCAAGTAAAACCCAAATGAGCCTATTGCCACCAACCAAGCCCGAGTCGACGAGGATGGGATACGGACCCACGCGTAGTCTAAGTTGTTTTTTGTTAGTCTAGAGGTTACAAGACGCTACTGCTGTACTCAGGATTTTCCATCACAAAATTACTCAGTAACAGCCACAGATTCAAGAACATTTATCTAATGTTCGACACGACACGGTTGTCGCAGTGACTAAGGTTTTGACTGGTATGCTACGTGTCACGGGTTCGGTCCCTGCACGGAACAAATATTTGTAGGATCTACAGATAGTTGTTTTAGGTCTGGCTGTTTGTAGATGTAAGTTAAATTTGTAAAAGCACCTACGATACAAGAGAAATTCATAGTTTGGGGCAACGTATTAATATGTATAAATACTATAATGTGTTCAGCGGTTTCACCCGCTGTTCAAACCATCCTTACCAGTTAGTGGTTTGAAAAATAGATGTTGCATCTATTTTATGCACACATAATTTTATACGAAACGATCCATCCGTTTTGGAGGAGTTTGGTAACAAATACCGCGATACGAGAATTTTGTATATTAGATATATTTATCGGACGTTAGACATAAACATTTCTTGAGGCTTGTGAAGGAGAAGAGAAGAGACTTATTTAGAATACAAGGTTGTTTATAAATGGTCAACTTAATTTGGTTAATTGCTCATGCAAATCCGACAGCGCGTGGGAAGCCGAACTTACTTACTTAACGTTATAAACATGATATTTTAGACGTCAGTATACCATGTATTGATGTATCTAAATACATAACGTGCTAAACGGGTAAATTGGATGACGTCAAACTCAATTAGTAAGTCATTGAGTATTGAGTAGTTCAGTCACCTCAAGTACTATGAAAGGTGTCGGCAGTGAAGCGTAGCAGGGGCAACCTAAAGGTTAGTCTGGCCTAGAGGTTCTAGACTGTTAATAGCGCCGAATATAAGGAGCCAGTATAAACATCTATATCTTGGAAAATCTGCGTTCATCAGTAATATTAAAATTTGTAGTCGACACAAACGACCGGACTCAATCGACTTCTACAGAGTTCCTCACAACACTGCAGTTCGCGCCTTCTATAGGCGAATGCACCCTAGTTCACAATTAAAACGTGGGAGTACAAGAAATCTAAGGTGTTCTGATGAAACTATCTTCAACCAGACACCCAATACTACTTAATTACAGTCTTATTTGTGATAGCCACGTCGCTAAACGTCCACAATTTGTGACACCAATAAATATAATGGTAAGAGTCTCGCTGGGCGCTATCGTGGGTCCTATACCGTCCAGTCCCGCTGTGATTAAACGACTACAATATAAATGATGAAGGCTCGCAATTAAGCGGACTCGCCCGCCGCATCAATCACTCCGGAGATATCTCGGGAACTGATTTTGTTAAGCCATTTTTCTGGTGGCTGGTAACACACCCTTTCACTTTGACGGGCCATATTGACGATTTCTATTTTCGTATTTGGATTATTAGTTTCTCGACTGACTGTATTGAAGGTTAACTAATAAGCCTGATATGAATGAGTGTCTGTCTGTCTTACCATGAATTTCGTTTGGTCGTCTGACAAATATTCAATCTAGAATATTTAATTTGCTGTATGCGTCCTCACCCGCACACATAAGGGGTTCCTCGTTTTAATTTACCTGAAACAATAAGAAAATATTTGTTAACAGTGTCAAAAACATAATTTCCATTAGAATAATTACACAATTTGAACAAAACTTTACTTAATCTTCTTAGTAAATTTTTAATAGATAGGGTAAATTGCTGAGGAAGTTTCCAATGTCGTCCCAGGTGTATAACCTTCGTAAATGGCTACAAGTCACGAGTGTGTGCCATACATAGGTTATTAACATTGCTTATGACTTATGTATGACTATGCTAAAGGTTGATTTCTACAACTTGCGCAAGAAGATATACTACTTTACGTTTTACAGCTACAGTACTGCATTTTTTTTACTGACTATGTCAGTCAGAAGTTACAATTACGATCTAGTAAAGTGGACGCTGTTAGTAAACCTTTTTGAAATAATCTGTGGAACGTGAATTTGAAAATCAATATGGCGGACTTAATTTTGACAGTTACCACGGCTGATTTCTACTAGTTGCGCAAGAAAACATCCTATTCAACGTTTTTTTTACTCCTGACACTCAAGTTCATCACGGAAATTATTATGAAGCGATTGCCCAACAAGTTTCGATCTATTACAGTAACGTTGTATTAAAACCTCATTATTGTTACGTAAGTACTGGAGTCACGACGTCTATGCACGACAAAGGTTAAATGACATTTCACGTCGCTTTGTCATTTTTTCTTTGTCGGAGAGCTTGGCTTCATCGCTATACAGTGCAATAAAATGCAAGTGCAATGCTATTCTCCTTTGTGCCTTGCAGGAATCCTATAAAATATTTATTGCCTTGTTTAGTCGACATTCAAGTCTTTAAACGATTTGAAATGAACTCGCACGAGGTGATGTTTCGTGTTACTGGTAGAGTGGGCGTTATCGAGTAAGTATATGGAAAACAAAGTCGAAAATATTAATGTAGTAGGTAGTGGTTTGTGGAGTTTCAAATAGAATATTATGCAGCAGAAGATAAGCGACTTCGTCCGCGTAGCATAGTTACTTTGGGCTAACGCTAACTTTGACCCTCTTCCCCTCTTTTTCCTACCTTTCTCTCCCCATTTGTTCCCTTTTCTCCCCCTTTTCTCACTTTTTTTTAAATCTGTGTCTGTCTCCAGGGTCTCAACTATCTCTGTACCAAAATTCATCAAAATCGGTTTGGCCATTTAGGCGTGAAGACGTAACAAACAAACATATCAACAAACAAACTCACTCTAGCTGTTATAATATTAAGTAAGGATATACATAAGGCGCTCAGAGATATCGTAAATTTAAAGAAAACTGTAAATTTTCGAATTCCGCTTTGAATATTCAGTTTTATCATATACTAGCTTCGCCCGCGTTAAATTTGGGGTAACACAGTTCCCCTTGCGCCTTATTGATTTGTAATAGCAACGCTAAGTTTTCCCTTCTCTTCCCTCTTTCTCCCTCACATCCCACTTTTTTCAAAAAAATATTAGCCTATGTCCGTCTCCTGGTTCCCTACTATCTCTGTACCAAAATTCATCCAAATCGGTTCAGCCATTAAAGCATGAAGAGGTAACAAACAAACAAACAAACTCACTTTCGCTTTTATAATATTAGTAAGGATTACTAGCTGTGCCCAGCGGTTTCACCCGCTGCTCAGTTAGGGTTATGAAAAATAGATGTTGGCCGATTCTCAGACCTACCCGATATGTACACAAAATTTCGTCTAAATCGGTCCAGCCGTTTCGGAGGAGTATGGGAACGAAAACTGTGACACGAGAATTTTATATATTAGATGTTACATAAATGTAGATACTTATGTATGATTTCACTGCATGTTTTGTGTCCTTTTTGAGATTTAATATTGGAAAAGCTTACTGGAAAAGTCCTTTCACAGATTTATATTTTACAATAATAGAGTGTTACAGCACGTAATTTCAAACGGCAGAGTTAAGAAGATTAAACATACAGGTGTTCAATCTTCGTTTACTGAAAATGGGTTCTGATCGATCTACGAGAGTATAGGACGAGCACTCGTTAAGATAACGTTTCGATTGTCTTAATAGGGGCGGGGTTTAATTCCGGTATCCACACCCTTCGCTCCAGCCTAATGTTTACGAGTGCTTACGTGGAGTGATTTGTGTTAGCACGTGGGTATTTTGATAGGAAATAGGTCGCGCGCGTTGGTACGCCTGGCTGGAGCGATCACGATCAACCACTAAGCACAACGACATTCATCACAGAACCGGCATCGAGTGTAGACGTGCCAACGTCACCGCCGCTCCGGAATCGATGACGTCACTTGTCAATAGGCCAATTTCGACGGCCATCAATTCTGGTGGCTTTATCGCGGTCGCCGCTATGAATATGGGACAAATAACCCAATTTTTCACGTCATATCTGTAAAAACTTTCTAGGTTGGTATTTTGACGTGTATTCTGTCTAGTCTATGGTTTCTTGCTTCAATACGTCTCTGTCGAATTCTAAGTAGAATGGACGTTACTTTGCTGTCGACGTGACACTTACCGGATGGCGTTCTACGATTTTAGAATCGAATATTTTGTAGCCTTTAGCATATAGAACGGTTACAAATACATCATATAAAATGTGAACAGAATAAACGGAAGTGCAGCAGTTCTCTTTTGTCACGTGAAGGCAAATAATATTAAAATCTTCACACAACGCTATTTATCGGCGCTCAATTTCCTGCTTTCATAAGTAGGTACGCAATTCGGGCAAGTAATGTCATACAGCATGACATAACGGCATTTACGATAATACAACATTGTTTGTTGCTGTCAGTCAGTGCCGAATGATTGATGGCGACTTTCGAGAGTGATGCATCATGTCGGGCGAGACGAGACGAGACAAGACAAGTCGAGCGATATTCAATAAGAACTATGCCTTCGTAACGTTATACCGTTTAATCATTTCGACTTAACTTACACAAGTCATGGTTAAGGCCGTATTATGTACAATTAATTATTATGTTACTAGGAAACTGAACAATTATTAGGTATTGTGAATAAAACTAGAATTAAAGTAACAGTTAACATTCAATGCCAAGTTATTTATTCACGGCAGCTGTTAGCACGATATCTATAATTATAAAGTACGTAGCGTGTCCAATACAATAGGTTCATAATTGTGTTCGCTGAACGTCGCTTCCCGGATAGCTGCGGGCATGCGTGGGAGTGCGAGTGAACGAACTCGTCGGTGGTGACGCCGACCGACGTGTGCGCATGTTCATTTGCCACCCACGACACATTAAGCCTTCGGCCTGTATACTTAGTTAGATAAACGTGCGATCACGATTGGGGATGTTTGGCTAAACTATTATTGTTGTTGGTTCGTCGTAATTTTTTCAGCAATTCTCCATTTGATAGCTCCGTTGGTAACTAAAACGCAGTACGCATAACTTTTGATAAATGGATTTTCCCGAATCGTGAGGCGAAGGTGCTCTATACTATACTAAACACATTTACACTAATATTATTAGGCAAAGGTGTGTGTGTATGTTTTGACTCTTTCACGCTCAAACGGCTTAACGGATTGGGACAAAATTTGGTATATAAATAAGTAGTTAAATAGCTTATCCCCTGGCTTAACAAACAGACTTACATCAGACTTACTTAACGCGGGTAAAACCGCGGAGTGCAGCTAGTATGTTATACCCAGGGCACAGGTACAAGATAAAGACTACCAACCATTTGTATTCAGCGTTACAAAAAACAACCTTGATTCTTCAATGAATAGAATAACAAACTAACCAATTCGTGTTACAAAAGTAATTAAATTCAGTTTTATGAAAATGAAAACGGACACCGTTCAGATGGGAATGTTCCAAGTTTAGTTAGGCGGGGTACTTGCTGCAGTCTGCCAAGTGCCTGAAGGCTCGCGGGACCTTCCCCACCCAGCCACTCCTCGCGATGTTCACGACTTACGTACCCACAGATTTTTTGGAAGATAGTATATAAGCGAATATATTCTAGAATCTAGAACACTCACATATATTATTATCAACCCCAAGTTATAAGGCCTTCATAAATATGTAGTTAACTTGTGCTAAGAAGCGATTGCAACAAATTGGAAAGTCATCCATAACAATTTAAGTTTGGAACTGTATGTCGCTTAGGATCCCAGGTACTCTTCGCGAGATCGTCAGCAACACCAAGGCGCTGTTGACGTTTCTCGAGGAGCTGGGGTGGATCGAATAATATTCCCACCCATACGCAAAATACGCGCCTCAGACGTGGAGTTGCGGACACCAGCCCGTTATACAATACAATACAGGATTCCGGGTATCAGCCCGTGGCGGTTGTGACTCAGATGAAATTTGATCAAGGAACAATAGGTACATAAAGAATGCTGCGGTCACCTCTTTCTGCGAAGCAGTCATGCTAGTGAAGAAAGTGGTCGGGCGTTTGAGGGAGAGAAAACCTCAAACCAACCCAGCCGCCACGCGAGAAGCCGGGCGTCGGGCGCTGCGAGACGACTCCCGGCCACCATAGATGCGGGCCTGTGGACGGTGAGCAATGGGTAGCCCACCGCCCATCCGTCTATTGACGACAGGCCGTGTCGACGGCGCGTTAGTGGTCCTCGCGCGTCTCAAAGAGATATCAGGAAAGCAATGGGGCTTGCCAAAGCCACCGCCTGCCTGGGTTGCGCGTTGTTCGAAAGAGATACCGCGGCCCCGGAACTTTGTGACTCAGTTGAAATTTGATCAAGGAATAATAGGTATACTAAGAATGCTGAATTCTAAGAACTTTCCTCCAATATATTTACTTTAAAAGTAGTCATTTTAACGGTGTAATTAACAAACATAAATAGGCACACCAGACTGGCTTCACCTTCTCAACTTCTAAATTAATTTATTTTTTAACTCTTTGAACGCTTATTTTTTCCATCTAGGCGTATAATTGAGCTTTTAATTACAAAAATGTTAAGTTTTTATTTAAATAGTTCTACAAAGGAGAACTTTCGGAAATTAATGTAATCCTCAGAAATACACCCAAAGGAAACTTGTTAACTGGTATACCTTTTAAAATTAAACAAAAGATTAACCTGGAGAAAAGGCTTTTGAAGCAATTATTTAAAACGGCTGCGAATTGAACTCAGAATGATACAGTGAAAAATATACCAGAAGTTTAATACGAATAGCAGTACGTGCAAAGTCAACGTAAATATAAGACAATCTGTCCCCTTACAGCAGCACAGATAAAACACTGGATTTTGATCAAACATTCCACGTATAAAAAGAAGTCCCGTAAAATACTTTCGCACTCAAAATATTGGCGACGGGAACACACATAAACATAAAAACACACAAAATATTGTAAGGTACACAGGGACCCGGGAGATATTGATACTGGCAACATTTACGGCGCTTGCTCCACTGGATAAACCTCTGCACATAATATATAGCTCTAATATATTCAGACTATGACGAACGGTAAGAGGCTTTTATGGTCCGCCCTGGAATCTTTCTTTACTTTGAACTCCGACTATATTTATTGTGCAAATATTCCAATATCTCCACATAGTTTTTCATTGTTAGTAATGTTGACTTGTTCTTCGCTGCCGTTTGACAACTACTAGTCTATCTAACAGTACATCAATATAAGCGTCGTAGGGTTAGACAGAGGTGTTACTTATGGTACTAACATTTCACCAGTTATGTATATGTCACACTAGCTGGCGCCCGCTGATGATAAAAAAGTATCCTATATGTTATTCCAGACTATAATATACCTCTGTGCCAAATTTCATCAAGATCCGTTTAGTAGTTTATTCGTGAAAGAGGATCAAACATATATCCTTACTCGCAAATTAAACACAATGGCTGGTTCAAGGTGCACGAAAAGAGAACCTGGAATGTTATTGGGAAGGCTCCCGGGATTGCGGGTGTTGGGTTGTTCGAAAGGGATACTACGGCCCGTAACATATAGGGCAATAGTTTTATTTTTAATAAAATGTTGTCCTACACTAGGAATTACTCCTGTAACACAAACAGCCAGACCCGGAACAACTATCTGTAGGCCATACAAATATTTGTTCTGTGCAGGAATCGAACCCGCGACACGCAGCGTAGCAGTCGATCGCTCAGCCACTACGCCAGACGTGTCGTCAAGAAGGAACTTGGGTGGGTTTTAGTCAGCTTTGGAGGCGTTTGTCCAATAGAAGCTAAAGCATAATACTTAACTCCTGATTCTGCGTAATTGACCGTTACTATTTTCTTAAAAAAGGCAAGCAGAAGATATTCCAAAAAAATACACGCTCATACAAAGCTTAACACTTGATGAAAATGTAATTTATTACGAGAATTAAAAACTCGGTTGGCGCCACTCGGAGTACACTCAGCCTCATGTCAAGATACGAATAACGTGTGAAGGAAGGCTCTACGGCTCATAATGAAAAATAACATGCCTGAAGTAATATCACTACAACTAGTTTGTGACAACGTCGTGGCTGCGCGATATGCTAAACGTTGGCTCTGTTTTGCTAATCCTGAACACATTCCGTTTTATCGAAATTTTGTTCAGCCGTTTCTGTGTCATTGAGCACCAAACATACCTATAACACAACAACACGCCTAGTGCTAGGCAGAGGTGATTTTATTATACGCTAGCTGGCGACCGTGGCGTTATTCCAGACTATAATCTATCTTTGTGCGAAATTTCATCCAGATCCGTTCAGCCGTTTTGACGTGAAAGAGGATCAAACACATCCATACTCACAAACGTTTGTTTGGTCTTCACACCTTAATGGGTTTACCCATTAAGGTGTGAAGACCAAACAAACGTTTGATTTTGATGAATTTTGATGAATTTTGGTACATAGTTGGGACCCTGGAGACGCACACAGGCAATTATTTTTTATAGTGAGAAATGAGGGAGAAAGAGGGAAGAAAAGGAATAACTTAGCTTTGCTATTACAATAAATAAGGCGCAAGGGCAAAACTACAGGTAGCAGGTACCTGCAAACCGGAAGAAACTGCGTTATCCCGAATTTAACTCGAGCGGAACCGCGGGAATCACACAAATAATACGTACTATACAGCAATAACCACTAAACACCAATCATACACATAAGACATTTGCGGATATCGGTTTCCCTCCTCACAAACACATCCCTACTATACTTTACCTGGATACGAGTATTAACACCTGCATCCGTAACAGGGTAAACAGAGCACCCAGTTGGGAATTGGGTCACACAAGAAACATAGCCGGCAATAAGTCAGACTTGTAATCAAGCGTGGAAAGTGCAAGTGGCTGATCGGCTTACAAGTCTTATTTTATACGGCGCGTGTAGAAAGTTAGGAGCAGTCGTCCTATGGGAATTTTGTGGTAATTTATGTACTTTATTTTCCAAAAGGCAAAATCCTTACTAATATTATAAAAGCGAAAGTTAGTTTGTTTGTTTGTTACGTTTTCACGCCTAAATGGCCGAACCGATTTTGATGAATTTTGGTACAGAGATAGTTGGGACTCTGGAGACGGACATAGGCTATTTTTAAAAAAAGACTGAGATATGAGGGAGAAAGAGGGAAAAAAAGAGAAAACTTAGCATGGCTATTAAAATAGATAAGGCGCAAGGGCAAAAACTACAGGTAGCAGGTACCTGTAAATCAGGAAAGGGGAACTGTCTTACCCCGAATTTAACGCGAGGGAAGCCGCGGGCAAGCTAGTTTTCTATAAATTAACCAAAAAACCACTAAAAAGAACTTTATTTCCGGGAATCGGTATTTTATTTCTGCAAACAAGTTATTACTTATTTCAGTTTTTTTTTTTTTGTATCGGTATGATGGTATCTAACACAAATACTTACCGAGTATTCATTTTCAATGATTACTTAAAATTCATGATCACTCACGTAGACATTGAATAAAAATTACAAATTATAAGTAGACAATATGGGACCACCTGGCAAAATTCTTAAAATAATATAATGAAAGGGTAAACCCCACCCTTTCAATCATACTATTTTACGAATTTTAAAAATCAGTCCAAATTTGACGGAGAAAACGCATAATAAATATACAATAAAAAAGCAGTCGAATTAATTTTCTCCTTCTATTTGTTAGAAACGGTTAAAATCATAACTTCCCGATCTGAGCAGTAATCGGTTATTAAAGAAAGCATCTCCAAAATTTCAAATCGCAAATAAACCACTATGTTAGCACTAAAGCAGCACTAATTAGGTATCCGATAGTTTGTGCAATTAATAAGGAATCATAAACCTAACACTGCGCGAGTATTACACAGACACGCTAACGTTTCTGTACAAACATTTGTCTACGCCCCGTGCGTGTGCGATAAGCAAACTTAAGCATGAATAAATTAATAATATCAAGTGTTATTCCATGAATTGTTCGTCAAACTTCACGCTAATCCCATACTTCAGACCACAAACAAATTAATTTATTTCAGTCCAGTTAACTCCGATTGGAAGCGTTTTCTAAATATTATTATTTAATCGAAAAATTGAATCAGTCTCCACAATGAGAGTGGAAACCCAATATCTGATAAATAAGCAAAAAATAAGTGAATCAAATCGTGATAAGTGATGCGGCCACATTGAAGGTGCCGCATTGTGTCCGAAATAATCGTGACGTGATCGTCGCCGAGCCGCCGCCGCCACGCTGCGGTCCCGCCACGCGCCACCACATTAAGCGATATTTCCAATCTCACGCTCGCACTCCTGTTTTATTAGATTTTTCAGAAGCTCACGCTATCGTGAATCTTTGCCGGTGCCAAATAATAATAACGAAATTCAGCGAAATTTGCGTTTCGCTCACCGCTCCACGTCGCCTTCCATACAAAATAAAAATGATAGGCATTTTCCAATGCCTTAATAGAATAAATCGTTTCAGCTGAATCGCATGAATAAAAAATCGACAGCGACACTTTTACCCGCATCCTCTTAGGAAAGCCATTAAACATTTAAATGTGGTACACTGGTGAGTATGTTAATTAGCAAGTTTTATGCAGGCGGGCGCTCACAGATAGTTTGTGACGGTCGCCGGGCCGAGAGCTCCTGGACGTTTTATTGCCGCCGTTGCTCAGTTTTGTGAAAAATTTAATTCAGCTGCAGTCGCCCACGTTCACGAATATTTATTCGGACAGTAAACTACGCAACTGGGACCGAGCACAACTTGTACGTACTACGTGCATATCTGTTCTGTTAGCACTCTAATCAATGCACTGGTGCTCGGGGCACGTTTATACAAACAACTTGGTTTTTCGTCTTTTGAAACTGGACGTCGTTATTAAATGAAGCGAGTAGGTAAGTAAGGCGTGCACGGCGTCTGATTTCAGCGAGGGACGGCCCGGTGCGCGGTGCATCGGTGCGGCGGCGCGCGGTGCGGGCGGCGTGCGGCGTGCAGCGAGCGGCGTGCGGCGCCGGAGGTCGTCGCCGGTGACCGCATGTTGCCGCACTTGCACCCGACAGATTTAATCAGGCGCCAACAACCGCGAACACGATCTCAGGGCGTTCCACTCCACCGACCACTTCACTCGTATCACTACACCATTATGCACCGAGTTAGTTTTTTAACAGTTCTCGGAACGAAACCTTGCGGACACGAACGCTCGTTTTCTATTAAATGTTTCATGTTGTTGAATTCATTATCACCACGAGACGCATGCCAACCTGCACTCACGGCTCTGAGACAAAAGGTGCACTTTAATAAAAAATATATTAACGATATCGGAATCATCGTCAGCGTCATGCAACGAATTCGGTTTGTCACGATTCTAAGAAAGAAATAAACGAACAAAGAAACAAGGAGAGCATGAAATCGGTAAGAAACATGCAAATCAGCGTGATGCTGCTGAGCGGCCAACGAACCGCGCGACCCCACCATCGCGGGGTTCAATACACGCTCACCACAATAAAGTAAATTAATCTTCTCCCACGCGAGATAACGTATTCGGGTACTTAGCCACAGCCGGGCTCCCGGGGTACCGTACTGCACGTACAAAGGGCAATTACAGCCCTTAATGAGATGCGAGGAGTCAGCACCGGTGACAACAGCCCGCTGAGAGATATGGAAATAACAGACAAGCAAACCAACTTCCACTATGGATTAGATGACATTAGATGAACAAATTAATCAATTACTGCGCCGCGATTCCACGTAGTGTGATTGAAGATTGGGAAGTACATCAACGTCAGCGGTGTCTGCGGCCGGAGGGCTCGGCTCTTACTTACTTTATCGGAAGTAATAAATTGCACTTGGAACAATTTGTCGACTGTCGCCGCTCGTTATCGACACTCGAAACTTGACTTTGAAGTACACTTTTCAATTTAAGTCTGAAGGTCTATAACGAACCGCAGTTAGATCTGGCATTTGCACAACGTCTGGCATTTCGATAAAAAGCAAAAGAGATTTTTTTTACAAACGTTGTACCATTATTTATTGAAACCAAATATTGATTCAAAGCAGTCTAGAGAGTTCGCTAGCCTCAAGTAAAGTATAGAGTGCATCATTATAGATATATTAGCGTGCCGACACATCCGTTTTTCAGAGGCAGTACAAGCATAACAAGAGAAAATGCCGCGAGTTATACAAATTGCGTTCCATTCGCTCGCCACTGAAAAATACGAGGTTCACACAAAAAAAGGGTTGGTCGGGATGGAGCGAGCTCTGAGTAATATTACGGGTATGAAAGAGCTGCCGAAGAAAATCCACGTCCTCTGCGGAATTATTGTTGCCTTAACAAATGACTCGCTGCGGACTTTTAATATGATAATGAGTTTAAATTGGGATAGACGTGTTTTAATTTCCATAATTCCTCTTTTATCTTCTGTGTTTGATTTAACATTTGTTAATGCGGCTCAGAGGAACGTCTCCAAGACACGAAAACTCAGAATCATCACACAAGAAAAACTTCTTATTTTTCTATAAATTGGGAACGTACACAATACAACACACACAAGAACTGAAGACACACGAAAAGAACTGGAAAAAATCATAACGCGTCAGCAGTTTTAGTTTGCTCTCGGAACGGCGGCGGCAGAACTTTGCTCTCCGTCAGTAAACAACTCCGGAGACACAACTGTTTTCTGCAAAGAAATGTATTTAGGAATCAGCTACACGCCTCGGCTCGGAGAAAGAACTCGAAAAACATACGTACGTGATATAAAAACATGTATTGATTTAAAATACACTACCGTTACTTTTTCCTGTGGTTAGCTTTGCGTGCACAAAGTTGTCTTACTATACACGGTACAACCTGTTTTTCTGAACCTTGAAAAACGGTTTCTTATTCAATTTTACTCAAAAGTTATTGTTGTGTTTAAGTCGCATGGTCTACTTTGATCAATAAAAATATTTAACAAGAGTCTTTATTACATAACAAACACAAATAAAATGTGTGTAAGAAACTTATAGAAACCGAACTGTCAGTAATATCAATAGAACGATGTTGGTACACAAATTCTATTAAAAGGAACGAACTAAGCGAAATATTTCACAAAGAAAACAATTTATAGTGAGAGAGGAAATTCAAAGCATTCGGGAGACGTTCGGATCACAAACTTGAATCGATCCGTCGTCCCGTGAATAAATAACATTTTCGCGTAATTTAACGGTAACATTCCGCGATTGTATTCAAGCAGCTATGGCTAGGTCGGGAAGCACAAATTGCACCCGGTCGCGCACCCAGCGCTCTGAAAAATGCTTTCCTTTTAACAACTGGAAGGGGAACGGCGCAGGTTAAATGGTCATATTCAGTCAACTCTTACGTACAAATGGGTGCTTGTGAGCTTCTTTCGAAGCTTTGTTTTGACTCGCTGCTGAACGTCTTGCTTTTAAGTTATAGCGTTATTGTCTTTACGATGCTGCGAATAAGTGTTGGGAACTGTAAGAAGTAAAGGTTGCAGCGATGCACAATTACTTGTCAGCTTTATGATGAGATATTAACTTTTAATAGAAAAGTTCATAACCACTATTAAGGTCCGACTAAATAGCTTCCAATTAAAAGTCATAGAGATTTCTTAAGATTTATAGTTTTTTTTTTTGTATTTTATTTATGTATTTACTAGTTTAATTTATATGTAAATGTGTATTAGTATCTGTATACATTTATAAGTTTTCGAACACAAATAGCATTTTTTTGTACCCTATCACAATGCAGGAAAATGCCTTATGGCATTAAATCCGTCTTTTTACCACTTTTTTTATCTTTGGTACAAACATTTAAAGTCATATACACAAACAGCCAGACCCGGAACAACTATCTGTAGCTTTTGTACATGAAGTTTAAATAAATAAATATGGTTGATGCCTAGCTAAGTAACTATTTTTTATCCAAACACAGCCAACAGGACCGAAATGAAAGCAAAGTTTTCCTTCTCCCCTTCACAATCAAATTAAGCCACCTTAAAATTAATAAAGTTCCAATTTATTTTATAAAATAAACCGCAATAAACTAAGAAGAGGAAGACGATAATAATGTTAGTCACAAAGAGGCGTCCTTTTTTGCAAGAATTTTCCAATTTACATACACAACGCCATAAAGCAAAAATACAGCATAGAATAATAAGTTTTTTAATGCAATTAAACGAACCTCTGCGCTGAAGGGGAGCGTAAAAAATAAAAAAGAGTAAAGGTGGCATGTTCGCTCGGGCGTAGAGCCACTTTAGATGGAAAGCGAGGAAGATGCACACATCTACAGCCGAGCCAAAGTGCGGGTAATCGTAGCCCAGACGCAGGAATACAATCTTAATTGCGCGAATAACAAAATCCTTACTATCCTTACTAATATTATAAAAGCGAAAGTGAGTTTATTTGTTCGTTACGTCTTCACGCCTACATGGCTAAACCGACTTTGATGAATTTTAGTAGAGATAGTTGGGACCCTGGAGACGGATATAAGCTATTTTTTTTTAAGTAGGAAATGAGGGAGGAAGAGGGAAGAAAAAGAAAAACGTAGGTTTGCTATTACAATCAATAAGCCGCAAGGCCAAAAACGACAGGTAGCAGGTAACTGCAAATCAGGAAATGGGAACTGTGTTACCCAGAATTTAACGCGAGCGAAGCCGCGGGCAAAAGCTAGCAGTTAATTATTTTCTTTATGTTTATGCGGACACTATTAATACACTTTTATAATGCTTTTGGTCACGGGTGGACGAACAGGGGTGGACAGCCGTGACCATGCGAGCAGCTAAATGTTCGAAAAAAGAACAATAAAAAAAAAATGTAAAGGAATTCTTGGAATCTTGTGATTTTTAATGCTTTACGTCTAGCGGGTCGCACTACTATTGTAGTAAAAAGTATTTAAATTATAAAATGAGACCGTTTGAAAAGATTTTTTATTAAATTTATTGCATGTGTTTAGTTTAAGTTCGGCGCTTTTGTGGAGACTGACAGTGGCATGTGTGACAACAGATGGCACATACAGCTTGCGTTTTGTTCGCATTAATGTGATATTTTCTCTCCAGAAACATTTCATATTACCTACGTGTTCCATTCTAAAAGAAAACTAAATAATACTAAGAATCCCCAAAGAGCCTAATATCCTTGTAATATAACGTGATTCGAAATTAATAACGGAAAGCTGCAAAGAATACGTAAGTATCATGATTCCCGAACTTTGAAATTTTGCCCGTTGTTGTAGATTAAACTGCTATGAGCAGACTCCGTTGAGATTTAGGTACGAATGCCGACGATTTTCGCTCTAATCAATTCTGACTCAATAAGTTTTTAGCTTTTTCTGATTTCGTAAGTAGACGCCACGCCTGCTTCCATCCTAATCAAAATCGTGGGGGAAATGGCGCGGTTATTGAAAAGTCATATGATTATAGAATAGAATATACTTTATTGCAGAGCAAAATTGAAAAAAACTATTTAGTCAAAAGTGTTAAATCTATGGTTACAATGGCGGTCTTATCGCTAATAGCGATATCTTCCAGACAACCTTTGGATGGACTTCACGAATATAAAAAACAACGGGGATTTTTAGAGGGTTTTACAGATATAACGGTTTTGTTAACCATTTAGTGTCTACCTTTATAAATAGACTAGAGAATTTTATAACGTTTTGGTGTAATATAATTTATGTAAAACCTAGCTTTCAGTAATGTATGAGAATTAAAATCAACATATTATTCGCAGTTTAAGCGACCTTCGAACCTCACCTTTTCATATTCTTCCGCTGTGGATATTCACAAACACAAAAATAAAAAGTTTATTGAAAGGTTCAATAGCTGGTTATCTATCCGCAATCCGCAGTGACCCCTGTTTTATAGGACTCTTGCCCTCTCTCTGTATCTCTTTCGTTTGAATGCACTTCACAATCCTTCAGCTATCACATTTACTACCATTAAACCCAACAGAGTACTGGAGTACCTACAGTGAACATTATGGGGGGATGGCAGTATCTCTACAAAGGGAGCGACTATATTTAACGCAGTATAAACCCCTAACAAAGGTATTTCAAAATTAAAATTCTTAACCGTTTTACGTGACAAATAAAAAAAGCTTAGAAAAAATTAACGTTCGATGAATATTTGAAGATCTTGGCAATGACAAGAAAATTAATGAATCTAATACTTGAAATAACTAAACGTAAGTTAGTTATAAAAATAACATATTGTTTGAAGGCTAGAGGGCCAGTCCTCTCGTGACTGCTTGCGGTTACGATGATAATAACATACTACGACTTTTACATCCCTCGATAATACCATATCGATTCCTAATATTCGAACGAGGGTATCGCATAGGCTTTCCATATCCGCGGATATTAAATCTGATTCGGTGAGCCTATCGGGTTAGAGAGTATTGTTTTTTTACTGGCAACATTTTCATAAGCGAGCGCCATGTTGTTTATGCGTATAGAACGGTAGCTGTAAATTGTTTTTCAAAAATTTAATGCTGCGTTCATTTGTGGATTATTTTTTTGCATCACTTCTTAATCTAAACTCTCTATCATTATATTTTCACTTGATTGTGAGAATTTAACCAAAGTCAACGTAAACGGTAGTTCTTAAGTAGCGCATGGCTAATTTTTATTTCATAAAATAACCATAATACTAGAATTCAGATTCCAATTTCAACTGGATTCCAGTAAAATCCATTCATAAAGTAAGAATATAAGACGAGTATGAGCTCTGACAGTTGAAAGTCGTATCAGAATCGTTTGATGTGCGCGAGAAGTTCCAGCGCCGAGTTTGAACGCACTTTGGGAATTCGGGAACTCGAGGTGGTATGGTTATTTAAGTTGGTGTGGGGTTCATTAAAATTCAATATCGGAGCGAGTGAGGCTTGATATCGATCGCCGGGGTGACGCGTAAACAACGCACCGGGGACGTCGCGACGTTGCATCCTGCCGCCCAACATGGGACTAATATACAGTAAATATTCTGCTCCCTACCAACAACATTAACTATGTACACACAACACAGTCAGTTTTCACTCGTGTGTGAATGAAACATCTCTTTGCCGGGCTGTGTTTGTCTAAAATGTCCTGCGTGGATTTAGTACCGCTTTTGCGTACAATCCACTTTCATCGGTCACTATCACAAAATGGACTGTTGAAATATGTGAACACTAGAGTGGAAATACTATTTTGGGTACAGTTAACAAAATGAGCTATGAGTCTATGGCACAAGTAATTATACAATGAATTGTACCTATATCGATTTTCAAGTCCATTTGCAATGCAACTGTTCAACAAATCCATTATATATACATATAAATAATATCAGTGCGACTTATTAATATTAAACAGTAGTTTGCACACAGTTTAATTAATAGGTAATTAATATTGTGATATTGTGTTCGCGTCACGCTCGGCTGTTCCATGATTACTCAAAGAGAATAAAATATCAGAACTATTGTTGTGGATAACTTTAATGAATTCAATGAAAATAACTCCAAAGCATTTATGTTCTGAACAAACAACTACAAAACAAGAGTTTTAATTTGAACGAGAAGTTGATGAAACTGTTTTGTTACCAAGTTTCGACATTTCATGTTTCTATGTATGTATGTATATGTCGACGACCTTATCACAATTACTGTTTGCAAGTAACTAATTACATTCACACACACACACGCGCGCATGCAAGCACGCACACACACACTCACACACACGCACACACACACACAGAAGCATGCTTTATATCTAAGTTTCTATATACTTACTATCCTTACTCCTTACTAATATTATAAAAGCAAAAGTGAGTTTGTTTACTTGTTTGTTTGTTACCTCTTCACGCTTTAATGGCTAAACCGATTTTGATGAATTTTGGTACACAGTTAGTTGGGAACCTGGAGACGGACATAGGCTACTTTTTTTTAAAAAGAGTGGGATATGAGGAAGAAAGAGGGAAGAAACGGGAAAACTTAGAGTTGCTATTACAAATCATAAGGCTTTACCGAATTTAACGCGAGCGAAGCCGCGGGCTAAAGCTAGTATTTGTATATTGCTATGGAAGAGCGGAGTCTCCTAACACAGGCATTATTAGCTTAAAAGGAGGCTCCAATCACCTACTAATGTAAAACGTTTTGGTTCAGAAAAAAATGTCTGTTTAATAATGTGCTTAAGAAAGATATAGTTGCTGCCTGCATATTTCTTTCTTCAATCCACTTCACAACAGCACCTTTGTCATTAAAAAGCCATCACAACTGTCCGTTAAGCATATACGCAGTAGTTATGTCGTGTACATTGGCCGAATTAAACGGTCCAGCGGTAACAGATGCGCACACGGTCACATGGGCCACAATGGGCCACAATGGCTTGTCAGCGGCCACTGCACAATACAGTCGGCAAGTGCCCTCGGCGACCGGCACCTCCATTACCGGCCACGACTCGTCACCGGCTTTTCACATCCATTGCTTACACTGAAAATAACGTTGAAAGCCCGCTATATAATTATTTTCCACTGGCTCAGCTGCGCTTGAGACTATAAAGCAGTTTATTGCCGTTTCGCCCGAGAAGTAATTCTCGGTTTGAACGTGGAGACTTGACTTATATTTTAACGTTATTTTTAAGGGACTGACTTGTTATGAATGTGAAACACTCTTGTTAGTAGTACGCAGCTGCAACTATTATTACACAGAGTGTAAATAGCAACAAAAGCGCCATTCATGTACATATTATTTGCTGGTTCAAATCTAACTAACATTGCATTATCCGTGTTTGAACATTAAATCAAAGCGCCAGTCGATTCTGCGGTCGCTATCATTTATTGATGATGTTCGGTGATTGTAATAACGTGATTATGCTTTAATGCATGTTCGCCACTAATTAGTGCAAATAATTATCACACAGAATACATTGGTAGCTTTTAGGAATGTGTGTGGCTGAAACAGGGGTCATTGACCTATGGAAATGTATTCAAATTGGTGTCAATGAGATAGAATTGGTATCAACGGTAAGTGACAAGTGACAATCGCTAATTTGATATTTAAATGACAGGTAGCCATGCTAGGCAAAGTAAACTATAGCACGGCCAACGAGAAGCGATACCAAATGTAAACAAAACCTATGCTAAAACCCCATCTAAAATGGCCGTCCGAATGTTGGCGAACCCGTCTTAACGTTGTCATGTTTTTGCCGGGAGAACGAGACATTACGACAAAGGCACAAGATGGAAAGAGCTAAATATTAGATTGTCAACGCCACAGTTGTCCTTTAGGTTAATGACCTTTCGTATCGCTTCTCGTTGGCCGTACTTATAAAAGAACATGTTCAGCATTGGTCTGAGCTAATCGTAATTCAGCCTATTATTTACTTTAAACACAGACAAACTTTTCTAGACTATGCTAACACACTGTTCAAAATATATTTGTACTTTAATGACTAAACTAACCAAAATACCAAGTAAAAACAACTTGAGTATATTTTGATAGAGCTCTTTCTTAGAAGCCCTAACTAAATATCAATTTACTGTATCAACAGACGACACGAATGAAATTGAGTCTTTGAAATAGACCTGCAAAAGTATATGAAGAAAACTGGGAATTATATTTACCAAATTGTCCTTCTTTAAAAGAATATAAAATCGAAATGTACCTTATAACGAGTTTAGAACGCCAACCGAGATTATAATGTAACTGAAAAGTTTTAAGTTATTTGTGTTTAAATTTTAAATCCGAAATTTCAATTTAGTCTTCAGAATTTCGTTCTTTTTAAGACATATCTAAAAAAATCTCACATTTTAAAGTGTAAATAACCCATATTTTACTAAATAAAATAACTAAAATATTGCAGTTTATAATATCTAGCTAGCGCGTTCGTAAAAAAACAACAACAGTAAATTAATGCAATCGATTTTCACTGCCCAAATAATCAAAAGAAATTCATATAGGTATAAGTAATTAATAATTTTGAAAGAGCTTAATGCCAAAAGTAAATAATTTAAAATAATCAACAGATTCAAATTAAGCCTACTTCAGTTTTACCAGTAATATCGTGTTTATATTCATCAGAACTACATATTTACCTATACATAGGTACGCCAGTAACTGCAGTAGAAAACATTCATGCAAGTATTTTAATGTTAACGAAAAGAGTTCGTGGAAATATTGGAAAAGCATTTAATGCTATGTGTTTCCTGGGGTTTCATTGTTTTACGAAATATTACCCGCAATAAAGCTGCTGATGTTTTTTTCAGTTCATTCGAACATGTTATTCTATAAAAATAACATCGAGATTAAAAAAAACTGAACTGTTTTTTTTTATTATGTGTAACTAAAGCTTTGCATATTATTTTCACCGCCATAAACTTTTCCGTCTATATGTATTTATATACAAAATGACTGCTTTATTGGTTTAGTGGTCGAAAGCCTGGGTTCCATTCCCGGGGAAAAATTCTGGGAACAGTCTTCTGCGTAGCCTTTTATCAAGTAAGTTGGCATCGGCTTTCATTGTTACTTGATTCAGCTGTTGTTTTACATAGAGCGAAAGTGTCATTGCGTTTTTTCGTCACGAATTTCTCAGAAGCAGCAATAAGGGTCTGGATCTAGTCCTTAGTCATAACTGGCGAAATAATAAAATAAAATTCATTTATTTCGGACAACGGAGATCCATATTTTGTTAGTATTACAAAACGGTTTATACTCTAGTGTTAGTATTAAAGATAAAATAAAACATCAAAACAAAGGCTGACAAAGCAGGAACATTGTGTCCTACTTTATCAACCTCCGAACAAAATGCCCAATATTTGGAGTATAGCTCTCCGCCACAACTCTCAAGATATAGTTGCGACTACTCCGTACTCTGCACAGCAGCGACGCAGTTTTTTTGCGCATTATAGCATGAAAGCCATCGGTGTGGGCCTGGGCAAACATTTCCGAAGCGCTACAGAAACGGGGCAGCTACAGCAACATCCTGAAAGTATTATTATACTGAACGCGTAGGACATCCAGCGACCTTTTGGTGTAGAAATGTAGATGTACTATTATTTACACCTCTGACTAACCCTTCGCGGATTACACGCGTAATGTTATGTTATAATGCAAAATAAACCAAAACAACATCGTCGCGTCTACGAATTCCGTACTCCGCACCAGCAGTCTTGAAAACTATCAAAAACATTCCTGTAAACTTGCAACGCTGTAGACTAGCCACATCAAAACACACTGTCTACAACTCTTGTATGATTAAATTCCCCTTGCTCCAGTCATTTGATATTGCAGATTCTGAGAAGGGCTCAATTGCTAAGTCCCTTTTTAAATTCAATCGGGTCGAGTTCTTCTTCGGTTTGAAAAAGGAATACTTGGTCACAAGAAAGGACCGTATTATTAATTGGAATGCCTGGTATGAGCAATTGTGTACTGTAGTTTTTTATGTGTCTACTGTAGAAAAAACCGTCCAAGTGCGAGCCTGACCCGCGCACCGAGGGTTCTGTACAAACTTGCGATATTAACGGCCATATATTTTGACTGCGTAGATTCAGAGGGTTGATTTTTCACAGCTCCAAAGGACCACAGACTTGAGTATTTTGGTTTTAATTTCAACTCGATAGCTCCACGCGTTCCCGAGATGAAGGGTCTTGACAGACAGACAGACAGGTGAATAAAGTGATTCCAAACGGGTTCCGTTCTTTCCTTTTGACGTTAGGAAACCTAAACTAAAAAACTGTAATAATTTTAATTGACTTATTAACCTGCCACAAAATTCCTGAGTTTTTGCATCAATCTCTTGAAGAAACGTATGACTGTTTTGTGCTTTATAAAATTATATAATACCTACTAGCTTTTGCCCGCGGCTTCGCTCGCGTTAAAATCGGTAGCACCTTATTGATTTGTAATAGCAACGCTAAATTTTCCCGTTTCTTTCCTCTTTCTCCCTCATATCCCACTCTTTTTAAAAAAAGTAGCCTATGTCCGTCTCCAGGTTCCCAACTATCTGTGTACCAAAATTCATCAAAATCGGTTTAGCCATTAAAGCGTGAAGAGGTAACAAACAAATTCACTTGAGCTTTTATAATATTAGTAAGGATTATAATCATTATCGTCACCTGCATAGACTTTTTTTTAACTATTGGGGTCGGTTTTCTGTCTAACCATTTGCAGCTGAATACCAGTATTTTATATGCGAATGAATTGCTAAAAAAACTGTTTATTAATAATCATGAATGTTCTCAAAAAGCGAAATCCCAGCACCTATTTGTTTACCAAATAAGACTTGCAAAGAAATATTCACTACATATTAAGTTACATCAACAATGTTATTGTTTAGCTTCATGTTTTCCGAAACGCTGGGAACTGAACTCGATGACTAGGTGTGTCGGTGGGAACATTGTATACCATTACTCAATAACGAGCTACTAATAGAATAATCAAGTCATTTAAATGCATAATAAGGTTAAACGGTTTTATGTGTTTCTGTCATTCTGTCAAGCGACACTTCATTACGATGTGTCACGGAAATACAATACAGTTTGTAATTATGTATATTTCGCACTCAATGTGTCAACATTGGTAGTTAAACTACGGGTGTGAACCATTCATTATTAAATACGTTTTCCAACTAACATGGATACGACAAAAGGTTGGATGAGGCGTAACTAACTAAATCTTTTGAAATAAGAACATACTTCCAAGCAGATGTGAGTGAGTTTTCTGTAGAAGGAAACGTATTGAAAAAATCGTTTAATTTATTTCTTTCATTTGCTTTTTTGCCACCGTTTTAAGCAAGTAATGTTGCTTGTATACTAAAAAAAAAACTTTTTTATTTGATAATTTCACGGAACCCTTTTACTTTGTCCATCTGTCTCTCTGTAAGGACCCTTTATCTCAGGAACGGGTGGAGGTATCTAGTTGAAACTAATACTAAATACTGATGTCCATGGTCCCTTTAAGCAGCCCCTAACTCTAAGTCTCTAATTAGATTTTGGTTTTTCAGTTTTAAGTTCTCACACAAATTCTTATCATGAATTTATTTCACACTAGCTGTTCCCCACGGTTTCACCCGCGCTGCTCAGCAGCTGTTGGTCGTAGCGTGATGTTATATAGCCTATAGCCTTCCTCAAGAAATGGACTATCCAACACTAAAAGAATTTTTCAATTCGAACTAGTACTTTCTGAGATTAGCGCGTTCAAACAAACAAACAAACTCTTCAGCTTTATAATATTAGTATAGATTGAAACTAAAACTTATTTATCAGGGATCATCGTATCATGAACATCAAAAACGTTTTAAAGGGACCACCTCGTGTGATTTCTCTATGAAATGAAAACGTAATCAACCCAGTAATCACAGAGTAATTAAAGTACTCATATTAAAAAACAAATGCTGACCGAATACATAACCTCCTTTTTTGGAAGTCAGCATAAATAAGATAGTGGCCTAAGCTCCAACTATAGGCATGCATGAAAGGTAGATGCAGCACTTTAACTACCTAAATCCATTGAAATAAAATAGCATCACAAGTGACCCAGTAGCCAAGTACCTAATCACTGTTCGTTTTATATGACAGCTGTAGCTAGAGCCTCTTATGTACCTACTAACTAGATCCGATTACTGTACCAACCGCAAATAATAAGTTTGTCGTAGGTTACGTCACCCGCAGTCGAGATCACTAAGCGGGCGCTGCACACAGTTAAGATCCTTACTAATATTATAAAAGCGAAATTGAGTTTGTTTGTTTGTTACCTCTTCACGCCTTAATGGCTAAACCGATTTTGATGAATTTTGATACAGAGATAGTTGGGACCCAGGATAACTTAGCTTTGCTACTACAAATTAATAAAGGGTAAAAACTGCAGGTAGCAGGTACCTGCAAATCAGGAAAGGGGAACTGTGTTACCCCGAATTTAACACGAGCGAAGCCGTGGGCAAAAGCTAGTACTATAATATAAGAGACAATTTAATTTTTTAAATGGTTGTTTACCACAGTGTGTGTCGTCAGCCAGGAAGTGCTTAAACCGTAACTTTTTCTTGTGAATATTCCTTTTTTTAAGATGTTTTTTTTTATGCCGTGCGAGCAACTTACTTATTATGTTGTAGTAAAAAGAAAGTTGGTGTGAAAGTCTTCAGAAACTACTTCTTTTTTATTTTTCATCTGTAAGCTATAAGTGAAGACCTGTGACCTGGCTTGCCGACTAATGTACTGTCTTTAATCTGTTTGTTTTAGCTGTAACTCTCTTATGTTTTATAAATAAATAATTACACAGTCATATGTAATCGATAGACTATGGAAAAGGCGATAACTAAGTGAAAAACCTAAATTCTGCCGAAAGTCTATTCTACGCGGGCTAAGTCACGGGCAAAAGCTAGTGTACTAATAAAATGCTCATCTACTACAAACTGACGTTAAATTAACATCAACTAAATAAACATGTAGATAAGCACATCGTAGTGTGTACTTTAGAAGTCTGAATTCATTTACGATGACATTTTAGCGTTTAGTACATATTTGTGTAAAAATTAATACGAATTATTTATTTTACAGTAGTTTTGATTTCTATGTGCAATTCTAAGGCAATCTAATAAAGATTTGATTTTCTGTCAAACTTTTAGAAACATTTAAAATGTAATTAACAAATATAAAACCGATTGTTCAGATATTAATTAAAATTTTGAAAAGAATTATTTAATCACCTGCGAGCACTTCTTTGATAATAAATCCCAAGAATTGAGTATTTTAACTAAGATGGATAAATTAATCGCGCAATGTTTTGAGCACGAATAATTTTACTTTAAACTTCTTTGAAAACATCAAGCAATTAAGGTCTGACGCAAACGACATAATGATCCCAACATTTTTGCAGCATCAAGTCATTCCACACCTTAACATCAAAAGCAATTTTGTAAAAGGAACCAACCATACCTTACAGCGATATTGAATGAAAGAAATGTAACACGCCTGTGCATTAGCGTCCTTACTGCCACGAAGTATTGTGTTACGAGAACTGTACTGTACCTCTAAAAAACCCCAGCCAAGAGCGAGTCGGACGCGCGCACCGTGGGGTTCGTACAAACTTCAAGGTAACTAATGCAACTACAATACTTTCCCAAGTTATTATATCTTGCGACTGGACTCTAGCAGCATCTTTTTTGTTTTTATGACATTCAAAAGTGCCTGTAATGGTCTGATTGAAATAAATGCTTTTAGTTTGAGTTTGAATGAAAGTACCGAACGTTAAATTGTATTGAAGGACTTACTTAACTTTGCCGTTGTTCTCATAGATCGACATAGGATGCGGTAAGTTTATCAATTGCAATTAAGTTTATTTATTCATTTCAGCATGGAGGTCTTACATGTTAAAAATAAACTGATTTAAAAAAAAACCATTGACAACAGCAAGCCAATTACAAGTCCTTACGTATAGTTCATCATTTTCCTGCACTTGTCCCATTCTATTTGGGGTCGGTGCAACACGTTTTCTTCTTCCATTCTCCCCTATCAGACGTCACAGCATCATTTACTCCTTTCTCCTTCATATCATTCCTTACACAATCCATCCATCTTTTCTTTGGCCTTCCTCTCGCTCTGCGTCCATCAACATTCAGATCCATCACTCTTTTAGTCACATGTCCTTTCTGACGTATAGTAAAAAATTAATTACATTCTTTTGCGATGCATCTCATAAATGCACGGTTTTCGAATTTCGAATTTACCGTTTACTGGTGTTCAACTAGTGGTCAATGGGAAGTACCCTATAGGCTTGATTCCCTTTCCCTATGAGAAATGCGGTCATAAACGGCCATTTCCATTTTCTATCTATTTCAATTAGAGGTTAAATTTTTCAAAACATCAAGGGATTGCAGGCTCAGTATTGGTATTAATTTCAATTTGATACCTCCACGCGATATAAAGAGTCTTGACAGACGGACAACAAAGAGATCGTATATGGGCTCCGCTTTTTTTCCTTTTGTGGTACGAAACCCTAAAAAGTACTAAAATAAAAAGAAAGTTCGCACATAAAAGTGCCGTATCCACGTTAAAGCTGTAAGTATAATGAGATGTTACACTCCACGGTAACTTTTATTAAGTAACTAACAAGCAACACGCCTTTCTAGAATGTTCCGCGGCATATGGCGCAAGAGTTTTGTTATAGTTCGCTACGTCTTCAACTTTAGATCATAAATACAAGTTTCGAACACATTTCAGAAACAACTGAACCATGATATGAACAATACTGAAAAGCTGTTCGCTTTAGAAATAATATTGGGTTAGACATTGGCTGTTTTTTTTTTTAGATTAGGTTCGTTATGTATTTTCTTTCCTTTTTTAAGAATGACATCTCGCAGTTCAACCTAGAAGGTTGTCGTCTGCTTAACCGGGCAATTTCTGTGGATGCCTTGAAATTAAGGCCTCCAGCTAGAGCAAAAATTTTCAAATTAAGCGACTAAGGTCACCCTGTGGGGTACGAGCCTTGGTTTAGGGCTCCGCTGGGGGAGGACAGCAAAGAAACAGATTAGATCTGAGTGACATTATTTAGGGACTGGTTTGGACTTACTGGCTCAGCATCGAGGGGTGGCTCTAGCAAGGGACGGGTGGGGTTTCAGAGTTTCAATTACGTTTCAATTTATTTTTAGGTCCACTTCCCACTCACTAACTACTATAGTAAAAATAAGTCCGAAAACGAAAAATGGTAACAAACACTATTTGTTACAATTTTTGTTTGTTGTTGTATTTCCAATCCGCAACGCTCTTCCGCCCAATAATTATAAGACTGAAATCGGAAACTAAAATCAGTAAATTATTACCACAAATTTAACAGAATTTTACGTACCGAGACAATATTTTTTTTATTCTATGACTTTTTTATTCTATTTTATTTTTTATTTTGTGCCGGTATTACTTTGTCCGTTCGAAATTAAATTAAACATGAAACTTGTTAAGAATATAAACAATGAAAGGTTGTACTTTTCCAAGTTTCCAATCCTACTAAAACTCGAAAGACAACATTAAATACTCAATAATACCCCCATCTTTTTTCAACTCTTCCATTACAAAGTTACGTTCCCCCTTTCCTTCAGATACATTAACCAAGAACATCTCACGTGCTTAAAAGAAATTTTTAAACTTGGCTATGTAAAATCCCGAACAACTTTTTAAGATCCCCCGAGGTAAATGGACTAACCCAACGCGATATATTTAAGGACCGTTCGGCTCCTGCCAACTCTAAGTGCCTATTTAGACGAGCATGAGATCAACCGGGCGTAATTCTCCTCGTTTCTCTTATTTAAATAAACTTCCATTCGTTGAAGACAAACATAAGACAATTTACGCACTGAGCAGATAAGATGCAAAATAAATCTAGTACAAGCCATTCTAAATTCAGTCATAAGCCTGAGTCTAAAGGTACTTTATTCAACCCGTCCAAATAGTTATCTTGTTGACATAAAGCCTTTTTCTAGCTATTCTTAGATTCAACTGACGAATATAAAAAAATACTTTGAGATAATATTGATGTTTGAAATCTTAAAGCAATTTGGTATGTTTCTTTATAACTAAACGATTTGCAACTAATGCATTCATTACGTATAGATTTGAAAATAAAATAAAACTCAAAGTTATTTCATAGATTATTTTTGTTTACTAAAATATCGTTTAAGTATCTGCAGGTTTATGCGTCCCATCAATAGTGCGTCGTGGTCTTATCGTGTTGGATATACGGTAAGATTTATTGAAGGCAATCCAATAAACATCGGACTAAACTTAAATATATAGGCATGGTGTCGTGTGCAGCATTTCTTCTGTCATAGCTCTTCGACTATTGCGGATTTTTTAACAACCTGTAGTTTATGTCCTCTTTAGGATAATTTTATTGCAGCATACAACGACGACAGTCACATCGAAGCGATATGGTCATCGATACATCTCAGTAATGTGGACATAACCAAACGCAAGTATTTCTAGTCCTATTGATAGGCAATCAATGAATTCTTAGAAGGCAGTCACAATTTCTTTGTCAGTTCGTCGAGAGCATACGTAACAAGGGCTTGCCAGATTATGAAAGTTATCGGCAGCGAGTTCCACAAAACAAACGCCCACTGTGTCTTGTCTACACCTACTACACCTACCTACAGTTCTTTTTGCAAACAAAACGTGATTCTATACAATGTTCGCTTTGTAGTCGTAAACAATCAATATTTGCAACTGCTGTTTCTTTTTTTCGTTTGGTTAGTGTGCAGTTTGTCGATGCTAACAAAATGAAAAACCGCCCATTGTCATTTGAACTACGGCCTTTCATAGAAGCGTTTATTATTTTACCAGTATCATTCTGTCCTTTGAAATAATGTTCTTAAAAATAGGTAGCCACCTTGCGTCTGTGTGACTATGTGGTGGAGGCAGACGATTATGGCGTCGTCCAGTAACCGCATAATTTTCGCATCTCGCCGGGCGCAGTCGTGGCCGTGTCGCAACGACGCCGCCACGACGCTCAACGACCGGCCTGCGGACAACTGCGCCACCAAATGTCCACACTTCGCTGTCTAGCTACCAAATAAATGCAAATGAATTGATACAAACGAGCCTCTACATCGACTTTTTTCGCTTTCGCTACAATGTTTTCGTTCGAGACATTTTCTTTGTTTATGCCTCGATACATTGAGTCAATAAGAGACTTAACTATACCAAATGTTGTAAGGATTCCAATAAGGCCACGGTATCTTAGTCTCTGTTCTATTTCTGTACGGTTTCGCTGATCCAGTTTGGGTATCAAAAGGTCATGTTTTGGGCATACGTCACAAGTTCTAAGCAGGTCAGTCACAAAAGAGGTCACAAGAGGAATCATTATGTGCTAGGGACAATAAGCTCTCAAGGGTGTTGTTCCTGTCGACTTAGCGTCGTGTTGTGACCTTTGGAGCCGCTCATTTGAATAATTTGAGAGCAGACGACCAGCGCACCAGCATGTACAGTAGTAACACCATTTGCAACAAGATTTAATTTACATACTTTGCTTTACAAGTTTCATTAAAACATCAAAACACTGAAGCTGACGGCAATTTAAATAACGAATACAACCGAGATTGTAGCTCACATAACTTTGTAGTTTTGCTTTCTGTAAAATAAGGCGGCCCTATGGTGCAATTACGAATCCGCAACGATAAAATGCGAGTTCCAGTCACACACCGGGGATCCGCATCGCCAACACGAAGCACAAAACATGCTCATGATAATAAGTAAACTTACAGCGCTACTATTAAAAATATTGCATGGTTATTAACGAATACCTATGTAAACAAGCATAGTGGTGTGGCCAAATGAAGGAAATTAATTGTTGATTAATCCTTTGCCGCATTAGCGGGAACGGCTCTGCGGTCGGATTGGTCAGGACCCTTGATCACGTCGATGCGTGCCCATCAGTCATGCGGTACCTGACTGACGAGGGATGACTCCGGCTCCCAGGATGAGAGCGCGGCGGACTACCCGCAAACCTATCATTAACGCTCGAAAACGTGCATGCCCGAGGATTAGTCAACCGCACACTACAATTACCTGACGGATCACAATAACTCTTTGATGTAAAAAATACACTTTTGGGTATGGGGGGACAATTAAACACTTTGGCAACTAACTTGGTATTTTTGTGGTGCTAAACAAACACAACAAACACTGATTTAACATCAGTCTCAAACGCTGATAAAACCATATTACTAATTTAAATGTTGGAAAAAGTTTTTATGAAGTGCCCAACATGGCAAACAGCAGCCAAAGTTTTTATAAAGGTCGTAAACGTGGCAGATAACTCAACTTTTTAGCGGTACAGATAAAAAAGGCGTAAAATATGATAAAAAATTATATCACAAGGCAAACAAATTGTCGGTGGAGTTAATCGCCTTTCGCTCGTTACTTATTCTCAGGCGTTGCTGATTAATTGTGGCAAGTTTGCCGTTGTCCGCAAGGACGTCGACCCTACGCAGATAACTGCGGCGCGGCTTACTCCTAACTAGGCATGCGGGGACACTCTCTAAGACGTGTGACTGACGGGGGAACATCCACTAAATTGCTTTATATCGAAGTAATGTGTTTGAGAACCGGTCTTATTACTCCAGGGACTGAAGGAATTCCTGCGAACCAACATAATGGCTTATAACCATAATACAAAATGTCTTCGCTGGCAGCCTCATCTATCTCTGACGTGAAGAAATATAAACTGAGATAATATTGCAAACAAAATACTTTATATTGCTTACTAATGCCTACACAATGAACGACCGTCGACAGTTCGACACATACATAAATGTACATAAAAGGTTATTACTACGAAGCAATCGATAAAACGCTACCATCAAGTTCTTAATCAAGCCGGTGTTCATTATAATATAAATTAAATATAAAAATTTAAATAGGATCTATAAAAGGCAGTTTATGTCAACCTCGCCGGTCGGATATTGGCAGCGCATAAGTTTCAATATTGAAGCTCATTCCGAAGCGAACGAACGAGTTTATTACAGTAAACATGACTCATAAAGCCAGATCACTGGGCTAATAAAATGGCTACCCCTCGCTGTCTGCGAAATACAGCGCCAGCCCAAACAGAACCCCATAACGGTGACCCTTTCCCATTTGTGCCCATGTCGGGGCTGGGAGCGACAGGGATGAAGTATTGCCACGTTTGGATCCTAAACAACAATAAAATCCGCAACAAAAATAGCGCAGAGCGCCAACAAATTACTAGCGGACCAAAAACATGTTTCCTATACAAGATATATGGCGCTTCGTAAAGGGAGCGCTGAGGAAGTCTATAAATATTTCCCAATAACTTGATTACTGCAGAGCCTTTGATGGGAATAAATTTACTGTTTGGAAACAGGTGCTGCTGTACATTCGGAGGCTCCACACGCATATTTAGACACACTTAATGGCTTTCTTGATTTATTTAACTTTTCAATTTTATTTTTGACACGCACTCCAATTAACTTTAAGTACCAAGGGCCCTAGAAGTGATCAATGCCGATTATACATTTCGGGACAGTTTTTCAGGAATGACGATATAAATTCCCCTTTGTTATAGTTGTTTATAGTATTTAAGAGATAATTCGTAAGTCAGTTTTCATTTTCCGATATATTGTTATATCTTCTAAAATGAAACAAATAAATGGCTACATTAGGTTATCTGTACGTAGAAACCATACCTACCTTTTTTACAGCGCTCGTTTGAAATTTTCTTCGTTTTCAAAGAATCCTTACGGAAACAAAACCATTAAGTTTTATGGGTTCTAGAATTGTTTTAAATCTATAACGTTGATGCAATTTTCGCTCGTTAAGTTCGACTTTACAAAAAATAACGTGTCTATAAAGACAAAATGCCTCTACCACGTCACCAATAAAGCTTACCCAGGGTGGAATTGAGCGTTTTTAGCGTCACCGGAACGTGTGAAATGCGGCTGCCCTTTATAATATTCACGAGGATACGTGGCAAAAATGTTCGGTGACCTCGAAATGGGGCTTTTTCCCGGAGGGCTCTCGCCGAGTCAATTTCGTAACACTTTGACCCTAAAGGTGCCGAGGAACGCTGCCTAAATTATCTTTGGGACAACTTGCAAAAGAGGTCACCTGTGAGATAAATAGTTAAGCCCAGGTTAATGGGTTGGACGTTAGTGCAAAGTTGTTTTGTGGCTGATGTTTAGTAAACACTTTGCATTCGGAGAAACTAACAATGGCTTCAAACTTAATTGCTTTAAAATTGTCCATCATAGTGACAATTGTGCAAAAATGTTGAAGTGCTAATGTTAAATTCTGCTTTATGTGTTAACCTCTATGTGCCGACATTTGCATGCGAGCATATAATTTATCTAGCATCCCGTAAACGCTACAAACTACAAACAGAACAGTATGAATTAGTAAGTGTCACAGGAGTCGGTAAATCAGGAACGGTTCTTTGAACTATCTGTAATGCAGTTGCAAATTTCCGTTGCTTAGGGGGATAATATATTCGTGTGCCCAAATTATCTCGGTCAGAATAATTAACAGTGTCAAAGCCGACTAGTGAATGCGGTAATTTACGATTTGCGCTAGTTGTGCGAACGTAATTACAAAAACAAATGTCCAAGTCATTGACTTGTGTTCTGTGGACATGGACATAGCAGGGCCACTGTTGCATGAAGAGAGAAAGTAGGTGCGGGCTCTTGCCATCGGGAATGTACGCAAATTGGGTTTCGATTTCTATACAGCCATGAATAATTAGGTTTGTATAGGAAAGTAAAAAATGTACAAAGAGTAGCTGTGTGATTATGTACGCGCGTACTGCGAGTAATTGGCTTGCAAATGTTTTTGTCTTGTTGTGTTGGTTAACGGAGGGTGATCACGGTGTTGTTATAAACAACACTTCTTAGTTAATAATAAACCCCTTATCGTAGCACTAAACATAAAACTGGTTCTCCAATATTCGCGTTCTTCAATATACTCGGCATATATTACTGTAATACGTTCGAGTTCTATACATATTTCTACTTACCTAGAGTATTTCATTACTTTAATTATGATCTACCATTTTCACGTTGCGGTTGTGTTTCTCTTATAATAACTTCTAATTTTCATTATGGCAACATTCTGATTAAAACACTAGTTTAACCGCAATAGAACAATGAAGGTTGTAAAACATTAATTATAATTTCTCACATTTTTTGTTTGTTAATTACGGTCAGAAGGGCAGTAGTTGATCGACATGAAAATAATTACTGAACAAGTTTTAATGACATAATTTAAAACATAACGTTAGGAATTACAATAAGAGGCATTTTGCGTTTATAAATCATAAAGCTGTTTTGTAAATCATTTCTTAAAACCACGAATTGATTTCACAGACACAAATAAATAATAATATAAACCCGGACAAACAAATTTCGGCAGCAATTAATAATATAAACGTTGTTTCGTTCCGGTGGCACCAAATATCACATCGCCTCGATAGTATAGAGCATGTTCTGTTTAAAACAATCTCAAGAGCCAGTAATAACACAGCCCATAATTCAGTGAGGTTAGGAGCGCGGTCCCCGGTGGAAGGTAGCTACAGAATACATAAACAGTTCAATTTAAAGCCCCAGTAATGCATGAGGGAGTAGAGAACTTCGGCAATGAAAGTAATGAACCCACTGTTTTAGTTCGCCTTTACGAGGTGCCTGCGGTTGCCGCCTATCACACCGAACCGTAACGATTCACACCTCGACGATTCGGTCTTTTCATTACCGCAAGTTGGAAACACTCATTATATCTCAGAGCGTTTCCGTCGCTCTCGAGCATCGGTGTTAGTTCAAGATTATGCTCGACTCGAAACCATTATACGAAACTCAATCCTTAATTTCAACGTACTTAAACAAATCTAAATAATAAATAGGTAATTATAATACGCAACAAAGCCGCGTCCTATTCAAGTTTAAACAATAATATTAAAGCTATAGGCAAAATAAGATTTTAGAATAATAATTGGAAATTACAGTCAAAGTTACAAACTTAAATTGCACTTTGACCTTTGGTAATCTTTTGAATTTAAATTGGTACCCCTTTTTTTTTTTTTTTTTTTTTTTTTTTTTTTTTCGGGTGGGAAATCATCCAATGACTTCCCCCGCTCTGGGTGGAGCGGGGGGGCATGTCAGACTTGTACTGACTAAAACCCACCCATGTTTCTTCTATTGCCCTTTACGTTCCGAGGCCGCGGTATCTCTTTCGAACAACCCGCAACCCCGGCAGGCAGAGGCTCTGGCAAGCCCCTCTGCTTTGCTGACACTCTTTGAGGCGCGCGTGAAACACGAACGCGCCGTCGACACGGCCTGTCGTCAATCGACGGACGGACGGTGAACTACCCATTGCTCACCGCCCACAGGCCCGCATCTACGGTGGCCGGAAGTCGTCTCGCGGCGCCCGGCGCCATGGGCGTCTCCCGCGGCGGCTGGGTTGGGCAGATGTTCTCTCCCTCAAACGCCCGGCCACCTCCTTCGCTAACATTACTGCTTCGCAGAAGGTGGTGACCGCTTCCCATTCCCTCTCGCTCCGGACCATGGCCTGAACCAGGGCCGGACGCGAGAGATCGCCGCCGCCGATCGCCTCCACGAGGGCACGGCGGTGCTCCGCCCAAGCCGGGCAGATCGCCACTGTGTGCTCCACCGTGTCCTCCGGGCGATCGTCACAATGGTGACACCCGGGCGCTTCCTCCCGCCCGATGATGTGCAGGAACCTCCCGAAACTTCCGTGTCCGGTGAGGACCTGCGTCAGGCGGTAGGTGAGGACGCCATGACGCCTCTCCAGCCACTCCTCAAAGAGGGGACTTATCGCCACTATTGTGGCGTGCCCTGCACGGGGTTGCGACAGTCGCTCTCTCCATGCCACCATGAGATCGCACCGAAGGTCTGCCCGCCGAGCGACAACTTGCCGCGGCAGCGGGTTTTCCCCCCGGTGTAGTGCCTCCGCGCGCCACTCAAACAGGCGCGCGAGGACTATCGCCTCCAGATCCCACGGTGGCAGTCCGGCAAGGAGGCTTGCTGCCTCGCCGGAGATTGTGCGGTAGCCCCGGACAAGCCGTATGGCCACCCCCCTTTGGGGCGCGTTCAGATAGTGGGCGGCGCGCCGGCCTAAAGAACGCGCCCATACTGGGGCCCCGTAAAGGGCCATGGACCGCACGACTCCGGCATAGAGCCTACGGCAGGAGGCGTTTGGCCCCTTGAGGTTGGGCAGGAGCCGCTTGAAAGCAGCCCCCGTCCGCTCGAGCTTGGGAGCCAAACGTCGGAAGTGTTCGACGAAGTTCCACCGGCTGTCGAGGACGATTCCCAGGTACTTCATCGTCGACCCGACGCCGATGCGAACCCCTCCTACCGTCAACTGGGATCCCGACGGTGGCGTGTTTCCGCGGCCATGAAAGACCATGGCCTCGGATTTGTGCAAGGCCACCTCGAGACCCAGTAGCCGGATCCTCTCCGCGACTATCGCAACCCCGCGTGTCACATTGTCGGCCGCCGCCTGGTGCGACCCCCCCTGAGCCAGGACGAGCGTGTCGTCAGCGTAACAAACTACACTGACGCCGCTGGGGAGGTCGGCGCGCAGCACCCAGTCGTAGCCGATGTCCCACAGGAGCGGCCCCAAGACCGATCCCTGTGGGACACCGCACGACATCTCTCGCCGGTTCCACTCTCCAGAGCGACCGGGGTATATGACGGCCCTGTCCGTCAGATATGCCCCGACCACACGACGAAGATAGGTCGGCATCCGGTGGTATTGGAGTGCCTCCCTGATGCAGCCCCAGGGCATGGTGTTAAACGCGTTAGCGATGTCGAGAGACACCGCCACGACAACCCCACCCCTGGACACTGCAGCCCCCGTCGTAAGGGCTCTCACGCGCATGATGGCGTCCACCGTCGAGCGCCCCTTGCGGAAACCATACTGGTGATCCGCAAGATCCGGCCCCGTCCCCACAAGGTGCCCGACGAGGCGGTTTGCAATTACTCTTTCAAAGAGCTTGCCCACCTCGTCGAGCAGCACAATGGGCCGGAATGCGGACGGAGAGTCCGCAGGGCGCCCCGGCTTTTGAATGAGGACCAGCTTCCCCGTCTTCCAACGAAGTGGGAACTGGCCTCTCTCCAAGCATGCGCTTAGGAGCCCTAGTAGTCGGGGCCCGAGAGCCTCCAGGGCCAGGACCCAGGCTTTGCCATGCAAGCCATCGGGTCCCGGGGCGGTGTTTTTGGCTTTCAGCCTGCCCACCGCCGCTCTCAGATCCACCCCAGTCACCTCCGGAACGTCGTCGTCGTCGTTGTCCTCGTGGTCCGCTTGTGGCACCGCAAGCGGCGGAGCCATGGGCGGAGGAGCATGCTCCCCTCGCGAAGGGAACAGAGCGCTCACCACATCCTCAACTAGTTGGGGCCGGAGACTCTGCGTCAGCGGGGGGGCCCTGGTGCGGAGTTTATCCCGCACCATCTTGTATGGGCGCCCCCACGGATCCCCGTCCAGAGACTCCAGCATCTCCTCGCGGGCCAGATCCTTGGCCCGCAAGACACCTTCTAGGAGGGCGGTCTTCGCCGCTCTGTACCCCTCATATAGCTCCGCCTCAATGGCTGCCGCATCCGGTGCTCTGATGCGGAGCCTGCGGTGCCTGGCGTACCGGTGTCGCGAAGCGACGCATGCCTCTCGCAGTGCCGTCAGCTCGCGCGACCACCAGTACACCTGACGCCGGGCGCTTCCAGGCCGGACTCGGGGCATTGCCACGTCACAGATCTCAGACATGGCCTCCTGGAACCAGTCCGCCTCGTGGTTGGTGTCGGCAGGCCTGTCCGGTGATGACACCCAGGCCTGCACGATCGAGGCTTCCAGGAGGAGCTCCCGGTCCAGCTGTTTCAGCGCCCAACGCGGACCACTCGGGGCCTGTAGGACCGGCGCGCTGGAGGTCTGGGTGGAGACGTCGAGCCGGATATACCGGTGATCGGAGTAGGTCTCCACCTCCTCCATGACGCGCCAGTCGACGACACGCGGCGACAGAGCGGGGCTCGCGAACGAAATGTCCACCACCGACTCACCCCGCATCCGCACGCACGTGGGAACAGAACCCCGATTTAGGACGACCAGGCCTGTCTCCAGTGCCCAGTCCTCCACCATCCTTCCCCGCATATCCGTGCAGCGAGAACCCCAAGCCAAGTTCTTGGCGTTGAAGTCCCCGAGCACTAGCACGGGGAGGGAGGGGTTACCGACGACGACGGTCAACTCTCTGAGGGAGTTGTGGAACTCGGCGAGAGTTCGGCTCGGGGAGAAGTAGACGCCCGCTACGACTATATCCCCGAACCGTGCAGCGACGCACCCCTGACCCTTCCTGACACCCTCGAAGGACGGGGTACCGGCGGCGGCCGACGAGATGATGGTCACTGAGCCGCTCAGGTCCTCAACCCAGTCGTCCCTGGGGAGGACACAGTACGGCTCAGAGACCACGGCGATATGAATCGACCACTGCGCCATGCTCTGGAGCAGGAGATCCTGAGCGCAGGCGCAGTGGTTGATATTCGCCTGGAGGAGGCGCAATGGGGCCGTTATTGGCACTCCATTACAGCCCCCTCCTGGGCTCCCTCTGATGGCCCGGCTGCCACTGCTGTGGCGTCAGCGGTGGCAGTGATGGCAGCGGCAGCAGCGGCGACAGCTGCGGCGGCGGCGTTGGTGGTGGTGATCGCGGAGGACCCTCCCTTGCCCCTAGTTTTGGCGGGTGGTGCGCAGGCCTTGCCTCCCGCCCGGTGATCGGCCGGCCTGGCCGCCGTTGCACATGCGTCGCAGTGCGGCGCGGCGTCGCAGGTCGCGGCCTTGTGACCGGGCTGACCGCAGCGGAAGCACAGGCGGCTGCGGTCCACCTCCGAGCACTTGACTGCCACGTGGTGACCCACGTGACAGCGGAAGCATCTCAGAGGTCGGGGCTCTAGCAGTTTAACCTGCGCGGATACCCAGCCCACCAAGAGCCTTCGGCCCTCCACGATCGTTTTGGCTGCCGCCACGGGGCAGCTAACCGTCATGGTTCGCATGCCCTCGAAGTCAGGACGAACCGTGCCCACTGCCTTAACTTGGTCAGCGGGGCACCCACCGGTCCTGACAACGGCGGCTACCACTTCCTCCTCCACCACGGAGTCGTCCAAGCCTGAAATGCGCAGGCTTGCGCACCTGACAGGCCTGGACACTCGGGCCTCGTCCGCATCAAGGGACGCCCTGAGCTTTTCAGCTAGGGCGTCAGCGGACGGGCCACTGGCTGCACCGGGGATCTCCAGCATTCGGGCCCCTGTTGCGGTGACTCTTAGCCGGAGTCCCCCGGTGATCCCGAGCTCCTCCAGGTTTACCGCCGCCTTTGCCTTGGAGAGCACGTCGCGGTAGGTCACGCCCCTCTGTTCCGCTTCGGGCTGTAGTGTAAGCACTACAGCTGCGGTCTTCGGGGCGCGAAGCCTAGCCGCGCCGTTTCGCCGCTGCTTCTGCGCTCTCTTTTTTGCGGCCTTAGCCGCTTTGCGCCCCCTCTTCTTTTCCCCGACCACTTCCCACCCGGTTTCGGCCGTCGGTGGGTTAGGCGAGGGGGGGGTGTTACGCGAAGGGGGCGTGCCGGCGGCTGGCGCTGACGCCTTTGGTGCTTTGGCCTTCTTCTTTTTTTTATTTTTTGGCCGCGGCGCTGGTTGTGCCGGACCCGGATTTGCCGAGGCCGGCGCCGTATTCGCCGGAACCGGTCTCGCCGGGACCGACGCGGGCTTCAATGGGGCCGGCTTTGCAGGGGCCGACGCGGGTTTTGCCGGGGTCTGCTGTGCAGGGGCCGTCGGAGTCCTGCAACTGGGCCGGCCTGATGGCTTCGGTCCAGCGGCAACGGCCGAGTAAGATGCCGACCCCGGGCCCCTTTTTGCCGTTCCTGGGCCCCCGCTTGCCGTCCCCGTGGCTCCGCTTGCCGTGCCCGGACCCCTACTTGCCAAGGGCGGGCGCAGAACGATGCCCTCCAGGACGGAAAACCGCGCCTGGAAGGCAGCCATCTCTTGCCGGACCAGGTTGAGAACCCGATCCTCAACCGGTGCGGCACGGCTTGCAATCTGCTGCCCACCCTCGGGTGTCTCGCGGGAACTCCCTCCCCGGAGACCGGCCAGATCCGCCTGGAGCTTCCGGTTCTCCTCTAGGAGGAGTTCCGTGGCGGCCGTCAGGCGGGCCACCTCGGCCCGCAGTTCGGCCACCTCGCTCGACGCGGAGGGGGGCCCGAAGTTGGCCTCTGCTGCCGCAATTATGGAGGCCGCGGCCGTACCCACTGCTTTAAATTTAGTGGCCTTCTTCATTTTTAGGGCCACGTCCCTGACCGCGGCCTCAACGGCCTCCGCGAATCTGGCCTTACGCTCCTGGTTGGAGCCGCCAACTGCACTTACATCCCCGCTCGGGGTAACCACCTCCGGGTCTGTGTCGCTGGGCTCGGTATCGCCCGGGAGCCCCCCAGCCTCACCAGCTCTCTGGGCCATAGGGCCCCCGCCCTTGCCTCGGCCACGGCCACGCACACCACCGCGCTTGCTGGTGGGGATCTTCCGTGCCGAGGCAAGCTCCCCTTCCGTAGTGGACCCCTGGTCGACTACCTGCCTGGGCCGCTTGAGGAAGAACTTTCCGTTCTCCCTCCTAGCAGGCCCAGCCCTTTCGCGGCGGGAGCTCACTGAGCTTCCCGCGCTCTCCACACTCGATGCGGTGTCGGACTCGCACCCCGCATCCCTAACCTCCCTATCTTCGTCTTTCTCCCTACTCACGTCTTTGGGTTGTGAAAAATTAATATCCATTTTTGTTCCCACGAGTATGGGGGAACAAAAATAGGGGCTTAAAAGTATGGGAAAATAAATAGGGGCTTAAAAGTTATAATGTAGACGGCCATTTATTTAATAGGAGATGCCATTACAGAACGTGAATTATAAAGGCTACTTAGACTAAACTTGGCACAAGGCCTAATAGATTCTCGCCGTTGAAGGGAGGGGAATCAAACCCTCATCTCTATCTTGTGTCTAAACAAAACGCCCGCCGCCATGGCATCAGCGTTATTCATACTAAGTCTGAACAAACATTAACTTACAACTTGACCTAGACGTTTCTAAGCGTACAATAATTCTGTTATAAAGCTTCCTTCTATGTTAGAACATTAGTATTCATATAACTGCCACACGATCGGTGTAAATAGCCATTAAGATTAAAGTGTGTATAAGAGCGGAGCTGGGCCGTCTGCGGAGCAATCCCATCCAGGGGCAAAGTGTTTAAGTGGCAACACTAGGCGAACGATCTCTCGGAGGTGTCTGTGCCCCGACAAGCAAAAAAAAAATCAAACTGAACAGAATGAGAACTGCGGCTTTTGGACACTAGACATTTGTTGCAAAAACGTTCTAAAATTAAACGAAAGTTTTATCGTTTCCGTGAAAAGTCCATTTCAATTTTACATTATTTATTGAAATGCTGATCATTACTACCGATTCAATTTACGATTACTAAATGTGTGTATTAACAAAAAAATCACAGCTGAAACCAGGTTGTTGCATAATACATAACATTAAGCGGATAGTTGAGTGGTAAATAATTTATTTAGTGCACACCTAAAACCGATTCGAATTGTGCGCAATGCGGCCCTAATCAAAAGAGCATTACCAGCAGCATGTTACACATGTATAAAACATTTCGCACATACCATATTTATTTACCAACGTTCGATAGCCGTTTATCTGCTATATGTATATTCGAATCAAACGGTTTTGATTACATGCTTATGTATACATACGGACCTAGCTGTACATGTAGTTAATATAATAAGTCACGGGAAAATCATGCACGAATCTAAACAATGCCAGTGAGTCTACAAACGATTTTGGTCCTAAAGAGCCCTCACATAAATTAATGTTGTTTCAAAGAGACCGCCTACATATCGTCGCGGCAGTTAGAGTCGAGAGCTAGGCGGAGGGTCCAGAGTGGCGTGTAGTGGCTTCCTCTTGTTCTGTAACCCAATTTGCAGTAAAGAGGGCTTCTTGATAGTGCTTTGATTTCATTTCGAATTCGACCACTGAAGTATGAATTACCAGTGACTGTCGACTTTAAACTTTAAGTTGATTCTACGAAATACGAAATTGAGTTATGGTAGTTTCTTGGCTGAGTGACCGTAAAAGCCTCTAGTACAGACCAGTCGGAAATGGGATTTTAATGTTTATCTGGAAGATAATTTTTGCTTCTATTGAGAACAGATACCTAAAGAGGTTTTTTTACAACATGCAGATTTTATTTTATCACATAACACTACATATTAAACCATAAATGTCGAAACAGGAAAAAAGGCCTGAATACCATTCCGGTTTGTGTTGGATTCTTCCGAAACGGGCAAAAATGTGGTTTCCGATGAATTAATAATGAACACTAAATGAATAAAATACATTTGATCTCCGATTCTTAAAAAGATTTGACGTTATTTATAAGCAATAAAGTAACGCCTTTTCTTTGAATTATATCATTATTAGTAAAAAAGGATGGAACAAAACCCGGGAAATATAAATCGGATCACTATTACTTTAAATAGTAGAAGAGATTAATAATGCCTAGGGCCTAACTTAATGAAAGGGGTCAAAATAGTTACCTAGACATAAGTAAAATCCAAATACAAGCTGTTGGTAACCCTTAATTTTAATGAAATAGTTTCTGTTGACCATCATCTGCCTAGCATTTTCCAACTATGTTGTGGTCAGCTTCCAGTCTAAAAGAGTACAGTTGAATACCAGTATTTAACATGGAGAGCTGCCTATCTGACCTCTACACCCCACTCATTCCCGGGTAATATGATAGACTAGTTAGACCACTAACTATCTAAAACGGCTCACAGATCTACATATGATAGCCGGAACCAAAACCTGAATGTATTTTCTGAGAGATGGATTAAACTCGGTATTTTATAGGTGGTCACCCATGCAAGGGCCAACCTAGACAAGTACAGCTTCACCTAAAACTCAATGCAAACGACTATTATTATTTAGCCACGAGTTCCACTGCACGCCACAAGACTTTAATAAAAATAAACATTACTTGTATTCATCCCAAGAGAACACAAACATTTAAGGGCTGAATATAATAAGTACGACATGTGTTGCCACTTTATATACATATTTATGCTGTCTCATTACTGTGGCACTTCACCGGGACAGGCAGGGTCGTATGACGCCTTTGCTAGGGGTCACCTTAATTTAGCAGCTACCCTTTTAAATGTCCATGTTTACTCATCTATTTTCGAGTTTACTAACCTCTTATTTGCAGATCGTTTCTTTACTCTGCGCTAGAACAACTAAATGAGGTTTTTACTTCAGTTGCTATACAGAGTGGAGACACCGATGCACAAATTCTTCACGTGTAAATTGTAGTACCCCAAAAAAAGGCTGTTTGCTAATAAAGTGCCATACCAACACGGTCAAATGTATGGAATGTCTGTTTAATTTTAAATCAGACTGAAGTAATGAATACATGGTGAGCGTTTGTGCGTCGGTGTTTCCACCATGTACATATTTTATTTTACTAGTGGTGTCCCCAAAATATCCCTTTTTTCGGATGGGATATTTTGTACATCACATAACTACTCCCACTGTGGGCGGAGTGGAATGGAAGTGTCAGATGTTTACTGGATTAGAAGCCGTCCATTTTCCGTCTTTTGCCCTTTGTATTCCGAGGCCGCGGTATTTCGAACAACCCGTAACCCGGGCAGGATCTAAAGTATCCATCATACAGCTGCAGTTTAGTAGACATTAAAGCGCCGGAGATGCCGCGGCTATGGCCACTACATGGTTTCAAGTGATTTAATAAAGTCGTATCGATACGAACGAAGAAGAAGACTAGTACAAGATGAGCAGTTTTTTTAACTGAATTAATTATAAGTCATCATCTGTCTAGCCTCTTCCCAGCTAATTTCAGAACGGCTTCCAGTCTAAAAGGATGCAGTTGAATGATCTCCACATATCGGATTACCCAGTACTAACTGGGGTTAGTACTGGGTAATCCGATACCCCTTGGTAAGACTGGTTGTCAGAATTTTGAGACACTGACTATCTGTAACGATTATCAAAGATCTTCAAATGACAGCCGGGACTAACAGCTTAACGTGCTTTTCGAGGCACGGAAATATCCAGTATGCAGCGGGTGATCACTCATCCACAGATCAACCTAGGCAAGCGCAGCTTTACTTGAAGATCGATCCAAGCGGCTGCTATTTTATAGCCACGAGCCCCTTAATTAAAAACAAGTGCGATCATTAATATATTCTGTAGCAATACTGTGTTGACCCCTGTTTTTGTTTAAATTAAATAAACGTTGATTAGAAGGGCAATTGAATCAGCTATTTTCAGAGCGAATACACAAGCTAACAAGTAAATCATTAAACGCGTTTGAACTATTGCTGGTAGACTGACTTTTCTGTCGAGCAAAATTGAATCTTTTAAATAGGACTATAGAGTTTGATTTGCTGTTTTGTTTTCGCAAGCTTTTATTTAACTTGCATTGTTCGTATGTATGTACGTTGTCCACTACAAATTTGCAAACCATTTTACAACCACTTTTTTCCTGGAAATCATTAAATAACTTACGCTCTAGGTGGAGCGGGGGGGGAGTATCAGACTTGTACTGACTAAAACCCACCCATGTTCCATCTATTGCCATTTATGTTCCGGGGCCGCGGTATCTCTTTCGAACAACCCGCAACCCCGGCAGGCGGTGGCCTTAGCAGGCCCCGCTGCTTTGCTGACATCTCTTTGAGGCGCGCGTGGAACACTAACGCTGGTTTCCGATTGAAGTGAAATTTTGTACACACCTTTGATAATACCACATTTTTATTACCTGACTTGATCCTGCAGCCAGGATCGCCTCCTAACGAAAGAACTCTTCAACTGTTCATAGCTTGGACACGAAACTTTGTATAAGCGATCAATGTTTATAAATAGACTTGGTGCACCCCGCGGCTTTACCCACGTAGACTGGGATTTTATACATATAAACCATCCTCTTGAATTATCTATATCTATCTGATCTATTGCTGAAAACTGTGTTCAAATCCGTGGAGTAGTTTAAAAGATCGACTTCATAAAAGATTTTTCTTCGCAAAGATTAAGCAATTCTTTTTTTCTTTTCAATTTAATTAAGTAATTTTGTTTCTTAAAAACTACATGATAATGCGTAATCTAGAAATCTAGATTATGACTTGTTTAAACGTATTATAAATAAGTGACCAATAAACTATCGTTCAGAATTTACTAACAAATCTATTGTGCCGTTTGCTGAAACGTTAATATTTCACTCCATTAAAACAATGTCGCATACACGCGAGTACAGCACACTTGTAATAACTATATGTTTTGACTAAAATGTGCGTTATTTATGGACCCAAATATTATGCAAACATTTGTGGATACAAATACTATAACTGTAACTAGAATTTGTTAACAAAATGTATTCATTCTGTTCGTTATGTGCGTTCGATGTATATTAATACTACTTTATTATTCAAAAAGCGAGTCCACTTATTACTGTAATTGGAATGTTGGTTCAAAAGAGAATAAAGACTCCAATTTAATATAATTTCCTTTTACATTAACACCGTGTTTAATTATGGGTTTCGGTTACTAAGAGGAAACACGTTAAATCGGTAAGGTACACCTACATTTTGGAAATTAAAATTGCTATATAAAAATAGCTTAGAAGAAAGCATTTTCCATGTTAAAGTCAGTTTTTTGTGTAACGGGATACAACTGAGTATTATATATGAAGTTGGTGCCTATCTGTCCCTTACATTTCAGTCACTGGAATTATTTAACACCCTTCCCCTCCCTTCCTTTCCCTCGATAAGCCTGACGTCTTACCAATTATAAAGTCAGTTCAATTGTGATTGTTGTTAGCTTTTCAATCATCAAATTAACACGCTTTGGCACATTCTTTCCTACTAATGCACTACGGCACAGTCCTTTAAAGAGTAAACACAGTTTTAGATGCACAGAGGTGGACGCATCCATGTGGAAGTAGCTCGTACGAGTCGCGAAAAACGCCATTGTGTACCAGACGAGCCAACATGGCCGCCTGTTTTGTGATCACCTGTGACGTCATCACACATGGATTTAATGGGCAGGAGTGGGCCTATTTATGAATTCAGAGTTCCACGAACCCGAACACAGTGCTATGCTTCCACATTGAGCGAACCGGCTTCTCTGTTCCTGGATCATTTAAATATGGAACTCTTCAAAGTTCGATGGGAATCAGTTTCTTCTGGACAAGCATGCTCCAACCTGGGATACTTGACAAACTTTCTTGTCTTGCAACTCGTCGCTTGGCCAAACGCAAGCCTATTTAGTATTAAAAAAACCGGCCAAATGCGAGTCGGACTCTGCTACCGATGGTTCTGTACAAACTTGCGAAATAATTTTTTGACTGCGCAGACTGTGAGGGTTGTTTTTTCTCACAACTTTAAGGGACCACAGACTTGAGTATTTCAAATCGATACCTCCACGCGTTCCCGGTATAAAGAGTCTTGACAGAAAGACAGACGGACATCAACGTGATCTTATAAGGATGTCGTGTTTCTTCTTCTTCTCTTTGAGGGACGGAACCCTAAAAAGTTAGATTCTAATTGAGGTGAAAGGTCAGGAAAGTAACATATCCACTTAATAATCTAAACGATCGGCTTGGGACTCCGAACGTCACCAATGAAACTGAACGATGTGCTGATCGGCACTTCTAAACTGCTTTGAAAAGAGAGATCGTAGAGCTGTAGTAAATTGACAGTCAGCCACAACTCCCCATGCTCCTTATGTCCCTTCATGGTCCGGGACCACGGTATTTCTTACGAACAACCCGCAACCCCGACAGGTGGTGGTCCTGGTAGATCCCTCGCAGTGATAGCTCTTGATCGCAGTTTAGATGAGACAAGACCCTATGCTCAACAGTATCACTTACGACCACTAGAACAACAAGAAAAGAAAAAAATAAATTGCAAATCGTTTTGAAATAGATTAAAAAAACGTTGAAAATTTTCATTAAAAAATTAATTAAGAACCTTCAAAGATCATTTCATATACAGTAGAGTTTTCCTAGTAAGAGTACAGTAATACACAACCAGAACGTACTGTATTATGAACATTAAGGGCCATTAATACTTTAAGTTCCACAACATTAACCTGATGAAAAATTAAGTTAATCAAAGTTAGAGCGGCGGCAGTTTGAGTAATGAACAGATTTATTTTGTCTCGTTATATACGTACTTAGCAGATTATATACCGAGTTATATTTAAACTAGCGGACCCGGCAGAAGTTATAAATAAATAAATAAATATCTTGGGACAACTCACACACGGCTATCTGATCCCAAGCTAAGCAGAGCTTGTGTTATGGTAACCAGACAACGGATATACATACTTATATAATTTATAAATACATACATATTATAGATAAATCACACCCAGACACAGAACAAACAATCATGCTCATCACAAAAAGTTGGTCCTGGGTGGGAATCGAACCCACAACCTCCGGCTCAGCAGTCAGGGCCACTAACCACTAGACCAACAGGCCCGTCATAGAAGTTGTCCTGCCCCAGCAAATAGGTGGCATATCGACAGCAGCAACATATACCGAACTGTGAAATGTATACACACGTCATGTCTCCCAAATCGTCCAGCCGTTTACGAGGAGTTAAATGACAAACACGTACAGAAGAGTTATATATATCGAGAATACCCGTGGGATGAGTAGGTAGAGATAGTAAAAAGAAAAAAAAGTAGAAAGAGAAACTTGGCCTTCAAAACTCAGAACCGAGGATCTAATGAGATGCTTTTTCCCCTAAATTACGAGATTATTCAACTATCCCAACAAAAAATAAGAATTCTAAGAAAAACGTAAATCCCTAAGAAAATAAATTACAGAATCATTTCCCAAATTAAGTTTAGTACCTTATTTCCAAGGGTGAAATTGTTTCATAATTCTGGAGCAACAAAAAAAAACTGTAAGGTTTTTGGTGAGCAAGGCCCAAGCCCTTGAAAGCTGTGATCGAATTTGTTACTCGTGCTCATTATATTTTTTGGCCCGTAAAATGGCAGGCTAAGTTTACTTAGGCTCGCCTACACATCAAAGTTGCCCTTTTCAAACGTTATTTAGTAAACGGCAAATAGGAACAACTGTTTATTTTAATTTGGTTTGGGCAACACCGTGGAGCGGAAAAGGATGTCTCGTGAAGTGGATTTCATATTGTTAAAACTTGATACACAGAAAATTTTATGTTTAAATTTCGTATATTTAATGATTATTTTACCTACTAGCATACAAGTAGTAACTTTTGAATGAACACTGCAGACAAAATAATGAATGGTTTTAATATTAAATCATAAGCTTAGCTATATAGCGCTAAGCAAACTTATAAATATTCATTACTAATATTAAAAACTTATAGTGAAAATATTTTCTCAGCACGGCTACGTAGTAGAGGATAGCGTTGAAATCTTCTACACCGTCTACAACGCTCGTAGCGCTACGAGAGCTCGTAACTCCGTAGCGCTACGGCTACGCTCCGCTGTTCCCACCAACTTGTCAGATAACATTTAAATAAGGGATTAAATGCATAACTTTCTTGATCAAATTTATTTACCCTTGAGCTTGTTTTACACAACCATTTAACTTTATCGCTTAATATATTACGGCACTTTTTCAATTTCAACAATAATACCATTAAGCACACAAATAATCCCATGCCGCTAATAAATTCTCCATAATTTGTTTAATATGAGTTTAATTAAATTAGGGCTTAAATCAGTTTTCGATTCACAAAATAAATATGTGTACGGCTGATGCGGGAGCATCGTACTTATTGACAGAACATACGAATTACGGGAATGAAGCGCAGCAGCTTTTATACCGTTTTTTTAGTATACAACAACTGTTTTTCTCTCACACAAACATCGTCCCAATTCGCAAAAGAAATAAAAGTACTCGTAAACACTATTTACATTCTAAGAAGTGCCATTTACACAAAGCATTGATAGGGAACAAAATAACAAAGTTTCGCCGCCGTTGCCAAAAGATTCAATTATAGCAACAGTCACGGGCGATTTCAAATTCTCTCGTATAAAAACTTCTAGCAATAAAGCCTCCAAGGAGAAATACGGAACAGTGAGCAGTTGATTCCCAAAAGAAATCTCATTAAAGTGTCTTGCATTGAGGACTGATTAACGTTTGGGCGGCGCGGCGCACCGGACGAATACTGATGTTACCCACTATATACAAGCATTCCAACAGATAAATGACTTCTTAAGTTAGCTGTACAGTGGAACGACGTGGCCGATTAAATATAAGGATTTGTGATTTGCATGTAAAGTGCACTCGGACTTTGTAAATTACCCTCGTTAGACCACGGAAGTCATGTGGGTGAGAGTTTAAGATTTTTTCATAAGATTGAAAAGTAGTGTTAATTTAGCATGTAATTTGAATTAATATTAATATACTTTCAATAGAAAATATATTTTTATGCATTTAAAATATAATCCTGGGGATCTAAAATGGCTGCTTTAGCAGAATACTAAGAGTATAATATGAATTACTGTATCATTCAAAATGGTCACAGACGCAGTTGACATTGTGATTTGTCACTTTGCGACCATTTTGAATGATAGCGTAATTCATCCTTAGTATCCTTACTAATATTATAAAAGCGAAAGTGAGTTTGTTTGTTTATTTGTTACCTCTTCACGCTTTAATGGCTAAACCGATTGTGATGAATTTGGTATATAGATAGTTGGGAACCAGGAGACGGACATAGGCTAATTTTTATTTTAAAAAAGTGGGATGTGAGGGAGAAAGAGGGCTGAAAAGGGAAAACTTAGCGTTGCTATTACAAATCAATAAGGCGCAAGGGGAACTGTATTACCCCGAATTAAACGCGAGCGAAGCCGCGGCCAAAAGCTAGTATTATATATAATAGTCTTATTATGATTCTGCTTAAACGGCTATTTTAGACCTCTTCAAATCTTAACACAGGTTTCACTTCAGCAAAATGATTGGACTTTATTTATTCACAACTTTGCCTCCCGTTTAAAGATGAAATGCTATTCCGCATTAAAACAAAAGGTAGGTACTCAGCCACATTTTTGAATGCAGACAAATCTCAAGCTTAATTAAGAGCCGTTTTCTTCTGAAAACATCATCCGCCGTCTGGTAATGCCTCCCATTCAGCTATTTGTGTTAAAAGCAGCGATTTAAAGGTTTTTAGCGTTAAGAAAGATTGCATTTCCTCCGTCTTACGAGTTTCACTGATAGGATTGGGCAATAAGGAGCTATTTTGTTCCCGCAGTTGTATTTGACCTGATTCTTTAACCGTCTTTTACTTAGTAAGTTAAAAGGAAATCTACAAAAAATACTTCTCCGTTTAAGACATGTTTAAATAACAAAATAAAGCGGCTTTCAATGTCAGAAACAGAAAAGGTCATGATCTAATTAAAATATTCTTATGAATTAAGAGTTTAACGATAATACTCAATTTATATTTATGTGAACCGAGAACGTAAACTGACGACACAAGAAATATTATTTGAATATGTGGTGTGTAGTATATCTTACAGCAATATGCTCAAAATACTTGTTTAAAGGTATATTTTAACAGACTTAAAAAAATAGGCTAGGAATACGTGTTTTTGTTGTAAACTCCACTTGCAGCTAGTTCTGTAACCGGTTTGTCAAGAGCACGTTTGAAACGTTCAAAGTTTGAGCAAGGTAATATACGTTAGCATTAAATTTCACGCGAAGACGTCACCTTCACCTTACAGCTGTCGGAGCTCGGTAATCAGAGCCGGTTGGCGCTGCTCGCGGTTCTGTGTCTGGGCTCAAGTAGGAGCTCCGTCGCACAGTCTAGCACTGATGCTCAGTTTAGTGCTCACATTATTGAGCGCACCGGCCCAGTAGCGGTTTATTTTAAGGTCCATGTTTAAACAGAACTTTCGTTGTTACAATGATAATAATGGAAGTGCTCGTTGTAACTCGATACGCCCCTAAACTGAAGTTCAACAGTTTCAGTCAAATATAACCCGGTTTTGTTTACGAAACCAACCGAAATCCGCATGATACATTCATTATTTCAAATTAGAGGACTACCAATGTAACTTTATACTACAACCGACACTCCCAACCACAAATACCTAAATGTAACCACGAATATCGAACCCTCGGTCTGGGGCCCGATGTACAAACAAATAATAACGGACGTGAGTAAAATAAATTAAACGATATGAAACCGATTTCTGTAATAAAGAACCCTAAGTTCCAACATACGCAATTCGTTTGAACAGATCACTTTATAAGCGAATATAATTTTTCAATACAGGAAGACGTATGAAAGTGTTACGAAGTCGACGAAAGAAAATCCTTATAAATCTGTGCCCTCGCGGCCTCGCGGGCCTCAGCTAAAAGGGGATTTGGTCCGCTACGCCTCCTTACCAGACTTTCATTAAGTCCTCGCTTAAACGCGACAAAGCTTTGTGGGAGACTTTAAAAAGGGACGTAGGTAAACTGAGCCGTAATGAATTGAAATAGAGACGAGAATATATAGAACGTTCAGTACATAACGCGTGTAACATTAATTTAAGCAAGCTATCAAGAAACCAATCCCATCACCAAAAATGTATTTCAGGAAATAAGATTCGATTTATTTTTGCGAAATCTGCTTTCATTTGACGATATTACATTTTCTCGTGTGTCTACATATGATGTAGGGCAAGAAAAGGTCTTTTCTCCTCAAGATGGTCAGATACAAGACGGATGAAAGAGTGCTTGACTAGAATCATTGTGCGTTACAAACACAGCTAAACAGTGTAATTACACGCTCATTTATTGCACGCGTTACTGCGTGAGAATATGTCATACAATTATATTGTTGCACTACATTTCATACATTATGACGTATTTACATCATGCTTTCGTTCCTAGCGCACTCAACAAGCCTTATGTACTACATACGTCTTGTGGACGTATTACTGCGCTGAGCTATTGTTATTGCTCCAACCGATTGTTATTCGATAGTCCGTACGGAATTGGTGAAGATTCTTATTTACGACTATCACGAACGTCTAACGTGACAGCTGTGTTGTATGAATACACTTTGGGGAATAAATCGGGCTCTCAGCGCCACCGCGTCTGATCAACGCCGCAACAATGCCACTGGTTTCGATTTCGGTAAAATGTATGGCTATTACCAATTTTCCAGAGCGCACGTCTAACAGATTGCTTCACTTCTGCAGTAGAAGCTGCAGGAAGTATTCTTTGCCATATGTGTTATAAATTTCTACCTCAGTCCCACGACATTGGTGATCAGCGGACAAATCTAAAATGGCCCAAAATAGTTACGTTACAATTCGTAAAAAAAAAAACTAACTGCAACCATTGTAAGATAAATACATCAACAATTTTGCCCCCCTTGTCCACTGATTCGTATTTAAGTGAACAAATATTTATGGTACAACAAACGTGATTTTGACTACATCTAAAATTATCACTACCGTGAACAAACACTGCATGAAAGCATTATTTACACAACATTACTCTAAACCAAACCCACATTCAACATATTGGTAAACGCACAATGTAAACAACAATAGCAGTTACATATTGAAAATCACAATACAAGTTAATGTAACACACCGTTGGCGGACAGTTATAGGGCGGTACGCATATCATGATATACCTAGAACGAAACTGGTATATGGAGCGTGCGACACCATTCACTTAATCATTCGTTCATTGCGGATGTTCACTCTATACAGTATGAATGAACTACTGAGCATCGAACATTCATATCCGTTAACGATGCGACGGTGCTATTAATAACATAGTTTTTACTGCACTTGCAGCTATATATTTCAACTTAACTTACGGGATATTTAATGGATGATTGAATCTCATAAATTAATAGAAGATACATCATTTCCTGCAGTTTTCTCGGCGTACTTCCGCTTTAGTCGTTCGTTAGTAGGATATCAATCTATGTTTACCATGTAACATTATGTACAGTTTGATAGCGGCGCCATTTTTCTCGATTAGCTAGGTGGTCTTACATGTATCCTCTTCAGGGCTTTAAGATTGCTCATTGTATGTAGAACGGAGTAATCAAAGTCCGGCCTATATTTGTCAATCAGTAAACGATAAATCCTTGTCTATTATTACAGGCCACCGTTCCCTGTACATGTTTTACGTAAGATGAACCAAATCGATGAGCCAGGATCGTAACGCAGTGGGTGCCAGAACAGACGTCTAGACCGAGGGGTGAGTCTAGAAAAACTGACGTGACGACTTAGAGGCGTTTGTCAGAGATTGGCTGGAGAGATCCGCACAAAAATAACAGTGAAAGCTTACAGGAGAGACTTTTGCAGAGCAGTGGGACTACATAGGTTAACAAAAAAACCGGCTAGTGCGAGTTCGCGCACTGAGGGTTTCGTACAAACATGCGACACAAACGACGATATCTTTTGACTAAGTAGATTTATAGGATTGATTTTTTTGTAGCTCCAAGGGACTACACACTTGAGTATACGGTTTTTTTAATTTTACCTTGATACGTCCACGAGTTCCCAAGATAAAAAGGTCTTGACAGATGGACAGACAGACAGACAATAAAGTGATCCTATGAGGGTTCCGTTTTTGCCTTTTGATGTACTGAACAAACGTACACATCCCGAGCAACGACTGCACGTACCCTTAAAGTAATTAGTCTACTAACTGATAGTTTGTCGGTTTTATTTTAAGCTAGTGTTTCAATTTAAGCTACTTGTGTACTTAGTGTTTGCAGTGAGCACCACATCGGTGTATAATATTCGTACATAAATCATGCAAAATTACGAGCGGAGCAGAGTGCAACACATTTCATAATCACGCATTACGATATATATTCACAGATGAAAGCAATATACGTACTCAAATTATTTTAATGGCCAACATCGAGTCCAAAACTTAATTAAGTCGTATATTTGCAATAATATCGTTAAAGCATATCGAATGGAAAATGAAGACGATTATTTATTTCATATGTTTATGGTTTAAGTCATACTGCGCAAGAGTATATAAGAACACGCGATGCATAAACTATGTATTTTTCATTATTTTACATTGTAATAGTTGCGGAGGAGTCCGTTAATCTGCCTCCCTCTCTGTCTGGTCTAGTGGTCACAGCTGTTACGCATGAGGCCCTGGCTTTGATTACAGAATCGAGCAGTGTTATAAGGTTTTTTCAACAGGAAGATCTAAAATCTGGATTCCTACTATTACATGGAACTTTCAAACGTAACTAGCCAAATATTGGTGTACAGAATAGAGAGTATTCTTTGTACCCATCAAGTCTGTCGTGTCTGTAAGGAGCGCACCAACCTTGTCTACTTTTAGAATTATGGTCAAAAAGCACTACCTCTCTCCTTAAACAACAATATTAAATATTCTTTGCTCTTCATGATTCTTATTTTATACGTATATTATATGTATTTATATATAAGTATTTGTTTTCATAAATGTAGCTATTCGTTTTGAATAATGAAACACAGCAGACTACCTATAGTACTATATATGTCCTCCTTTAAATCCATCTAAAGGTTGTTTTGAAAAGATCGATAAGACAGCCCATTGTGTCACCCTATTTATAAGTTTTATACTGATATTCTTGTAATTTGTATGGTGTACATAATAAATAATATTCTATCTATCTAACCTTTCGGTGAATACAAACGGGATGTTGTATAAATATTCCTAGAATCCTCAATAAGCATCTATCTACATAAAAAAACAGCTATTAGAAGCGTGAGTCAAGTTTATTGCGAATCTTTGCGAATAGAGACGTCTCGCCGATACAGATAATGTCAAGGCTGTATGTCCTAACGTGTCAAGTACCAACTAGTGAGGTGACATTGAGAACATATTATTTTTATTATAAAGTGACCCTCTCTCCGCAGGCACGTCACGAAAGGCCGACGTAAGATGGTTTGATCGACCTCTTACGTATGTTATAAGAATGTCTGAAAACTTTTAAACTATGTTGCGAACATTATGAAGTAAGGTCGGAGTCAAATTGCTTTTGTAAAACTATTGAGATGTCGCCATGATGCCGCGAATGTTTTTGTTACTAGTGATACCACATTTTGGGGTTTATCTATTCAGCAAGAGGTGAAATTAATGACGTCATATAGTTTTTTTTGCGAGTATATTATTCACCAAATAACTTACCCCACTCTAGGTGGAGCGGGGGGAGTGTCAGACTTATACTGACTAAAACCCACCCATGTTCCTTCTATTACAATTTACGTTCCGGGGCCGCGGTATCTCTTTCGCAACAACCCGCAACCCCGGCAGAGCGTCATATAGATGGCATACAAATTAAGGATGCGTGTTAGTCATCAAAGTCGTATTTTAAGTTAGTGTTTCTATCATTGATTTAGATACCCTTAAGTATGAAATGTACCTACAAGCTGCCGCTTGATATTAAATATCGTCTAGACAAGCTCCTAATTTATTCTAGACTGTAAATATTAAAGGAGACAACACTATGCCATGTTTAAATACTTCGAACGAGTTAAACGAGTATTTTAATTACAGAATAAAAACCAATGGAAAATCAAGTCACTTTAATAATGACTATGAAATTCTAGATGCTTTAATATACAATGAACAATGCCCATTGAATATTTTGTCTCCCTTCATAATAATTTCTATTATAATTTCGGATCAATAACTTTGGTAAAGGGATATTGCTTAAAATGCTTTCCATAGTAAAAGTTAACTTCATAAATATTCACGCGGACTCCGTTGAGGAAATCCGATGGAAGGAATAATTTGAGTGGAGAGGGTTATATTGGCAAAGCTTTAGACGAGGAATGAACGTACTTATAGAGCTATGAAGTATATACGTAATGATCCATGTTATTATTGAAACGGAGATATTGAACAATTAAAAGTATTCCCCGATAAATAGGCCATTTTCACAAAGCCACAATATGGATTTCACTTGCACTGGCAGTTTTAAATATATATACGCCAATATTTATATATCATTTTCATCTGCCTAGCCTTTTCCCATATATGTTGGGGTTAGCTTCCACTCTAACCAGATGCAGAAAATACCACTATTTTAGATGAATCGATTGCCTATCTGACCTCTACAACGCAATTATTATTTATTTTTTAATAAAAAACTTTTAATAAAAGCATTTAAATCAATCCGATTAGCTTTTATTATTTAGCTACAAGCTGTTCACCAATATAAAAACAAATCTTACAAATAAATCCGTTTCTTGAAAGCGAATAGATACTATTTGCTACACAACCTTCCGTAGTATTCAGTTTTTACTCCAGACGTTATTACAGTACTAATACACAGCATCAGTGCAGAGTACACTGCTAGTATTTTTCTTCAAGTACCTCTCCATCACTCACTACTATTTGCAAATACAAACATATACCTGCAAATTGATAGCTCAAAGGGAATCGTTGAAACACAGAATACCATGAATGGCCCATGAGCTGTGTTGACGAATGAATTATAAAACATAACATTTCGAATGTAATCCTCGGAGGTTTAAGCAGAGGTGTACAATACTAACGTTTTTCTAGTATATTTAATAGCTTTGTGGCTGCGACTGAAAAAAATCTAATGAAAAAACTCAATAAGACGCGAACTGGCAATCGAACCTCATGCTCAATCATCCTTGCAACTACTAACTAACTACTCAACGAAACAACGAATTATATGAGAGGTTTAAACTGAATAATTCATTACTGAACAACACACAAAACTGCGCAAAAAAGATAAACTTTATCGAATATAATAATTACGAAGTTTTTACCTTAATATTTCAATGTACGGATTGAATATTTAAGTAAAAAATATTTCCGCCACAAATACATGCATCACAATCATATGCACGGAAAATAAATAATTAGTTAATTTTATATTTGGCTATCGTTTTTGTACAGTTGAATATGAAATAGCAAACTCAATCTGGCATTGAAAAACAAAGTCTATAGAATAGGTTTATAACGATTTGTATTTCCAAAGAACATTGTCACACCACAAAAACACACGCAAACAATTTTATTTAATTCTAATTATCTTTTGAATTCTGGGGGTCTAAAATGACCACTTGAACTAAATCATAATAATATATGAATTACGTTAAATTTCATAAAATAGTCATAGACTTGGTTTATATTGTGAATTGATACCGCGGCCATTTTACGTGTGATAACGCAAGGGGTATTTCCCGTGAAGCGGACAGGGACTAAAAGTGAGATTCTGAAAATCTATCATAATCAAAATATAAAAATGTGAACACAAAATACTTTTTTTTATTTTACAAGTTATGGGTTTCTAAATAATTGTCGTAATTGTAAAATCAATTTTATGAAAGTGGTTTTTCGAAAAGCCACTTCCATAAAAATGGGCCGAATATAATAGATTTTCAGAACCTCACTTTTTTCCCTGTCCGCTTCAAGTGAAATGCCCCGTAATTCATATTATTGACCTACTATGATTCTGCTTAAGCGGCCATTTTAGACCCCCTGATACAATCACTTTGTGTTTTCTGAACCGCCTGAAGCACAAGACGTAAGCTATCTTTTCAATGAACAATCGAATGAAATCGTAATTTAATCTGACAGAATATTATATTACAGCACTTGAAGTATTACGGTCTAGACAAGACCAAAGTTAGACATTATAATATGGGTCACCTTCATACCGCACTCAACCTAAATCAACAACTATAAATTTCAAAGTTACATTCTGTTTTGACTAAAACATAATAGTTACTGAACATTAATTCGCCGGCCTCTGGCTGTTTCTATATTGTTACGTAAAGCTCGTAAAAGTAAGATTTTTTTACCTGCACGACACCACGGACGATGATTAATGGCGGTTCAGTGATGAAGCGATTAAGGATTCAATAGGCAGTTTTTCGCGACTTAATATTTTTCCTTTATATAATAATGTGGGCCTAATAGCCGGTAGAGCGTAGGCAGGCCTGGACGTTAACGATTAGCCATCACATCAGTATGGACAAATTGAAACAGAGATGGTCCTTTCCAAACTACAAAACGATTCATTAGGACCAACGAAATGACTCAACCAACCGCAACGCAGGACAGTTTTGGTTTGCCAATCTATTTTCCAGAGACAACAGGCCTGCCATAATGTGGTCCGGTGTGTTCAGATGACCGCGATCGTAACTAGGGCTTGCGGTCGGTTTACATCAGAATCGAGGATTCTGTTCAATCTACCGCAGATTGGGAAATACTCTGAGAAACATCCGCAGTTGGGTCCTTTTGGTTCATACTGAATAGTTTGATGAATTATTCATTATGATTGTACATTTCAAAAAGATGCTTTAAAATAAGTGCCGGTAAACTACCCTAGTAGTGGCAATATTCCCCTGTATTACAACTACTGGGTGATACATAAAAAAAAATGAGGAAAAAGTTTCTCATCACAACGGCAACATTTGCTCTATAGTAAATTTGTTAATGGCAAAATATAGTTTGAATGTCATATTTTAAGGTAGGCCACGTTGACGTTTGTTTTTTTTTTATATTGTTTTTCACCCCAGTAGTTGCAGCTGTGTGTGTGTGTGTGTGTGTGTGTAAAAACCAACCCTCTAAGTCTACGCAGTCAAAAGATATGGCCGTTTATGTCGCAAGTTTATACGGAACGCTTACTGTGCGAGTCTTGAATGAAAAATTCTTAACTTAAGCAGCGTTTATAAAATATCCCCCTCATATCTAGTTCTCAACAGTCTTCGTTTAATAATATTGACCATAAAAATAACCTTTGACGTAATAAAACATTTACCTTTCGTAATTCTTATTTCTAACACGTTTTTTACTGCGTAAGGGTTTCCCAACAAAATACCTTATCCAAAATTGATCAAGGGACGACCGAAGTTCAATTGTTCGCTAAATAATCCATTTTGTCCGAAGAAAAGTCGTCTTTATAGGAACCAGCTTTTATAAGTCGTCGTCCAATAGCTGGTGGGCTACAAATTGGAGGACAATCTGACGAAGCTCCGAGATCGATGTTGTATCTAGGATTGGGAATCCTTTATCTACGGCTGAGTACGTGATGTGTTTTAAATTTCGAATTCGGCTCAAACGTGTTAAACTCGGGTCTTTAAAAGTATTGTGAAAGATGACCAACATCGATACGGTTGTCTTGGCACATCCAAATAGCTTTTAGAGAATACTCAATTATTCTCGCAAAACATTTTAAACAGTCGTTACAGTACACTGAACGACATGTGTATTCTAATTGTTAAATGCTAATTCGAGGACAAAAACCCGAAACAGTTAAATATTCACGCGTCATACGACAAACACAAAGGTCCCTGACACGCCCACACTTTTTGTTATTTAAACGACTCCACTACGAACGGGTATTCAAAACATTACTCAGATTAAGGGCCTATGCACACCACGTTTCCTAAACGCGCCGTCGACGCGCGTTTTGGGAACGCGCGTCGCCGGCGCGTTTTTATCCTGCAGAGCAGTTTGTTGTCGTTTGTATCGATACAAACGCGCGGCACCGGCGCGTGTGTATCGCTACACACGCGCGTTTGCATCGCGTCTGTATCGCTACAAACGCGCGTCGACGGCGCGTTTTTATCCTGCAGAGCAGTTTGTTGTCGTTTGTATCGATACAAACGCGCGGCACCGGCGCGTGTGTATCGCTACACACGCGCGATTGCATCGCGTCTGTATCGCTACACACGCGCGTCTGTATTTATACAGGTGTGCAAAGGTCTACAGGCTGCGTCTGACTTGCGTGCGTATCGCGTCTGTATCGCTACAAACGCGCGTCGACGGCGCGTTTAAAAAACGTGGTGTGCATAGGCCCTTAGCAAGCTAACATTTTTATGTGGTTTTAAATCACACACGTGGGCGGAAGTGGGTTAACGATCCGTGATTCAGACGGAAGGACGATGCACTCGCAAATGTTCCTCGCATCAATCATGGAGGTAATAAAGCAGTACGTATAGACAGACCGGCCGACGACAGACGATGAATAACAATGTCCTAGAACATTTCAATAACGATGAAATTCATTTAAGAAATGGAAGTTGATGGGGAAGTAAACGCTATTACGTCGGCTGTGGAGCACGAGTGGGAGTAAATACGAGGAAACTTTCGGAAAATGGACGGAACTGTACTGCAGTAGGGTCACCATGACGTCTTGAAACATTACTTATTTCAGTGCGAAAAAGAGATAGCGCTAGAGATACTGTATAGCTCTGTATCTTTCTCTCACGGAATAAGTACTGTTGTAAGACGTCATGGTAGGGTAGCAACTATTGTAGAAACTGTCGCAACAGAGAGCCCACTCTTCGAAATCCCTAATGTAAGAAACTTTAACCAAACAGTCAGGTACTTTTAATTCTTTATGAGTTTATGCAAATGATGATTCAGAGGTATTACACAGGTAACTGTTTTGGACTTTAAAAACTCATTTAATGGCCTTAAACTTAAAACAACACGAGACAGCAATATCCTTGTGGAAATCTCTATAATTTAAAGTCCTAAGTACCTAGTTAAGCAGACTTAAGTGTCGTTATTACGCGCTATAAATAAGACTGTTTACTTACTTTATGTAAGACGAATTATGTAAGACAAAGAATAAGGTAACAATAATATGATGTTTTTCATAAAGCGACACAATATTTCTACGTTATCCCTTTTATATAAAAGTGATGATTTCGCAATGAATATCACTGTACTATTAGTAAGTTAAAGGCATTATTGACCATTGTACTGATTGGAAAACCCATTTTTTCTGGGTGCCGGGGTTGTTCAAAAGAGACCGCAGCCTCGGAACATAGAGGGCAAAAGAAGGGCCCAAAGTGGGCAAACTTAAAATCCCGGGCAAATGCGAGTTGGCGTACCAACTTATGTCATAAACGGCCATATATGTTGACTGCGTAGACTTCAAGTGGAAACCTCCACACGTTCCCGAGATAAGGTGTCTTGACAGAAAGACGTACAACAAAGTGATCCTATAAGGGTTCACGTTTTTCTATTGAGATACGGAACCCCATAAACAATAAAAATTGAAGCATCGCTATCAGTTAAAATCATGACAAACTTTGCGATACTACACCGTGCTAAAACATGCCGTGACCGTCCCACATGCCCCATAGGTATGCGCATTTTAAACTTTCCACACCTCTTCCGATCTAGTTGTACAATGTCACACTGTCACACATATGGGTGCGTACCGACCTTGCGAGCTTCAAGATAACTGCCGAGGTTCCGGCTGACAGGCACACGATAAAAGAACTGCTCTACTTGATCAATAGAGAAAATACGAAGTAGAACAACTTGTTGTAGGTTGTATCAATTGATAAGAATGCATGGTAAGAAACACGTTTTTAAACTTACAAAACAAGCCGAACACAAAACCCAAGCAGAAAAAGAAAGCCAAACCATCACTACCAAAAAAGAAAAACAAACAAAATGATGCCCACATTTTTCCAACGCAAACAGAAAAACAAATGCCACGATTATCTCTGACCTTATTACATACTGACTTAAATTAATATGAGGCCTACCGTTTCACATTAGTCTGACAGACAAAAACCACAGAACCACATATTAGCGTCCGCGGCATAAAATGTTGAATGTTTGTCTATGTCAGTACTCATTCACTACACTACACATCAGGCTCGGCGAATTTTCAAACTATTACACAGAAACACACAGGACTAGTAAAAGGAAACAAGCGGGCTCTTTATTAAAAAAAAAATGAACGAAAAAACTGGTATTGCCAGATAGGAAAAATAAATAGCTAGCTAGAAAAGTAAAACCTGTGCACATTTAGGTTTAAGCCATAAAAAAAACACTCGTTGAATACTAATGTTTCTGGTTTAGTGGCTTTATCAACAAAGAGAACAAGGCAGATAAACAATGTTTGGGTTCCAGTTATTTGAGGAAATCTCAACATCAAAGAACGGATTATTTACCCAATTAAATTGATCTAAACCAATTAAGACCACTTGACGATCAAAACTGTACAGTTCACTTTGAACTGGTAATGAAACTTGAATGCCAAGAGGTTGCTTATTAATCAAGTTCTATTTAGGCCTTAATTGTAACGATATTTGGGACATTCGTCCATTTATTATTTAGGTTGATTATTTGACCTTTGTTTCTGAAGATTAATTTTGGGTTATTACTTAATATGCACAATTATATATACATATAGTACGGGAGCCCACGATGCTAAATGGGGATTTATGGGGATTCAAATATTTTCAGACATGTTTTCTTTATGAGCTGACAAGCACTACCACTCCTAACTAAAGTTCACGTTACTGGAAAAAAAACATTTCCCATATTTAGACTGAACATGCAAACTTTTTGACAACGATAGACTTGAATCAACTGTTCAATTTTTGACTTTCCCTAAATCAGTTAATGTCGTAGTTTGCAATATGATTCATCAACATATAATTTATCATTAATATCAGGTACTCACGACTCAATGCTCACGTTTCCGTATCTACAGGACCAGCGATCCACAAGCTAAGCCGACGTGACGCGACGCACTGTCGACGCGACTCATCACGCTGACACCATTACACACGTTCAGAATTTATAATTAATGGCGGTAATTACAAATTCAAATTACATTTATATTACAAGCAAATTAATACACGAATTGCACTTAAGATAATCGAGCTTTCATATAAGAATTTGTAACCGCTAGTAGGTCCCGGAAGTCATCCGGGTGACTGTACATAATTAAACCAACATAACTTCGTAAACACATGAGACGGCAACCGACGGCGAAACTTCCTCTATGTATAAATGAGGACGAGCTACATGGGCAATACAATTACAGGAGTCAAATTAATAAGACTTTAATGAGACAATTAAAATGCCAAAATTTCCCGCAGAGGAAAGGGACGAAACCGCAAGCAAGCGTTATTCTATCCCTTTTGGGGTGTCTCTTACCGATGCCGTTATTTAGGCACGCTGTAGGATCTTCGAGTGCTCGACTTAAACTCGACGGCAATTCGAGGTATAATTGAAAGCTGTTTCCTTAAACAATTAGGTTGTCAGCAGTGGGGAAATGTTCAGGACGCTAGGGGCGTTCGCGCCGCCGCAATTTTCGAACAAATAATTACTTTTGTTTAAAATTTTCGCCTCAACTTAGGAATCCCAACACACGCGTCACTCAGGTATACTTGTTTACTGTTTAATCGAAATTACATCCGTTTCAAATTTCCCCATAATGAGAAAATGAACCGTGCACAAACAAGCCCTCTTCGTGACCGTTTATGTGCTAACCGAAATGTTTTCTGCGCTCGTACTCATACAAAACTTTCAACGAACATTCCCCATTATTACCTTAATTATTATCCATCATATTTGTCCGTTTATATGTTTCACTTGATTGCTACGACGTCAACCGCTATGTTGAGTAAAAACTTACCATCATGTGTGAATACGAACGAAGCAAAACACAGTCATGAAACGAACATAGTGGTGAAGTTAAGTATACATTCGTAGATGCTCATCGACCACATATTTGTTTTCACATGTACATAGCAGTACGGTTTAAAACGCACCGCGTTGAATATTACATCGCCGTAATACTTATTCCACTAAATTATTCAGTGCAACCGTTCGCCAATTACGTCGGCAATAGGGCCATATGTTTAAGCACACTGTATATAAAATTTCCCACAGTTGTTTTTATTTGGCTCGTGTAAGTGTGTTGTAAATCTGTGAGAACAGTGTGCCCGCAAACAAGAGCGGGCTAATAACAGGTTATGCAATGAAATGAACACGAACTAAACCGCAGAGCGCGACTCCGATGAAATTAATTGAGTAATTATGGTTGACTTCGAAATTTCACTGGCCTACGTTCACGTGGGGCAGTTGGGTGAAATTAGACAGCTCGGAAATGAGGCCGATGTTCTGCCCTGTCTAGACCGACTTGTGAATTGAAACATAATTCCAAAAAACGAATGAACTTAACGCTACGGTATTTTTTGCAAACGTTGTCAGAACAAGTCCTAACGATTGCCAAAAGTAGGCCGTGTTCAACCCACGCCTACAATTAAACAACTACAATTAGCTAACTAGTTGGAGAGACGAGAAAAAAATGTAACTACGAATAACTTGCTTTTTTCGGTTTAGAAATGATGTCCCTTCTTTGCAACTTTAACCTGAGTTATAAATTTTACAAAACTTACTTTATACCTCTGGATCTTTGACTGATAAAAGCAATTATCATCATCACGTACCTGGAACAAAATACATTTTGATTAAATAAGGTTTGCTTGTTGTATGTTTTCTCCCATTACTAATATTATATTAAACGTGGGGACAACGGATAGAAAATACTCCGTACAACATAATCGGAAACGACTCTATTTAGTTAAATCTATATTTTGAAAACCGACAACAGAAACATTGTTATAAATAAAATATCGTTATTGGCTCCAATTTACTTAAGATATGAAACATAAAAAATATTTTGCTTACTTTTGGTTGGTGCAGACCAAAATCAACCGAATGGCAATTCCACAAAACTATTTTTAATTATATAAATTACTTTTAAAATCTTTATAAAATTCTACGTAGTGAGTAGTATGATGAGCTTCATCAACCAAGATCAACTGATCAATCTTTTACCGTGTGGGAGGTTAGTATTAAGATTTATCCGCCCATTATTTTGCCACACAGATAGCTCTTCCGCCAACGTTCATTATTTCCTGCCGAATGAAGGTGTCAGGGAAGAGAGAAAGGAAGAAAGAAAAGGCTCTTTTGTCGCGTGGACATGATCTAAATTTCAAACTAACGCCACCATGTTTTTTTTGCAATACATTTTTAGCGATAGCCTAGTAGTCTCGAGGTCGAACTGAATTCACGCACTTTGGTGGGAACATCGCGGCATCGTTAGGAAACCAGTATGCCTGACAGACAAGATACAAATACAGATTCTCAACAGCATGTACATACACTCAAGCCAGAGGTCCACCGTCATCGGCTTAAAAACTCTGACACCTGCTAGCGACGATTCCACAAAAGTTCATGTTTCATCTTTTCGGACAGTGCCCTCCTGACTATGCCATTCAAGTGACAAAAGAAACATGTAGCACTAGGAAATGTAGCATTCGTTGTGTAATATTTGGTTGGCAGGGTATGACCTCGCCTATTCTCTCATTTTGATTTTTACAGGCTTTTACTTTAAGTAATTCAGTAGTTAACTTTTTGAACGACATTATTTCATATATGAGACAATCACGTGCTCTCGACGCCAATGGCACAAATGTGCGACAAAATTAAGAGAAAATGAGTTTCTGCGCGTGGACAATGCCTCTAAATGTATGTAACTACTGCAGCTTAACAAATGTACTCCAACAAGCAAGATTACAGAAATACTACAATCTGTTAGCAGTAGTTAATACATTTCCCGTCTTGCAGAATCCTTAGTAATGTTAGATCCAATAACTAAGCTGCGTTCTTGAGCTTAAGTATACGCCTTGCGGCCATAGACTAGACCCGTGTGATCGAAACGGTGATGTTGCCACTTTTTTAATTATGTGGTAGTAAGAAACCCCACTAAATCAAAAGAGACGAACGACCCTTAAAAATAATTTCCCGTGGGATCAATCTGCGCCAAACAAGTGGTTATAAAAATATTATATCCCCAGTTATAATTCAATGATTATGTTTGGGGAAACAAAGTTTTTATGAATAAGATTTTGTATATCGTGTCGCTAAAAAGTGATTGATTATTTTATAAAGAAGGTTCATGCGGTACACGGCTTCATAATTGGTTGTAATGTTTTACGGTAATATTAGAAGCTAAACCATACGCCCATCGACCAAAGTCTACATACATAACGCTTGTATTCCCCGAAGGGTTTGGCAGAGGTGTACTAAGATATACCGGAACCCTGGAATATAAAGGGTAAAAGAAGGAACATAGGTGGGTCTTAGTCGCCCCCCCCCCCCCCGCTCCCGAAGTAAGTATTTGATGATTTCCCAACCACAAAAAATGAGGTGTTCGAAATAGAACACCCACATTTCGACAGTAGAGTTGGGACCCGTCCTAAAAAAATTACACATTAGTAACTTTATCTTATTTACTTAAGTGTTAAATAACGGCCTTATTTTTATTCATCACTCGGATACAACATTATTCTTTTTCACAAAAACAATTTGATGGCCAGGCGAGGCCGAGGTGCCCGGAGCAACGGGCTGACCTTTCTAACGGCTAGAATAAAAAAGTGTGTTACGCCCAACTCGTCTCGCCAAATAAGGAACATGTACAGTTACATCCCGATTACAGTAAATAACATAAATCTTAGTTATTAGAGGCAGTACACGGATCTAATGCTCTTATATTATCTGCTTATTACACGATGCAAACTCATCTGTATTTTAAATGAGGAAACCCGAATAGGTAATTAGTAGTTTACATGGCTGTTGTCAGGAAACTTTTTATTAAATTCTGTTTTTCAATTGACATTTGAGTTGTTATTCAGGGGTTTAATATAGCATATTTCCGTGTTTTAACAGGCAAAAACGAATGTGATAACGCGGTTGTCTAAATTATCGAGGAAAAAACAACTGAAAAAGTAATAAGCTGATTTCTGTTATCCGAGTTTTGAAAATAAAGAAATACCTAGTTTCTTTATTTTCAAAACTCGGATAACAGAAATCCGGTGTTAGTTAATTTCGTCATATCTAATGTTCGAATACTTTAAACCATACATTAGTATTGAAACACTTATTTTTAGGATTCCTTACCTCAAAGGAGAAAGCGGAAATCCTATGGAATCACTTCGTAATCTGTCTGTCAAGAACCTTTCTTAACTCGGGAACTAGTGAAGGTATCAAGTTGAAATTACATATAATATACCATTAAACTCTGTATTGTCTGTGGTTCCTTGGAGCCGAGTAAAAATGAACCATCTAATTCTACGCAGTTAGAAGATAGTGCCGCATATCTTATATCGCAAGTATGTACGGAACTGTCGGTACACGAGTCCAACTCGCACTTGGCCGGTATTTTGGTTTTATCTGTTTTTTCAAGCCATTATGGGTTTTCCGCAACTATGTTATTATTAAAAAAAATAGTTTATTTATCAAAGTCGACTTAGGTATTCGGAAACATAATTAAACAAAAATAATGAGTACCTATGCACCTACTTAGGATGTAACTAATGAACAGTCGCGGAAAAGCCAAAAAGTTAATCAGTAAAGAACCTAAAGGAAAAAAATAGGTTGGTCTGTTTTACTAAAGTATAATATAACGGTATTCTCATTGTCAGAGGACATCAACCTACATTCACAGAAATAATTTATGGCATAACATTAATACGTAGATTAAAGAAATAGACTATCTCACATAAAATCTGATCGAGTATACATTTTTCATACTACTACGAGATATTAGCATTTCGCCCATACATTAAAAGAAAATAATATGTATATATAATAGAAAACTAGCTTCCGCCCGCGTCTTCGTCCACGTGGCATAGTTACTTTGGGCTAACGCTAACTTCAACCCGCGTGATCATCGAAAAAAATATATCATTCTCTCTCCTTTTCCTCCCTCTATCACCCCTATTCCCACTTTTTTTAGGCTATGTACGGACATAGACTCCAACTGTCTCTGTACCAAAATTCATCAAATCGGTTTAGCCATTAAGGCGTCATGACGTAACAAACAAACAAACTCACTTTCGCTTTTATAATATTAGTAAGGATAGAAGATAACTTACCCAAGCAATTCAATAAAATTCATACGAGAGTAAACCCTTTTGATAAAAAAAAGGTTTTGGAAATCGGTCCACAATCGATGAATAAATCGCGTAACATCCAAAAAAACATACAGTCGAATTGATAACCTACTCCTATTAAAAATGTAGGCAAACAGGTATTGGGCGGGTAACGTCAGCCGCATGTATAGTGATCGCTAGGCAAGAGTCTTCACGCTACAGCTAGTACATCTTCCTCAAGATGGAAAGCGAGCCTAGAAACCGGTGGCACGTTGAATTACGACGTTTGCCATGAGGGTTGCATCGAAATGGCGCGGGAAATGAGTACCTTTTTTGCGGATGGGAAATACTCAAATAACTTCGGGGACTGTCAGATTGGACTGACTAAAACCCACTAATGTTCCTTCTATTGCCCTTTATGTTCCGGGGCCACGGTATCTCTTTCGAACAACCCGCAACCCCGGGGAAATGAGTACTTGGAAACATTTGGGGCGGCTTTTCGCTATATTTATTTTAAAAAAGGGTCACCAACTGGTTCCGTGTACAATATTTCTAGGGTAGGTTGTAAATTCGTCTTGACCTACTCAGTCGCCAATTACCGACAGAAGAGGGCCCGCAATGGCTCTTTCAAAAAATGGCCGCCGCTACGTCAACGAGAAGGTCGAAATTATGTCACGAAAATGTGCTAAAAGCATAACACCTACCTTTAACTTCATAAAAGACAAGGTAAAGGTCCCTAGATCAGACTATCAGTCTGTGTGCGAAATGTATAAATCCGTTTAGCCGATTAGATAAAAATTACGCTATTTGGCAACATTCGTATGGAAGTATTGCTTCTTACCTACACGCCGACAATATCTCGAATTCTCGATGATGTGCATCCGTGCAAGTGATTGTATTAACCTTTACACGACTTGATTCGATCATATGTGCATATGGGGTTATGTAATCAGTGCATATAGATTGATTTCTAGTCTGGTTAGTATCCGGGCTATTAGCAAGAGATTTGAAATATTTTTGAGAAGAAGCATCACACCTTTAGGAGATACTTAGCTATTGAAAAAACCTACTACGCAATTAATAAACTGCAGCTCCTGAAAGCCGGAATTACAAATGGCAAACACCACAAAATTGCATAGTAAGCTTATTAACGTAACAAAATAACTGAATTGCCAACGTTATCAGATTTCTCTTTTTGCTCCTGATTAACCCAAATCGCTCATTTTTGGTATCAATAGCATCACAACTTTGAGAAAATTCATGTTGTTTCCGATTATACTTTTATTATCAACTCGCAGATCACGATCTCTAACATAGTACGATAATGTGATATTTATTCTTTTATCCAGCACTTACAAACAGTCCTATATGTAGAAACATAACGTTGTGCACTCCCCAAGAAATCAAAATTTTAAATTATTACTGGTCAGTCAGAAATCTTTTATCTAATTAACTTTTAGAACTCAAGATAATCGTGATCTTTGAAACGAAGATCGACGAGTCACGGCCAAAACCTTTTTTGAAACCATATTGCTTTTCCTATAATATGTATCCGGAATCAATCGTTAGTATACAGTCTTTTAACAGTTATTTAACCTCTCACAGCAACACAACAGCAACTTTATTGCAACAAACATAAATATCACTGCCATCTCGACAGACTTGTCCGTGAAGACATTCAACCAACGCAATACTGAACCTTATAGTAACAACAGTAAAGACCACTGTGATGCTAAGTCAGAGGTAAAAGAACTGTAGGTAATCGACAAGGATGATGTGATGACGTCACTGCATGTTCCACCTATGACTTCACCTCAGCATGTAAACACATTCGGAGCTAACCGCAACAGCCTCTTATTATTCAATTGTTCAACTTTAGCATTTTGCAGAACCTTGGTAGATTAGTGAAGTGTTGAGGGTAGCTGCACTGTCGCTTGGTGATGCACACGATAAGGCGTATGTTTTAGCAAACTGAGAATTTGACACGGTTCATATAGATAAACTTTACCTTTTTTTTTTTTTAATTAATATAGCCTAGATCCTTACTAATATTATAAAAGCGAAAGTGAGTTTGTTTGTCTTCACGCTTAATTGGCCAAACCGATTTTGATGAATTTTGGTACGGAAATACTTGGGTCCCTGGAGAAGAACGTAGGCTAAAAAAAACTGGGAAAAGGGGGAGAAAGAGAGAAGAAAAGGGGAGAAAAAGATACATATTTTTCGATCATCACGCGGGTTAAAGTTAGCGTTAGCCCAAAGTAACTACGCCACGTGGACGAAGTAGCGAGCGAAAGCTAGTACGGTTTAAGCTTCGAGCCTAAAACGCCATGTGCAAAGGAAATTTCCAAAAATGGGAGTACATTAATGTGATGTCAAGTGTACAGCGTCTCTCATAGATAATGGAACACCTTTCATCTTGCACTGCATGCTCAGCTGCGCAATTGCTGACCTTACAACTGCATCAGTGTGTGGGGTTCACGTTGCTAATGTTGGGCCAAATATAATTGAACTCTTATCTTCTATATTCTAAGAAGATCCTATTTTATGTGGTAGAACATCTAGAGTTATTACAAGATCTATGCCGTGGGCTCAGAAGTTTCTTTTCACGAAGGAGTTCTAAATTGTTGCATCTTATCACTATTTGGGTTAAGTTGTTGCCTTGTTAAAGATGAACTAACTTAAGAAATAACACCTACAACTGTTTGGTTAAGTGGATAGCGGTTATTAGTAGGTAACAATTTACACGTACAAATTTATATGCCTCTAAAAGTAATTCCAAATGTTAAGTAAACATTAACGCTAAGAGCATCACAGGCACAACATACATTTAAGATCTCTAACAATGGATTAACAAAATAAAAGATAAAGGCTATAAATCGAACTAATAAGCAGGTTATATTGCTTTATAAATTAAGAAACATTGGCTTGTAAAGGTCATAGATTTAATTATCTTACTAGCTTATGACCGCAGATTCTCCCGCGCGCTGTTCGGTAATTATCTCATGAGATCGTACTACGTCGTATAATATAGAAATCCAGTCTGTTCTTTTTGCGTCAAAAAGTCACAGACATCCAAACATCCTCACAAACTTTTGCATTTATTATATTAATTAATAAGATATAATTTACAATTTTGATATTGCATTAGTATTGTCCTTTAACCTTGTCAAAGACATGCTAAGTTTATAGCGTCGCTCAATTTTACTCGCACAGAATTAATAATTTTGTAACTACATAGGTACTTACATTAATATCTATAAATATAGATAAGTTTCTAACGCCCACATATACTGTCTAGACTCGATCGTGGCCTAGAAAATGTCTATATCTAACATTAATGTCTTTTTGGTCACTTATACACAATGTGAGAAGAATCCTGAAATAATTAATGAATTCTATAAGGTCCGAGTTATTTTTAGACTTTTTTCAATGAACACAAACTGATAAAGGTGTTATGAGTGTGAACTGATTTGATCTTTCTTAGATCTAGCAAGCATGTTGTACTCTAGATTTCTCTCAAATCAAGTACGTGACGGGTTGATGCGACAACCGGTCCCTCACAGCTCATTACAGACAGGCCACATCACCGCACCAGAATTAACCATTACATAACTCATCACAAACAGCTAATATAACCACGCAATCTTCGTAAACGCAACGCCGCCGAAAACCACGCCATTAGGCATACTCCGACAGAATATACGAGTAGATAATAATCAAAATTTAATTATGGCTTATATCCACAAGGCACGCGGCTATTAATTGGCTTGTGTCGAAATAATTACTGGAGGGTTGAGGGGGCAAGGCAACCTTGAAGCTACCTTCCGTCTTCCGGCGACACACAGCGGTAACGTGTTTGTTATGTTATGCTTTCTGGTCGAAATTAGCTCATAAACTCAACCTTTCACTAATTGAAGATAATCATTATGCTTAATAGGCTTTGGCTGACTTATGAATTGAGGTTTCTGTCTTTATAGGAAAACTTACCGTCTAACGACAAGTTATTATTTCAACCTCAAAAATAGATAAACTTTACCTTAAAACACTAATTATTGGAAAATAAGTTTAGTTCCGGAAGTCGGTGACTTTTGTTTGATTCATCATTTTTTTTTGCCACCGACTTCCGGAAGATAAATGATTTCCAGTTTTTAGAGGTTTTTGGAAATCGGTTTTATTTTTCGAAAATAAGTTTTTTTATTTCAGCCTTTTTAGTAATTAACGGTATGATAGTTTCTTATACAAATTCTTATCTAGTATTCGTTTTATATGGCTACTAAAAGAAAGCATACAATCCATATATGTAACTACATTAGCAGAAAAAATATGTATTATAGTTGATCTTCATCATAAGCTACCAAAGCAATATAGATAAAATTGCTATGGGACCCCTGCAGAAGTATAACCGCCTCTTATTTTTAAAGTCGTTTAAAACCACTACCTTATCGCTAGATAGGTATAAGTAAAAACATAATGCATGTTTGAATATAATGGCAGTAAACATTACCTTTGAAATTGATTCAACTTTTCAGACAAAAGCCAACAAAACCACCGAATTTCAATTTAAAGCGTAATTTTGATGACCACAAAAAGTTATCCAAAAAAACAAACATGACGCATACAAAAAAGAAATTGCTTCTTTAATAGCTAGTCAGTTTTTAGCACGAGGAGCGCCGTTACAAAAGAAACAACGGTACGCTTTTTATTTTAATTAATTTTGCTTGTGGCGATGTGAATGTTACATGTGCATGAATAAAAAAAAAGCTGAACATATAATATCTATGCACGCTATTTTGCAATCAGACCTCTTATTTCAACTGTACCAATTTACTCGGGTGTTTGATTTGATATCAATACAATATACTATGTTAGGAAGAAATGTACAACTGAAGAGTGAATAATAAACAACATGACAGCTAAAAATTAAAGGAGTTTAAGGCAGACAATTGTATACGACGACTCTGACGAGTAACATTACAAGATTAGTAGGTGAAGAGGAAACCTTTTATGATGCAAATTGTAAAAAAAAATAAGATGAGAAGTATCTACTTACCTCTAGCTCACCGCCCCGTCTTCCTCCTCTACCTCTGTTGGTACCACAGAGCCATATACTGGTTTAGGTAAGCAGCGTAATGTAGAGTTACAAAATCCAATAAATGGTACCCGGATTTTGTTTTTTTTTTCTAACACCATTCATACATTTGGAAAATGGGTGTAAGTGTGAAAAATTAAATATGACTTTGTAATAAAAATAAGTTTCCATTGTACCTACTTAATATTTTTGCAGATGTCAGAAAACAAGTTTTCGACGCTCAAGGTTGTCCGTTTTAACATTTAAAGAAGTGACGTTATTAAAAAAGGTCAGTGCATAGATAGACAGAACAGGTTAGATCATTTTAGCTCCTGCGCACATACACACAAAATGATTGCTCAACAACCGGTCGGCCCTGCTAGATTCCCAGTTTATCTAGTCGCGGTGAGCCAAGAGATATATGTATTAAGAAATTAATCCTCCTCAGAAGTATACCAGCCTCTCCCAGTACCTGCGTCGTCGTGACGAGCTTCATGCATTTACTTATTTACAGCGCCATCTTCAAGTTTAAGTACTTCTTGTACTTATGCTTCCTCTTCATAAAGGATATTTTTTTACCTTTTGTTCGGAACACGAAGTCAGTAATTGTAATGGAGCATATTGTATAGCTACGGCATGCGCCAATACCCAGAAGTCTACACGTCATTCCAAATGTAAAAAATATGTGTTTGAGAGACTTGGTAATTTGGAATCGTCATTTTTAAATAAGTATATTTCCTCAATCAGTTGCAAGTTTAGAACAGAATCCCGATGGATCTTCAACACAATACGGATAGTAAAGGTTTGGTCTCAAGGGGACTTGCAACATGTTTACTTGTGAAATAAGTCTTCAAACTGCGAAAGTCTTCCTTTCTAACCCAAACTACAAACACAAGCTTTATTAAGGTTTAAAAAGTCTCCGCGAAGTAAATAAAGCTATAAGGTATGCTTTAAGTACTTGTATCGCAACACACCAACAATGTTTAAGTTATGGGTAAGTAAATACATTACGCATTAGGTACGCTACAAAAGAATTGACTCGCCATAAAAAGAGACTTGTTTATGGCAAGCCAATTTGTTCAAAGACAGTTAAAGAGATTCCTTGATATTGGTTTACGATTTCGTGGCATAGACAAAATAAGCAGGTTATATTTTTGCTCTCGAAACGTTCCGTATGTTCAATATTTTGTTCGGTAGTGAAATAATAGCGATTGTATACCTATGAACGGCGATATTACGAATTGATTAAATACTGAGAGGCAGAGCGAATTAATTTAGCATATAATATTGAAATAACACAACACCTAGTCAATGAATAAAAGTTAACTTCCAGAAGTTAACGGAACGGGGTTAGAAATTGAGCTCATGGTTCAATCCTTTTACTAATATAAACTACCTACTTTCAGATGGGTTCAAATTCTCCTTGTGCACCTTTTTGGCACGCCAAATAGCTAAAGAGCATAGTGTAGCAAGTCTATGAATAACAAATTGAGTAAAATATGGCAAGCAACATTGTGAAGGACAGTAAAGAGCAAGGATGTCAAATGTTTACTATCTATACAATTTATACTATTAGCACTCATGGCAATTTTAATACAGCGACCTCGCCAACACAATCGCGGCGGAGAGCCGAGAGCCGACGACAAATCCTGTCGCAATGTTCGCATCATTGATAATTGTGTTGTAATCTTATTATGTTGCTTACCCACAGGTTAAAAGCTATCAAGATTGAAGAATTCTTCGTATTTCTTGAGAATGAGTATTGTTCATTTTAAAGGTTGTGAAGGAATACTATAGACCCCATTGTTACGTGCCTTCAATGGGTTTCCTAAAACCGAGTTTAATTATATATTATCACCGAGATAACTCAAATTCAGAAATAGCAAGTGTATGTATACAGTTTAGCCAATAAACTTAATGGATTTATCTGAGTGACAGAGAAGATAATAAGAAATAGTGTAAGACTAAACTGCTTGCTGTTCTTATTCCCTGAAATCCTTTGTAGCTGTAAAAGATTTCTCCAGTACTCGTACCTTTTAGCAAAACATTCCAAGTGGCGGCCTTTAACACTCGTTTCATTCGAGCCGAGTCCGGGCGCAGCTTCTTTGATAGCTCGTTATAAGGAACAAAGGCAACGCAACATCAAACGAGGTATTTCTTTACGCTGTGACATTTTAATAACGGTTCCCCAATTGGTTTCCCATTTTATTGTTAACGTCAATTTAACATTGGTTGGTCGTGAACCGATAAATTGTTTCAATTGCGCACTTTACGTACACATTTTCAACGTTGAATATCTGGTTAGTAGGGATTGCGCGACACCCACTTCGTTAGGAATCTTTATTATTTCTCAAGACTTTGAGCATTCAAGTTTGGCGGCCAAAGTGTATCCAGTGCTTCAGATAACCAATGAGAAAAGATATGTTTAAAGCAAGGATTCTCGTGTTGAACCTTGTAGTCATCATAGTTTTAATCTTGGAACATGTATAAGAGACCATTAAAGCTGTTTCTTACTGAACCTGACCAGCCTTTAATCTCTGTATAATGTAAACGAGCTAATACGTAAATGTAACGAGCAACTGGGAGCTAGCGAAGTCATTTGCCATGTAATGAGACTCATTGCCCTCTGCAAACCAGTTCGATGGACGCGAACACAAACAGGATTCGCGGTCTGCGCCTTCCGTACTCGACGATTACAAGCCAATTACATGAACACGTTAAAATAGTCAATTTAGATAAACAAACAATAACACTATAGACTTTAAATATGTGCTTTTAATGTGAAGTACAGCTTAAGTGACCTTCTTTCTAATTTAAAAAGCTACTTGGCATCATTGCGTCCGCCAGAGGCATTGTGTCCGATCAGTCACGGTCTCGTTCATGATCGCACGAATAAGCTCACTCTATCGGACGGTCCACGATCATGTTTCACAGTCATATTTCGTGATGAGAAATGACGAAATAAGGAAGTTTCGTGAGAGTCTGCAGCGCGTTACTATCGCATCATCTAGATATGGTAGAAAAATTGCCAAAACACTTATCGCTGCGAGTGCCTGGATATATTATCTGTGGTGTCGAATCTGACACAATCGCGATAGCACGTCTAGACTCGGAGGTGGAGCTCCCTCGCGCCACAGTCCCGTTAGCCGGATGCCGCAGCGCCCGCTTGTTATGCAACTGATGTGTCCCTCGTTTGCCGCACCGACGCGGATCGTGCGTCGGCGGCGCGCCATCCGCGCATGCGCTCACAACAATACAACTTTTATAATCCAATTACTTTAAAATTCACCGTTAACTGCCTTAGTTTGTTCTCCAATTGCATACACCATATCTTTCTCCTCTTGCAAACGACTACCATTATGTCCTAGTTTGAACACATTTCGGCTTACGTCAACGTGCTAAACAGCAGGTAGGTAAATAAACAATATTAGCAACTTACTCATACAGTACCTACATAGCACTGAAACGTTGAACAAAGTTATAGCAAGTAGAAGGTTAACTTCGCTTGCATTTTATCAACTGTTAAAATCTCCTGGCGTTTCCACTACACAGAAAAACTTATTCGTTCTGTTCATTCAAGTTTAATTCTAAAAATAAATATATTTTTTATTCTATCAGAACATTTTTGTTAGGCAAGTAGGAGGTTGGTATAACGTAGAACTATTAAGTAGTAAGTACTTTTGTAATAACATTCAAAAGACTATTATTTTCTTTTACATTTTATCCACAACAATAATTAAAGAACACGATGAACGCAAACGCTCAACCTTAGCAAGTTTTTGTGAAAGACTACAGTACAGCTTGACTAACATGGAGTAAATAGATGGAGGTGAACATCCGGTGTGACCATAAAAGTAGCATCAGCTGTCAATTGAAGTGGAATGAATAAGTTTGAATTTAGCCTTTTTAGTGACAGATTCTTAAGCGTATACAAAAATTACGATAAACAATTTAATGACTAGTACTTTTGGGGTCTGAAGTGCATAATTGTCGAACAATTATGCACTTCAGAAAACCAAAAGTACTAGTCATAAAGGATTAAGATATTATAGTAATTTTTTGTCGAAGTTTAAATAAATAAATTCAAACTGTTATACCTGCGCACTCGCAGCTAGCTTCCGAGCCGCCATAAAGTTTGAACCGTTATACCTACCTGCGCACACTGCAACTCGGAACTCAGAATTTTAACTATTCTGCAGGAAGAAGAAAGTGTTAAGCTAGAAAGATATCTTTGTATTTAATCAGTCAAAATCAACCGATTAGAGCTATTGAATTACACTTGTCACTTAAATTTCGCCAATGAAATTAATAACTATCCTAAAAAAACGTACTCCTATACGTGTGTTGCAATCAAAAGAAAATGCGGACATTTACCCGTGTAGTGGCAACTAACGTGTAACTCCTCCGCCGAGAGGTAACGTAGCACCCCTTGCACCAAGATTATCGACTCAGGGAGCAATTTGTGGGGATTTGTCGTAGATCTCTCACAGAATATAAAAACGGGCAACCTTGATTAGACAGCAAATTATTTGCAAGAAAGTTCTACCTATCCACTGCGATGTTTTAAAAAATAAAATGAAGTTTTCAGCTATATATTTATATATAGCTGAAAATTTCTGGGCGTCATCAATATAGTCTTAAGGCGCGTACGCACGTACGAACACGAACATAGCGAACACAAACACCAGACCCGAACATTTGGTTCGTACGTATGGACGGCATATTCGAACACGAACGCAAACATAGTTCGAGTCGAGTTCGCGAACAACAGTCGTGAACTCTATCTTAGTAGCCATGACCGCGCCGTTGGAAGTGGTCGATTGTGAAGTAGCGGAGAATTGTTTGATGTTCGCAGTGATTCACGAAATGTTGTTTCCTAAAGCGGATCCTAGATGATGAGAACTGAGGTACGGGTAGGACCTCTGCCGCCCGCCCGCACCCCGCCCAGAACTAGGTATACGAACAGTTTTGTTGCGTAACATTTATTAAAGCTCTTCGAACACCGTCCATACAGAACGCACTTCAAGGATCGCCGCGAACATGTTTGACGAACAGAGTGTTCGATGTTCGATAGTGGTACGCACGTGCGAACCAAGTTGTTGCGTATCATGTAACGCAACAAATTTGTTCGTACGTGCGTACGCGGCTTTATACGACAAATCATCCATCCTATCGCGTATTTGTGCGATGCTATGAGCGTTTGCGAGACCCATTATTTGGATTAAGTCATATGGTAAAGCTCATTCAGCTAAGGTTTTTAATCAATCCGTCTTTTAGAGGACTAGTTTTATACCCGTAAACAGAACCTGTAATTAATTACCAACTTCAAAAAGGAGGGATTACACTATGTATGTTTTTTATTGTGTTTGCAGTTACAATAACATAACATGAAACCTGTAATCTCCAAAAGTTAGGCAAAAGTAGACCTAATAATACCACCAACATTCCACCAGTTGTGCTTTTTCCCTGGCAAAAGAGTACAACCATATTGCCACCAAATGGGGAACAAGTCCAGACTCAGTGAAAAGTTAATTAGATGTTTTTAAAATGGGTGCAACTTGTCTGGTGTTAAGCAACAATATGGCCAAGTGTGGAGCATGGGTTAAAAATAATAATATATCTACCAGCCTATTACTATCCCACTGTTGGACATCATCCTCTTCTCATGAAGAGAAGACATGGGCATTAATTACCATGCTTGATCAAGATGGGTTGGCAATTCCAAACCTACATTAATTAGGACCAGATTTCTGGGCAAGGATTTCCTTCACCAATGTCAGTTATTTGTACAAAGATCCAAAAGATGATCATATCAAAAATGAATAAATAAAATGAAAATATTTAACTTACTTTCATGTTTTTAAGCAGATTTAATCTTTTGTATCCTACAACCTTTAGGATTCCATTTTGACTACCCATTTATAAAAGTGAACATTAAAATTTTATGTTTCACTGTAACAGTAGATTTACAGGACAGGCCCAACTCACATAAAAGAAAAACCCTTTGCATAGAAACCTGTGTGACATGATGTTTATTAACTAATTTAATGCAAGGCACTATTCAAATATAATTCAAAATAAAACCAACTACGGAAACAATTTCTCCTTGTTTTCGAGTTAGTCATCTAGACTAGACTATAATCAGGTGAGTAGCAAGAGATTGGGGATTGGCAAGGTGGAACCACTGTTTCATCTCCCCTTAGTAAAGCAGCAGATTGGCTCTCTTGAGTCGTCCAATCGAGTTTGTGTATATTCAATGGTTATTATTTTTAAGAGGTACTTTTACTGGCAGTTTATGTACTCCAATAATATTCTATTACTTTTAATTTTAAATAATGTATGAAAAAGAAAAAAAACTAATTTTAGACTAGCTTGGGTCACTGACTGTTTTTATTTATTATTCATATAATTTTATAACAATGCTACAACTTTGCTTTCAAATAAATTTATGCTGTCATGGACTATATTGGCATCTAGATACCAATCAATAAACCTATTTAATAAAAATGGTTATTGTCTTGGTCACAGAATTTGACAAAAAAAGAATATTTTGATTTTGTTCATAATTCAACATGCGTTTGTCAGTGTTTATGGTATAGGAAGGCCATATCTCAAGTGATGTGAATGTGAAAGATTACCTCAGTGATGTTGATATCTATATAAGTACTTATCAAGTCTTACCGAGAAATATAGATCTCATTCAAAGGCAAGATCTACTTCATTGTTATAGCAGCATAAAAATGTGTTCATTCTACCACAAGTATGTGTCACTTTAACAAATGATCAGGTTGGGTTCATCTTAATTGCTGTCAAAGTGTAGTTAAAACTATTAACTATTTAATATTGAAGTTAATTTAAATGTCCAATGTTTTTTAATTCAAAATTGTGAAAAGTTTGATGTGGTTATACTAGAAACTTTACTAAATAAAAAGTCTGCAGATTAATAAGCAAATAAGTTTTAATGAAGACAAATTAAAAGGACACGATAGTAAACAAATAACTAAAACAAGCTTGTATGACATAAACATGCAGAAAGCTAAGCAAAGCCCAGCAGACGGAGCTAGGTAGCGAGGAGAGGAGCGTAGGCGGCAAGGTTCCTCTCGTCTCACCTTGCGGGATCGGCGGCGCGGGGTCCAGCGGCGTCGCCAGCACGGCTGCCAGCTGCGCCACCGCTTCCACGGCCCACAGCACCCCCCACATGTCCCACAACCACATCACAACACTCCACTATCTCATTATTGGCACAATATTCACACAACTTAACCAATACGAAAGCCTAACTATACTAATAACTTCTACTGGAACGATCATACTTTGGAAAAAATCATGTCGCAATGTAACCGTGTACTAGCACATTATCGACTTCTATCTATCACATTATTCTACAACTCTAGAGTAAAGTTTAAAACGAGTGTTATTCAAACAAAGACAGTTACTGCACGTCATAACATTCCTTAGCCTGCGAATTACGAAACAATCTACAACAACGACTCGGTTACCACTAGCTCATATGAAACTCTACTACCTTCACCTTGTTGTGTTGACTACTGCGCTCGCTCGAATTTGACGTTCAGAAACGAGTGACAGTTCACAATCGGATAATCGATTAGTACGAATCGATTTGAGAAAACCGTGATGGTGGTGGAGGTAGTGATGGTGCACATACATTATAAGGAATTATTCTAATATTATTTAATAGCCTACTACTCAATCACGGCTGATTTATTTCGTAGAATTTTGGTTTGCATGAACATGGATAATATGGGATAAGTGGTGGTAGATCTCCAGGTTCCAACTGCATAGTAAATTCTGCCATTTTCTCTAAGTACGGTAATTTCATTTCGCGATCTAACGGCATTAAAAAATCAGTCGCTGGTTCCCAATATCCATTAACAAATCTTGCGGGTTGGGAAAATATTCCATCAAAATGTAATCCGAAAGATCCTATTTAATCAAAGTTAAGGTTAGCATAGTAATTCAAATTGGTTCTAAGATATAAATTGATAGTATGCGTTTTTATTTACCGTTGCAGCTAATTCCTATGCACATTAAGTGATCGGAATTGGGATACAGGAGCCACATATGTAACAAACTTATAACTGCCCGTGCCTTGTTAAATCTTGTCTCAGCTGATGATCCCTGACTGCAAATATTCTGAAAAAACTTAATTTTATTTTTCCAATGTACAGTCAGCAAAACAGATAAGTAACCCAGGCTCACCAGAAGCAGGTGTTTGCTTATAGATCTATGAATGTTTTCGAATTAAGTCTCAGATCAGTAATTAAATTTAAGTTGTAGACATCCATCGTTTTCTAAGGTAAGTTCTCAATATCTGACTAGCTGTGCCCAACGGTTTCACCCACTGCTGTGCCTAAGTGTTGTAGCGTGATGTTATATAGCTTATTTTAATTTCTGATAATGTAGCTTTCTATTGGTGAAAAAATGGTTAAAATCGTTTCAGTAGTTTCGGGAGTCTATTCGGTAAAACAAAAAGATTTTCCGTCTTTTATTATAAATATCGATATAAATGAGCCTGGTTACTTATTTCTTCCGCTCACTCAGTGGCGTAGCATGGGTGTCGGCCGCCCGATGGGGTGGATCGTTTCAGCCCCTCTTATTTAGGTATTTCGATTCAAAAACCAAAACATTAGTTGTGCCCGGCTGATGGCAATATACTCGCCCCCTATTACATCCGGACCTAGTACGGGCTGCCTCCACCACACGTACTACGCTATGCCACTGTGCTTGCTGACTGTACCTAATTAGGTAATATTCATTTAAAAAAATATGACTGTTGATATGATAAGTAAGTAGAGAAGTATGGAAAAAGAAGACATGCTGCGCCGACCCCGAATAATCAATGATATGGGCAGAAGAATGATAACTTCAAGCCTTTGGATACTTCCGCAGCTTAAGTACCTTCTTATATTTTACAAAGAATATTTTAAAATACTTGCTTTTAATTCGGCTGCTTTTGTCCATAAGGTTTCATTAAAATGCATCAAATAATATAGAGTTCGCATTTCTGGAGTCAACGATCCAATATTCAGAGTAGAATTCCTTACTTTTGTGTATCTTGTATAAGGTTCGAAATAGTTATACAGATGCACTGTCGTCCTAACATCGACCAATTGGTTTATTCCAACAAATCCCCAAACAGGTGGACAAAATATATTCCTTAAGGGAATTTCAGCGATTTCTGCTATTAATGGTAAAATATCCATTCCCAAGTCCGAAGTAGCAACCACTACGTTTTCATGTTTAATATTAACGTGATTTCTGAGAACTGTAGCGTTATAACATGCTGGTCCTAAGTTAGGAAAAATGATTTTCAAGTTACGTGGACCGGAAGCATTGATCATCAGGGCTAGTTCTTCCATTTTTTTTCGATTCTCATGAAGCCATGTACCGATAGATATTTTCTCACTGGAAAAAGTCACATGTTTATTTGGTGCTCATGGCCCCCTAACAGAACTTTATAAAATAATATTTTTACTTACTCAAACGGTTCATGGTCCAAGATTATCAGCATATCCGAACTTGTAAGCGCAATTCCAATTTTATCAACATGCTTTACTACTCTGCCTGGAGTATCGGTCTGAACATACGCACATTCTTTTTCTACATACTCCATGAATTTTTGGGATCCGCATTCGTCGTACAAGTATAGTTTATGTATTAATTTAGCTCCCCGTGTATATTCGGGATCTAATAAACCCGAAATTAAATGCATCGCTAATAAGTGACGAGCGCCAGAAATTGTAACAACAAATTGATTTTTGGGGATGGGCGGAGTTTTTAGCGGAGGTTGGTCTGTCTCTATATCGAGCAAAACATTTTGTAAATGAACTTTCCTTTTGAATTGTAGAATATTGTCTAATAACCCATCATATTTCTCAGAAGCAAATAGAGAATCAAAGTTGTAGTATGAGTAACAATAATCCAGGAACTCTGACGCTCCACCAATATAATGCGGCGTGCTGCCCTTCATTAACAATTCCTTCCAAACGATAGGTGAGTCTTTGTGATGCCATTTGTTTTTTACGTTGAGCTTGCTTAACCAACTCTAAAACAAAAATGATTATTTACTTTAATATCACTCATAAAACATTTCTACGGTTTCTTATTCTCAACACATTCACGGTGGCAAAGACAGTGAATGGTAATTTTCAGTATCTGCTATACAATGCGTGTAGTCGTGTACTAACCTGCCAATCTTGCACCGATTTTTGAATACAATTATAGCAAAAATTAGGAAGTTGTTGTGAAAGATAATCTGCTAGAAGTACGGTTTCCGCGTAAGCAGAGCATTGAGCTTCACCAGCAATTACAATACGAAACCCCATGACTTGTTATAGTTAAGGCGGAAATGGAAATCGAGTTCTCTTAGTACATTTTAATTAAACGTCTTTGAATAATTCTGAATTAGTTTATTTTCCCCTGCATGAATAATATCAACTTTAACTTCAACTCTTAATTCATGAATAATGTCAACAAACTGCTTGACAACATGTTGATAAATATATGTGATGTCAAAGGGAGTTATTTTTGTTATTATATCAGTCATCAGCCAGTAGCAATAAGTTCTCATAATTTCATTTTAACTTGAGAAGAAAAACACGTAGGTAGATTCTTGAAAACAATTTGACTTTTACATTACCTTTGCTTCTTAACAAAAGGGGTTTTAGTTATTCAAGTGACTAGTAACATGCGGTTGACCGTATTTACTTTTATTCGATTTGAACATCGATCATTTCTTACCGATTTCCGAAATATTTCTAAACGAAACAAGAGCTGACAGCACGGGGTTGCGTTCAATTATTTAATACTCACGCAGTCTTTGTCCGGTTTTTAAAGTATATGGATATAAGGTTTTGATATGGTCAGTGCCCAGTGGCGGAACAACAGTGTAGACTAGATTAACATTATACCTGCTCACACTATATGTAATAAAAACATACATTACCAAAAGTTTTGTAAAAAGTCGTCGTACGCAATAATTGAACCAACTCCATACTCCAGGATTTGTCATTTGTAAATGTCAAAGCCTTAATTAATCTGTGGTCAAAACTCAACTCAGCTTGTTTTGGTTTTAGAAGTTATAGGTTACAGATATATGCAATTTTCTTGTTTTTAAATAATACTATATACCTGTCTTAAAAATATGGCTAACAGAAACTGGGGTTTTTGTGACTTATCTATTAGCAAGAATTATGAACTCGAGAAATTACATCTGTTAGAAAAACTAGGTTTTAATACAGTAGCAATTAATACACACGTTGAAGAACCTTCGGATGAGCCCAAGAAAAAGAAAAAGAAAGGAGAAGCCAGGGATAAGAGAGACTATGTGCCTCCACCTATAGATATTCCTAAAGATATCTCCGACACTACGAAGCTTAATATTTTACAAAGGCTGACTTTGGAATTCTCAGATTCAAGTGTAGCTCATAAGGTAAATCAATCAGAGAATATAAAGAAGTATGACATTATTGCTGTTTTACCTAAAACTTTACAAGCATTCCAGTATGCATGTGGAGCTATGGATATAGATATAATTTCATTTGAACCAGCAAGTAAGATCCCTTTTAAAATTAGTCGAAAACTGTACTCACAAGCTGTAGAGAGGGGTGTATTCTTTGAGTTAATGTACTCTCCTGCTATTAGAGATTCAACGTCACGGAAGAACATAATCAGTAATGCTCACAATTACCATGCTGTTGGGAAGTCAAGGAACATTATTGTTACAAGTGGTGCTGAGAATCACATGCAAGTTAGAGATGTACATGACGTCATCAACTTAGGATTCATATTTGGACTTAATAGCAATCAGAGTCTTGAAGTAGTGCGGAACAACACAAGAAGAGTTATTCTGAAAGCAGAAGGTAGAAAATGTGGAAAACACTATATGCTAGTTGACACTATAAGTGAAACAATCAATAAAATGTCTGAAGATTATATTGCATAATTTTATTATAAACTGAACCTATTTACAATATTTTAATTTGTACAATTATATTCACTAATTACTCATCACAGACAGATTAAGGATATCCTAAATCACATGAGGTAAAAACTGGGAGAGGGTTACAAAACACACAGTTTATCAACATGGGGGAAGAGTGGATTGTGTGACAATCACTTTCATTTAAAATGATAATGGATTAAAAACAGTTTTTTTTTGTCAATATTCTACAGCAAATTACTGTGGATTGTTTCTTGTTTGCAAAAATACTGTGGGTTGGTTCTTGTTTGCAAAAATGGGTCTAACTTAAAAATCTTTTTTGTTTAAACACCCCATGTGTTTAAAATAATAATGAAGTACTTAATTTTTTCTTTAATAAAAAAATACACATGATACTCCGAGGGAAGGATAGCCTAAAACCTCAGGACATATCACCAAGGGTGAACCTCATATGATAAAAGGATGGACCTTTACAACGGGTTTCTTATCTTCTCAAATTCCTTACTAACTCTAAATGTATAATAACACTTGAAAACAATAATTGCATCTACACTTCAGTAAGACATCACCTCAGTCAATAGAAATCATTTAATTATTATTAGAATAATAAAGTAATTATTAGACGCTTGAGAAGATCAATATTCTCTCAGTTCACATTACACCAACATAACTTGCTTTATTAAAGGTTTAATAGTTGTGCTGCTGGGACCACTACCACTCATGCATTAGAAACAATATCAATATCTTTCAAGTGAATTGGTTCTCACCACGGTCATGACCACACACAAATCTGTCTTGGCACTTATTTGGTGTGTATTTCAGAATTTAGGATGAACCACAACAGAACTGAAGGTTTTTATTAATTAAGTTTTTTGTTCTAAATGAGTCGTGCCTGGATCACTTTTTAAAGCTGTATATTAATAAACACCTACCTATGTTCCTAAAGCATACTACTTGGTTGTTTTCACTGCACTATTCTCATCATTTTAATCAGATTTCAAAATTTCCACACTATCTTTTTCTAACATTTCAACAACAGGTGCAGACTCCGTCGCCAGCTGCGATATATTTAAACTCTCTTTCCTCTTTGTTTCCTCTGGGAATGTGAATCCGTCTGCTACCCACCTGAACCTAAATCAAAGGAACATTCGGTTTTAGGAATACATTCGAAAGCAAACCTAATGAGACTGAATAAAGACCTCTAACTGCAAGAAAATTATAAGCAACATGTAGAAACTGCATCTAATGGCAGCCAAGCAAAAGCTATCAGATGAAATGCCAAGCAGGTTATGATAGTATATAAGTGCCAATTCTACTAGGGACTATGTATATTGTGTGGAAAGAAATAAAAACAACCATATCAATTTTTATAATGTATTATTTCAAATGCAATCTCAACGTTTGGTACAAGATAATACAAAATGTATAAAATCCGCACACTAAATATAATTACTCTACTCACGAACAATCGAGATTCACACACAAGACTTACATAAGCGCCCTAACATGCTTGTTCTAAGTACATTACAGAATAACATTACATATTTTATTCTTGTGTTGTGTTCTAGTACACTATAATGATAAAATTGTAGCACCACAACATTATTTAGTCGATTCTATCCATTGAACATTTTAAACACGCTACATATATTATGTTACTACCTACGATATTATGTGTGATACAGTAACTGCAAGTTTGCGCGTTTTAGAAGTACGAAAATGATGATAGCTGATGAATTCTTTAAAATGAATAATGTTTGATGACATCAACATATTGTGTGTGCAGAAGCTCATAAGATAGATTCCCTGCAACAGAGATCTAAGAAGACTAGAATATTTTATTAGTTAGCCTCAACAAGTAATCCACAAGAAATAAAAACAATACTTCATCACCATTGCAGGGTTTTTGTTATTTGTGTGATGTAAAATTGAGCAACAAAAGCTTACATAAACCTTTAATAGTTATTCTAGAATAAAAACAGTCTTCAATGTCTTTTATAAATTTAAAATCACTGTGTGATATATTTATACACAGCGCAAAACAAAAGAAATTGAGACAAGATAAAAAAAAATGTGGCTTCATATAACAGGACACCACAACAGTACAATTACAATTTCATGGCAATAATAATCTTACACAATGTTTAATTTAAGTAATAATAAAACTAGTTATTGTAATTCATTCACCAGTCACATTTAGTAATTACATAGACGTAACGAAATAAAATAAATAATCTCCTGTTTGTAATCATAACTTTAACAAATTCAGTCTCATAGGTAATAAAAAAATTCAAATTTATTCTAGCGAGTCTTTCCTCAAAAACTTTACAATATTAAATTTACAGATAGAGTAATTATGACACAATTTGTATACAATAAAATACTAAAATAGGAACCGAATAAATAGAAATAAATTGGTAGAAAATAAATGCATCAATCTTACTAAATATCTACCATTTTAGTCAAGCCATAATATTGTTGTTTTTACTATTTTTATTACTTTGTCATTTTTGTAATGAACACTTATTAATACATGTTTGTAATTAATTAATTATTTAAACAAATACCTAGTAATTTAATTAATAATAATACCTATAAAATTGTCATTTATTATTACATTAAATAAACTTCAATTGTTCTGAAGTTTAAACTATTTCAGAAGAGGAGACATTATTCTACAACACATATCTCCATGCGTTCATATTTGTTTTTCCTTTCATGAATGAACTAAATATAAACCAAAATTTGTTCTCATTGATTATGATTATATAGAATGATAAACCAGATCTGTGGAATTTATTTCTAAATTACTTAAGAATACCAAAAACCATCGAATTTTCATCGCATAAATAATTTAATTGAGCAGCCGTACAGAATAGATGTAGCTGCTAAAAGAGCGCGGGCGATGGTAAATGTATGAAAACTTAGGGCAAAAGGATGTATGGAAGAACCGGACGCGCGGCGGGTGTTCAGTTGTTGAGGAAAGACACGCAGTGCGCGACCGTGTTGACGTTTTCCACCAACCTGTTGTAGAGCTCGCGCCGCACGCTGGCCGTGAACTTGCTGACGAGGCACAAGGTCACCGTGCCCGCAAATATGGCATTGTATAATAGAACGAGTTTGAAGTTTCCCAGCCACTCGATGCGACCGAATTCACCCAACAAATCGAAGTTCGTTATACCTGGTGGCAATAAAATATGCGCTTTACTTCATCTTCATCGTTATTATGCATTACAAAATTACTCTCGGAACCAGAAAATCGTATTAAAAAACCATCTATCGAGAGTTTCTCTACTGTTGACAGATAAGGATGTCCATTTGTCTATGAAAAACTCGTTAAGTCAACCATAGACGATTGGTTGTGAATGTGCAGTTTTGTCTGCACAGGCATGAATCTACCTATATTTCAGCCCGGATACACATATATTCACAGCCCTCTGCTGGCTATAATAGGCCTCTCCTTCCCCCATTATCGGTAATGTGAGTCATTTATCCAAATATTTCCCGTGACTTAAACGATAACTTCATCCCAACGAACGACTTGAGTTACCCAAAAATAATTATAGGAAAAATAATGTTCGAAACTAACCCAACATCTTAACAAGCAGCGGATGTGCAGTAGAGTAGGCCAGCAGCAGCGTGCAGTGCGCGATAATGCGCGCGAGAGGCGTGCGGCGCGCGCGCGGCAGGACGCGCAGCGCACGCAGCGGTGTGCCCAGGCCCGTGAGCGACGCGGCGTACAGGTACACGATCAGGAACGCCTCCAGTACGGCACCCGCGCAGCCCAGCTTTGACAGCGACGCTATTCCCAAGGTGAATTGCTGGAACGTTCAAATGCATGAACAACATTTTAATAGGGTGAGCCATTGTTCCTGGTTCCTGTCACTTATAGATCTTTACAGGTCAATGGCCCGAAAGGCCAGTCATACCAAGGAGTATCATATTGCCCCGTACGTACTGGGTTGTGGAGGTCAAATAAGCAGTCGCTCCATGTATTGTCGTACCAATATAGTTGAAAAATGATAGGCAGATGATTATGTAGGTTAAATTTTTCTCATTGCAAATATGTATTCTGCTAAAAGTAATTAATTCGTAATGGTTCACATTTGGGATAGAATTTTTCGAATTCTACATTACGAAAAAAAAAACGATGCTGTATTTAAGTTCATCGTCTGGATTCCAATGAATAAATATAAGGGAAAAGACCATGATCTGATGACCATGTTCTTTGGCAACTAACTAACAAAAAGACCCATCTTGGAAGGAGTATGGTATACCAACCCGTGTGCTAAGCGGCAGGGCTTTGATTCCGATGAGCAGTTCGAGGGTATTCTGCAGCACCATGAGCACGGTGATAGTAGTCAGTGCTAGCAGCAGCAGCATCGCCAGTGGGTACACCACGTTACGCTGCAGGGACGACGTCTTGCGCTGGCTCTCTACTTCCTGGGGAGTAACAGGAGAACAGGTGGTTTAAAAGATAGTATACTCAAAATTCATTCTGTTTAGTGAATAGGATAGTAGGGTTAGTAAAAAAAAAATATTAGTACTGTCTCGTTGGTCTTGTGGTCGCAAGTGCGATTGCTGAGCGTAAGGTCCTGGATTCGTTTCCCAATTTAGGCAAAGAGATACCAACGCCCCGGAACATGGGCAATAGGAGGAACATGGGTGAGTTATCGATTTCCCATCCGCAAAAAAAAAGTCGGGCAAAGTATTATTCGGTTTTTCCAAAACAATTTCTCAGTAGCAGCGACGTGGTATGAGTTAGGCCTGGTTGATTGCAATAAACTCGCCCTCTTATTACATTATTATGGTACTTAAACGTAGCGGCGTAATGTGGGTTTACTATTAGGTACACCTCTGCCTAACCCTTTAGGGATTACAGGTGTGTTGTTATGGTGTTTAAATGTAAAAAATTGACACACATTGGAAATATACTCCCAAGATCATAAAATGTTCAGCCCGAATATGTCTATAGCTGGCCAATTAGTCTATTTTTGGAACGTTGGAAATGTCTGTGGGTAGACCATGCCGCCCTAGAACTGCGTATTCTTCTATCTGTCAAGGAGGAGCCGCAAGCACTTCTACATACGATTTCAGCAGCCCTTCCAGAGCTAGACTTATGTCTAGTTCTTAGCACTAGTGCATTTTTGTACTAAATAGGCTTGCATTTGGTCGCAACTCGTCCGATGTGAATTTGACAGATTAGCAGGTCACGCAATAAATTTGGAAACACGTTCCGACAGTTTTCACAGCCAGCGTCTCTCATCAGGTATTTGTTCAACCTTGTGGCTACTCACCCACTTTGTTCCTTCACTCTCTTGCGTTGTTTTCAACATCCTAGTTCCTCTTACCTTCCTCATAGACACGACCCTGTGCAGCCTCTCGCTAAGTCCGGCCTGTAGCGCGCCATTCCTCAGTCGCAGCAGGGGCGTCTCCTTGCCCAGGCGCACTGAGGCATGACGCTGGCTGTCCTTCGTTATCGACACATCCGCGTCTACAGGGGCCGATATGTCGCCGCGATCAGGGTACATGGGCTCTGGGGATATGTAGCCCACTCCTGTGGAGAAAATAAAAGGATCTTATAGAAGATATGGGACAACCACTGAACCATCAAACGGTGCTGGTCGCGCTGGTGTTTTATGGCCCACTGCTTTTTATTTTTTATACTTAAAATTAAGTATAAAGTTAGTAATGACCACAGATAATATAATACTAACGTACAGATACTCCATCTCATACAAAGAAACGTGACCGCCTTAACTTGCTCATTTCTTCGGGCTATTCGGGCTATTTTTTTTTTACTCACAACGGCGCTAGATGGTGCTTGCAGCGATAGTTTAGTTTACACAAAGAACCAATAGATGGCGATAAAACCATACTGCATACAAAATTATGGTAGCCGTTTGACCTTGAAGCTTATGATACTCGGCAATCGCCTACTTTGCGATAGCGCATGATTTCTTGAGCGTGGGATTATACTATCTATGGCGTGGGGTATAGGTCCATGTTTTTCGGCAGACTTAGTTATTTGTTAGGTTCGGCGTAAACGTTAACGCAAATTATGATAATTATCAAGTATTTAAATCAATTAAAATTATTTATAATATCGAAATAGCTCTTGCAATGATAGGAGACACAGGGCAGGGAGTTATTTTTTAACAGACTCAGTTTCGAGTGTGTAATTTTTTGTATTTTAATTACAAATTGTTACTTAACTGACTTAACTAAGTAGGTAGTAATATTTGTATGCTGTGTTGGTACTTACCTACCTATAAAAGTAGGTAAGTATACTTACTGGCTCGGATATTGGGCGCTAGATGATAGAGTGGGGATAACCTTGCGCTTTGTACAGTACAGACGCCAGTTCATCAACTTACCCCAATTTGTCAAATCTAATTTAGTTTGTTCGGCCGCAGTATAGGTATAAAATGTACTCTGTGGCAGCAGTCAAAGGTTTAGAAATTGTACAGTTCTGGCTAGGTTGACCTGCTGACTGCTGATGTCTGTACGCTTATAGAAAAACACTTACGAGATGTAGGTATTTAAAGAAATTTATTCTCAAAAAAGACTACAGTCATGAGAGTCGGGCAGCGCATGAGAACTTGAGATCCAAAAATTTATCTTCTGCGCATGTGAAGTTAAACAAGCGCTCAAGATCCGTGCCATTTACTTTCCATTCTAATATTATCCAACCACTTACTGGCATATTGAACTGAATGTGGGGTTGAGTTTGTCTCACCCCACATTTAGCGTAAAATACCTACAAACAAATAAAATGCAAGCGTAATTTATGAGTAGGTACCTTTAGATTCGAGTCGCTTAATGTACCTACTTATCAGTTTCATTTGAATTGCGTTTTATGCTACAAGACGGCATCTAATTCTTTTGTATTTTGAACAATTATTATCCGATGGCAGTCCTTAATACTAAATTGACCACTTCAGAGTCGGTTCTTGGTAATTATTTTAAAATACATAATATATAATAAATATAATGGAAATCGTATTTTTGGACGTGTCATGGTGGACGTTCTCGTGCCGCCTTCAAAGGTAATTACGGTTTGTAATGTACCTACTTATGCCGCCGGGCTAAATCTCATGCTTTAACCCAGCGGGTTTTGGTGGGCAGAGGTCTACCCAAATAGGAGGATGATGATGATGATCTTTGTTTGAAGGAAAATTTATAAAAAAAAACACAATAAATTATAAATAAAAATAAATAAATATCTTGGGACAACTCACACACGGCTATCTGATCCCAAGCTAAGCAAAGATTGAGTTATGGTCACCAGACAACTGATATACATACTTATATAATTTATAAATACATACATATTATAGATAAATCACACCCAGATACAGAACAAACAATCATGCTCATCACACAAAGTTTGTCCTGGGTGGGAATCGAACCCACGACCTCCGGCTCAGCAGTCAGGGCCACTAACCACTGGACCAACAGGCCCGTCAACAAATTACTTAATAGTTTTTTTTATTATGTAAGTACTTTATCATTTACAATGAGTAAGTAGGACTGCCTCGTTGGTCCAGTGGTCGCAAGCGCTACTATTGGGCAGTAGGGTCTAGGTGCGATTCTCGGGTGGGACAAAATACTAATACCTAACCCTATGGGAAATAAGGCGTAATGTTATGTATGTATTTAGTCGATATATTTATACTTTTTCTGCTATTTTTGAAGTTGACGGAAAATTAATAAGTTTGCCTTTGCCTTTCAGTAAAATACATAAAAAGTAGATACAGAATAGCAGACAAAGACATACAACAAGACCTTTGGGTATTTAATTGAATCTGTAGGTCCTACCTATGTAATTGATTTATCAAACAGCATCCACCTGAAGATTAATAATATCATACATAATTATGAAGAACGATGATAAAACATTTATTTTGAAGTAACCTTAATTTTGATGAAGATTGTAATGATTTTTTGCGACTTTTGGCTTCAAGGACTTTATTCCCAAAGTTGACACTTGAGACCGCAAAATTGTAAATACCTATATTATTATTCTATGGCGCAGATTAGCGTTTTATTCATAGATTATAAGAAAAGTAGGTTTTGTTGTTCTATGTTCGAAATATATTTTGTTTTACTTAATATATTTGCATTTCATAACTATTTCATTCTATCTAAATAGGTATGGTATGTATCATTTAGGACGTGTAGTAAAACTTAAAACAACGCCATCTATTAGCACAATTAACAGCAAATGAGTTACTTAACCACAACGTAGTACAAATTTTTCTCACCAGAGGCAACACCATAATATTATTTAGTAAAATCATGGAATTTGGAACTAGGAGCCCATTATTCCTTGATTTTGTGTTATGGAGATTTTTAAAAACAAGGCCATACTTCTTTCATGGTCAAACTTAAACAGTTACACAAACCTCAAAAACAAATCGATACATATAACGCCATCTATTGAGATTTATTTGAACTATTTTTTGTTTGTTCGCAATGAGACCCCATGGTAATGACAAACAAAAACAATAAAGTATTCAATAATTCGTGTTTATTTAACTACAGCTGTTGGCATTGTCCTACTTCGAAGTACACTCAAAAGGCCCGGGGCTTAAATATGCAGTTGTAAGATTTATAGTTAATACACACGTATTGTTATCGGTTAAGTCCCGGTTATTGTATTCGTAAGTAATGTCTTGTCTACAAGATAAGATGACCAGATCAAACAACTAGATACACAAATCCTTTCAAAATAAACAGCAAGGCTAATCAACTTTTTCCATTTGTTTTTGCCTTGCACTTGCACAAATCGTCAACACTACGTTCGTTAGCTTGTCCTTGACTGAGACATTGTGCTGTAGAACTTGTGATAACTTCTTTAGATGTCTACAAAGCTGCGGAGAAACGAAATTATTGTCTTGTAAAAAATATATTTGTTTTTTTTTCGGAATGGAAATCATCAAATGACTCCTCTCCCGCTCTGGAAGGAGCGGGAGGGAGTGTAAGACTTGTTTCTAATTAAAACCCATCCATGTTCATTATTTTTCCCGGTGTTCTCTTTCGAACCAGCCCGCAGCCCGACAGGTAGTGGCCCTCACGGGCTCCTACTCTCCCATAGTATAAATAAACGTACCTATGCATAATATTTATTTGTACGATCGATATCAGAATACCGTCCTACTGCAATGAGGATATACATAATGTACAATCATAATTATTTACTAACAATTATTATTGACTTTATCTTAGGTCGTTTTGTGATAATACAACACATTTTCTAAGAAATATTCACTACAGATATGTTTATTTATTGAGAGTGTTTCCATAACATTTTCAGAGATTCCTGAGTATAAACGAGTCCATGCATGTTTACCATAATTATCAGAAACATTTTATGGTTTTGACTGTATCAGTAGGCATCACTACATTCACGACCCAGAATATCTGAGGAACAATTATTGATGACGAAGAGATCGTCAGAGATAATGCGGTCCTGTAACACAAAGGGCAAAAGAAGGAACAGACGGGATTTTGTCAGTGCAGGTGTAACACCGCCTTCCGTTCCACCCACCGCGGAACGAGTCATTTGATGATTTACCACCCAAAAAAAAATGGGTACCCACATCGATCCGTGAATGGTGACCATCCATAACAATTCACGTTTCTTCCTTGCTTCGGAAAGTGCACCGGCTGTCATTTGTAAATCTTTGACACTTGATATCTACAGGTAGCCAGTGTCCCGATCGCCTACGCAACCAGCCATAAGGGGTATCGTATTACCCAGTAGGCATTGACTGGGTTGTGGAGGTCCACACCTCCACGTAAAATTCGTATATGAAAAACGTCTAGGCAGATTATGATGATGATTATGCATCTTGACATGTTAAGGTTGATAAAGTGAACTGGTATAATAATCATTAATCGATTATATTTTATGAATAAGATAGCTAGCTATTATAGGAAGTTTGGATCATGCATGTTTGTAAACACGGGCATTGTTCGGTAGGTCACTCGCGGTGGGTTGGTGCTCGTCTTATTATGACACGGTGAAGTTACGGAGTTTGTTGACTTGTATCTGCCATTGAATTCAGCACAATAACATTCCTATGAAATAGTTGTAGGCAGAAGGGCATTCATTAGCACGTTTTGGTAATTAGCACGTGTGATGTCCACCAGATAATATTTAGATTATTTTAAAATAAATTAAACCTAGCCACATAGAGCCAGAGTGCTCAAAAGCTTTACCCGCATCACAAGAAAAAATAATAGTACTATTAGTAATATGTACTATGCAGTGTTTCTATACAACGGGCCACTTGGTAGCTACTCTCAGGGCAGTCAAATATATTTCTGATAATAGATTCTGTCTAGACTGGCATTTAGAATCTAAGATTTTTTTCTGGAAATCCTCAAATATCAGACTTTTACTGACTAAAACCCAACCATGTTCCTTCTTTTAACCTTTGTGTTCCGGGACCGCGGTATCTCTTTCGAACAATCCGCAACCCCGGCAGGCCCCTCTGCTTTGCTGACATCGCTTATAGGCGCGTGGAACACGAACGCGCCGTTGACATAGCCTGTCGTCACTAGACGGACGGACGGCGAGCTACCCATTGCACATCATCCACAGACTCACGTCTACGGTGACCGGGAGGTGTTTCGTGGCGCCCTATGTCCGCGGTCGCTGGGTTAGTTTTGGTTTGAGGTTATCTCTCTCAAATACCCGGGCTTCGGAACATGGACTGAACTAGGGCCGGGCGTGCGTCGCCGCCGATCGCCTCTACGGGGTCACAGCGGTGTTCACAGTGTGCTCCACCGTATTCTCCAGGCGATCGTTACAGTGGTGTCACACCGGCCGTTCCAGCCGCCCGATTATGTGCAGGAACTTCCTCAAACTTCCGTGTCCGATGAGGACCTGCTTCAGGCGGTAAGTGAGGAGTATAATTCTTTTAACGTTATCTTTGGGTAAATAAAAATACCCACGATACGAGATGGAGTCTATTCTTTGCCCGGCACCACACATTTTAGAATCTCATTATCCAAAAATACCAGCAAAACCAGAATAGCTGAACAAAAATATCTCAACTGCAGCAATTTGTGTTGTCATTAACGTCTGGATTCTCGGCTCATTTAGTTTTGAAGTCATAAAAATGTTCAGACGATGGAATGTGTAGTTGATGAAACATTACTTGTCGATTAGGCGCTCCCAAACGACTGGCATTGAGGATACTCAGTCACGTGGTAAATGTCAAACGAAGCTGTTTATAATTCCTGTCCGCAAACGTTTCAGCCTTACGGGACACGGAATTCACAATGAGCGAACTAAGGAGATATCTGTGAATGATTTCTTTTTTAATTGAGTCTTCCAAATACTTTCATTTGTCAAGGAAGAAAATAACGTGCTGCGCCGATCCTAATTTACACGGGACAATTGTCCGAAATAGATCAGCAAAAATCATAAACACGATTTAACATCAAACAGTTGAAAAATCGCAAATACCAAACAACTCATTGTGTAATCCGTGCTAATAGAATCTTAATTACTTGAATCATATGTGTACGAATACAATACTAATTGTTGCCCGTAAAGCGCGTAGGTACTCAATTAGTAGGTAGGTACACGTAATTATTCTAAAACTGTTACGGCTAGCCTGCATCATCCCACTGCGGGGCAAAGGTCTCTCCGCACGATTTCCACTTGGTACGATTCAGGGCTAGTGTGTACCACTGGTCGTGGCTTTCCCGCCATCTTATACCAGGTCTGCCGCAAGGCCTTCTGGCTGTCATCAAGTGAAATACGGACTGTGCAAATAAATTATCCAAAAAAAAATAGGGTATTATGAACTGAATAAAATAAAGAACTAAATATACGTACTACTAATTACTAGCCTAGGTATTAGTGTTAGACAGAGGTGCTGGGAACAGGGTACGCAAAAATCGACAGTTTTGTATGTCCCATGAATGAGGGGGCAAGCCTACCACTTCTATAAATACAGCTGTATGCGAACATAGATTATACCTAAGGAAGATGACTCTGCAATATAGAAGAAGACCGTGAATGAGTACACATGGGCATTAGGACAAAACGTGAGCCACTTCATAATCAACGACCTTTTATTATGATGTTGCTTGATGGGGTCAAGCTTATCCGTTAACTTGAAAGCATGACTATTATATCCCAGAAAAACGTTTTACAATAATAGTACGGTATTTTTACAAATGCGTAAAAGCCTGTCTACAGGTTCGGTCCGTCTGTGTGTCTGTGTGCCTGTGAAGAGCTAGGTTAGGAAACAGAATACACATATTCCAGTAGTACGATCCCATAGGATAATTTTCAACGTAGACGTGGCTGAAGTTTAGGGTAATAATTTTTAATATGCTCTTATTAGTAGGCCTTGAAAATGACTCACTATCAACGAAAGATAGATTGAAGCATCATTAGACCGTCACAAACCTGGAATTCCACTACTGCTAGTACATAAATAACACTAATGTACAATTGCTTTTTTCCGCCTACATACTGGCACGGGCAGTGCGATTTTAAAACGTAATGCATTGGGAAGGTCGACTCTTTAGTTCGTAAGGTTAGCGTTGATCCCCGCTCACAACCTCGGGCGATGCAACATGCGACGATGGCATCTCGCGTCATACGACATGGGAGTTTGATGTTTGTTTCCTTCGTTAAAGTCAAAGTAAAACCATCTTCTATCAACTTTGTATCATTTGTATCTTGTATCATACGTGTGTTATCTCTTAGTCCAATTCGGATAAGTGTGCGTGTGTCTGAAATTCGATTCATCAGCTCCTTCGCTTCCTTCGGCCCTGATATGTGTGCGTTAATTTTAAAATAATCTTTTGAACGTCATTCTTTCAAGGGAACATGGTTGATTTTAATTGCTAATTCGTGAGGCCATTACAGTCGCGTACATAGATATCAGAAAGAAGTTTTTAATATTTCTATGGTCGCGTCGCAAATGGCGGTAACTCTGACATGCTTTAATCAATTTATTTTCTTTGTTTTTCGCACCCGCTACCACAACACGCACGTGTTCGAGCGTGCAGTTCGTGGCCATTCCGTTAGACATCACATAGGTAGGAAGCGAACGCAGCATCACTGGTAGATTAGGTATGTCTGTCCTTGCGCATGTGTGAGAGGTTTTGGCTGCTACATTGTTTAGCTAACCTTCAACCTAGCTGATATATGTATAATATATATTTTATTACGATGTAACTGTTAATTCAATTTATACTCGGTTTACGGTACATTCACGATCTAAACACTTTCGTATATAAGTACGTCATACGTGGTCTACCTACGTAGGTTTCTGTCGATTTAGCAGCTGTTGTAAAAATGTTTTTGATCATTAATTCCTTGTAATTTAGAAGGATTGATTTACTACACATTTTATTTTTATCCAACAATTAAAAAGATCAAATATACGTGGTGGAAGGTAAAACGACGCACCAACGTTTACCACGTTACTAGTACATAGGTTTAAAGAATTTATTCTCATAAGAACAATTACAGTTCACTTAAAATGAGATACAAATTATAATCTTAAAATTAATTTTGTGCATCTTCGCATCTGGTGTGTTGTCGACGTCATCGGTTACATAATATATGTCTTCTTAATTTGGATTTAAACATATTAATGCTTTCACATGTCTTTATTTCTTCCGGTAAATCATTGAACAGTCGTGCTCCTTCAAACAGTATTGTTTTTTTGCCGTAATTAGTTCGTGTGCGTGCAGTCATTAGTTGGAACCTGTTTTTGCTTCTAGTATTGTATGTTATTGACTTTTTACGTATTTTAATATTCGATTGTACAGAATTAGTGGTGATTTTTTTAATAAGAATGCATGTATAGAATGTGTACAGCTGTTTGAGATTTAGTAGGTTTGTCTCTTCATAAAGTTTTTTTGTTGGGTATAAATAGTTATAATGAAATAATATTTTAATAATTTTGTTTTGTGTTCTTTGTAATGAATTTAGGTTTGACTTAGTGGCTGATCCCCATAGCTCGATTAGGTATTCCAGGTTAGATTTTACTAGAGAGTTATATATAATTTGTTTTATTTTCTTTGGTATACAGTTCCTAATATTTCGTACCATTCCTAATAGTGACGTTAGTTTTGTTTTGACATGGTCTATGTGTTGTTTCCACGTAAGTTTGTCATCTACCCACAACCCGAGGTACTTTTCGTGACTAGCTCTTTTGATTACTTCTCCGTCAATCGTTAGAGGTGAGAAATCGGGTAGCTGTTTATTTTTTGCGGAAAAGATCATAAATGATGTTTTTGACGTGTTAATAGTTAGCAAGTTATATTTTAGCCATTCGTTTAGTAGGTCAAGGTCTTTTTGAGCATCAGATATAATGTTTTGTAATGACTTATTGAAATAAAAGAGACAAGTATCGTCTGCATATAATGTTAGGTGTCCTTTCAAACCTATATTGTCGATATTATTGATGTATATAAGAAATAGTAACGAGCTAATAATTGAGCCTTGTGGACAGCCGTATGTTATGTTTTGCATTGAGCTTGTGAAATTATCAATTTTAACTATTTGTTTTCTGTTTTGTAAGTAAGAAGCGAATATACTAAGGGCGTTGCCTAAAATACCTATATTATTTAATTTTTGTAGTAGTTTGTGATGGCTAACTGTATCATAGGCTTTTTTTAGGTCAATGAAAATGCCGACAGCAACATTTTTTTGATCAATATTTGTTTTTATTTTTGTTATTAAATCTATTGAGGCTGTGAGGGTACTTGATTTAGGGCGAAACCCATATTGCTGATCAATTAAGAATTTTTTCTTAGTTAAGTACGCGTTTAGACGGTTGTATAACACTCGTTCAAATATTTTTGAAATGACTGGTAGGACTGATACCGGCCGGTAGTTGCCGGGGTCAGTTCTACTGCCAGATTTGTAAATAGGACTGACCCTTGCAACCTTAAGCGAGTCAGGGAAAATACCGCGAGTTAAGCACATATTAATACAATTGGATAATCCTTCAGCAATTATATTTTTAAGACATTTAATGGCTTTTGTGCTGATACCATCCAAACCTGTACTACAGTTACCATCAAGGTTGTCAATAATTTTTAATATTTCATTAGTATCACACGGGGGTAGTTCACTCAAAGTTACTTCATGTTTGTAGTTACTGTCGTACATGAGGATGTTGCCTGGGTTTGTATGGTACACTTCCGGTATTTTATTAGCCAAATCCGCGCCTATTGATGCAAAGAATGAGTTAAATATATTGCAAATTTGATTACCTTCTGTGACGAATCCCGAGTTTGTCAACAGTTTAGGAGGAGCACTACTGTCTATGATTTTGTTGGCTGCTAAGTTGTTTATTACTTTCCACATCTTTTTAGGTTGTTTATAGCTATTCTGGAATAGATTGTGGTAGTAATTCTTTTTCTGCGTCTTTATGAGGTATTTTACTTTTTCTTGTTCTTCTTTAAAGTTCTTCTTAAGTTCCTCGTCTTTCAGGTGGGATTTTGTTTGTTGCCATAGTTGATTACGTAGGTTGATTGAGTCTAAAACCTTCCGAGTTATCCAGTCTTCTTGGGGTAGATTTAAGATTTTAGTCTTATCTTCTTTACTTTTGTATATTTGCTCTGAGATAAATCTTTCCAAGTGGTAGTAGTCGTTTTCGTTATTAGTGTATTGTGCTGTTATGGCATTATTGTATAATTTTTCATAGTTCAGTGCTTTATACTTCATCCTATTTTTTACCTTCGGTGCTAAGTTGCCTATCTGAAGGAATAATTGCTTGTGGTCTGATAAGCTCGAGTCAATTATAGATATGCTGAATGCGTGGTTATTGACGTTGGTACATATATGATCCAGTAAGGTGTTTGTAGTGTCGGTTTCACGAGTACTGTACAGTTTGTTTATTTTATTTAATATTTCGTAGCCGGTTTCCTTTATTTCATTTAAGTATCTTGTAGCGTGGTTGTTCTTACATGGCCACTGAACCCCCATTATCTAAATTTTTAATCGGTATTTTTTCCTTTAGGTTCAAAACGACAACTTCCCTAACATCAACTACCCGAAATAGTAATTCCCTAAATAGCTTTTTCCCATTTCATCCTCTTTCCCAAGCCGACCATAAATCTACAATGCCCAAAAAGTCCATACCCCATAACGACAACTCTCAAAACGTCCACTTTCCAAATAAGTTTTTTTTTATGTTACAGACCAATCCCGCTCAAGATAAATATTTGTATGTATTCATTATAAGTTAATGACATTTTTTTTTAATGGAAAACATGAAGCTTAAACATTAGTTTTGCAGTTTTCCATGCTTTTGCTTTGGGTTAAAAATAGTGTACCTCGTAGATAGTAACCGTTTTGGCGTCGCTGTCTTTTCCACCAAACGTTTTTCGTATACGTTTATTTGTTTTTCTTTTGACTCAGGTCAGATCATGCCTGCCGGATGATAGTATTTTGGTCGCATTTATCGAAAGGTGGTAACCATGGTAAACCCAGGAGACGATGGTCGATCAACAGGATGGCTTCCTCAGGTATCGACGAAAAGCACAACATTGAGAGTAATCGCGAGAAGATTGGACTCAGGAGTGTGAAAGTAGAATGATACCAACCATACTTTTTCTTGTTCACCTGACTCGGAATGAGATGCAGAGGTACAAAGATAGATGTAGAAATACAAAGATTTTTGTCACCACTACGTGTTTTGGAAGAGGGCAAGCTGCGCCAACACTAAACAACCTGGGAGCAAGATAATTATAAGCAATTTCTTTACCTGTTGAGACAGCATTGTTAATCCGTCGCCTGATGGTGTCCTCTTCAAAGGAGTACACGTAGTACTCCTCATTTAGGTCCCTCAGGAACTGCGGCTTCACCAGTACAGCACTGACCACGCCGAACAGACGCACGAAGCCGAGCGGAGTGAATACTGCGAACAAACATTTATTGTTAAATATTAGAGTCCTTGTTTTCAGTTGTTTTTATTTTTACTTAAACGAATATCGACTTTGTACAGGTGATTTAAAGTAGATTTCAGACTGACTAGCATTATTAAAAAAGTCAATTTTAATTTTTAAAATGAATTTTATGTCTAGGTTATAAACTCCTTTTTCCAAAAATATTTTTGGTAACTAAATAACAGACGCAAGTCGATCGAAATATATAAATTGATTAATGTATGAACGATGTTTTGTATCATCTCTAATTATATCTCCGACATGACTTCTACGATCCAGACATATTTGGATGATTGGCATTTAAATAAGATCAATTGATACATAGGAAGACTAGGAAGGTACTAGTAGTATCTAGTTACATGGTTTTTTTATTGGGTAGTCTCTTAAATAAAATTAAAAAACATGTAATTCTGGTTCCCATGTTAACTAAAAAGCTGTAGTATCGCATCCACAATCAGCATATTAATTAGGTAGCGTTTTTCTTTCGAGCCAATAGTCATTTTTTTTGTTTTCCTTCGCACAGAGTTTTTGCTTAACTTTGTGGAAACAGAGAAGTTTTGCATGCATCACAATATTGATAATAGAAAAGTAACGAGGAAGCAAATTCCCTTAAGTTTCTCTTTGTATACACACGTGTTTTATATTTACCACTCGGAAGCTTTTCTAACTCACCTTGACTTAAATATAGAATCGACTAGAACATAAAAAATCTCGAAAGCAGCTGTAAGTTACAAACATTGATTAACTGCTGAATGACGTACTCTTTAAACAAAATAACAAATACTGGCCGTTATTCAATAAAAATAGAAAATAGACAACTTACTTTTTTTTCATTTACACATAGTCCCTTGACATTAGAATTTGTTTGAAATGGCAACGGTTGCCATGTTAACTGTTACGTCAATGCAGACAGTTTGTAAACAAGCTTGTTGCAGGATTTTCTGGATTTATAGTTAAATCCTAAAACAGCGACAATGGCCCTTGGAAATAACCCAGCTTTGAAGGATACTAAAGATATAGAATTAAATGAAGAATTTAACAACTTCATGCAAAGAGTCACTGAAGTATCAAATCTAGTAAAGGACATGGGAAGTGGTGATAAAGTTAAGGCAGAAGCGGCTAAAATCCTCGCTGACAAGTATTTGGATGGAAAAATAATTCTCGACGACGATACTAAGCTAGAAGTGAAGCAAAATCGCACTTTGATCAATGATAAAGCGTTCAAAACTCTCGGAAATAAAGAAGAGGTGAGAGGAGCATATTGATTTCCCCAGATAATGTTGCTATTTTTAATAATATAAGTTAAAAATAGAAGCAGTATCCTGTTTTATATCACCCTTCGTGAGTATAATGAAAATAAAGCACCTTCCTTTATAGCTTCAGTCTTTAGTACAGAGATTGTGTAGGGGAATCGAGAATAAACAGGTTTAGAAGTTGAACTCTTTAGAAGGTATGCTAACGATCCTGTTTATACGACAAAGAACAATTTCTACATTACACAATATAGTACATTTCATGACACAGTTTGCGTTCCTAATCTAATTCTGAACATGGAATTAACAGAAGCATTCGATATGGTTAATTGTATTACTCAATGCATATAGAAACTAGGTTATCAGAAGCACACCTGGTCATAGCACTCCATATTTTACTTACAAAATGTGTGTGTGTAACTATTTGAAGTAGGTACTTTTAATACTCAGACATGCTCATTGATTACCGCAAAAAAAACACCTACGTAGGTGGCATGAATAAATATTTATGCATTTGCGACAGCACAATAACATGCCAAAGCTTTATATTTAACTACATAGGTACCAGTTAACACGTGGGCTTGTAATTGGGTCGTCAAAACTCGTAATAGATTTATCTAGGTCTGATCTGATCATGTCATTACTGGGGCCTACCAAGATCCTACGACAGGCAGGGCAAGGTTTCGGAATCATTCGAACGACGTTCTCGAATTCTCGCACATGGTTTATTCATGTTTAAACACACCTGCAGCATGCATTTCTAACGTCATGCAATGCACTTTCGTGGTAGACCTCCAAGATGCTAGTAGGTGCACGTATCGTATTTTATTATCAGTGAAAGCAATTTGGCTTGCGTTTCTCTATAAATAAACATCCACCTCGTGTAGATACTGTTGTTCTTTTCTATTTGCAGTGCGGACAGAAATATTCATGTTCAATGTTTACATACATTACGTTGAGGCGTCTTCGCTGCCTTACTATTGATCTCTAAAATAAAATTACACGCTAGGCTCGGACAGTATTTTAACAGTTATTTATTAAGATTAGGAACTAGAAAAAAAATACATCAGTTTTATTTTCAGTTTTAGTTTCTACGCTCAAAAAACGAGAGCTTTGGTATTATCACTTATTTCCTCGTCAGTCAATACTACATGAACGAACAATGTAACTAAGTATTTCCAACGGGAAATATTTCAAGCTAATGTTTTAAACACCTATCATCTCATTACCACATCAACGTGTTAAAATAACAATTTGGACAATGCGGTCAGTAGGACATAACGTGACCGACCGAAACCATTAGGTAGTCTATACAAAATATTGACATATAAGTACTTCAAAGTAGGTACCAATTGTTAGACAAATATTTAGAATAGTTTGGCATTTTCAGAAGGAATTTCTTGCGTAGCGACTTGACATTACCTAATTGTATGACAAGCACTTCGCAGACTAGAATTTAGGAAATATTGATAAAATGGCCAGAATTTGTGACTGCAATAATAATAATGATCATTACCCATTACCCCATTAGCGACAAGACTGCCCAATTGAGGAGGTCATCAAGTATGATAGGTACTGATAGAGATGTCAATGAGGTAGTAACACAATTTATATTAGGCATTAGTACTATCTCCAGTTGATAAACGAATTAAATAAGAACCTCTCTACCTAAAATTTCATAATACATCATTACACATAATGATGACTAATCGATCAAAGGCCACGTCCTTCACAGCTGTTACTTTAATTGTTCTATTTTCTAATACCATATGATTATTTCTGTGAGTAATTGTTTATTGATTTATTTTCTAATAACCAGGGCGAGATGGACAAAGACGCCTGGATGGCTGAAGTGAGCAAAGATGCTGAAAAGCGCTATCAAGACAAGAAGGTTCGTCGCGAAAAAGCTGACACTTTGAAGACCCAGGCTACTAAGGCGTTTCGTCGCCAAGAGTACGACAGAGCTCTCTCTTGCTACAACAGAGCTATTGAGCAAATACGAGATGACCCTATGCTGTACTGCGACCGAGCACTTACTAAAATCAAGCTAGGAAAATTTGACAAGGTCAGTACCGTCAATTCTTTAAACACGCACCTCCTCTACCCCGTTATCACTATTTACGAAAGGTTAAAGTTCGTAATCGTGACTAGTTTGTTTCCAGACACCCGAGTGCGAGTAAGCGTGGCCATAATATTTTAGTTATTATAGATTCAATATCGAAACAAGATATTGTTTTTCGAAGTTATTTGGCGTCTCATTGCATCGCTTTGAATATGCTAGTTCTAGCACCGTCTTTGCTATAAACTTCAGCGGGTGTGGCTAATGTCCCGGATCCGCGAAGTAACAGACAGCAACTTGGTTGTATTTAAATAAATTTCAATATAGAGATCCTAATGATAAGTTACCAAAACAAACGTGTACCTTATCTACAAATCAACAGTTTTATCTACATGGTTAACACACAAAAACCGTTTCAAAAGATATTCGCTATTATATTCGATAATACGATTACTGCAAAGATAAAGAAATTAGTAATAATTAATTCGGAAATTAAGAAGAGATGGCATCGCCTTTTTTATCAGAGAAAAGTTCTAGACTCATATGTGTCATATTATTATCTTTGTGGTTGAAACGTGTTCGGTATCTGCCTTACTAAGATTCCTTTCAATGATCCTTTGTAAACACTATAATTAACTCGAAACGGATCAAAATTCAAGACCTATATTGTTTGCAGCTCGGTGCACGTTCGTTACATACAAACTTATCGACCACTATCTGTGTGGTATTAATACATTATTTATGCTTTTGTCGAGAATTAAGTTTGTTTTACATATCGATTTAGTATGTGACTACGTTTATAGAGTATTAATTATTAATTCGGTAATGTTCAAGCATTCAGTTCTTTTATTCAGATGTGAATTCTACAAGAATGCGTCGCTTATTTAAATTTTCATTTATTTTATTTAGACATTTTCTTTGTTGTTTGCAAGACAAAGTCTTTCAAAGCATTACATATAGTTTCTTTATTTAGAAGACTAGTAACTAGTAACCTAAGATCACGCAAACTGAATTAATATTGTATGGGCCACATTTGTCCTCATTCATTCAGTGTGATCATTAATTACTCGACTACAATTTCTGAACTGCTATGGGACAACATTTTAGAGTTTTTTTCGGGTGGATAGTCATCAAATAACTTCTCCGGCTCTGAGCGGAAGGGAGGAAGTTTTACTGATTAAAACCCATCCATATTCCTTCTTTTGCTCTTTATGCAGGCCCTTCTGCTTTGCTGACATCTCTATGAAGCGCACGTGGAATACGAACGCGCTGGGACAACATTTGACGTAACAATCGAATGAGCACATCGATGATATCTACAAGGGATAGGCAGTATGATATAAGTGCCAAAGTGTTCAATTGAAACCGCACTTGGCATAAATAGATAACATTCCCTCCTTGACAGCTTGCCAGCTCATCGCCTTTCTACTTATGCAAGTGTGAAGATAAAAATCGCATTATTTTGTTGCAGGTTCATAACGACTGTGACCTGGCTCTTCGTCTTAATGAAAATAGCTTCAAAGCCCGACTTTATATGGCTAAAGCGCATAAAGAACTTGAAGAGTTCGACAAGATGCAAGAAGCCAGGAAGGAATTGGACGAAATGTTCCCACAACATGAGGATCTTATCAAACACTTTCTTGACAAGAAAGAAGACGACGTGGAAGAAAATGAATAATTATAGATTTTAGAAAGTTAAATATGGCACACTGGTAATGTGCAGTTACTGAAGTTTTCTATTTGCTTATTTTAATATTATTGCAAAACGGGCATGTTGCCTAAGGACGATAAGACACAGCCAAATCGCCATGCGTTATTATGTATTCACGTGTATACTTAGTCAATAAAGTTTTATTCGTTTCGAAAGATTACATTAGTTTAAATACGCTTTATCGGTGCAATAATATCGATAAACAATACTTATGCTCTACTTCATAGTTATCGATTATTTTTATTATACACTGAAGTAACTATCAACGTCACAAGTTTACATCTAACTTACTTTAATATCGGTATTGTTCAATTATATTCAAGAAATCCAATTTAGCAGAGAGTTCGATGCACTCTACCTTCACTAACGACTCGCAGCGAAATAAACAGAATGTAATAATTAGAGGTCAATGTCTGCGAGTGCCACCTCGGCCCACGTGACGTCACGTAACTCAAAGCTTTGATGAACCTTGTGCAAACAAATAAACATTCGTAGAATTCTTATAAAGCATGCAGCGCATACGCATGCTAGCAAGGAATGCAAGTGAATATTGTTCGTTGTAAAATACCCGCTGTGATCACGTGCAATTTGATGGAAAAGTTGCATAGAACCTGTCTATGCGGTTTTTACGATAAAGAAAGCAGGCAAGCTAACGACCGATCAACTGATAAGTAGTTGACGTCGGTTAAAGACATTCTTAATTCTAAAATAAATGACAATCAATAAGTAAGAAATATTAATGACTCACCTAGTAACATTAGAACTCCCACGAACGACACACAGGAATACAGGAAAGGGAGGTATGTCCACAAATCTGTGAGGAAATGACAACATGTTAATACAATTTTAACATTCAATACATTCGATACGGGTCGTAGGTTTGATTGTCAGGGCCCGGGGCACTGATGTGTTACGATGTTCGACGGGCATAACAATCAGGACATTACAATTTATCCGCAACTTTGCGTGCAGATGCAACAAATGAGTCGTTTAATCATAGTTTAACATGTTAAATGCGAGAAGCCTAGTTAAGCAGGATGTGGAACCGGTGCAAAATCTGTGAAGCAAACAGCACATGAGACAACCGACACACATTGGGCGAAGCATTTTACGATCACAAGGAAGGCCAATTATTTGAATAAACAAATCAAATTTTTCGAAACTATACCGTTTCATACCGACCAATTAATTCATGTAAATTTCAGTGCTTGTTATAACTAGCACAGTTTCCAGAGCATCGGCGCATCCATTAACATTGACTGTGGCCGAACAATTACTGTGTGCTCGCTTTCTTCACACTCAATTGAACACAGCGGACATAAATGTTATTTATGCTGCCTACACTATTTATAAATCACAATGTTATAGCTAGATTATCTGAAATAATAGGGGAAGTCAGACAAATTCGCAAAATATTGACTTAGGTTGTTTAGAAGTTAACCTGAGAATATTATTGGATCGTAATACCACCTAACGTGCTTTATGCCATAGCAACAACATTTTGCATAAATGGCTTTAAAGTTGCAAACGTCTATGTTTCGTCATCTGGACATTTTGGAATCTGGGCTACCCTAAGCTGTTGTAGTTGTTTTTTTTTTAAAGAATCCTTTTCCTTTTATTATACATAGACGCATAAAGCCACATTTCATACTTTTTTCGCCCACCCCAGGTGCACAGGTGCAAAGATACGAAAAAAAAAATACCACAAGGCACCATCATGAGGCCCGAAATTATTCTTAAATATTACGTATGTGTACTATTTAATATGTTTGTAAATTATATACTCACTTAGCAAAGCATCAATACTGGAACGGTCACCTTCTAACCACGCTGAGATCACGTACGCCAAGCCCAGCATGGCAATACCAAGTAACGCGAGGACTATGAAGGTTTCATACACCCTGCCTCTCAGCCCCCGGCATCCCGGGAAACCGGAAGACTCGGAGAACAAATATGCAAACGGCAGAAACACGAACATCGACAGGTTTGAGAACAGGAACACATGGTTCCATAACCCTGGAAATAAATAAATAGATAAATTTGACTTGCCCCCCATCAGTCTCTATGCTTCTGTCCTTTCATAGGGTCAGAACCAACGACCAGTCTGAACTATAAGGCTAAAGAAGTGCCATAGCCCTCTGACAAAAATGTTGATGGTAGGTAAACATTCCTAGAAAAAACGACTTTCTTTTTCACAACAAGTATGCTCTACTGATTAACATTGGATATTTCATAACGGAAAATCGTTTCGATCACACTTTGTTCGCCTGAGTGTGTCTGAAACGCTTGTGCATAGGCTTTGTATACAGAACAAACGAAATGACGCGTAGCAAAAAAAAAGGTTTCTCTTTACCTTACGTACCGTACCGATATTGATTGAAAAAAAAAACCTATTCATCATAATATAATAACGATCTTTTCAGCTTTCGTATACATCGGCGACTATACCCGCGTCGTAAAATATAGCCTTCTCTTCGTGGCGCACTCGTAAAAGGTGACAGCGATTATATCAATCATGTTCCCCCACGGCAATCCATTAGGTACCTTACGCTTGGTTGAATTACCCGTAGGGATAGGCAGTAAAGGTGTGTTTCAATTCTTTATTCAGCAAATTAACTCTAAATCAAAATATTTTTTTGTAGTATAAGCCTATATCGGTTCTTAAAAAACGTTCAGAAAAGGTGTTTGGTTTGGTTGTTTCATATGGAGAAGAACCGGCAAGACACGGCATTATGTCTAATCTAAGCCGGTATATAGCGTGACCTGAGAATTGACCCCAAGACTTTTGGCAATCACACTCTTGGATCACCAAGACATGGTGTCTTGCTAAGATTATTGCTATTTGAAATTTCAAAAATATCTCACAATTAGTGTTGAGTAAGTTAAATTATTGTTAATGATTTATTATGTAATACCCACAATAGTATTACATCAGCCTACACAATTTCTATTGTACTCAAGAATCAGTAAATATTTACTTTATTTATTATTTTTTGTTTTATATCCAATATTACAGTATTATCTATTGTTTAAACATCAGATACTAGATAATACCATAGAATTTAAACTGTGTGTCTTGAAATTGTATAGTTTCCTCAAACTTTACATGGAATAGGGTATTTCCATAATAAAAGTTATTTTACTAGGAAATATCCAACACAATTTATTCCTACTACTAAAAATACACTAGGTAACAATTTATAATGATATAGAATAACCAGGAATTCTGAATATTTTGGACAGGCTACTTTTGATCAATATTAATAATTATTATATTATATTGACTTTGTTGGTCTAGTGGTGACAAGTGCAAATGCTGAGTATGAGGTGGGTTATAAGGTTTTTTGATCAAGAATTTCTCCGCAGTAGCCACCAATTTTAGATTTGAGCCACGTTAATGCCAATGGGCTTGTTCCCTAATCAAAACAAAATATTTTTATTTCACATAGGCCTACATGGGCACTTATAAAACGTCGACAAAAGGTGCACAGTTCTGGTTTGTAGTTTTGTATGGAGAAGAACTGCCAAGAAACTCCATGGTTACTCTTATAATATTATAATCATTTGGAGGGACTCGTGAGGACCCATTTTATAGATCGTGTGAACTGCCCTCTGCCTTTTGTTATATGAAAACAGAATTGATGTCTGCTGCCGATCCCCAAAGCAGAATGCAATATGACATAATTGTGGGTGTGTGCCTAACCCTTAGACGATTACAAGTGTTATGTTATGTATATGATTACAATGTATCTTACAAAGAGAAGTATGGAAGGAACATGCTAAACGGAGCCTCAATAAATAACGCAAAAGGCGAGAGAATATTGATGATTAATAAATATATATTAAACTCACCCTGTATAAGAGAGCTGTTGAGCCATTTGACATAATAACTGTTTGGGTATAGTATGAGCACTTCATTGCTGACTATAGATACTGGCAGTAGGAGAGCAGATCCAAGGGACACGGCTAGTGCAAATGTACATAACCATAGACTAATGCGGTAAACTTTCACTTCGTCTTCATCACCGGTGAAGTAGTCCTCGCTGTCTCGACGTCTGAACTTCTCAATTAACATAAATGACACGAGGTACAGTAAGATGAATAGTAGTAAAAAGATCTGGAACCAAAACAAAATGGTTTTAAGTTTTTTATTCAGTAGGAATGTAAAAAAATAGAAGTTAAAATAAATAAATTTATATTTATTTGAGACTATATCAGGTATTACTTAAGGGTACTTTACTCTGCATGAGTCAAATACGACAATTTTCTCTTTTTTATTTTTGTACAGAAGCTGTTGGTGACCTTTATGAATATTTTATTAAGTATTAACTTAACTTCCTTTTTTTTTTGTTCTTGCTTGTTTGCTTTACATAAGCTTTTTTATTGTCATTATTGAAAACCTATGCTCTGTTGTTATTTACTGTAGGACCTTGTTGTACAATTATTAATATTCAGAAGCTCATACAAGTAGGACCAACCTTGAAAGAATTACATTTGATAACAGTATTGTCATGGTCATTCAAGCCATTTGGCATAAAACTGATGACACGGAAACCAGTCTACTTGTTCTTTTAGCGAAATCGTTACGTTTGTCTTGAATGTTGCCGAAAACTAGGTTGAATGTAACGTACCTATGTATATAGTCAAGTACACTTCGAATGTAGGTTGATGAACAAGAATAAATAAACTCGATTATATACGAATTGGGACAAAGTCGCACGGAGAATTTCTTGTTGTTTGGACTTGGACATAATAATAGCCTTTGTTTCGATACTCACAATTTGCTCCCTCACGTTGTTATGAAATATTTGTTCGCGCAAGTCTGCCTCATCATCATCCATCATCCCGTTTTTGTATAATTTTTATCTTTTCACAAATTTTGGTGTTTGTTTGCAAAGTCTTTTATTGAAATAGCACTTCATTTTCAAAAAACATCACATTTTGCTGTTATTTTCCAAAAACAAAACACCACACAATTGACATCACCACTAATTTTATGACCACTACACAGATATGTAAATAAAGATTCAACAACGCTGATTATTATTTAAAAAAATGTTTTAAAAGTAGCACGCAACGCAATGAAATGAGATTGTGAATGTATTAAAAACACGTCCAATTTACGATGAGTGAATGAAACGAACTGAATGATGCTGTCAACTGTCATTTAATTTGCAGTGATGTTTTTTGACGTACCTACATACGCCTTAATTTAATTGCCATGTTCAATTATTTATTTACCATTTCTTCGGTTTGCGAAAACCGGAACTTTGAAAACATGTCGATACCAACAGCTTACATCACTAACTCCTCTCAAAATTCCCAAAGCTCGGCTCGGCACAGAAAACTCAAAAGACTATCTCGAAGTATATTATCGGCTCAATATCCAACAATTCCATAGAGAATGAGATGTGATGAACTTGAGAGTGCTAATGAATATGAAGAAGAAAGCAGTAAATGATGTCTTGACGTATGACAGAAAATGGATGGAGAAAACATGTTGCGCTGAACTTAATTAGAATAGGACAAGGGCAAGAAGATGATGTTGATGGTGCTACGGAACCCTGTGTGTGCGAGGTGGCCAACTCGCACTTGGCCGGTTTATTTTTTTGTTGAACCACATCCGTCCCTGTCATTGTGCTGACATTTAGTTGTCCGTTGTCTGTCACCACTGTCAAAAAGGTAAACACACATATCGCATCGCCCACCAACAACAAGTCGAACAAAACGAACTTCGTAATGACTCTATCAAGGAACAAGTTGTAACATGAAATTGGCTTCAATAAAAATATAATAAGCACCCCAGCTAAAAAAATATGAATGTTTTGGATAGTAAGTAAAAAGCCTTATTTGGATAATAACCACAGCTAGCACCCAATTTCATGATATTTAAAAAGTAGAAACATCATATCGCAGAAAGTTCGCAGTCAGAATCGTGTTTTGGCATAATTATATTTTATATCGATAATCATATCATGTGATCATCGCAGAAAGTTTATAGTTGGATCATCTTTGTATAAGTTGTCATTTATCTTAATTGCCGGTTTCAGATAGTCGCGCGAATCCTGAATTTTCAGTCAGGATTGTAGTCTGTGATCATTATCTTAGTAAGCCTACACCTGGAATAGATGTGATTTATTCAGATTTCCGAGGATCAGATATCAAACAGGTAAGTCAATCAGTAATTAACTATCAACACCACTACTATGGACCACGGTAAAAATCTGGCTGAGGGGTATTGCGAATTGGCAACTGGAGACAGGGTGAGAGAGCATGTTTTCTCCTATTGATTGACATTCCTATCAGAAATAACATACTTACAATTCTTTTTTCTATTAAAATGCATTTAATATACAATGTTCCAGGTGCCAGTGTTAAGGATATTTGGACCTACCCCTGACGGTCACAAAGCATGTCTTCACATACATGGGGTATTTCCTTACTTCTACATACCCTGTCCAACACCAAACCCACAACCACAATTTTTATATCAGGTAAGAAACCTAAAATACAATTATTGTTATTTCTTTTAACGTTGAACAACTTCTGTGTGTGAGTTTTGAAGTTCACACAAAAATTTAAATCAAATTCAATTCTAGCACACAGACTAGAGTAAAGAATTTTGATTTCAGAGAGTGATAGACGTAGTGATTTGAATATGCAATACACTTGTAGCATTTAAAGCTGATTTTAATTTGCAGATTGCGGCTAGTTTGGATAAAGCATTAAATATTGCACTGAAACAAGCAACATCTTCAAACCAACATGTTTACAAAATATCACTTGTTAAAGGATTGTGAGTATTAAAACTATATAATTTAAAAAAATAATGAATTTGTCAAATACACAAATACAACAATACCTACTAGTCATAAACATGCATAAAGTTATTATTTGTTTAAGCAGGAATAATATCAATTGGAAACATAAAACTTGAAAAGACTAATGTATAATTTGAACTTACAGACCCTTCTATGGATTTCACAACAAAGAACATCTATATCTGAAAGTATTTTTATACAGCCCTGGTTTAATCAAACAGGCTGTGGAACTCTGCAGTAATGGCGCCATTTTGGGCCAATCATTCCAACCTCATGAGTCTCATTTGAATTTCACACTACAATTCTTCATAGACTTCAATTTATTTGGAATGAGCAACATAGATTTACAATGCGTCAAGTTTCGTAAAGCAGGAATCTCTCAGAACAGCAGTGAAGCACAGAGCCCTAATGAATTTGGACTCAAACCTGAAAGTTCTTGCTATTATGAAGCAGATTGTGCTGCATCACACATCATCAACCGCCAGAGGATAGGCAAAGGCGATGGCATTGAAAATCCAGGCTTAGAAGAAGTATGGAATCAAGAATCAGAAAGGCGAAAACAGCTTAACATTTCTTTAGCTTCAAAGTCTCTATCCCAAGGCAGAATAAAAGCTGAGGAAACTGAGTCCCATTATAAATTTGAACAAATATTTTTGATTAAGATGTCTAATTTAGTTGATAAACCTGTGATAACTGAAAATGATAAACCTCTAGAAATTGTACAATATCCAGCTGAGAGCAAGGAAGGAACACAGTTATTTAATGCAGTTGATGTTAGTGTACATTTACCTGATAGTTCATTGGGTGTGAGTTTTAATCAAACATTGAGAGATAATTTCTCTAACTATGAAGACTTTGACAATACACTTGTAGATGAGAGTTTGGCTTTAAACAGTAGTCTATCTCTGCACTATAGTCAGGTTCTGTGTATGTATTATTAACAAGATCAATTTAAAACATTCTTTAGAATAGCACAGTTGGTGACTCAACTTTAATTTCTTTCAGTAAATAATGAAGATTTGGAACTAGTAGACATGTTGCAAGATATGGAAGAGAAACCAATAGAAGAGGACAGTGTTATGGGAACACCGGCTAATGTAGAGCAGGATGAAGATATAGATTCGGACGACGCTGAATACTCACGAATATTTGATGAGGAAACTATTATTCTTGATCAAGACAAGAGGTAAGTCAATTTTCCAGAAATTGTTGCATCATGAATATTGGGATACTTGAAGTATCCAGGCATAACACAATATCAAGTATCATACTGCAGCTGGTGGATGCTATTGAGATTGCCAAACTTGTTGCCAAATTTCGGCTTACATATTTTGTCATTGACACATCTAGAAGGAGAAGTAAATGGTGGGTAGTATGTCATATTTTTGTATACTACAGTGATTTTATTTCAGTAAAGATGATTTAAGCGAAAGTACTCCTTCATGGAATGATTCCTTTTGGGATGGCGCTAGCATTCCTCAACTGGACGGAACATGCGACGAAGAACGTAAGTGAACAATTTTTCCTTTATCTGCAAAAAACTTCTTAAAACCATTTTTAGTTCCTAGACATAAATAATAATAATGAGTCATTAACATTATAGATACAAAGAAGGTTAGAAAAAGAAAAATGAGACCTTTCAAACTTGGGTTATCAAGGCCTAAATCCAAAAAGAAAACTGAAAATGAATCCGATGATAAATCAGAATCTACAACAGATATAAGTCAAATGGATGAAATAAATGTTTCAAGAGAAACCATAGAAGATATTACAGATGCACATCTGAGAAGAGTTATAAAAGATGAACCTGAAAGTATTTTAGATAAGTCTATACACTCTGATACAGGTGATGTACTACAATGCAAAGTAGAAAATGAATCAATTGTAGAACTAGTAAATAAGGTATCAAAATCCCATAAACATTTACAGCCGGTAGCAGAAGCTTATGATTTAGAGAACCAATTCGAACCAAAACCTGGACCATCAAATAAAGTAAATAATTCATTTAACGAAACTTTCAATGACAGTGACAATGAAATTGAATCTTCTCTTGAAAGCAATAGATTAGGTATAAAGAGCTTCTATGATAAGTCTAAAATATTTGATATTTCTCTAGAAGATACTACTACAGTTGTTAGTGAATGTCAAGAATCCGTTAAAACTGAAAAGTTTGAACCAATGTTCATAGAAAAACGTGAAAGTATAGAAGTTAATCATTCTGAAGTACCAATGGAAACGGAAACCGAAGTGAACGTCAGAACAGAACATAAAATAACAGTAATAAAAAAAGAAGATTTCATAATTTTAACACCTAGAATAAAACCTCCGACAAAAAGCTATGTGTGCTCAAGTTTACAACAGTATAATATACCTAAAGTAAGAAACCCCGAGCCATATTATTCAGATCATAAAGATGTAGGAGACAAAGTAGAGATCGGTCAGCTGGTGTTAAAAGTTAATAGTAAACTATCGAGGGACCAGAAACCCTTCGATAAAGCTTTAGACGTGACAACTATAGAAGAATGGCGGCATTTACTGTTTCTACAAACGAATGAAATGTCGCAAGAATCATCAAAGCCAGACGCATTGAAGAAACTTCTAGCTGGTAACAGAAATTGTATTTTAGAACCGTTGCGAAAACCGCCGACGTGTAGTGAAGTTAAGAAGTGGTTATTAAGTGAACATGTTGAAGTGAAAGAAGTAGACAGGACTGCCAAAGATGAAGATATTAGTAAAAATATCGATGAACTAGATAATTCACAAGCTTTGGGACTAAAATATGATATTGATAACAGTATTAGTTTGGAAGTTGATGAGAAGGTTAGTAATAAAAATTAATTCAATAAATACACACCGCATACATATACAGCTAGATATAAGTTGAACTTTAACTCTTGAATGATATTACTTTTTGCTTTCTACAGGAAAAAACCAATCTGAATAATAGTCTCCAAGTAACTATGCAACCTGATGGGTCATTTCTTTGTTTTGGTAGTTCCGAAAATCGACCGGAAAGTGGATCTATCGAGGCACCTTTAGTTGATGTAAGTATCAAAGTCAAATAGTAATACTAGATCTTGATGATAGCGGGCCGGGGCTGCTTCCAAGCGGATTCTGCCCAATCTGAGGGGGCCAAATTCCTCCTGCCGTAGGCTCTACATTGGGGTCGTGCGGGCCATAGCCTTTTATGGGGCCCGGGACGGGCGCGTTCCTTGGGGTGGTGTACCGTCCACTACCTGAACGCGCCCCAAAAGGTAGCCATAAGGCTAATCCGGGGCTACCGCACGATCTCTCTTTGAGGAGGGGCAAGTGGCAATGGAAGTAGGTCCACACCGGACACGGAAGTTTCCGGAGGTTCATGCACAAATCGGACGGAAGAACCACCACTCGAAAACCATCTTGGCAAGACATCAAATGCTTTCGATATAAATCGAAATCAACTAGATGGTATCATTATCATCACTAGGTCTTACGCTGTTTGCCGAAAATCTATCAATTGTCTTTATTTTGTTTAGGTCAATTTTCTGACAGTTATGGTGGCTGAAGTTCACACATCAGTAAGAGGAGACTTGAATCCCGATCCTGCAATCGATCCTATAAAAGTATTATTCCTCACAGTAACCAACGACTGCCCACCAGGTCATCGTTTAGAGAAAACCCTTACAAAAATCATAGTCGTCGAGACGTTGACACCAGTAAGATATCTAGACAGATGTATTTTTAATGTCGATATTACATACGTTGATAACGAAAGTGAACTTCTAGAAAAAGTTATTGAATTAGTGATGAAACACGACCCAGACATATTGTGTGGGTACGAAATAGAAATGAATTCTTGGGGATACATCTTGGAAAGAGCACAAATGCTAGGACTAGAGATTGTTAAAGAAGTTTCTCGAATAACTGAAAAGTATCGACAAAAACGTAGCAGAGGGGAAGAGAATGACTTTGAAGGGAGAATTATTGGGAGGATAATGTTAAATGTTTGGCGTTTGTTTCGCCATGAGATGGCGCTGTCGAGCTACAGTTTTGAGAACTGCATGTATGAGGTGTTGAAGGAACGAGTTCCCAAGTACAGCTACGCGCAGTTGTCGACGTGGTGGCTCGATGATACCAGGATATTACGATGGATTCCAGTGGAGCATTACCTGACTAGGTTGTCTGGGACTGTGAGGATGTTAGAGAAACTTGATATAATAAGTAAGTATACTTAACTTATGTACTTGTATCTTCTTGGAAGACAACCCCAAAAATTCTTGATTTTTTAATAACTTCGGACTCGCCTCTTTTGTTTAGTAGTCTTAAGTGCTACTGTTGAGTGTGTATTTGATCCCCAGGTAAAGCAAAGTTTTTTTTTCACTCCGTTAATTAATTATTATTAAAAAGGGTCATCCCTATAACATATACCATCACGCCAGTCGCCTACTTTAGGCAGAGGCGTGGTGTGGCTAGGGTTGCCAACTAAACTGTTAAAAACACTATTTTACTGTTTTTCACTACGTTATACTTTTTACTGTTGAACAATAATAAATTACACATACTGATTTCAACCCCTGACAGCAGTTAGGCGAAATTGTAACAGGTCAAAAATTAAGCATAAATGGTGTGCACCACTTCATAAGTTGAGCGAAAAGGCACAAAATAAGACTGTTCAAAACGTTAACAAATGAATTACTCTTATTTTTTTCTGTGTACTCTTTATTTTCCTTCCCAGACCTCAATATACTTTATTTCTAGTAAAAAAATAAGTTTGCAATCGTAACTGTACGTACCTATTACTATAATAGTAGGTGCTCCCACGTTCACCAAAAACATCCGTTCATTAATAATGAAGAGATGTTAATGACATCTGTTTATTCAGATCGAACATCGGAACTAGCTCGTCTATTCGGCCTACAATGGTGGGAGGTGTTATCTCGAGGTTCCCAGTTCCGCGTCGAGTCCCTGATGCTGCGGGCGGCCAGGCCTCTTAACCTGGTGGCTCTATCGCCTACTGTTAAGCAAAGAGCCGCCATGAGGGCACCAGAATGCTTGCCTCTAATATTCGAACCAGGTAAGAATGATACTAAGATACTGTTTGCCAGTTATAAAGTAATTCTGCCCTATGTTACATTTATATAAGTTATGAAGTCATTCTGTCATGTTATATGGCGTCTGCGCAAGACGATTTATTTATTTATTTATTATTATGAAGCAGTTGACTGATAGCTGCCTATATCCTATTGGTCCTCATCCTCACTGGTTTTTATTATTGCAGTCTATTGGTTTACGTTTTGGGTTAAGACTACATCTTTTGGGAGCTTATTCCACGGTCTGTAATCTCGGTTGCCTAGAAAGTGTCTGTGAGGGTTTCTATTGGAGAATCCGGTTTACAGTGGTGCGGTGCGGTGGTTTTACGCTTTCATTCTCCTCTGTGAACCATCACCCTTTCATATCAAATTATCATTCCCAACACAATACACAATCCTTCTATCTTTATCCCATAATCATATAGCTCTCCATTCCTCTACATCTTAAATAAATAATAAATAGTAAATCTTTAAACACATCACTCTTTTAGTCACATGCTTTTGTTTAATCACATTCCTTCTTATCATTGTCCCCCTGCCAAGACAGGCGAAGTGTGTAGTCATGATTAAAGTTTTGTTTTACCAGAATCTCGTTTCTACACGGATCCCGTCATAGTGCTCGACTTTCAAAGCTTGTATCCATCGATGATGATCGCTTACAACTACTGCTTTTCGACGTGTATTGGACGGGTACAAAATATTAATGGGTAAGTTAAGCTAAACAATAAAATTAAAATATTAATTAGGTATTTCGGTTGCGCGTTGATCGAAAGAGATACCTCGTCCTTGGAACGTAAAGGGCAATGGGGCATAGGTGGGTTTTAGTCAGTACAAGACTGACACTCCCCCCCGCTCCGTCTAGAGCGGGAGAAAATTATTTGATGGTTTCCTACCAAAAAAAAGGGCAAAAACTACAGGTAGCAGCTGTACCTGCAATCAAGAAAGGGGAACAGTGTTACCCCGAATTTAATGCGAGCGAAACCGCAAGCAAAAGCTAGTAATTGTAATGAAATGTAATTAGCCTCCATTTATTTTACTTCAGTGAAGCAGCATACGAGTTTGGAGCATGGCGACTTAGAATACCAAAAGCCAAATTAGAAGCGTTGGTGAAAAAAGGCTTGGTCCACTGGTCGCCTGTCGGAGTCGGATTTGTCAAGACATCAGTACGACGAGGCGTCCTTCCTGCGCTATTGAGAAGAATCTTAGCAGCCAGGCAAGCCGTGAAGAAGAATATGAAAGTGCAGACTGATGAGGCTGTGAAAAAGGCTATGCATTCTAGACAGTTAGGTAAAACTCTTTTGGTTAAGACTATGCATAATAATAATGTTTATGCCTTACATATGGGATTCTTATATCGCCCTCCAAAGGTAAACCGACGACGGATTAAAAGTTACGAGAATCTAATAGATGCTGGCAACGCAGACTGTTGTCTAAAGTTGAGTTGATGAAGCCTAGAACACAACTGAGTCAGTGAAGAACTTTGCACAGCTTTGACGACTCGGCTGGCGCAGTGGCTGAGCGATCGACTGCTGCGCTGCGTGTCGCGGGTTCGATCCCCGCACGGATCAAATATTTGTATGACCTACAGGTAGTTGTTCCGTAATATAAGAACGTGAATATGAGAGTTTAAATTTTTGTAAACGCATCCACGACACAGCTGAAATTCCTAGTGTGGGGCAAAGTTTATTAAAAAAGAAAGCTAAGAACCGATTCAGACTATAAGTACGGCCAACGAGAAGCGATATCAAATGTAAACAAAACCCATGCTAAAACCCCATCTAAAATGGCCGCCCGAATGTTGGCGAACCCGTCTTAACGTTGTCATGTTTTTGCCGGGAGAACGAGACATTACAACAAAGGCACAAGATGGAAAGAGCTACATATTAGATTGTCAACGCCACAGTTGTTCTTTAGGTTAATGACCTTTCGTATCGCTTCTCGTTGGCCGTACTATAGTTAGTTATTTCCAGTTGTGAGCCATCATGAGCCATCTCTTCTAATACTTTTTTAGGGTTCTGTACCTCTTGTCTGTCTATCTGTCAAGGCCCCTAAAACTCAAGTTTATAGTCCTTTTGAGCTGTGATAAAAAAAAAACATTTAAATCTACGCAGGCAAAAGATATAGCTGTTTGAATCGGAACTTCGGTGCGTGATTCTGACTCATCCTCGGCGTGTTTTTTTTTTACATTGTTTTACCAAAATGATTCTGGTTAAAGGCTTTTTGCAGGTCTAAAGTTGATAGCCAATGTGACATACGGGTATACAGCTGCGAACTTTAGTGGTCGTATGCCTTGTGTAGAGGTTGCTGATAGTGTGGTGTCTAAAGGGCGCGAGACGCTAGAGCGAGCTATTAAGATGGTACGAGAAAGCACCCAATGGAACGCTAAGGTAAATTAAACTTTATTGAGTTCCTTACTTATTAATAAATCCATGGCCACTAGCATACAAACATAATTCAAGTTCAACATAATAATGAACTTGTTGGATAAATAATTATTCACACCATCTATCTAGTCTATCTCTCTCTTTTTATCTCTATTTCTCTCTCTCTCTCTTTTCTGTGAAAACTGTTATTAAAAAAATGCAAGACATCACAATAGGGTATTTGTGATGAAAAAATTAAATAGATTTGTCCGGAATCAATAAATACTGTTAGATTAGCAGCGATTGACCCGCCCAATCCCATTTCAGTCTAGCGTTTATTTATCATTCCACGACAGCCGTTTTGTTTGTTGGGGTCGGCTTTTAGTCTAACCAAATGCAGCTGAATACCAGTATTTTACATGGAGCGACTGCCTATCTGACCTCCACCACCCAGTTAGTACTGGGCAATATGGTACCCTTAGATAAGACTGGTTGTCAGACTTTCGGTACACTAATAATGATGCCAACATCAATATCACATTGTACTGGGATCGATCCATCATCACTGACAGGACTATTGTTGCTAACAAGCCTGATATAGTGGTGGTGGATCGATTAGAGCGGCGTGCAATGATTGTTGACATAACAGTCCCGCATGATGAGAACATCTTAAAAGCCGAGAAAGATAAGCAAATCAAGTATATTGACTTGGCTCGCAAGGTTGTCGACATGTGGGATGTAGACTCAGCGATCATTGTGTTGATAGTCATATCTGCCAATGGCTTAATTGCCAAGAGCTTCGACCAATACCTGAGGAGGGTCTCGTTAGGCAGCTTGATCAAGGGTACTCCTGGACACGGCTCGTATTGTTAGGAGGTTCCTTTCTCGGAAGCCCTGACCGCCAGTAGCTTGGACCCTGTTCCCTATACCGGTGGGCTCCTATTTTTGTATTTTTATATAGAAATATATAAATAATATGTTAGAAAATGAATAAACGAAAATGCCAACATAATTAACAACGATGTACTATTAGGTAATCTACGGGGACACGGACTCAATGTTCGTGCTAGTGCCAGGTGGCACGCGTGCTGAAGCCTTCGAGATCGGTCAGCAGATTGCCGACGCGGTCACCGCAGACAACCCTTCGCCCGTCGCACTCAAACTTGAAAAGGTAACGTAGTAAAACTAGAACAGGGTCTAACAGTATAATTATGCTTCGGTTTTTCTGCTGTACCCCTTTAGTTGCCAACGATAATGTTATTAAATAAAGGCTGAGCAAGACGCTAATTACAAAATTAAAAAGTATTCATATTAAGATAACCTTACTATAATATTATAAAAGCGAAAGTGAGTTTGTTTGTTTGTGACGTCTTCACGCCCACATGACTAAACCATGAATTTTGGTTCAGAGATAGTCGAGACCCTGGAGACGTACATAGGCTATTATTTTTTTTAAGAAAAGGGGGAAGAAGAGGGATAACTTAGCTTTGGTATTGCAATAAATAAGGCGCAAGGGCAAAAACTGCAGGTAGCAGGTACCTGCAAATCAGGAAAGGGGAACTGTGTTACCCCGAATTAAATGCGAGCGAAACCGTGGGCAAAAGCTAGTAATATATAAACTAACACCTTGTTAAGAATAATTTAATTTAACTAATTGCTAGTAATTAGTATTGGTATATAAATAGATTATGTACCGACCATTCAGACCTTGTCTGCGGAGTTTTACTATATAATTTAATTTGACCTTGTATTCCAAAAGAGAAGTTATTCTATTTTTGTTTTCTTATTATGTTGCCAAGTTAAGGTGTACCAATATTATGGTAACTGTTGATCGCAATACATTTTAATTTAGGTATACCAGCCATGCATTCTCCAAACTAAAAAGCGTTACGTTGGCTACATGTACGAGAGTGCGGACCAACAGAAGCCAGTGTACGAAGCGAAAGGCATCGAGACTGTCCGCAGGGATGGCTGTCCAGCTGGAGTGAAAGTAAGTCTCTATAAGTTCACTCTTTATGTGCCTTAAATGATAAATGATGTTTATTTTGCAAGTAGGTTTTCACAAACACTCTTACACGTCTTTTTTTTAAAACTAGATGAGGCCGATGTTTCGTATCCGACTACTCTGAGAAGAAACAGCCGAAACAAACTCAGAGGTCATAGTCTCTTTTAAGGTCCAGATAAAATATCTTGGTCAACTTACATGAGGACTATGCAGACTAGTATCTTAAGCTCGGCTAAACGGCTTCGGAGCACAAAAAAGGGACATGTATGGGTTTTTTTTAATATGAAGAATAAAACTTGGTTTCATATTTAGTAATCACTTTATTAAATATAAATGAGTCAACTTTAGCTAACACACCCTTTTAGGTTTTCATGTTTTTCATAGACTATTAGAGCATAGAGTAAACAAACGGATGAACGCATAGATAATATATTCCTACAGAGTTACCAATATAAATGTATAATTACCAACACGCCTCCTTACATTTATATTGCAATCTATATAGGTAACACAAGTTATCCAAATCTTAAAATTAAATTAAAGAACAGGTTCATAAAACTTAACTTTCATATAAACAACTTACTTTTATACTAGGTTCTAAACTATTACTACTTACTAATATACTATTTTCTAATTAATAATGTTTAAGGATTTTCTGAATTGAAGAAATTTGACACTACCCAAAGCTTTAGTTAATACATCTGCAATATTATTTTCAGACTCTATTTTAATAACATGAATAAAGTTTTCTTTGACATTTTCATGAATATAATGATATTGGACCTCAATGTGTTTAGAGTTCTTAGTAAAATTTCCATATTTAGCTATTGCTACAGCGCCTGAATTATCTTCATAAATTTTTACTGGTTTACAAATTTTAATAAATACATCATTAATTAGACTTCTTAGGAAATTGATTTCAGTTACTGCTTCTGACAGGGCAATATATTCTGCAAAGGTAGAGGATTTTGTCACACAGTTTTGTTTTTTAGATTTCCACATGATAACATTTCCATACAATCTAATTACATATCCGGTAGTAGATTTACGGTCTAACACATCTCCTGCCCAATCAGAATCAACATAGCAATCCAATATATCAGCATAATAGTTTTTATAATATTTTAGTTTTAATGCCTTAGTCAAAAACAAATATTTCAACACCCTAAGAGCATATTTAAAATGTGTCTCATTACAACAGTTTTGAAAACGACTTAAATAGTTTACTGAGAATGATATATCTGGTCTAGTACCATAACTAACATACAACAATGCTCCTATTAGATTTCTATACTTGATGTCTTCATTTAATTCACATTTTTCTAATTTCAAATTTATTTCCATAGGTGTTTTGTATAATTTAGCATTTTCAATATTATAGCGTTTTGCTAAAGATTCAATATACCGTTCCTGACTCAGAGTTAAAATGTTATTTTGTCCATAGTTATACTCAATGTCTATACCAATGTAATTTTTTACTTTACCTAAATTTTTCATTTTGAATTTATCTGAAAGCTTGTTTTTAATATTGTTAATAACATTTTGGTCTCTGCAGCAAATCAATAAATCATCAACAAATAACAGGATATAAACAGTTACATCTTCTCCCCTTTTGAAATATAAACAGTAATCATATTTGCATCTTTCAAACTCTAGTTCAGTCAAAAAATTGTTGAAACATTCATACCATGCGCGTGGACTCTCTTTTAGGCCATACAAAGATTTATTTAGCTTATAAACTTTATCAGAGTCATCTTCATAACCTATTGGCTGCTTTACATAAACTTCTGACAAAACTTTACCATTTAGAAATGCAGTCTCTACATCCATTTGATGGATTTCCATAGAATTTTGACAACAATATGACAATAAAAGTTTTAAGGTTGGCATTTTTGCTACAGGAGAATAAGTATCATCAACACAGTCAGTTTGTTGGAAACCTCTAACTACTAATCGGGCTTTATACTCACTTTCACTCTTCTTTTTGTATACCCATTTCACATCAATCACCTTTTTGTCCTTGGTTGGCTTGTCAACAAGTGTCCATGTATTGTTTTTCACTAGGCTGTTCATCTCACGGTCCATGGCTGCCTTCCATTCAATTGCATCATCGCAGTTCACCGCCTCCTGAAAGTTCTCTGGTGTCATAGCATCACAGTAGTTTACACTAATACAGTAATAGCTAAACTCATCAGCAAATCGTGTTGGAGGTTTAACTTGTCTTTTTGATTTCTTTCTGTCCATGTCTTCATCAATTTCTACATCAATGTTACTGTTTGGTGTATCTGTATCATTTCCTTCCACACATTCTGGATAATGCTTTTCAATTTCTTTTTCCTCTTCTAAATTTGCATCGCTCTCATCTTGAAATCCACACAATGTCACATCTTCTTCTACAATATCACAATGTCTAGCTACTATTACTTTGTTATTAATTAATACTCTATATCCAGTTTCTGTATAGCCAAGTAAAATTCCAGTTTCTGCTTTCTTGTCCCATTTAGATTTTCTTCTCTCTTCTGGTATTCGTACAAAGACTCTACTGCCATATATTTTCAGATACTTCATTGTAGGCTTCCTTTTGAAAAATATTTCATATGGACTTTTCTTTTCAATAGTATTAGTCAAGGTTCTATTTTTGAGGTAGGCAGCTGTTTTGATTACTTCTGGCCAATATTTTCTTCCAACTTTAGCTTCTGATAAGAGACTTCTTGCCATATCCATTAGAGACCGGTTATTCCTCTCTGCAGTTCCATTTAATTCGTGAACATATGCTGGACAAGGTTTTATTAAGATTCCTTTCTCTCTTGCAAAATTGAAAACTCTTGAATTTATATATTCAGTACCATTGTCACAACGTAATTCTTTTATTGTCTTATCAGTGAGGTTTTGTACTTCATTAACATATTGCACTAAGCAATCATATACTTCATCTTTTGTCCGGATACAATAGACTTTAACTAGTTTACTGTAGTCATCTATAAAACTTAAAAAGTATTTTTCACCATGGTCTCCTACTGTTTGATGAGGACCATTCAAATCTGTATGAACTATTTGTAGTATATCATCTGCTTTTCTTCTGTTATTATGAAAAGGTAAGTTATGCATTTTATTTTCTATGCATATCACACACTTAAAATATTCTTGTTCAGTCTCTTTAGGCAATCCTTCCAATGTTTCATTCTTGCACATCATTTCTAAATTATTGAAGTTTACATGTCCCAGCGTACGGTGTAATTTCTCTTTCACAGTCATTTTACTTTTACTTAAATTTGCTTCCAAGGTATTTTCATTCACATAGCTTCTCATTTTATATAATCTTTCATCTTTAATTGCAACCCCTATCAACTTTCTATATGGGTTATATATTTTTGCCAATCTCCCCTTTGACACAATTGAGTTTTTGTCTGTAATTCTTGAATAACTTAATAAGTTCGCTTTCATTTCTTTAACATAGAATACATTTTTCAACATCACTTCTGATTTTTTTCCATAAACCATAAAACTTGCCTTTATATTTCCAACCTTTTCAGCTTGTAGTATTCTACCATCGCCAATTTTTACTTTTACAGGATTGTTTAATGTCTCACAAGATTCAAAGTATTCATCCGTGTTAATAATATGGTCTGTACAGCCGCTGTCAAGTAACCATTCTATTTCTCCTTTTTTTGTCTCATCTTTTTCATTTGTTGTTGTATTATTTGCGATAGTTGTATGAAAACTATTCCCATACTGTTCATGATGATCATTTCTGGGTCGCTCATTATTATAATGTCCTCGTCCATGAAAGTTTCTAGCATTATATGTACCTCGTCCTCTACTGACGGAATATCCGCGACCTCTACTCATAGAATATCCACGACCTCGGCCTCTTTGTGTATATTTAGTACGAGTACGACATTCTTTTTGAAAATGACCTGGTTTACCACAATTAAAACAGCTTGTGTGTGACGCTGATGATGTCTTAGTTTCTGCTCGAAAAGCATTAGAGCTGTCACGTGATGTCTCATTTGATTCTTCTTCAGTCCTTTTCAATTTTATTTTACTTTTCAAATAATCTACTGTTCTGTCCCTTTCAGGGAGCACGTCAATCAAGTCTCCAATGTGACTATAATTCTGCGGCAAAGATTTCAACATATAATTCAGTTTTTCTTGTTCTGATATTACCGCCCCGGCTTGTTTCAATTCGTTTACACACTTTTCAAAGTCGTCGAAGAACAATGACACTTCTGCGTAATTTTTCAATTTGACATTTTCGAGGTTATGTCGGCATACAATTTGCAAAGCCGTCGACTTTTTCAGATACATTTCATCAAACTTTTGAATGATTTCGTAGGCCGTCTCTAATTCACTTATGTATTCCAATTGTCTGTTCGTTATTGCGCTGTAAATATAGTTGGTAGCTTGAATATCACGATCGTCCCATGTGGCATCGTCGGCAGATTTTTTAGGTTGCATTACTACATCTTTACACTTTTTGAATTGTAGGAACTTGAGAATACGTATTTTCCAATTGCTATAGTCTGACCCATCGAAAATTGGAATGTTAATGTCGCTATTTTTCGCCGCCATTTTCAAGTAGATGATCTTTTAGTATTTTTCTTGTTTGCACACAAAAATCCTTGTTTTCACTTTAGTCCTTTTAAACCACGCTCTGCTACCATTTTAATATGAAGAATAAAACTTGGTTTCATATTTAGTAATCACTTTATTAAATATAAATGAGTCAACTTTAGCTAACACACCCTTTTAGGTTTTCATGTTTTTCATAGACTATTAGAGCATAGAGTAAACAAACGGATGAACGCATAGATAATATATTCCTACAGAGTTACCAATATAAATGTATAATTACCAACAGTTTTAGTATATTTCAGACATTCCCTACAGTTGCTTGATTATTTCCCATGCCAAAAGAAAACTCGATATCCTACTAATATTATAAATGCGAAAGTTTGTGAGTATGGATGTATGTTTGATCCTCTTTCACGAAAAAACTACTGAACGGATCTTGATGAAATTAGGCACAGAGGTAGATTATAGTCTGGAATAACACATAGGATACTTTTTCGTCAATATAATTTCCCGATCGTAATGAGTCTAGCTATTTTCAGTCAGTCCCTTTTTTATTTTTCTTCTATTTGGCTCAAACATAAAATCGTTAGATCATAGACAGAATAAGCCTGGATTTCGAAATTGTATAGTCTAATTGAAGGGTGAATATTAATCAATTTCGGCTCATTTATGAACAGATAACTTTAATATGAAGAATGTTTTTTAATATACAACCTTTAACAATAAAACATATTCTCTCCTTCCCCAAATGACATGCTAAGTATTTGTATTTTATTTTAATATAAAAAAATCAGCTCTATCTTCTTTCAACTCATAGCTTCTCCAACGCGCCCTATGCGAGTTATTCGATACTGGTGACATGTCCCGGGTGAAGCGCTCAGTGATGGCTACGCTGTCTCGCCTGGCGGATGGTACCCTGCCGCCTCAGGAGTTGTTCTTCACGCGAGAGTATCACGGCGCAGCTGGCTACAGACCCGGAGCTTCTGCACCACCGAATGAAATAGCTAAGTATGTCAATAATTTACAAATTAAACTCAATTTCGCTTTTATAATATTAGGAAGTCAGAATATACGGCCATATTTTTTTACTGCGTTTTAGAGGGTTGATTTTTTCACAGCTCCAAGGGAACACAGACTTGAGGTTTTAATTTCAACTCCATACCTCTACGGTCCCTAGATAAATCGTCTTGACCGACTGCAGACAGATATACAGACGGACAACAAAGTGATCTAATAAGGGTTTCCTTTTATCCTTTTGAGGTACGGGATCCTACAAATAGTTTTTCCACCCTAATGTACGACACGTTTATTCGCCACCTGAACAGGTTGTAATTGTTTGCAGACGTCTCCTGTCTCACGACCGTCGCTCTGCTCCGCGCTCCGGCTGGCGCGTGTCGTGGCAGGTGACGGCGGGAGCGCCCGGGGCTCCGCTAGTGCGCCTGGCGCGCACGCCCGCGGAGCTGACGCGCGACCCGACCTTACAGGCGCACAAGACTTACTACGCAGCCAGAGTATTGTTACCGCCGCTGCATCGGTGTCTGTCGCTGCTAGGTGTTGATGTTTTTAAATGGTAAGTGGTCAGTGAGCTAAACACCCTAAGAACCTTACTCGTTTATGTCCTGACAACATTTAGTGTGATCAAATTTCTTTATACTCGGTCCCTCAGCGATGTGGATCGTGAATCGGTTTCTTGTTTTGGCTTGGCGCCAAATATTGTCCTGGGCCAAACTTGAGATTTTATAAACATAGTCCAAAGAGCATCGGGCCGCTGAACTGTTTTGGTCTTCCAAATGCGATCTCCTCGTAAACACGTTTACGATGGCTAAAAGGGTCTTTTTTCCGCTCGAACACTCAATAGTGCAAAGAAATCCAATGTGAATCAAATTTTCAGGTGGAACGAAGTAGGATACACTCGAGAGATTCAACAGCGCGAGTGTCGTCGCACAGGCGGGCTTGGCATTGCGCGCTACATGTGGCGCGAGCGGTGCGCCGTGTGCGCCGCCAAGAGTGCGCGCGCCGCCGTGTGCGACCACTGCGCCGCCGCGCCGCGCACGCAGAGCTCCACGGCCGCGCTGGCGCTGAGGCTGGCCACGGCCACTGAACATGTGCAGTATTGTGCCGCGGTAACTATACTATACTTTGGGGCTAAGAGTGCGCGCGCCGCCGTGTGCGACCACTGCGCCGCCGCGCCGCGCACGCAGAGCTCCACGGCCGCGCTGGCGCTGAGGCTGGCCACGGCCACTGAACATGTGCAGTATTGTGCCGCGGTAACTATACTATACTTTGGGGCTAAGAGTGCGCGCGCCGCCGTGTGCGACCACTGCGCCGCCGCGCCGCGCACGCAGAGCTCCACGGCCGCGCTGGCGCTGAGGCTGGCCACGGCCACTGAACATGTGCAGTATTGTGCCGCGGTAACTATACTATACTTTGGGGCTAAGAGTGCGCGCGCCGCCGTGTGCGACCACTGCGCCGCCGCGCCGCGCACGCAGAGCTCCACGGCCGCGCTGGCGCTGAGGCTGGCCACGGCCACTGAACATGTGCAGTATTGTGCCGCGGTAACTATACTATACTTTGGGGCTAAGAGTGCGCGCGCCGCCGTGTGCGACCACTGCGCCGCCGCGCCGCGCACGCAGAGCTCCACGGCCGCGCTGGCGCTGAGGCTGGCCACGGCCACTGAACATGTGCAGTATTGTGCCGCGGTAACTATACTATACTTTGGGGCTAAGAGTGCGCGCGCCGCCGTGTGCGACCACTGCGCCGCCGCGCCGCGCACGCAGAGCTCCACGGCCGCGCTGGCGCTGAGGCTGGCCACGGCCACTGAACATGTGCAGTATTGTGCCGCGGTAACTATACTATACTTTGGGGCTAAGAGTGCGCGCGCCGCCGTGTGCGACCACTGCGCCGCCGCGCCGCGCACGCAGAGCTCCACGGCCGCGCTGGCGCTGAGGCTGGCCACGGCCACTGAACATGTGCAGTATTGTGCCGCGGTAACTATACTATACTTTGGGGCTAAGAGTGCGCGCGCCGCCGTGTGCGACCACTGCGCCGCCGCGCCGCGCACGCAGAGCTCCACGGCCGCGCTGGCGCTGAGGCTGGCCACGGCCACTGAACATGTGCAGTATTGTGCCGCGGTAACTATACTATACTTTGGGGCTAAGAGTGCGCGCGCCGCCGTGTGCGACCACTGCGCCGCCGCGCCGCGCACGCAGAGCTCCACGGCCGCGCTGGCGCTGAGGCTGGCCACGGCCACTGAACATGTGCAGTATTGTGCCGCGGTAACTATACTATACTTTGGGGCTAAGAGTGCGCGCGCCGCCGTGTGCGACCACTGCGCCGCCGCGCCGCGCACGCAGAGCTCCACGGCCGCGCTGGCGCTGAGGCTGGCCACGGCCACTGAACATGTGCAGTATTGTGCCGCGGTAACTATACTATACTTTGGGGCTAAGAGTGCGCGCGCCGCCGTGTGCGACCACTGCGCCGCCGCGCCGCGCACGCAGAGCTCCACGGCCGCGCTGGCGCTGAGGCTGGCCACGGCCACTGAACATGTGCAGTATTGTGCCGCGGTAACTATACTATACTTTGGGGCTAAGAGTGCGCGCGCCCATATGCGACGATTACGTCACAGTGGCGCGGCGATTATGGAAACCCTTCCAGTAATCACAAGAGGACTTCTTCTGATTTGCTTTTGATTCTTCTTTTGATTGATTCTGCGTTGACAATTGCTTACATCGACTTTGCAGGTCCACTCAAATCAGATAATTATTGTAAGCCGTTGTTTATACCTAATAGAAACCCTTCCAGTAATCACAAGAGGACTTCTTCTGGACTTCTTTCTTTTGAGTGGACCTGCAAAGTCGATGTAAGCAATTGTCAATAATTGTGTCAGTGTTCTACTAGTTCCATTAACGTATTGACGAACAATACGAAGAAAGGGCATTTGTAGGCCGCGTATACTTAACCGTATAGTTCGGTACGGACCCCTTCGGGGGCTCGACATTCAAACCTCCGCTGGCTCGGTACTGGCCCCGAAAGGGGTCGGACGTTTAAGTCATATGACCTCCTCATTACTTTTGTAATTATTTTATTTTCTGGTTAAAAAATAATATGTGTGTGCATTCATTAAGATAGTAGATTAAAAATCTCATATGTAAACGTCACTAGAAGTTCTTTAATTATTGAGGAAGTTTCTTAATTAAGTCTTATAAAATCCAAATGCGTAAATTACGATCATCGCCATTTTGATGGCAGTGTAGGTCGACGCTAAAAATCATAAAAAAATAGGTTTTCGGACATTTAAACTCCACATTATTGGGCATGATTAACGTGTCCTTTTATTACGTGAAGAAATCATTCGTAATTGAACTTATATTAGTAGTGGTAATGATACATTTTGAAATCTAAAGTCGAAGTTTCGCGCCAATCGTGCTTGTTTACATTTTTAAATCCACATTATATCATATATTCACGAATAGATTCTATAACAACTGACACAAATATCATTTCAAATATTATAAATAACATGACAATGCCCAGATCTTATCGTAATTTGCAATAATAGGACCAATAACACGGAATATTCATAACCACTACTAAATTCACTTTCGAAATTGACGTCCATTTGTTTTTTTTTTAATTTTGTGATGTGTAAATACGATTATTTCAATCGATTATTTTCTTGTAAATCAATCAACTCGAATAATTAAATTAAGGAATATCAGAAATTGATAGATGAAAATAAAAATTAATTTTGTAATACGTGTAAAATACTATAAATATCGATTATAATATTTTTTACGCCACTAAAACCGATTCAAAAACAAACAGTACAAACTGATCTATGGCTAAATTCGCGCCAATTTTATTTTCAGATAAAAATTCAAAAAAGGAATGCGCTCGCTGTTCAAATTTATATTAAAATGTTTATTTGCTATTTTATTAATAATTTGGTTTTGTACCTTCTATTTGAATGTGAATATTGCAAATAGAAATAAATAAGGTTGAATATAGAACGCGCCAATTATAATCTTGGTAAGCACATTATAAAAATCAGCTAAGATAAATTACATTTGTTCGACAAAATTGTTTGGTTGGATTGGTTATTTGAAAAGCGTATTCATTCTTTCCTAAAACATGGCTCGTATGCCTAAGTGTTCTTGGAGTGGAAGCCTTGGGGTAAAAATGGCCTATAGAGGAAGAGCACAATTGAGATGGAAACACGACACCAAGAAAACTCCTGGTTCAAAATCAGTCCATTTTGAACCTGGATTTTTCTTGATGTCGTGTACCGGGGTTTTTTTTTGGGTGGGAAATCGTCAAATAACTTCCCCCGCTCTGGGCAAAACTTGGGGGAGTGTCAGACTAGTACTGACTAGAACCCACCCATGCTCCTTCTGTTGCATAACCCTGACACTCCCCCCCGCTTCGTCTAGAGCGGGGGAAGTGAGGCGCTCCTCACACCAGGCCAGCCACCGCGGGAGACGCTACAGGCATCGGGTGTCTATATCAATATTTTAGGGCCCCGATGTGTGCGGAGTCCCTGTACGTCTAAAACAAGGCTCTACTGCTGAGGCATGGCTTTCTAGGTGCGGTACGGTATGGTTGTGCCGGCTGGGGTGCCTGACTAGTTACCTACAGAATTAGCATGACCTCCTACAAAAATGGCCGCCATTTTCATTCATCGTCATTCAAGAAAACAGCCAAAATCTTTTACCGCGAAACCGTTTGACAGCAAAATGTACAGACGCCTGCAGGTCAAGCTACCCGAAACTGTCAATTTTTCCCAATCAACCTTGAACCTAATACTTTAGAAATAAAGTCGAAAATCTATCAAAGAAATCTGACAGATTGATGTGCAGGCGTCTGTACCTCAAATCTTGTCGCATAAGAAAATAATTATAGCATAACAAAAAAACACGTGACAGAATGTTGTTGTCTTTCTTTTCTTATCGATATCATAGATATTTGAACAACTATAATATCAATAGTAGAATAATATGCAATCTCCATAGGTTAATTCCTCAATGGTCCCAAAACTTTTTTTTAAAGTTTACTCCATTTCGATTATCGATTAGGTTGAATGCAACTTTTTAATCGTTTTGATGAAACTTAGATTTACGGTCAGCACTAAGAAATGTCATGTTGCAACACAGTTTTTAGTATTTTTTTGTCGAGATTTGTATCGTGTTTTATTTTGTATTTATATGTAAAATGGCAAAAATAAGAATGCAGATGGAATGTCACTGTTTTTATTTTGGATTTCCTATTTTGTTATCAAAGGGTTGTCTTGTGTATGTGCATTATTTCCAGCGTTTTTAAAGTACCTAATTTTTGGAAGGGTGTAATAATATGTATTTTACACACATTTTACAATAGATTGACGCCGTTTTATCGACCTTATGAGGTTTTTGGAAATATAAACCTCAAACTTATCATATGATACAGCCCCGGTGACTTATTTTTAATAACAAAATTGAATGCTGTAAATTGATGAAAATTCTTGAATTTCATGACAATTCGCGTCACCCCACCGATTCAGCTGATGTGTCATGTGTCAAAATCCTGTCGTGCAGAGTGGTTAAACCAACTAACTATTGTCCACAGATCTGCGCGTCCTGCTGCGGCCACGCTCAGACGACAGAGTGCGACAACACTGAGTGTCCAGTTCTGTGGCGACGCATCACCGCCAAACACAAGCTCGCACAAATACGAGAAGTAGTTGCACATCTTCCACATAATTTCACGAGAGAAAATCTAGACTTTTAGTAATTATTTCAACTAGATCTAGTCTGAAAGATTAGTTCAAAAACCGACAATCTACGAGTAGGTTTATTTTGCACGAAATAATGTGAATAAAATGAATTTATCAAATTATGTCAAAATAAATATTTATTTAAAAAAAGATTGTATTCTTATTTATTGCATTTTAAAAACGTTAGCCGTCCTCCACGCCTGCCTCAAAGAGATGTTAAGGCCCCTGCTTCCGGGGCTGGATAAAGATACTGCGGCCCCGAAACAGAACAGGCAAACAGAATTTTTATGGGTTTTAGTCAGTACAATTCTGACACTCCCTACCGATCTTCTAAGAGTTATTTGATGATTTCCCATCCGAAAAGAAACGGGTTATTTACCGTATGCTTCTTCTTAGCGTGTCAAAGCAATCTAACTTGTATCGACCCAGAACTAAGCCACGAGGCGCTTTCAGGCGTCCCATAACTTTCTGCAATGAACAAATAACAGGACATGATAATAAGTACCCATCGTTTGTGGAACAGCACAAGATTTGCGAATAGTGCAAAGTGTCGTCATGCCTGCCAGTTGATACAGCATCTGCATTATATAATAAAAGTACTCTGTGATCTGCATTGGGGTTGGTTTAGGATCAACCTAGTTTATCATATTCATCGTTTTCTTTTGCTTTTGTAGACGAGTGATACCACAGTTTTGCCAATATATTCTGATTATGTCGTTATCAACTCACGCTGTACATCACTAGTTGACAGAATGACAACTGACTGACGCAAATAGTGACAGATGACACTGCCAATGTTGTTTGTTTTGCTGGCGCACTAATGTCAGTTGATTCATGTCCTCCTCAGGGCTCTTATCGTTTTAATCGTTTCTTATAGTATTTTACTCATTAATGTCCTCACAGTTTCGCATCTGCGAACTAATGTTTTTTTGTTCTTTTGATTCTATTTGGTGTGGTGTGATTTTAAGTAAATTATAAATAAATTACAATAACAGCAGGATAATATAGAAATATTTACACAACACAAAGTTAGGCAAAAGTTAGCTATCGGGAGCGTAAAACAGTTAAAATATGATTTATTCTCCTACGATGCAGCGCAATGTAGAGTTACGGAAATTGCCGTCAGCATCTCTGTATAACTTGGCTACTATTCTGGAGATCAACAACGACTGGCAAAAAATTGTGCCTCTGATACCGAAAGACTTACAAAGTGAGCAGTTTGAACGTAAATACAACTATGAACATATGAGGTAAACATTCTGTTAATGTTTGTATTTTATGCTTTGAGCGCACTTAAGAAAACTCTGATTTCGTACATAATTTTTCGACAGGTTAATGGAAGAGCATGCGAAAAACACAAACAGGACATGTGCCGAAGTGTTGTTTGACGAGTGGGGAACATCTGGCAAAGTTAGACCAACTGTTGATACTCTCATGAGGATTTTGTATCAGGCCCAGATATTTAGAGCTGTTGATGAAATTGCACGCATGCTAGGAGGTAGGCATTCAAATTATAACATTATTAAAATGCTTTGTAATTCTGTGACCATTTGATCAATAACTGTACAATATTTTGTGTTACAGAAACGCCACCACCCAGGCCAATCGAAGGCCCAGCAGCACCCATACCAATCAACTTAACAGCCCTTCTAAATGATGAAAGTGTGGAACAAAGATTAGATTCAATGGCCTCAATAGAAAGTAATAATCTCCATCAGTCCAGTCATGACCAGGCAGTTTGTAATCGCACCACAAGACAACTCAAGGAACCAAGTGACTTCCTCAAGTGGTCTCAAGACTTACAAAGCAATAATATACCTGATCTCAGTGTTTTGCAAACTTTTGGCAACAGAAGTACTGCCTTGATGAAAAATGAATCAAATCTGATTGACTTATCTAGCTCAAAAGTTGTTATGACTTCAGAAGCATTGCCTGACTTCAGTGCTCTGATACCTAAATGTAATGAACCTGATCCAAAGACAATCAATTCCCTAACTACTGCATCAACTTCTACTGCAACTGAATCAACCCAGGTAGACATGACACCACAAAGTGAACTTTATCAGTATGGTGCTGGCAGTAATTTGACTTCAGTACCTAACATATTCAGCATTATAGATAATGCTATATTAGAAGATAAGAAGCTAGTTCAATTTGATTTTAGAGACCTAGAAAGGATAACAAATAAATTTTCAGAATCCTTTGTAGATAAGCCTGTAGGACCCATTGGGAAAATAGGAACAGGAGGCTTCGGAGATGTGTATGTTGGTACACACCCTGATCATGGGTCTCTGGCTATAAAGAGAGTAAAAATTCAATTTCAGGTAAGTTGTGAAGTAGCAATGAAAGTGTTTAACACTGAAGTGAAATCACTGTCTCATCTCAGACATGAAAACATTGTCCCTATATTTGGATACTCCATTGACGGGCCAACACCATGTATAGTGTGTGAATACATTGATGGTGGGTCCTTGCTACAAAAAATTGCTGCAAAGGTACTAACAGGGAAACAAAGGATGGATATAATGAAAGGTACTGCTGAAGGTCTCAAGTACATCCACCACAGTGAAAGGCCACCACAGTATGATGAGAGTGGAAATCTGTCTGAGTCTGTGTCTACTAGGAAAAGTTATTTTCTTCATGGAGATGTCAAAAGTGCTAACATATTGCTAACACAGGACTGTGTGCCAAAGGTAAATAATACAGCTTTATTGCATCGCATTAAAAAATAATTACAAAACATTATATTTAGCTTATTTCATGAATGTACTACCTGTAATATAGCAATACTTTTATCTTTGCAGCTATGTGACTTTGGTTTGGCTAAACAACTAGAAACAACATGCATTGACACAAGGCCAATGGGAACCACAGCATATATGGCACCAGAAGGCTTCAATGGTACAGTGACACAGAAAAATGATATCTTTAGTTTTGGTGTAGTCTTGTTGGAATTATTAACTGGTTTAAAACCAATTATAATAGCTAATGGTGAGAACAACAACATAAAAAATTATGTTGAAGACAACTGTGAAGATGGTGATATCACTAAATTGTTAGACAGTGTGGTTGGTCATTGGTCACAAGCTCAGAATGTATTCATACTAGCTCAGCGTTGTTTACAGCATCATAAAAATGATAGACCTTCTATTGATCAAGTTTGTGATATTTTACATAGACTCGAATAAAATCCTATTTGTATTGTGCTTGGATCGTAAAGTGTCTGACACTATAAAAGATAAATATTTTTTTAACCAGAGTTTATGTGCAATAAAATAGCACACAAGTTCCAATAAATCAATTTTCATTACCTAAGTAAGTTTATGATTTGTTACTGATATTTGTAAACAGTTTTTGTACTTTATTTACTTATATCAATACTATACTGTAGGTAAGTGTAGTAATTATTAGAATTATACAAAACGAAGATTATCCAGTAGTATGTAAGTCAACATGTTCAATCATTTAGTATATTAATGTTGAAACAAAAATAAAGTTATATTCATTAATGTCTTTATCTATTCTATTAAACTTCTTGCTCCATGTGGGCATAACCAGGGCTATTCAACACAGAACCTTCAACCTGGAAGATAAGAATAAGACGGATGTTTAATTTTACAGATATTCCTTTGAAGTATATTAACGAGCAAAACAATTTAGTCCAATAATAAGTGTTGTCTTTGTATAAAAAAATACAGTTTGATTACTGGTTTAATCTAAATTGATTCATTTTAGTGTAGCTTTATATATATAAAGCTACACTAAAATGACTGACACTAAAATCAAGATCATGGTTCCTTTGATCACTTTGCTATAGTACCTACCTACTTAGATTGAAATTAAGCTCTAGTGAGCTAAATTACAATCACTAATACGAATTGATTCAACTCAGTCCGAAAAAAGTTTAAGAGCTTTACCGATATACAAAATTATTTTCTCCTCTAAGTATATGATTTCGCTAACGGCCGAGTAAGAGTATTTTTGTTTGAACGAAGTTCCTGCGGCTAAACGTCGTGGTCATGGCCGCATAGTGCGTTAGTCCCATGGAGTAACACAAGATATCCCAGCAAGTGTTCAAAATATAAATTAGTTTCTTTACATTTTATTATTTTTCTAAATAAAACAACTAAGTAGTTTAAGTGCAAATACTTTTTTTTATTGAATCAATCTTCACTAAGAAATCATTGTTTAATCCTTTCGGTACAGTTTCCAGATTATTACATATTAGCTTCTGTTCTTCTTTAGTACACAAATGAATTAATGTTAGAATCAGATTCTGAATTTGTAATGTTGTAGTTTCGTCTTTGGCCACATGAAGAGTTTTGATGAGTGCAGACAGTAGCTTTTGGTCTGTAGGTAACTTCCAGATGCACCAGCTATATTTGATCCACATTAGAAAGCACTGAAAATAAAGTAAAACATAAATAAATAAATAAATATCTTGGGACAACTCACACACGGCTATCTGATCCCAAGCTAAGCAGAGCTTGTGTTATGGTAACCAGACAACTGATATACATACTTATATAATTTATAAATACATACATATTATAGATAAATCACACCCAGACACAGAACAAACAATCATGCTCATCACACAAAGTTTGTCCTGGGTGGGAATCGAACCCACGACCTCCGGCTTAGCAGTCAGGGCCACTGACCACTAGACCAACAGGCCCGTCAAATAGATGTATTGTTGAAATCCTTTGTATATTTATAACTGCTCGGTTGGTTTCGCTGTCCCAATCGTGACTGCAGACCGTGGGTTCCTGGATTTCATTTTTGGCAAGGGTTTGATGGGCGAAGGGCAAAATGTGGTAGTGTCCGATGGCTAATGTCCACTGAGATTAGCTGCAAGACGAAATATGGTCAGAAGTAATATTGTTTTCTTTATTGTAGAGAATAGTCTGCTTAGTAAAAGAAATGGACACTAATACAATGCTAAATTATATCTTAAAATCTCTTCAAAAGAAATAGTCCGTAGCTTTTGCCAAGAACTGAAGCCAGTAAAAAAAAACAGTGAAAATATCAATTACCTCCAAAACATGTTGAATTAGTATTTCATAAACTCCTTCAGTAGAACACATATCTAGATTGTCATAGATGATGTCTTTAAATATTTTCTTCTTGACACAGTGAATGCCATGCATCTCTATTATTTTAGTGGTGAAGTCAAAACAAACTGCCTTGCGGTACAAGTTAGTTTCTGTATTTAATTGGTCAATGATACTTGAAAACACATCATCCAACTTTAACTTCTGAAAGATAGAAGAGTAAGTTGTGTAATTTTTATCATTTCCAAGTAATTGATAAAGTATAAAGAGATTTTGCCTCACCTTTACTTCTATGGGTAGATTTTCTAAAAAAACTGGAAATGATTCAAATAGCGCCTTAGTTACTTCAATGTCTTTTTCATAAATATTTTTCTTTAGACTCATGTACACAACTTCATAGTAATTACCAGTTTTAAAACTATCAGAATTCTGAAACAACATAGTTAAGAATATTTGAAACTGCTTTTTTATCTAATAGTTGCAAGCATGACTACTAAGCATGAGGTGCTAGTTGAATTTCCACTGTCTGCAAAATAATGAATAAGTGTTATATTAAGCACCAATGGGTGGTGCTAGGTTTATTATGATGTGCCACCCACTGCTGTACATAATGTTCAGAATTTTTCAATCCACTTTACTTTTTTTAAATATTTTAAAGCACATACCAAACATTGCATTATCTGTAAACAGCACTGCAACCCTTTAATTTTATTAGATGTTACATAGTCATCAACCAGGAGTAAAGCCACAGGTAATACTGCTACTGAATTTATGACAACATTATATTCCTGCAAATGAAAAGTTTAATTATACATTATGCCTACTTATTACTCAGATGATGGCAAATATGACAGTAAAATTGTATATGCTTTAAATTCGGGATAAGACAGTTCCCCTTCCCTGATTTGCAGGTACCTGCCACCTGTAGTTTTTACCCTAGCACCTTATTTATTGTAATAGCAATGCTCCAGGGTCCCAACTATCTCTACCAAAATTTATCAAAATCGGTTTAGCCATTTAGGAGTGAAGAGATAACAAACTCACTTTTGCTTTTATAATATTCTATATCCTCGTAAGGCCCAACGACCTAATTTAATGACAAAAAAAAATTGACACTCCGGCCCAAGACACTATTTAAAATCATTAAATTACGGCCCACCAACCTAAAATTATGACATGATATTTAAACGTATTTAATTTTAACCTGTTTGGCCTAGTGACCTAAAAAAAGAACAAATAATTTCAAAATATTTTTTGCATGAAATAGTTAACTTTAGGTATAAGAAATACCCCTTATAAGAGTTTAGCCAAAAGTATAACATTTAAACACTTTTTACTAAATCAAAGTGCTGGGCCGCAACTACTTGCACCTATTTTTAGTAATTTGGGCCGTAATATATAACGACCTAAATTTAGGTTAGGCCTTACGAGGATATACTATAATATTTCACTTAGTAAGGATATTATTATAAGAATTAATGAAATTCCTTACCTGAACATTCTTTATAATCAAGCAATATACTTCAACAAGACCAGGATATTTTTTTAAATCATATATAGTCATTTTCTGATGTAATTCTTTAATGCATTTGTCAAATACCTTTTGTCCATTGACAAAATCGTTCTTTGATAAAATTTCTTCAATCGTAATATTATATTTGGTTTGAAAAGCCATGTTCAATTTTTCTGGATAACTCTTGGCTCTGATGTTTTCTGAATTCCATGGACCTTCCGTTTTCAATTCCATGTATAAAATTAGTAGAGAACAGAGCGTGCTTGAACATATTTCTGGCTGCTCCCTGAAGTCTATATTTTCTACTAAATCTAATAATTTTGGGAAACACTGTTCCAACTTGTTATTTCTTATTTCATATTGGGAGTGGTAATCATTTTCATGACTTGGTTTGAAAAGTTTACTTATTAAACAATTGTTGATACACTCTTCAAATTTTTCGAACATGTCTATCATTTTTATTTTCGATTTATTGACTTATTTGTAATATTTGCAAATGTTTACAAAACGTGAAAAAGAAATGCTAGATTGAACGAATGAGATTTGAGAATGAAATGCACACTGCACAGACTAGATATATGAAATGTCAATTATGCACAACTGCACAGATACTGCTCCTTTTTTTTCCTGAGTGACATCTCGTAGAACTTCAACCTAGGAGGTTGACGTCTGCTTAACCGGGTGAATCCTGTATATGCCTTAAAATTAAGACCTTAAGCCAGGGTAAAAAACTTACAAACTAAGCGACTACACGGTAAGGGCACCCCCTGTGGGGTACGAGCCTCGAGCAAGGGACGGGTGGGGCAGTTACCGGGACGTCACGACGTATTGCTCTGCCATTGCCACCCATTTATTATGATAGGCACCAATGGTAACCATAGCTACTGAGCGTTGAGAGCACATGGTCTGTCTAATCCAACCGACTTGGCTATAACCGATATTTTTCGTATTACATTAAGGCTGGGTTGCGCCACAAAAGAAGTTATAGTAAAGGTTTGTGTCAAATTTAACACTAACAGTAACGCTGCCTTTAACAGTTGCAGCAAAATGAGTTGCACCAGCGAATTCATTAGATTTGTTAAAGTTAAAAGTGTTGCAAGTCAAATGAGGCGTGATTTACCCCAAGTTCGACGCGGGTAACATTTTTAAATATGGCAATACTAATCATAAAAAACGTAAAAACTAGTTTCTGCGCTGTCATCGGTGTCACTTCATTTTATTGATGTTAGCTCGGTGTCGGTTAATTTTAAATATTTTTCTCAAGGAAGCTTAGAAATATTTTTAATATAATAATCTTTCGGGTTCTGGTGCACTGTGGGAGAAAATAAAAACATGGACGAAAATTTGCTTGCAAGCTTTCAAACAAAGTACCTACTAGTCTAAGATCCGGCTGCAGAATCAGTGTACTCATCGAGTGCTTGCTGTAAACCAAATTTTTACACATATTCATGATTAGGAGAATTTATATCCACCAGGTTGCCTATCAAAATGTGGCCGCTAGTATTTTTAATTAAATTATTAATAATTTTAGAAAAGAAAGACGTTTCTTTTGGAGTATTTATTATTTTGAGTCGTACCTACTATTGTTTGAATCGGAGGTTGAGAACACTAACATCTGACGCATGCGCAATGGCTTTAAACCGTCCGACAGCTGGCAATCGCTATCCTCGTCTGACTAGTGGTGTTACGCGCTAGCTCTCTTTCACTCTACTTTTAATATTTACTATATTTATTAGCCAGCAACCCTTATTGGCGGCCAGATTTAATTAAGCAACCGTATATAATAATAAACAGAAAAAAAAATAGCTTTAATTTGATATATAAATTATAAATGTACGTTGTGGGTGTATAAATGTAACAAATTCATACCTGTGTATACCTGGCTGCGAAGAGGTGCGGCCAGGTGCGCAACGGCAACCATAATTTTTCAGAGTCTTTATAGATGTTGCCGTAAAGTAGACGACATTTCATTGAAAAAAAAAGTCAATGAAATTTCTTACGGATTATGAATTATTAATAATTTAATTAAAAATACTAGCGGCCACATTTTGATAGGCAACCTGGTGGATATAAATTCTCCTAATCATGAATACGTTAAAAATTTGGTTTTCAGCAAACACTCGATGAGTACACTGATTCTGCAGCCGGATCTCGTACTATACCTTTTTATTGATTTGTCTATTCAACGCGTTTGACAGTTGACGCTTAATTTAACACAAACGCTAACACTAACCAGCGAAAAGTGATCGGTTACCGTTACGGTTAAAGTTATGACGTCATTTAACTATTTGTCAAATGGTACAACTCATTTTTGGCCTAACCATTACTTTAACTGAATTTTCGATGTTTGTTAATGTTAAAGTAAGATGGTGCAACCCAGCCTTATTGTTTAACTAACATATATTTACATTTTTAAATATTTCTGATCGATCCACCACCACTATATCAGGCTTGTTGGCAACAAAAGTCCTGTCAGTGATGATGGATCGATCCATTGCCATGTTTGAGAACATTTGGGTCGGGCTATATAGTACTTACGGCACTTCCGATTCCACAAGGTTGTACTTTAGAGCAAGTTGCTGATGGATAATCCTGGCTACAAGGTTGTGTCTATGCAAGTACTCTCCGTTAGCTAGACGAGAACAATCGGAGATAATGTGTCGAATTGATTCACCCGGACGGTGGCATGCCCGCCATATGTCAACCGTGCCGTCCTTCACAATAAATCTCCGGTAGTTATTTGTCATCATAGCACAGACAAAACCTTCGGTTTCTCCAAAGAGATCCTCGGAACGTAGCCAGGCTACGGACGCTGATTGATCTACATCGGGTCCATGTAGGGCCCAGAAAAAGCGTTCGTGAAGCTCCTTACTCTGCCATACCTCCCTGCGGTCGTTAGTGTCAAGCACTACAGGTTTGCGCCAGCAAGGAGAGCGGGGTAAGGCCTTTGTCCACTGCAACCACATCCCGATGCATTCCCACGTCGGTTTCTAGGAAATATTCCCTGAGATTGCATATCTCGCGATTGTGGAGAGTCTTGGCGTTTAAAAAGCCTCGACCTCCACAACTCTGCGGGATATACAGTCTCATAACCGATGAACGTGGGTGATGCTACGAAATGCCGTTAACAATGTACGGACCTTCCTATCCAGGTGTCCAGTTCTGTTTGAGTCCATTTTAGTATGCCGAAAGAGTACATCAAAACCGGCATGACCCAACCGTTGAAAGCACGCACCTTAATTCGGCCTGATAAAAGACTATTAAATACTTTTCTCAGGTGGCCAAAGAAGCGTTCTTTCAACGATTGCTTCATGTCAGCAACATTGATGCCCAGCGCTTCCGACATCCCCAAATACTTGTAGGTTTCGGTTGCTGAGAGGGATCTAAGGTTTACGGAATCTGAGACCCCCGCGCTTTACATGCATGACCGCACATTTGTCCGCACCAAATTCCATCCTGATGGCACTACTGAAAGTTTCAGTTACCTTCAGTAGCTCCATCAGCTGCAAATCGTTGGGGGCAAAGAGTTTCAGGTCATCCATGCAAAGAAGGTGAGATATAACCTGACCACTTCTCCTCAAGCGATAGCCAAGCCACCTGAATTCTCCAGCAGCGTGCTTAGAGGATTCTATGTTGACTAATGGCCATATCAATGAGGAGCAGCTCCTTAGTACCGCGGGACCCGTTCCTACATCCATTTTGTGAAGCAGACATGATAGAATTGTCATCAATGCGTTTAGTGATTTTAGATCTCAAAATGGATGTAAGAACTTTATAAAGTGTCTCAAGACGCGTAATTATTACTTTCCTCTATGGCTATAACTTTCCATACAGTAGGCGCGGTAGTCGGCAACACTGAAAATCAATTGTCAATGTCAATAATATCTGATAATTAAAGGTTTGTTACTTTGAAAATTACATAATTTTCGAAGTAAATATCCAAAAAACTTTTCCTTTGATGACCAAATAACCGTAGAAATGTTAAAGTAAGTTTATTTTTACAATACGCCTATTTGCCTTAATATTTCTTATGTGCATACAAATTCTGTTCATAATCCTATCATTGCTTTTAGGTTCGGAATAAAATCAGCCGTTCTAGGCTCAGCGGTATATTACACCATTGATAAGGGGGTTTGGAAAGACAGTGCTACTACTACTGCTTTATACGAAGAGCTCGAAGAAGGAGTTTCACCATATGTAGGCGAATTAAAAAAGCAAATACCATACGAGGTAACCTTCGATGTTTATTCACTGGGTACAATAATAACCTTTTACCTATGTGTCATAAATTTATTAATTTATATTTTGCTTGTAGTTACCTCCACTGCCATCACAAGACAGACTTACATACCTGTTCAAATACTATTGGAATTGTGGAGTGAAGTCTACATTCAGCTTCTTGGTTGATCTTCCTACACACTCAATAAATGTTGCAAGCAAAGCTTATGAATATGTTAATTCAGCCCTGGATGCGGGAGAACATGCTGCAGTGGCTGCTACGGCTACAAAACAAGAAAATAAATAAAGTTATTTAGGTCAAAATGTATTTAATGAATGTGATTATTGTTTATGTGAATTAAAACCTACATATGGTTTATTGTTTGTTCTTAGTAATGATCTACTTCATACATAACAATAGTGAAGCTTTTTTTGGTGGCATTAGTTGTGTATTTGTGCGAATTTTGAGTAATAAAAGGTAGGGAAATATTTAAAAAATCAGGGATATTGGAGCTTGTGTCAGCTTCTGTCACGAGTGCAGTAAAATAATATATTAGTGGTTTGTGATGCCAATTTCACCATTTTATTTGATGTTTTCCCTCTCCCTCTTCAGCCACCAACATTCATTCATCATTCTCATTTGCAATATTCACAATAATATGTCAATACCAGGACAGATGATTCCTTTTCAGTTTTATCCAATCAAGACAATAAATACATTGTAGATACACTGGACCAACCATGCCACTTCATTTGTTACGCTGCATTCTTTCTGAGCATCTCTGATATTAGGTATAAAGGACATGGCCAGATCCTGCCCTGATAATGCACAGTAATCATTAATATTATGAAAATTCCTTTTTAAATAAATAAAGTATAATCACTTACATTACACTACTGTTCATTTCATTCTTGTATTGAGCTTTGAGCGCAGCGACGATTCCAGACGACTCTCTATGAAACTTGTGGTTACGGCAGCGCTAAACGTGACGCTGTTTTCTTGTAAAATACCACGATTACTGTTGTATGATGTTGTCGTTCCAACGCATCTTTTACCTTTCTTGTGGAATTAGCCGTTCAATGAATAGCCTAACCTATTTACTAAATTGCGTCTGGGTCTGAATAGTATTTCTCGTTTTGTTACGCCTATAAAACTCTGAATGTTTGATCATTGCTATTCAAATTGTTAAGGCGCTTTTTAGGTTTCCTACTTAAAGTGTCTCTTTCCTATTCTCTGATGATAAAATAATTATAATATTAGATTGTAAAGCCCTGCAATTCAGCTTTAAAATGACGTACTGTACATTATTGTACATGAATATTTTTTGTTAGGGTATTGCTTTTACAAGTTCCGGTCGTGTCATTTCGGTAGGCATATATTTCATGGAACATAACAGGCGTAACGCGTTTTGTATGTACTATTGAGTACCCACAGTGCTATGTACCTAATCCTTTTGAGATTACAGTCTGGTGTGATGAAACCGTCGTCTAAATTTAAAAACAATCTAGATTTATAAATAGGTTTTAGGTGATCTCCTGTTTCTATCGGATAATTAATGAACCAGGATCAATACCTTTCTTGCGGTTATTTGCGAAAACATATCCCTCCAGGAAAACTTAGATAATAATCAAAGTCATTTATTAAAATTAGGGTGACATTAATATTATCAGCACTTTTTGACCGTCTTAAAGTTTACAAGAAACAGTCCATCCTATTGGTAAAAATAAGTACCCATGAGACTGTCCATGTCCCCAAAAAAACGCACAGAAACCCGCTCGCATGTTTCAATTCTTTTTAGGAATACCCAAAGATGATAATCTAATTATTTTATGAAATTATGCAGGTTCAATGAATTGAAATGGTCTCTGGTCGCCAACATCGTGTTTTCTTATTTTAGTAAAAAAAACCGGCCAAGAGCGTGTCGGGACACGCTCAGTGTAGGGTTCCGTAGTTTCCCGTCCGTCACAATAAGTGTTCCCAGTTATGAGGCCAACCGAACAATTCGGTAATACCCGATCCAATGTAATAAGTACCTACAGGGCCATCTCTCCAGGAATTGGGTTACTAATTAATACAAAGACGTGCAATTTCGATGGTAATTTTGGATTGCGAGAACCGATTTCAATAATTATTTTTTTGTTTGAAAAAAGATACGTTCAGGATAATAAAATATATAAACAAAGTTACAAAAAAAGCTTGCATTACGATTATACTACAAACTTAGTCCAGAAATTATTTTGTACAACTTTTTGTCTTTTTTGTACAAAAACTGTTGTCAATCAAGTTCAAAATAATTTTCATAGAAAGTCCTTATAAAGTTCTACTTTTCAATTTTTTTTCAAATTTTTTAAACTTATGGTTCAAAAGTTAGAGGGGGGGGACACATATTTTTTCACTGTAAAGCGATTATTTCTGAAATTATTGACATTATCAAAAAATAATCTTAGTAAACCCCTATTCATTTTTAAATACCTTTCCAACAATATATCACACGTTAGGGTTGAAATTAAAAAAAAAACACTTCCCACTTTACATATAGGGTGGCTACCCTAATAAACCATTTTTTTATTTTACCACTTTGTCGGCGTGATTGATATACATATTGGTACCAAATTTCAGCTTTCTAGCGCTAACGGTCACAGAGATTAAGCGAGGACGGACGGACAGACAGACATGGCGAAACTATAAGGGTTCCTAGTTGACTACGGAACCCTAAAAACACCACTCCCTTCGCACTTGTCCCGTGAGATTCAGCCATGGTAATGCCTAATTTAACTCTGCCGGCCCAAGCCCAATACGTGTAATCATTTTAGTTTGCTTTGTTGTTCAAATATTTGTAACGACAGTTAGCGCGATTTTTATTACGCATGCATTCTTCTATGCAGACGCGGAGCATTTTAGCGTACGCATCGAATGTTGAGCCTTATTTGGATAAGGCTCAACCTTCGAGCAGTACGCAGCACGGAATATTTGGACAAAAATGGGTCCATTTTTCCATGTTCAAACCTTTTCTGTCGCTCCGCCTAGTACGGGAGTGCTACCACGCGGCAGCATCGGCAGACCAGTTGTTATAAATACGGACCACAGTTAAAAGGATTGGTGTTACACAATTAGATGAGGTAGAGCAAATAAAACCAAAGTATACAAAAAAACAGCCCACAACTGTGGCACAGTTTGATTTATTCCATTCTTGTAGTGTCACATATTTTACAACTTTACCTAATAATAGGGTCTGCTCCATAAACATGCAAACATTTCCAAGCTTCAACAAATATTGCAGTTGACACAACACAGACGTGACTTTCATAAAACATGAATGCCCATCACAATTTTATTATATAAAACCATTGTAACTAATTATCTTTTTAATAACATTAACTATTTAAAATGAAAGGATAGAAAGCTTGGGTTTGTTAATACACTATTATGTAACTAACGTCAACATGAACATAACAAAATATGTATAAGTTAGATGGGGAATAGCTTTGCAATATAATATCTGTAAAAATTATGCCTAATAACATAGTCTGACAGTTCAAGTTAAACCGAATAGTCACGCTGATGTAACTAATTGATACAATAAGGTATCAATGATGTTTTTAAAGAAATGAAAATTTTGTGCTCATTACAGACTAAAAATACATTTAGAAGGAATGGTCGTGACAAATCATTGTCTCATCAAATTACGCTTTTTAACAGTGGGTTTTGTCATCACCTTTGTCAGATGGAAAAGTCCTCTTATGTACAATTACTGAAACATTTCCAATATGTTGTAGTGTAGTGAGCAATTCCGTATTGAAAGAAAAAGAAAACTATATTGTTTGTTTATCTAACAAAGTACAACAGAACGCATAAGTTGCGTTTTGTATTAATATTGCAAATCCCACATAGAAAGGTAGCTTGTACCTATATTTTTAAAGTTTATATGTGGTCTCTAAGGCAATCGATGGTTTAACACAAGCCCAAAATGTTACACAGATTTACGTTAAAATTTGATATCACTTAACATTTTCTAGATGTTGGCTTGTCAGATAGATATCCTTATAAGGGTATGGTTGAGGGAAGCTGTACATTTCGTTTATGTCCTGGGCAATTTATACTGTTGCTAGGCAACAGTTTCAACTTCCATGGGTTCTTCAGTACCAGTTTTCTTTTTCTTCTTCTTGTTAGATTTCGCGGACGAGTTAAGAAGTGCCTGTAAAAAGTGATACAATATTAGGAATGTGAACAACTGGATTTCAAAGGTAAACGTTCTAAAAGCGGGAATGTCGTAATGGATCAAACTGAAATGCGATTAATACGCAAATCGGCTCAAAGCGTTACATTTTATGTACCCTGTGCTTGTTCAAATCACCCCTTGTATAAGCGTGCTTTGAAAGATAACAGGGAAATGTTTAAGTGATTGTAAACTATAAATAAATGTGTTTTATCAAAGTATGCTTTATTATAATGCTTACAGACAATATGATGATACTTACGTTAAGTTCAAGGTCCTTGATACTGCGTTCGCTCTTGCACGTACTTTTCTCGAAGGGCAGGCCGGTAATGCGATGCGTGCCGCTCGGTAACAGCAGAGCGGTGAACTTAAACTGTGCCACAAGTTCTCCAGGACGCTCATACAAAACCTTTACAAATAAACAATTATATTAGATATACAACTTCCTTAGCTCAATATTAGTGTGATAGATAAGTTATGGCATTGGTGAATTTAGAGGGGTTTTTTTTGTTGCCAAATTACAATTTAGGATTTGATTCATACTTCAATCCTATGGTTAAAGTTGCAACCACATTGTTTTAATTATGTGTTTTGTTAGTTTAGGATAGAGTGGAAAATGTTTTAAAACATGTTAATCATACCTGGAAAGGTTCAATGAGCTTGTGGTTGACACACTCGACGACGCCTAATCTCGCACTGGTCTCCTTATCGAAGCTTCGTAGGTTGAAGGGCATTGAACCATGTTTATTGCGAACCTGAGACATAAATAGATATTTAAATCAGTGTTTTTATAAAGTAGTACATATTTCTGTGATAATCAATTATAAATGCAATATATAAAGTTAAGATGGATTTTTGTCCTCAACCACTATGGAACAGCTGAATGGATCTAGATGAAATTTAGTACAGATTATGATAGATTTTTACTCTCTCACATTCACATCCATAACTTTAGATTTATATTAGATATAATAGTTCTTACCTCACTATAGAACATTCTTGATGCCTTCAGTTTCAACTGATATACCTCATCAGTTTTCTTGTATATTGTACACCTGGTATCCATTTCTCGACCCTGGATAACAAAAAAAGTAGTTTTGTCAGGAAACCTTTGTCAAAAAACCATTTTTTTATAGGATTTGAAGTTGTTTAAGGTTTAAATGTCAGTAAGATAAAACCAAATGCTATTATAAGCATTTCAGTTAGAATTTTACTTGTTTCTATTCCCTGAGTACTGCCAAAAAATGTATTCTTACAAAGTCTGGAAAGAATTCAGGGCCATACTATGGATAGTCATAAATTATTGTGACTATGAAAACTATTTTGTTAAAAAAGATTTCTTATGTCACAATTAATATTAAAGATTTTTTGCAAGTAGTACAGTTAGAATGGAAGGGCAAGGCTAGACCATGAAATTCAGTTTTTTTACGTTCACAATTTGCTAATAGTATTTTGCCGGCTGACTTCCTTAACAATTTTAACTAATAACTTCTTTCAAATATGGAGCAGTCATAATATACTTACAACTCCTTCTCCAGTTGATACTAGAACATCCATTGCATACACTTCATAAGTCTCCAAAGTTGCCTTCTCATGTTCTTTACGCTGTGCTTCAGATGGGTTCTGGATGATGCTTTTCTCTCCATCAATTCGGAACTGCTTTAGTTGGTGTGAGAGCATGCCCTCGACAGGCTTGCAGCCATACTCTGCAGTGATCTTCTGAACTGCTTCAGTTATTGCATAGTTCTAAACAAAATAAAGCTTAAATTAACCACATCATCACACCTGTAATATCTGAAGGGTTACACAGAGGTGTACCTAATTGAACACCCACATTTGCCTGTTATGTTTAAGTACTATGTCATAGGAGGCAAAGCCTGTTGCCAGCAACAGGGCACAAATATAGACTCTGTGGCTGCTACTGAGAAATTAATGATCCAATCCAATTACACTGGCACCAACCCAGGACTTGCACCCACTAGACAATGAAGAAGTCAAATTATTTATTGTATAGGTAAAAGAAGGTGGCAACAAGTATTATGAAAGAGCTGGCTGGTAAATTCTTGCCTTGTTAACATGAAATGTTACCATTTAAAACTAAATAAATTAATGAATACATGAAGCTTACTCCAAATACAAATGACTAAAACAATTGAAAACACAGATCAACAACAAAAAAAGTTATTAACTAGCTTAGATAAGGTACATATACACACAAAAAAAAACTTTATCTTCATCTGAAGACAAAGTGAAAACATCTATAAATTAAAATATACCTCATTACCGGGCCGCAACAACCTCAAGGCGGCTTCGCTAGCATAATGGGCAGCAAGGACAACATCAGCGGCTTTTCCTGTCGCCTCTACACCACCAACAACCACTGTGTGGGCAACCACTGCAATGAATCCATCTATGTGCGCTCCTAGGTCTCTGAAAAAAGACAATGAGGTATAAAATATGCAACAAGCATACAAACTAACCTAAGATCTATTTATAGATATCAGAACTAAGTAACTAATAAAAATCGAAACTGGTTGCAAACACAAAAATGTAGGATATTTATGTGACCTATTTGAGGCAACAACTATTGAGGTTATAAAAATAAGTGTGAAAAGCCACCAAATGCAAAACGATTCATATAACCTGCTTGCCTCTTGGTAAATGTTTAGTTTAAGCTGGCTTTACAATTCCTACAAGATACATTGTACACACATAGTAAGACAAAGAAAAAGAGGAAACAGAACGAGTTTTAAACGTTCGCTAGCTTACTTAGTTGATATCACTTACATCTTGGCTAGGTCACCCTCCTTGAGGATATAATCGTTTTCGCTAGGTATCGGCGAGAAGTGACATATACAATTGTTCACCGAAACGCATGTTGAGAATGCAATACCCTTCTTGGAATCTTTCTCTTTTTTGAACACCTTTGAAGTCTCGTCTAGAATTTGCTTGTCGCCAAACTCGCATAGCTCTCTGGCGGATGCATCAGGCACACATTTAGCGATTAACTGTTCCAAGACACCTGCAAAATGATATTTGGACTGAGTTAAAAATGCATCCGTAAATGAGAATTACTTGGCACGGATAGCGGCACCACATTGCCCGCATGGCGATGACACGCGTCCATCGGTCCAACCTACGTAGCGTACGTCCGATCGCAATTTCTATCACTGGTGTGTTTTTAAATTGGAAATAAACATAAATAGTCTCACATGAACTTACGATTAACAATTTGTCCAGCTAGTTTATACTTGGTTACAACCAAGTCTTCCGCAATAGTTTTCTCTACTTCTTTATCGTCAGCCATTTCTCAAAATTGTGGTTGTGGGCTAGTAGCATTGGAATTTGATTGGCCGCTTTAGGTTATGGTCACGTGACAGCGGTAACGAATCGAAAAGATGGCGGGTAAATCAGAATTTCACCACACCTCAGAAAAAAGTATTTTTAGTGGTTATTAAGTTATTTCGCTGGTTAGCGTTGTCACTTTAATAGAATATTCATATTTCAAATAAAAATCCTTACTGTAAGTAGTTTATAAAAAATTTGGTTTTTATTTAATAAACCTACTATGAATAAATGTTTAGGAAGTAGGATTCCTTTCCAGGCTCTAAATGTTTACTATCTTTAGCATTAAAAGGCCACTTCCGGTCAGAGTCCGTTAGATAGTCCACAAACAGCCAGACCCGGAACAACTACCTGTAGGCCATACAAATATTTGTTTTTTATTTATTTTTACTCATTAAATATACAATGTACAAAAAAGTTACTTTCCGTGCGGCGATCAAACCCAGGTCACTCAGCCACTAAGCCAAACGTCAACAACCCTATATACTATTGTAGTCTTTGCCAAACGTGTCGTAAATACTTTTGCTTCATAACAAGCCGATGTATCGAACATAGGCCTGTTTTGAAATAACGAAAAATAACGTTTTGTGAAAATAACGTTTAACCCCTTTTTTCCACGGTGGCGGGGCCGGTGGCGGAGCTTGGGAGTGTCAAAATTGCACTGATTAAAACCCGCCCATGTATGTGTACCTTCAATGTAGTAGCCCTAGGGCCCTAGTTACACATGATAATATAGAACCGGTACATGCTTCAAAAACATAGAACTGGTAGGTAGTTTTTGTGAGTGAACAGAGCAGCACTATTTCTGTAAATTCTATGGTATGTCAATGTCACATCACATGTGACACATTGCTTGATGTGACATGATAAATCGTAACAAAATTTTGTAAATATATCAAATTTTATTTATATATTTTATTCCAATTAAAATGGAAACTTCCGAAGAACTATTGTCCTTGCTCAATGAAAAAGTGACTTTTGGAGAAAATCTCATTGTCCAATTGGAAGCACTGAATGAAATAGATGGAGTAATGAAATTACAAAGAAAAATCAGGCAAGAAGTTGAATTCTTAAAGAAGGTAATGAAACAATCAGCATTTTGGTACCCTGGGTTTTTTCTAAAAAGTCAAACCATAAATAAAAACGTGTTTGTTCTAGCTACAAAAATCTAAAAAAGTAAAAGTTGAACAACTATCATGTTCAAATCTGCGGCACCTTGGCGCGATGGTCGACTCCGCTTTGAAGCCTGGGGTTATTGCTGTATGTAAAATCTTTCATATAAACGACACCGCTAAATTAATTATCGATATAATAAGCGAAGAAGGCAGTGTGTGGACTAAAGGTGAGAAAGGAAATTACATGCCAATGTATTGAGTATTAAACATAATGTACTACATTTGTAATTCCGAGATGTTTATGTTTCAGTTATTGCTAGAAATCCTAAGTCTCTGTCAGCACTGAGTGCGGGCAAGGCGTCGTATGGAGCTCGATCAATACTGGACCAAGCCGAGGACTATCTGGAGTGTGCTAAGTTGTATCCATGCATGTATCAACCTCCCAAAGTATGTTTAATTTCATATTTTGTGATTTGTCACAAAATGTTTTAAGACAACCCTCACTGGGATTATTTTCCTAGAATTGGACATCAGATTTACTTTTTTCTGTACAATTTGTTGTATTGGAACATCTGTCACAATAATTAAAAATTGCATGTTTATTTAAAAAAGATGGTTGTCATTATTTATAAGACGTTACCTATATTCTGAATTTTAGGTTATTTTTGAATTCATGAGCGGCATAGAGGAGAATTTGGCTAATAAGTTGAAAGCTGTTGGTGTGATAGTGAAGGGTGAAATATTGCCAAATTCCAATTTCTGTGAAGATAGTAATGATTCTTGGGATGAGGACTCCAGTGATGAAGAGTGCCTTCAAGTCAGGTAATGATGATATTGATTTGATTTAAATAGGTATGTACAGTAAAACAAAAAAATGTCGCAAATGTATATGTAAAATAAATAAATAAATGTTTACTTTGTATGTATTTATGTATAAGAAAAACAAAAAATATAAAAGGAAATCTTGTTCAGTGTATTTCTTAAAGTGAATCAAGAACTTGTTCAAAATCAAATGTTAGATTTATTTGCTAACCATTGAATGGTTAGCAAATAGTAGTAATAGTTATCAAGAAATAGTTTTTTGTTTTTCACATTCTTCTGCATAGTTGACATTTCCTCACACATTAAATTATATTATTCAGCAAATAAGAGAGACATGAAACAAAGTGATTATTTCAGGAACCACAGTATCTTTTTTGACCCCAGTATTACAAGTGTGGTTGGCCCACATTATTTTTTCAACTGTGTGGTGTAGAAAAAATTTGTGCGAAATTTAAATGAAGTGATGAAAACCCTTAATGCCCAATATGTAATGCAATGCAGTAAGGAGTTAAAACCATTCTTTGTTCATCGATTGTCTTACTTTCAGCCAAGAACCATCACTGAGAGAAATATCAGAGTGTATGGAGAAGCAATCGGAAATTACATCACTCAACCTAGATGTGACAGCAATGATGGCATATGTGAGCAACATGACTAATGGACACTGTAATTATGTGTTTAAGCAAGAAGTACTCACTCAGCAGTCAGCTTGGGAAGCTAAAAGACCAGTTAAACCAGTTTTGGAAAGATTATTTAAAGGTAATGTTTAGAAGAAGAGTGAGAGGAAGGCCAAAGAAAAGATGTATGGATTGTGTAAGGAATGATATGCAGAAGAAAGGAGTAAATGATGCCGTGATGTCTGACAGGGGAGAATGGAGGAAGAAAACGTGTTGCGCCGTCCCCAAATAGAATGGGACAAGGGTAGGAAAATGATGAATGGTGATGATGTTTGAATTCATCTGACCAGCCTTCTTTCAACTGTTTTGGAATTGGCTTACAATTATATTGGGGGCTTTGATGACTGGAAAGGCAAATCACTCATTGTAATACAGTCACTGGATAATGTTATAATCTTACTAAAATCTAGTCATCTGGAAGTCTAACCATATAAATGCTGCAATTGTTGCTGTCAACATTTAAATAGCACTTATCAATCTTTTTATTTCAGATAAGACATTAGTTTGCTGCAGAACTGCTTGGGATGATTTTGAAAAAATTGTAAATAATTTAGGTGGGGAAATGGAGATCAAAAGAACTGAGGAACTGAAGAAAATGATCAGAGTGTATCCTGATGATTATGGTGGTATGTTGACTATGGTAAAAAGGGTTAATGCTAACACTTGTTCTGCTTTGCATAAAGCCCTGCATTTTTTTATGATAATGTTGCAGCAAAAATGTGTTATGCATAATTTATGTAGAGCATTTGCCAAGTCAGATATACAAGTGCTATGTTTATTCTCACTCCATTTGCTGAGAGAATATGTTTCCATTTTTCATTAAATAAATAATTAGAGACAGGTTTTCAATTGTTTCTAGGTGAAGATGATTATCCACGAAAAAATTTAAAAGTTAGAGGCCATGTTAGATTAAGATCCAAAATTATTTTTAATTTTGGGCACAGGATCAAAGCTTTGACTGTGTCAGCTAATGAAGGGTTTGTGAGGGCTGCCATGCAACAGGTAATGTAACAATGATAATGATGGTATGATGAAAAAAATTGTTTTCAACAATTAATTTTTGCTTTCTTCCAGGGCATAACATATGCATCATTTGTACATGAATCAAGAGCCTTGACAGAAGGCAAAGAGCCAACAGCTACACAAATCTCATTATGATATTTCTTAATTTTTAGTAATACTATTCCAATTATCAATTAATTTCAGTCAGAGTGAACAACTTCATGAATGATTATTTTTACTCTAGCTTAACAGACTTTCAGCATTACTCCCATTGTATGTTTTAATGAACTTGCAGTAAATTATGAGTGCATTATCCATTAGGTGTAGGTAAGCTATCAATTTAAAGCTTTGATCTCATCCTATGCAATTAATTCAAATTCTACTTAAACTTCCTTACATAAAGTGTCAAGTATGAAGTATAATAAACACTTATACAATACCTACCGAACTTAATGATTCATTTCAAATTGATGATAATATTTGTTAAAAACTTATTTATGTAATATGCTAGTTTTAATCCATAGTGTAGAATTTGTAGATTTATAATAATGCATTGTAATAATATACCAACATAATTATGATGCCTTGTGGCATATTCTGTGATCACAAATAAATATTTAATAAAGCATTTTCTAGTTTTTTTTTTATGTCGACGGATTTCTATGTGAAACCACGTAATTTGTTATTTGACAATTTATCTTCAAATCCGGTGTACTGCTGTGGCTCTCGGGCTGGATTAATATGAAAAAGATCATAGATCTATTCTTCAAATCAATAAGAAAATGACACCAGTATAAGTACTAGTACCGTTTTTTAATTGTAGCTTTCTAAACTAAGTTACATTAGTGCATCTAAGATAGCATTCTGAACCCTCTGGCTGGTATTGGTATGTGTGATAAGCAGAACCACTAAAGAATTTGACTTTTCACTAAGATGGCGGCATAGCTTAGCTTAGGTTCTGCCTAAACCCCCAGGCTAGCTGAAAGCATAGAGCGTATAATATTGTCGAACATTGCCAGTTTTAACAGGAAGCGGGGTAAACATACAGCATGCTACGGGAATTTGACGTTCACACATAGACATGAATCCTATTGCTCGAAATGTGGGGGTACACCTCTGCCACATCCTTAGGGGAAATACAGGCGTGATGTTATATTTTTTGTGTGTATCTCAGAGTAAATAGCTCCTGGAGATGGTTTAGCTGGACTTACCGGTCTGCCTTAGTACTTTGACCATAAGGTCAAAGATATTATATAATAATAATAGTTCATTCGCCGACCGACAGACTCTGTTGTGTTTGTGTATCGTTTTATGTCACAAATTAAAAAGACCATGTCACGCTGTACTTGGATCTTCTAGGTCTTTGACTTGGATCGGTCCAAGATCGGTCTATTATCACTGACAGGACTATTTTCGTAACTCGTCGTGAAAGCTGATTTTGGTGATCTTTTGACCTTTGTAATTTTTTTAGCCGACACGATATCGATGTCGCGTTTTTCACATTTTCATAATAACACCAAAAAATTAGCTCACTAGGACTTTTTTTCTCCAGATTGGGGTTTAAAATGCCTAAATGACTGATCTATGTAGACAGGTTTCTGGACCTAGTTTCGAAACTGCTGCTTAGTACCTGTGGCGTCATTTCAGAAGAATCTCATTAAGTTAGTCGAGTTCGTACAGTTCCTTTTTGTCATAGGCAATACTGGCATCAGCTGGAATATTTTTGTCAAACGTCTGGTTAAAAACATGTCAATGTCAATCTAACGGTTCCCATTTGTCTGTTGCGTTTGATTTGACTGGGAAATTAAATTTATTTTAATCGTATACAATGTTTTAGTATTTATAATGGCTACTGCAGAAGCGGAATTAATTGATACTCAATTTATTGCCGAGAACGTCGGTTTCTTAGATAACTGTTTTGATAATTCATTCATTTTACAAACTTCTTTGCAAGTAGTAAAAGAACACACGTCAGAACAAAGTGAAACAGAAATAAAAAGTGGAAAAATATGTAAGAAACTTAAAAAATATTCTCAAAGCACTACAATAACATTAGAAGACTCAACTCTAAACAACCCAGTAATATCTCAAATAGACAGGAGTAACAGCAGAAAGTTAAGCGATTGGGGATTACCTGCTGAAATTGCAAAAAAATATGAAGAACGAGGTATTAAAGAAATGTTTGAATGGCAGGTTACTTGTTTGGGTAACTCAAAGGTCCTTTTCGATTGCTGTAACTTAGTCTACTCAGCCCCTACATCTGCTGGAAAAACTTTGGTTGCTGAAATACTTACAATAAAAACGATTTTAGAACGCCAGAAAAAGGTGATTATAATTCTGCCATTTGTTTCAATAGTTAGAGAGAAAATGTTTTATCTCCAAGACATACTCTCTAGCTCGGGAATCAGAGTGGAAGGGTTCATGGGATCTCAGTCACCTCCTGGAGGTTTGCAATCTGTTCATGTTGCCATTTGTACCATTGAAAAAGCTAACAGCCTTGTAATCAAACTGTTAGATGAAGGTAACATAACAGAGCTAGGCGCTGTCATTGTTGATGAATTACATCTGCTGGGTGATCCCAGTCGGGGATATATATTAGAACTCCTTCTGACCAAAATTAAATATGTATCCTCAAATTCAGATGAAGTACAAATACAAATAGTAGGTATGTCAGCTACATTACCCAATTTAGAAAGTCTAGCTAGCTGGTTGGATGCTGAGTTATTCATCACACAGTTTAGACCAATTCCTCTTGATGAGTACTGTTTGGTGGGAAATAAATATTATGATAAACAAGGAGCATGTGTTAATACTATAGATATGAGCTTAACTACTGAAGGAGATAATGTACTCAAAATATGTTTAGAAACTATCAAAAATGGATGCTCAATTCTAATATTTTGTATGACCAAGAACTGGTGTGAAAGTTTAGCACAGTCTGTAGCATCATCATTTTACAAACTGGGATGTGAGGGCAGAGACGCTGGCTCTGTTTTAAGAAGTCAGTTAAAATCTGAAAATATTCTAGAAGTTCTTGAACAATTAAAGAACTGTCCTGTTGGATTAGATCAAGTTTTAAAGAAAACAATATCATTTGGTGTGGCCTACCATCATGCTGGTCTGACATTTGATGAGAGGGACATTGTTGAAGGAGGATTTAAATCTGGGGCGATCAGGGTTTTAGTAGCCACATCTACACTTAGTTCTGGGGTGAACTTGCCTGCAAGAAAAGTAATCATTCGGTCCCCTGTGTTTCAAAGACAACCAATAAATATCTTGACATACAAACAAATGATTGGAAGAGCTGGAAGAATGGGCCGAGACACTAAAGGTGAGAGTGTTTTGATATGTACAGAGGCTGAAAAAAAAATCGGTTTTGATTTAATGATGGGCACCTTAGATCCAGTCAGGAGTTGCATTGAAAGTGAGGATAAGTATATGAGGGCAGTGCTGGAAATGATAGCTAGCCAAGTGCTGTCCACAAAAGAGCAGTTAGATTTGTATTCTAAGTGCACATTGCTTTACAATCAACAGGACAAATCAGCTACACAAAACTGTCTCTTAGAAAATACTTTAGAGGAGTTAAAAAACTTTGAGCTAGTAAGGATTCAAACAGAAGGAGATGAAGAGCATTTCATTGCTACTCCTTTAGGAAAGGCTTGTCTCTCATCCTCAATGGCTCCTAACGATGGATTGTCTTTATTTTGTGAGCTGCAGAAAGCTCGCCAGTGCTTAGTCTTAGAGACAGATTTGCATCTTATCTATTTAGTAACACCTTACAGTGTGAGTAGTCAGTGGGGTAACATAGATTGGATACACATGCTGACTCTCTGGGAGTCTCTCACTAAGGCTATGAAAAGGGTGGGGGAACTGGTGGGTGTACAAGAGAGCTTTATAATAAGATGTTTGAGAGGTGGTAACAAGCAAAGTAACATACAAAACAAAGTCAATATACACAAAAGGTATGTTATCAACATAATTGATAATAATGTTCTTTATTTAATATAACAAATTGTTTCATTTATTTATTTTCTTTTGAAGGTTTTATACTGCCTTGGCGTTACAGGACCTAGTCAATGAGGTTCCATTAGCAGAAGTAGCAACGAAATTTCAGTGCGCGCGTGGCTTCCTGCAGAGCCTTCAACAAGGAGCTGCGACTTTTGCAGGTAAGTGCAATTTTTTCGTCGTATTTCGTAGGACCCCACAGGGTGATAACGGACCACCGCCGTCGTATCTATTTATTTATCACAGGCCATTGTTCTTAAAGCGCTAGCTGGCCTGTAAAAAAATACGCAGTACACACTAACAAAACAAAAAAAGGAAAGTTCAACAAAAATGTTTAGTTATAAACTAACAAAATATGTCTTTTTTTAGGGTTCCGTAGTCAACTAGGAACCCTTATAGTTTCGCCATGTCTGTCTGTCCGTCCGTCCTCGCTTAATCTCTGTGACCGTTAGCGCTAGAAAGCTGAAATTTGGTACCAAATGTGTATATCAATCACGCCGACAAAGTGGTAAAATAAAAATTTGAAAAAAATGTTTTATTAGGGTAGCCACCCTATATGTAAAGTGGGAAGTGATTTTTTTTTTAATTTCAACCCTAACGTGTGATATATTTTTGGAAAGGTATTTAAAAATGAATAGGGGTTTACTAAGATCATTTTTTGATAATGTCAATAATTTCGGAAATAATCGCTCCAAAATTAAAAAACAATGTGTCCCCCCCCTCTAACTTTTGAACCATAAGTCAAAAAAATATGAAAAAAATCTGAAAAGTAGAACTTTATAAGGACTTTCTATGAAAATTATTTTGAACTTGATTGACATAACAGTTTTTGTACAAAAAAGACAAAAAGTTGTACAAAATAATTTCTGGACTAAGTTTGTAGTATAATCGTAATGCAAGCTTTTTTTGTAACTTTGTTTACATATTTTATTATCCTGAACGTATCTTTTTTCAAACAAAAAAAGAATTATTGAAATTACCACCGAAATTGCACGTCTTTGTATTAATTAGTAACCCAATTCCTCGAGAGATGGCGCTGTAGGTACTTATTACATTGGATCGGGTATTACCGAATTGTTCGGTTGGCCTCATAACTGGGAACACTTATTGTGACGGACGGGAAACTACGGAACCCTACACTGAGCGTGGCCCGACACGCTCTTGGCCGGTTTTAAATTAAAATAAAATAAATTATTAGTAATCATTTATACCCGTTTTTAGGGATGGTAACAGCCTTTTGTCGACAATTGGGTTGGAAAAATATGGAAATGTTAATATCTCAATTCCAAGACCGTTTACATTTTGGGATTCACTCTGAACTGCTTGAGCTAATGAAATTGCCCTCTCTTAATGGCATGAGAGCCCGTATACTTTTCGATGCAGGCTTTGAATCAATTTCTAATGTAGCATCAGCTGATGCTAATACTATAGAGAACATTCTTCACAAGTCAGTGCCTTTTCAAAGTGAAAAGGAAAGAGATGATGATGACAGTGATGATATAAGAAAACGTAATAAGATTAAATGCATTTGGATAACAGGCTATTGTGGTATCACTACTAAAGAAGCTGCCGAGAATCTTATTGCGGAAGCTAGGAAATATCTATCCCTCGAAATTGGCGTTGCAGATATTAAGTGGGATTCTAAAACTGCAACTTTACCTTCTGACTCTTTAGAAAGCACAACCATTCGAGATGTAAATAAAAGTCGCGATGTAATATTAAGTCTGAAGAATCAGGAAACTGATGAGAATGTAATAAGTCAGCCTCACACGGAGAAAACCACAGCAAAAATCAATAGTACTAACAAAATTGTAGAAACGAATTATCAAGTCGCTAGAGAATATGAAATTGCTGAAAAAAACAATACTGCTAGTCATAATAGTGTTTCGCAAACAAACGGTTTAATTTCTGATACCAAAACTTTAAGTTATTATGTGGATAAAAATGAATTATCCTTATCTAAAGGTGTAAATATTTCAAAGGAAATAGGCGTTAAGAGTGAAAATAACAGCCCAAGTCTATCAAACGATATTATATGGGATTCTTTAAATTTTACTGAAGCTGGCTTGGATAACATAACAAAGTTGCGTACGTCAGATAAAATGTTTTCACCGAATATAAGTTTTGGTGAAATTGAAGAAAAACCTGCTGTGTCAGAAAATATCAACACGTCAGAATTTCTGAGTTCATCTACACACATGTCGACAAAAGACATCAGTTTATTTTCTTCAGAGGGAGATAATTCCAGTTTATTTGAAGAGAGTTTACCTATAGACTTGATACCCAGTAAATTGCTCGACAAACCAACTACGAGTATATTGTTAAGGCAAGAGACAGCTTCTGATTATGCGAGTATTAATTCCAACACAATATTTAATGCATTCAAATCCACGTTAGTTGAGAATGACGGTGAAGACGATGGTGAAAACGAAGACATAAAACTGATTTATGAGGACGATAACATCATAGAAAGAGAAGTTGCAAAGTTTGAAAACAAACATGTTGCAGCTAGTTGTCGGCTAGTCAATAAACATTTTTTAGCTTCCAAACGCAGAAAAAACTCATACAAAGAAACACAACCTGTGATAAAAAAGAAAAAACGAGAATTTCCAATACAAGATGACATGAAAATAATAGCTAAAGAAGTAAAATGTATTTTACCAAAAATTGTATGTTCGTTATCGAAACATTTTTGTATCGAACTTAATCTGATTGACAAGATTGATTGCTATGTTTTAAGAGGAAATGATATTTTAAAGAATTTACATGTTCTCCAAAGTGTACAAACTGCATCTGTAAAATTGCTTTTGAACAAAATTAACTTAGCCGGTAATGAAATTATAGGAAGTAACATAGCTGGTTATCATAAGCCGGTTCGGAAAAGTATTGAAGATTGTCCAATAAAAGGGATAGCCATATATTTAAATCAAGGAACAAGTATTTTTTTCGATTTTACATCTTTAGACAGTGTGCAAATGATCAAGGATATATTTAGTAGCTGGTTTAAGAAAAACACGTTGAATTTAAAAATGTTGTGTTCGAAAACTGTGAATATTTACCTAAGACGATGGCTTGACGTAAATTTATCGATGAACTGTGTCGATGTATCTTTAATTGAATGGTTGATAGACAGCAGCGAGAAAATACCGGACGTTGATTATCTGGTAAGTGGTAGAAGATTTCAAACACAACTTTTGTTTTTGGTGTTCTGTATCTCAAAAGGAAAAAATGGAACCCTTATAAGATCACTTTGTGTCCGTATGTCTGTCTGTCAAGACCCTTTATCTCAACGCGTGAAGGTATCAAAATGAAATTAAAACTAAATATAGATTTGTCTTTGGTCCCTTCGAGCTCTGAATACTCCAAATCGAAGCACTTAAAAGATATGGCCCTTTATGTCGCAAGTTTGTTCGCAAACCTCGGTGTGTGAGTCCGACTCGCATTTGCCTTTTTTAAATCATTGCTTAAACCAACTTTTTAATTTTAGACTAAAAAGTATTGTGGGATAGATTTCACAAAATCGCTTTTAAAAGTCGACAATCGGCAAAAAAGGTTAAAAAATTTGGATACAACGGAAGTTATGTGCTTGAAAGCTTGGTCACTTTGGAAGATAGCTGAGAATCAGGAAAAAGCTTTGCTGGCATCTTTACAACCATCTCGAAGTGTCATAGGTACGTAGGCATTTTACTTATTTAGGATATGTTGTCTGCAAGGCATACCTTCACTTGGTGATTAGATTTTTTTTATTTATTGTTAAAAAAAAAAGTTCATACATAATTTAAATGACACTGAACCCCACACTAAGAAACCCTTTTTTTTTTTTTTTTTTTTTCCGGGTGGGAAATCATCCAATGACTTCCCCCGCTCTGGGTGGAGCGGGGGGGCATGTCAGACTTGTACTGACTAAAACCCACCCATGTTTCTTCTATTGCCCTTTACGTTCCGAGGCCGCGGTATCTCTTTCGAACAACCCGCAACCCCGGCAGGCGGAGGCTCTGGCAAGCCCCTCTGCTTTGCTGACACTCTTTGAGGCGCGCGTGAAACACGAACGCGCCGTCGACACGGCCTGTCGTCAATCGACGGACGGACGGTGAACTACACTAAGAAACCCTGTGTTAAGTCAAGTTTAAGGTGAAAGCGCCAGAGTATGCCGCGAAATTAAAAATGTTTGACTTTTTTTTTTGCATTTTACAGGTCAGTGTCAAGTATAGTATAATAATATTTACTTTACAGAATTTTAATAATTAAAACCGTCACACAAGTCTTTCAACATTTCATGAAAAACTTACGTAATGGAGTTAAATCAACTTAGTGAGTGTATCGATGATTTAAATCATAACAATTCTTTAAACCCGTATTTGTTACGGTCGCAATTTATGTTTTAATAAACATACAACCCGGTCACTGACCTGCACATTGCAAAAAAAAGAACATTAGAAAATTTGAATTTACGCGCTACCCTGGCGCTTCCTCCTTAAAGTCCGTCAATCTTAACTTAACGATCGCTTCGCAGATATCGAAAACCAAGTCGCGAAGATTCTGGCCAACTGCGAATATTATGGAATCACCGTAGACAAGGATCTTGCGTCTCGACTTTTGATTGATGTAAGAAATTCCCAAGAAAGTCTGCAAAAGAAGGCGTACAAACTTTGCGGATATCATTTCAACTTTAACTCTTCGAAAGATGTTGCCAAGGTAACCGATAACTTTTGCAATACATACAATATGTCACAACGTTTGCTTTAGTTTTACGACAGATGATGAACATTTTGGACGAGTTTGTTACTCGTGCTTTAAAATATGACCCAGTGAGTTTCAAAAAAGTTTTTCTAGACTGTGGGTTTTGTCACTCATTCCTAAAGTGACACTTATTTGACTTTTTGGAGTTTATTGGAGTTTACTCCTTAAGAATCGATTTTCATATACAGGGTGGCCAGTTGATAGGCATCCAAAGAAAAAAATTAGATGCCTTATGCTAAGGGGTACCCGAATTACCCCCATGTATGTTCCGCGATTATTTGTGGTTTAGGAGCTAGAATTTTTTTAAGTACTTTTTTCAAAATTTTCACCTAACATTGGTTTTTATTTTTTATGTCTTTATTCCTATCATTTTTAGATATTCTTTTTTGTGGAATCTATTAGCGATAACAATAGCTACCATGCAAAAAAAATCCGTTTGCCTAGGCATTGTAGAACTTACCACAAAATTAGTCCAAAGTTCAAAGTTACCATTAGAGTTCGATAATCAAAATAATAACTAAAGAAGTAAAATGTATTTTACCAAAAATTGTATGTTCGTTATCGAAACATTTTTGTATCGAACTTAATCTGATTGACAAGATTGATTGATGATTGATTGAGATGAAATCCGAGGGGTAAAACCTACTAAAGTAACGAAAATGTGTCACGTTTTTGGTGCGCACCTTTAGTGCGCAACTTTCTAATTTGGCTGTGACTATACCTATATACTATATGATATTGGGCTTGTTTGTTTCTATCAGTGTCGATGTATTTATATTGCTATTTTTTCATTAATTTGTGAATTTACCCTTTCATATGATATTAATCTTTTTTTAGTTGAATAAACTTTTTTTGCGTATGGTTAGATAATCGTACTTAAGGAGTAAACTCCAGTCGTGCGTCGGAGCTGACACACACACCTTTTTTATAACACTACGTGTTATAATAGAGCCCGGGAACCATCGGTTTTAAATCATAATGATGTTATTTTACTAGGTCCTCGGCATATACAACGGACGAAAAGTAAGCACTAAGAAGAGCGTGCTAACTTCGCACAACAGTCCCCTGTCAAGTACTGTTATTTATTGGAGGAAGCTCAATTCTATATTGACGAAAACGTTGTACCCTCTAACCGAGAAAGCTTGTATCTACAGCGCGGGAGATAGGTAACATTTTGTTGTTTTTATGAGTTAATAGATTGTCTGATGACTTCGTAGAAGTTGCTACGCAGGTACGCTTGCTAAACAGTTTTAAATTGCTACGCAGGTTTAACATGCTACGAAACATTTACTTGCTACGAATTTTCACTTGCACTGTTGAAGCACTTTCAACAAATACTGTAGTACTTTTGTCACCTGAATACGGTCTAAAAATTTAATATCTTAGGACCAGATAGCAAAAGTCAATGAGTTCATGCAGTTTAGGACCAAGGCATCGAAAAACGGTTTCGGTCCTCTATTAAAGACCCGAAAGCACCGGGTTTTACAAGGGTACCAAAACTGGGTTTTGATGACCTATTTAGGACGTATTTTAAGCCGCTGTAACCATTGAGAAATGTAGGTTTCTCCCAATCTACACGCAGTATATTATTTAAGGTAAAGGGAGTCGATACAGATCTATGCTGTGTCAGAAATGTTTCATACTTTATTAAGATTAATTAAACATGTAATGTCAGGTGGCGCTTGGTGCGGACGAGCAATTTGAAGCGATTGTGCCTTCACCTTTGATATGTCAGATTTTATGATATCAATCTTGTTCACCTAAGGCCGACTAGAGGGTGTATTTCGGTTTTGTTTGCCTTTAATTTGGATCTTAGATAGAACCATAAGTGGTGTAGCAATATTGGTAGTTTTCGCGGACAACATTTACAACTAAGTACTGCAACTGTTTAGATGCAGGTGTTCATATATTTTCCAAACGGTACCGACTTGACTATTTGGCAGCTTTTAATTTTAATTTGGATAATCAAAATAAATATTAACCAAATCTGAGTATCAGAGTCAGTATCAATGTTAGAGACGTAAGTGAAATCCAGATTTTTTCTATAAATATGAATTTATGATTTCCTTTAACGACAGCTTAAACGCTTAAACCAAGATCGCCCATTTTAAAAATCTGTTGCACTTACATGAATAAAGGACCACTTAAACAAACATGAATGTCAAAAAATAAAGAAAAATTGTACTAACTCGCATAAAGGGAATTCGTACGCGGTGCAAGGTACGAAAACTGTTTTATTATAAACAGTTTGCATGTGCCTCCACGGGTGGTAGTCAGGTGGGGGGAGGGTTATACGAAGAGCAGGGAGGATTAATTAAAGTGAGAGCATACCGCAAACCTTACGTTTAATTCACAGAATAAATCCGTCGTACACAATGTTCACTTGCACAGGCCGGATCAGTATGCATGAACCGAACCTGCAGAATGTGCCGCGAACTTTCTCGATCCCTGCTGAATACCTGCTCAGTGTCACAAGTGATGACGTTGTAGAGTTCAACTGCAGGAACATATTCAAAGCCGCCCCAGGCTATGTCATTGTGTCAGCGGACTATTGTCAGCTGGAAATGAGAATCCTGACGCACTTTAGCAAAGATCAGGTCTTGATGAACATTATGAACTCCGACATGGATGTTTTTAAATCTATTGCGGCGTCCTGGAGCAATGTGCCTGAAGATGAGGTAAGGTTACTATATTTGTCAAAAGATTTTTACAATTGTACGGACATCAGTATTGGCTATTATTTTTATAACGTCATATTGTTGTATCTTTCAATGAAAAATAATTCAATAATGCAGAACCAAAACACGGCTTCATAAATCCGTGACGCGAGTAAGCTCTATATTTAGCGCAATCGTCTATTGTTTGTGAGCTTTGAAGCTCAACATAAAAGAGCACTTCACTAAACCCGGCTTCTCATTATTTTCAACTTATAACTTTTTTACGTGCAATATGGAAAAAACATTGAATTATTAACAGGTAGACGATGATCTTAGGCAGAAGGCAAAGCAGCTTTGTTACGGAATAATTTATGGGATGGGGAACAAAACACTCGGGCAGCTTCTCGATGTATCGGAGATGGAGGCGGCAGTGTTCATGGACTCTTTCTATAAAAGCTATCCGGCCGTGAAAGTGTTCACTCGGTCGGTTATCGAAGAGTGCAGGGCGAAGGGATACGTCGAGACGCTCACTAAGCGAAGGAGATATTTACCCGAGATTAATAGCGTTTCTGGAGCAAAGAAGAGTAAGTATAAAATAAATTTATGTGGGTATTGTAGTAAACATGAACTACTACATTTTAGCTTATAACCTGTAACGGGCGTTATTTTGTAAAAAATAAACTTTACAAAAGGCTATTTTTAATGAGTGTTTCTTTATCTGTCTGACTGTTCAATTCCTGTCCTATTCTTTCATTTAAATTGTAATAAAGTGGGTAACCTGGAATGGAATGTGTTAAGAGAAGTAATGTGTGCACTTCATAAGACTCGCTTTCTTTACAACCACCAGATGCTGCCGAGCGTCAAGCAGTCAACACCACAATCCAAGGCTCTGCGGCAGACATCGCCAAAGCAGCCATGTGCTCCATAGACACAAAGACCGACACCATAGACCCAAAGCCTCGCCTCATACTGCAGATGCACGACGAACTCATATACGAAGTACCAGAAAAGTGCCAACACTACTTTATGACAATAATGAAACAAGTCATGGAAGAAACCGTCAAACTAAGAGTGCCCCTACCCGTTAAAGTCAAGTGTGGCCCCACGTGGGGTACTCTAAAAGAAATCAAGTTTTAATCATGAACTCTCTATTTAATTGCTTAGTCTGGATTCTGTGATATTTTATTCCTTTCACGTAATATTTTATCGTCGTAATGTAATGTAATTTGATTTTATAGGCAATAAACTATTGAGTGTAGTATATTGCTTTTTTTACTACGCTTAAATGGTTGCTAATAGAAAGCTATTCAGTTGGGCAAGTTAGTACATATAAACGGACCTTAAAAAAATTCGCGGCGTTTAAAAACGAGTTTGCCAACAACCTTATAACAACCCATAGTCGAATCTACTTTACATCAACATGTAAAAAACCTTTCATAAACAACGTAGGATTCGAGGAAATGAAAAACACGAGTGCCGTATACGGCGGGACCTACCGCTGTTGTTCACGTCCACACTATGTATAATTAAGTGAGTAATAAACGCGGGTGCATTTAATGGAGTCGCAGTGTAGAACTAGCAAAATTCGAACAGTATTATTTAGATAAGTACTTCTTTCAAACATCCGAGTAATAGGCATTGCTCGATTTTAATAAACAATTCCAAAACTATTTTAATTATTTAGCTTTGAACACAAAAATATATGTCATGCGCACACAATGCTGTCCTGTCATAAAATGTGGTTTGACTAATGGGTAATATCGTACAACTAATATCTAATAATAGTTTTTTTCTTTAATTTATATCCAGACTTGATTATTTTGGGAAATATTATAATTTCTTATCTTTTTTGCCTTTTTCTAACAGTGAAGTACTACTTAATTAACATTTTGATGTAGTAGTAGGAATATTTGTTGAAGTTGGCCCTTGTGTACGGTATCACAGCGCCATCTCAGCGGGCTTTCCACTGGTTTTCCCTGTTTTCCGTGGCAGCGGTAGAGGTCGTGGGGTGCGCGCGCCCCCGTGCGCAATCAATACCTGCGCCGTCGGCCGCCCCGTCCCGAAGGCTCGCTTGTCACCCTCCGTCACGTCAGCGAGCGTCGACCGACGCGCTCTCACCCGACCACTTCACAATCCGACATAGGTACATTATCTTTCATAATCCGGTCCTAAATGTTTTATCACTAGATCCCGTAAAATGTTCGCGTTAACTCGCCAGCTCGGGCGTTCGCGATTCGGCTCGCGAGTTCCGCGCTTGTCTGCATAATATACCTACCGACAATGTTGTACGTTTGAGTTTACGTCTGAACTGAAACAGCGACAATGCACCTTCACTTCGAGAGAAACGTCAATGCAAAATGCGACTGCTCCATTCTATCGCTGTCCTGGATGGGAAAGGTGCCCGACGAGCTGCCAGAGGTGAGTTTAACTTACTGTTCATTTTTATACTCGCCTTGGTCTCGCTGAAAAGAGAGTTCTAAGATCGCCGCAACTTCGTTACGTATAATACTAATTTTAGAATCTACCTACGTGTGTGTGTTCTTGGCTATTTTGTGCGGAACTTAGGCTCAATGCCATTTTGTAAATCAATATTTGACTTACAATATATTTTATGTCATGCTCACCTATTTATTTGCTCAATATAGTGGTATCTAAATTGTCAGGCAAAAAGAAATACCTGTGTTTGGCATGTACTTAAAACGAATGATAAGCATGTAAATTTTCTTCAGGAAAGTAATTCAGAAAGTTTTGAAATAACATAAATATGGACGATAAACAAAAGCTACACACGCATACATAACGTGGGAATACACATAGATTCATTGAATCCTACTGTACGTAGAAATAGAGTTCCATAATTCATTGTTTGTGTGAGAAACGTAACATAGACCGCACTACTTTCATGAATTTGTTTATTTAAGCAGAAATAGGTCCCAAAGATTCCTTGTGAGATGTTCAGGAGCCACGCGCAACTGTAATCTATGTAACGACGCCGAACAAGCTGTTGAAGCTAGTGGTAGGGCGTTAAGGGGTCCCATTCAATTAACCTTTCTTCGGCTCTACTAGCTTTTGACCTATTTAATTCCATTTATATGCATCGCTCGTCACCTAGGGGTAATTTGGACGCGCTACCGCGAACCATCCCATAAGAATGCAACAATGTACCTTCCTATCGCGACAGGCTCCATGGAAATGGGAGTAAATAGCTTTTTTTTACGACTGTCGAAAGGAATGAATTGTGAATTTTGGAAGGGAATCCCGGAGGCTGCTCCCATACCAATGAATATATTAGGAAAGTAAGGTTCATACATAGTTTACAATCGTCTTAATGGAATAATTGTTTGCTTTGCTCAACTCTTGAATGGCAAAGCTTGGTTGAAAACGTCGCAAATAGCTATCGAATATTCAGTTGTTATGATTATTTAATTAATAGTATCTACTGAATTAAATTACGAAATATTAGTCTGTGTTGGACTGTAATATAATAATTGAAATTATAACACTGAAGATTTCCAAGTGTTTTTTTACACATAAAACTCCATATTCAGAGTAGCTAACCAGCAGCGACATGATTACAGCTACAATAATAAATATTGAACACGATCAATATCGTTTAAATACTCACCTAAATTACAGTTTAGAAACAAAAGGAAAAACAAAGCAGTCATTTCGTAGTTCCTTTTTCGAAAGTCTCCTTTTTTCATGACCACAGTTTTTTTTAATGACAACTTTACTACAACTAAGAAGTTTTAATATGTTAATTTGATGAGTAACACAATTTATTTAATTAAGCTAGCATTCTTAGTTTCCGAGATTTATAGGTTTCTTTAAGTGACCCGGATTCATTGCTCTCGAGTTAGTTGAGATCGCGTAACACTGGTCAATTTCCCTTACTAGTCAGTTTATTTAATTCGTCAGTCGAAGTACAGTCTGAAGGAAATTGTAGGTACATCTATTTGATAATTAACCTTTTTATTTTATAGGTTGTAAATGGAGTACTATACAAACATATTCAATTACTTATTTAAATTTCAGCAAGGCAAGTTTTGCAAGTTGTGATTTTTCCCATATGAGTATAATTTACTTTAAAAATAAAAGTTGCAGTAACAATTTTTTTTTTCAATTCAATTCATTGAAATTCTTTTTTATGAAATAGTCATTCAATGGGATCAAATGATCCAAGATTTTTGGCGGACTTCCCAGGCACCTTAAGGCAATTTGCTATCAACACTGCAATTACTGTAGGACCTAAATTGGTATACCTAATTCTGATGAAGGATTGCCTGCTTTCGGTGTCTTTAGTGTTTCTATTAAAATTCAAAGCATCCTTAATCCTTATTAATATTATGAAAGCGAAAGTGAGTTTGTTTGTTTGTTACCTCTTCACGCTTTAATGGCTACACCGATTTTGATGAATTTTGGTACAGAGATAGTTGGGAACCAGGAGACGGACATAGCCTAATATTTTTCAAAAAAAGTAGGAAATGAGGGAGAAAGTGGGAAGAAAAGGGAAAACTTAACAGTGCTATTACAATCAATAAGGCGCAAGGGTAACAACTACTGGTAGCAGGTACCTGTAAATCAGGAAAGGGGAACTGTGTTACCCCAAATTAAACGCGAGCGAAGCCGCAGGCAAAAGATAATAAAATATAATTACAAGTATCTAACTAGTCGAAATTGAATTTGCTCATTAGCAATTACCAAAGTTAACTATCTAAAATTCTTTTATTATCTGCCTGTTAAAAACACTTACCTATTTCGTTAATTTATTCAGCAATTTCTTACTAAAAGAATAAAGTCGAAGAAATTAATTAATTAAAGAGCTTAATTTAAACACTTCGAGTCTTTCCAAATAAAGTCTCGAGAGTCTGGGTTCTGGTAGAACGCAGACTCTTGGAGTTTTTATAAATATTGATATTATGTGCGAAGTCGTCATTACGACTTCACTTTGGATAACGTATACATTTGTGAAACTATATTTCTTTCCCATTCGTCGTAGGATCTTTATCGCAAATATATTTGAAATGGCTCTCAGTCCTCATTAGTCACAGGCAGTTGGAGACACTGAACTATGAGCACGCTCCACGCTTGGGACTGGTTTAATGAAGTGGCGGCATCTCCATTTTAAAATTTCCGACCGATTTCATTCTTTAATAATGTTATACATTAGAGTGCAGTGGCAAGCTTTGGAGTTCCATTAAAAGCCCTGTATTTTATTTCTACCATTTCTGTAAGTATCCCCAAAATTCAATATTTTGAAACGTCCCTTTCAAGTGCTTTTCATTAAGGTAGCTAGATTAGATAAAGAAAGGCATATATTTTTCATCTTCAAAATGGTCCTAAGTGTTTTAGTAAACCTAGGCTACAGATTAATTTCGTCATCGTTACGACAATCAAGGAACTTTGACTGGTGTACTTTACAAACAAACACACATAAAGATCCGACATCTTTATGTGTGTTTGTTAATTTGCTTTCGAAATCGAGTTTAAGTCCTTAATCCCAATAATTTGGAAAGCCTTGTCAAGTCAAACAACAAAGGTATTAGAAGGAAAACAACCAAGTCAAATCATTTTATTTATCACAATGTAGCTATACGTATAGTTCACAATATGTGTTATAATAACTATATAATATTAGTGCGTTGCATTCTGCTTTAAAGCACACAAATATTAAACACACGTTACATTACATTTAGAACTAGCTATTCCACGCGGTTTCACCCACGCTGCTCAGCACCCGTTGGTCGTAGCGTGATGTTATATAGCCTATAGCCTTCCTCAAGAAATGGACTATCCAACACTAAAAGAATTTTCCAATTCCAACCAGTAGTCCCTGAGATTAGCGCGTTCAAACAAACAAACAACCTCTTCAGCTTTATAATATTAGTATAGATAACAACGAGACTTAAAATGGCGATATAAATACAAAAGCTTATTTGCCAACCTGTTGAGTGATTTCCCAACAGGATAGTGTAGATATTGGAAAGAAATGTGTCCTAATTGGGCGGCGACGTATGGATTAATGAAGGGAAGGGTGTTGGATCGTAATATCTAGCTAATTGCCAATTTCGCCTTCGATCTCCGGTCGGCCGCCGTCGCCGGGCCCGGCATGCACCATTACGTGCTTGTTAATTGCCTGACTTCCTATTAATGCGGCCCGTACATCGTGAACATGCTATTTGTAGCCATGTTGAAAATTAATTATTCGATATGTGCAGCTAACACACAGCCTTTTAGCTTTACATATAAAATAAAAATGTTTCTCTACATACTAGAGCAAGCGTTTCGGTTGATTGCATTAACATTTTCTTCAGAGGCTCCATTTCTCATGTGCTATACCTAGCCTAGAGGGAATGTTTGATGTGCTCTAACGAAGTTTGCTAACGGAAAGCGAGAGTGTGCAAAGATTTAATTTGCTATCTACCCTTCTAAAAGCCAGGAATATTTAGGGGCCTCGGCAAATTATCCTACTACTGGCGGCTCGTATAACTGTTAAATTACTTCCGATCTTGAATGTTAATGTCGTTATGATTTTTTTAAACCAAAGTTCAAGGAGAATGCTTCAAGTTATTCATTACCACGGGACACGACTGCTTTACTACCCTTTCGGCTTAGTTCCCCCTTTCTAATAACATCATACATATAAGTGTGTTTGTTTATTTTTTAAGTATTAGGGAGGTAAAATTACTAGGCAACAATTAGAATTTGCTCTAAAGCAGAAACAGTAGAGTGGTACCTATTTATACCTTCAAGTCAACAACTAAACGCGGCTTTTGTGTTATGAGATAAATCCCCTAAAGTCTCTATTTACAAATCCCTAAATATGTAATTAGGTAAGTACTCTACCAAATACTTACCTACTGTACAATAGAATGCACTGTGATTAATTCACATGTTAGACCACAATTTAAAAGCAAACATTGCTCGCTGCACTGCTCGTTTCTGCAAGGCCAAGGTCTTTTTCATTCGAGGCTGGCTTGTTAAAATATGTTTTGTTTGAACAGGAGGAAGGTTGGAAATTGAACCGCAACAACTACTACCAGGAGGGCTGGTTGGCTACTGGCAACGTGCGCGGGGTAGTCGGAGTGACGTTCACATCGTCGCATGCGCGCCGCCCGCACGAACTACCGTTGCGTACAAATTACAATTTGCGGGGACACCGATCAGATGTAAGTATTCCTTTCGTTTTTTTTATACCATGATTTAAATGTTTATTTTCTGGAAGAAAGAATAACGCCTCGGGTCTCTTAAGATGACAAGAGTTCAAAGTATAACAGATTGTGTAGTGGATTCAATTTTGTATTTTTTTCCTGTTCAAGAAATTAAGGTTCTTTAATGTACTTGTACGTAGCATATTGATCACGTCCCTTTAGCGGTATTTCATCAAAGCGTTGTAGGAAAACTTCATTGATTTTCTATTTAGGTCTGGGTTTAATATAACTGTACCCGAGTCTACACGCTGACCTAAAAAATTACTTAACCCCTTTGGGGTCTCTGCCAAAACAAAGTCTACTTTACAGTTTTTACGACAAAACACACGGTAAATTGAAGTTTAATTTCAAGTCACGATCTCTGCAACGGTTTCCGAATTGATGTGATTGTCGTAAAATGTCGTTTCACTGTCATAATGCTTGAATTGTTTCCAATACGGTGAAATGTGCATTTGGTACAATCCCTGTCGAAGTATGAAATGACAGGAAATGTTTGAATAATGCAAACAGCGATTAAATTGTTGTGACCTTTATATTTGTCAGGATAGCGACATCCTAATCTCGATATATATCTGTGTAAGTGACATCGCGTCCATCGCGTGATGCTATCTCATGAAAAGGGCAAATATCTAAGTATAGATTTGATTGAACTTACATAAGATAGCTTACATAATAAGTAAATATCTACCTGTCTGCGTACTTGAAAGGTTTTCCTCGCATTTGGTTTTGTAGATGATGGAAAGCTTGTTCGCTCAAGAGGTCGGGACTACTCGGGACTCGGCCACGCTAATGACATTCTATGAATACTGCGGGTTCAACTGAAAATCCGCGCATAAATAATTCTGGCTGAAAACGATTTTAGAGAGTGGGCAAAGTTTACTAGAAAAAATATTCCGCACCAAAAAACAGTTGAAATACGACACAGGTACTCTTTTTTATTGAAAAAGGAATCCTGGTATTACTGAGGTGAAAACCTGAAAACGTAGCGAAGTTGCGACCTATTCACGTTAGAAAGTTCGGATTCGCTGAAATGTGGGAACCAGAGATAAGTGGGTGCTTTTAACAGCCACATGAGCGTGGTTTGCGCATTGGCGTATACGTTTTACAAAATAAATAAAAAGAGCCTGCGGTCAGCTAAAAACAGATGTGAAGCGAGGTACACGTAGAATATAGGAACATGAAGGCATGTATTTTTCAAAACGCATAAAACAATATTATTATAAAAGTATTTAAATTTAAAAGTTATCCTCCACGATATCGTTATTACAAAACAATATTCAGGCCTTATAATCCCGAAGGATCAGGTAGGGAGGGGAGTTCCAGTTCACAAACATTGTACCTTTTTGTCCCATGTTATATGGACGTCGCTATTACTATCAGTCTGCCTCATATCCAGACGCCGCGGCTGCTACTGAGAAATACCTGATGGAAAATCCTAAAAAGACTGCTTTTTTCGGATAAATTCTTGGAGGGAATGACAGTTTTGTACTGACTAAAGCCCATCCATATTCCTTCTTTTGCCCTTTGTGTTTTGCTTATATTTCTTTGAGGCGCGGGTGGGACACGATCGACAGCCGACTCGGCCTATCGTCAAAAGATCAAACTACCCATTGCTCACCATCTACAGACCCGCGTCTACGATAGCAGGAAATTGTCTCGCAGCACCCGACGCCCGGGGTATTTCCCGCCGGCGGCTGGGTTGGTTTGAGGATCTCTTTCTCAAACGACCAACCACCTCCTTCGCTAGCATACCTGCTTCACAGAAGGATACCGGTTTCCATTAGCTTTTGCAAAAAAAACTTTGCATGACATGGGAATCCAACCTCGTGTTCAGCGATCAGCTATACCTTCGTTGGGATTAACGAAGCATAGTTACAGTCCTTCTACTACCTTCATTAAAAATTATCGTATTATTGTAAATTATCGTATCATTATAAATTATCGTACATTTCCCCATTCAAATTTTATTTACAGACTTTTCTGTATCGAATATTTGAACTGCGATAGAATATCGTTGCTCAATAGGATTCCTTTGTCCTCATTATTTACTGTTCTGAGCTTACATCTGTGTTATATTGGTAAATTCTCTTACGTGGCATAATTGAACAATCACGGGATCTATCCGTCAGAGGACATTCAAGTTGTGTGTGACAAACAATAGACGACGGCATTAGATAGTATTTTCATTGTTATTTTCTGCCTATTCTGGATAACGAGCACTTGGAATTTAAAGGTCATAACGATGTTCTATCTACCCTTGCAATGCTATCTAACTATGACCTTATACTGAAGCCACATAATATGGTGCTTAGAGTGTGACAAAGATAAGTCGCTAGGTTTGTAGCGAAAGAGCAAACGTGATTTTGGTACTTTTGGGATTTAAGTTTTCATCAACTGCATGTTTTCCAGTCGCCTTGGTTGTTGATATTTTAATTAATAAGACTTCTATGGGCAATTTTTCATGAATAGTATTTCATCAAATATTGCTAGCAATCTGCAATTTTATGAAAATTATGTTGATGGGAATGCTCAATAGCGTAACATTTTAAAAGAATCCTACACTTCGCTCAAGTCTTATCATAATAATGAATTTCAAACTTAGTCACACAAGCAAAGGAAGTTCCGGATGTAAAGTTTGCAGAGTTTTGTTAGCACATCTCGTAGACGATTGAAAAAGAAAAAGCGTACAAATGAGTGGACTTCGTTAGATTCAAAAGGCAAAGTCCTCGAGCGTCTTACATGACTTTGTTTTAAGCCCCACCCTATCGTGTTTAAGTGCCCCTCACCGTGGCCTACACTGAAGCCCTTTTATATTTATCCAAGCACAATATTTGCAAAAATAACACTTAGGTACTCGTGTTGTGTTGTGCCTATTTATTCGTTCAAGTGTGGCGTCAACGTGTTGTTAATAATAGCTAAGGCTGGCAACACTTGCAGTTGACAGGCAAAAATGTAATTAGCAAACTTGGAACTTTTTGTTTATCGAGTCCGAATAAACAGTTCAAGTATTGAAGTACTTTGGTAAGTTAATGTATTCCGAGGTTAAGAATATTTTACGAGTTTCCAAGTAATTTCGAACCCCATGAGACTGTAACCTACAGCTCAGCGGTTTCTTAGTTGAAGTTAGTTTCTAGCTGAATATACGTGGTTTAGGATATCTAATAGATAATTAAACGCAAGTTAGCACTAGACGCTCTTAACTTCTTACTATAAAGCTACGATTTTAAGCATTCTATATTTTTAAGACACAAGGACTTTCGCCAGTTTATGGGTAAAGGAAAAACAATAAACTGCAAAAGATCCGCAGATGGCATATTTTTTTTTTGTTTTTTTCAATAGACTTTTTTCAACTCGCGACTATTACGAACTAACAAGGGGTCGTGCTCCACTTCATTTATTTCGGTCTTGTTAAAAATATAGCTCATCGTCATTTTAAAATTAGACGAATTTGTTAAAATACCAAGTTCACCCAATGTAAGCTTCTTATCAGACCCATGCAAGTATACAAAGAGGTAGTCTGTAGGTATCGGTGAGTAGAAGCTATACAGCCAGACGTAATCTGACACAGGTATCTACAGTAAGAGTACTAACATGCACACACACTACAGTTATCTATACATGCGACCTCATAAATTTAATGCTCTCAGTGCGCAGCCGAGAGCCTTGTGTCAAACGTGTGATTGCTGGCAGTGTGTGTAACGTCGAATTCCTTCGCATCCCGACTGTTTTCTCTAAGTGGGTGTAACTTATATGGAGCGAAGGGCACGTGGAATGTGTAATAACATTGCGTCTGGAGCGCGACGGCTATAATCCTCAAATATAGTCTTTTTGTACCTACATCCCTGAGCAGCTCAAGAACGTTTAGACAGCCAATTGAGTAAAGAGGAATTTCCTATTTGTTAATATTGTTTTGTTGTTCCAGTCGAGTAGTCAAAGCTGATATCTATTAGCAGCCATAAAGTTGAACGAGTAGCTTTTGTGTTATACGCCGAACTGGCAATATAGTCTTCAATTTATTGTGCCGACCTTCGTCCTTGAGAGTCGCATTGTATTCCGTTTACGCTTTTCTTTTACGAGTCGAGAAAATCTTCATGCGGTTGGATCATAAAGTGTCGCTAGGCAAAGCGTAAACAGTATCTACTGAAATGAGTAATTGTGTCCAAAGAGTGTTATAGAGAAGTTGTAGTGATGGATTGCAGCTTGCAGCGCATCGCATCGCTCAAACCACGTCTTCACTCCGACCTCCGAAGCCCGAGGTCACCACCAATCAATTACGTCCGGCTAACTACCGCGAGAGCACTGGCGTGATCTCCTCGAGTAGATATAAGACGGATTCGTGAAATGTCTGAAGAACAATAAGATGTATTTGATTAGGATCTAGGACTACAAGCTTGCGAAATAAGCTTTTATGTTTTTATTAAAGTCGAGTTTAGTTCACTAAACCACAAAATTAATATCGTGAAAACTCTTGGGATCCTTTTCATTTTGTGAATTCCAGTCTGTGTATTTCTAAGAGAATACGAGTATTTATTACTCAAGTACGAGTGTTTTACTTAGTACTGCACCTTCCTTAATTAAAACTACGTAAGGTAATTAATCAAGAGCTGTCACTAGAGTGGATTCTTGGCGCTGGTGTTGGATGTACGAGGGAATGTGGTCGTTTTCACAATGAACTTCTGGTTTTGTTGAAGTTGACAAATTAAAAGTTGTCGTCGGGTTCGAATATACCTAGTAGTTTCTTCGTTACCCCACAATATTATAGTACTTTCAAATCCAAAAGTTGCCTGAAGGAGAAAAGAAAACTGGGTAACATAAAAATAAAAATAAATATAGGTCGATAAGTACACGGTATACTTCTACCACCGACCGTACTCAATCGCTCAATCACACTAACTATGTTTCTTCTACAAATTACAATTCACCTTAACGAATAACCAAGTCCGAAACAGAGCTGTCTACGTTCGGCAATCGTAGACAGGTGTACATTCGAAAAGCTTCCAAGCGTAACTGCGTTATGTAGTAATTAACTTGGATTAGGAGTAGTGCGAATCCTAGTAGATTTATTAGTGCGTTCATTTGTGATGTAATTAGTCTCCTCTTAACTTAGCCTACTGCTGAGTACAGCTTTCAAAGACAGAGCTGCCAACTTCTAAAATGGCTGTAATAGATTCCTTGCGAAGCCGAAGGGTTGTTTTGTTCTCTCCGCCATCGCCATATTTTTTTGTTGTGGATCTTTTTTGGGAACGTTCTATTTATGGAGATATTTTGATAGTCGTAAGTTTCAACATTTTCACAAGAATTTAAAATGATTTTTTTTAATGGTATTACTTTGTTTTAAAAACCTCCATGACCCTTTTTTTTCGGATGGGAAATCTTCCAATAACTACCCTCGCTCTGAGCGGAGCAGAGTCCTTCAGACTATCCATGTTCATCTTTTGCCCTTTGTGCAACCCCGGTTACAGTGGCCTTGGCAGGCCCGTCTGTTTCTCCATGACCCCTGTACTATACATTAGCACAATGTGTGGAGTGAGAGAAAAGACATTTCTCACCAATCATTTTTGCATAGACTTTAGCAGAATGTTTGATTGACGGCTTCGAAAAGGGTCCTGTACATGTAGAATGCACCAACGTTCGCGGCAGTTGCAGTCATAAAAAAATGTCCTAATTGATTGGATACTCATACATAAGTATCTCGATCGAGTAGAATAGTTTTGCATATTTTACCTGTCATGATTTTTGGAGTTGAGTATAGTAATTGTAGCTGCGTATCCCCATGGTAGGAGCGGATGGTAATTGCATCGAGGTAGACATTCGCACGACTTGTCTCATTGGCTTTAAATTACCGGTGGAAGTTATCACTACATACGGCAGGTAAAATATCCGGTGCCTAGGCGATGCAGTTGACAAGCTCTCATTATTTAGAATCACTGGACCTCGACACACTTTGTCAGACTCGCGATTGTTACGTTGCATTGGAAATAATTGGGCATATCCTTTGCCAGCCTTTAGTACTCCGTAGGTACTGTTACTGTATAACAGTTTGATTAATTCAGTTTTTCTGCCTGGTCGTTCCATTATTTGCAAGAGCTTCTTTTGAGCTGGAAGACTTTTGGATTCGATCCTCAGGCCGGACAAAGAGTTAGTGGGTTTTCTAACAGGAATTTAAATTCGAGCCTTATTGATGACTCGCCTCCTAATTCGGAATTAAATATAACTGGCGATATGAGTGTGTACTATAAGTTGCTGAACCCTTTGTTTTGTCATTTATATTTGTTTTTTCTGTGACTAGGTGATCCTCGTTAAGTGGAACGAGCCGTACCAGAAGCTTGCATCGTGCGATAGCAGCGGAGTGATATTCGTATGGATCAAGTACGAAGGACGATGGAGCATCGAACTGATCAACGATCGCAGCACCCCCGTCACCCACTTCTCCTGGTCACACGATGGTCGGATGGCACTTATATGTTATCAGGTTTGAAATTGATTTCATTGCATACCGTAATTTAACTGAATGAAAAATATAAAAAGAAACATGAACCTACGTTTTTAATATCTCAACATTTTTGTACTCTGGGTTCAAATGAGTAGAGAGAGTAGAGCGTCCTTTTCTGTACAGATTATACTTATATCTACTACATAAAAGAAAATAAACAATAGTCGATAAAAAAAGAAAACAAATGGGGCTTTTTCAATAGTTGCGTCTTTCGTATTCAAAGTGATTTACTATCTGCTGAGACCGCAGGGATCTTCAGATTTGTTAGAATCGCTTTTTTGATATTGCGGAAAAGGTCCACATTTGGAGTCGAAAAATATTCATATTTGCAATATTGTAAGGTAAAACGAAGGAAACTATCATCCATTATCATTACCATCTATAACCCAGTTCCTAGTGTAAAGTTATGGTGAATATATTTAGGAGACAATTCCAAGCTTAACATACATTATTCTTAATTTAATACATAATTCCTCCTCCTATTAAAATGCCCTCCCTAAACTTCTGAATTGTATTATAAATATGCAAATCACACTTAATTTCTATGTTAAATAGGTATATGTGAGCTAATTGAGGTCATACATGTATCTGTAACCTAAACTGGCCTATTCTGAAACCTTTCAGTGTGAGCTCGTTAGAAAACAATGTTTGGCGGTGTCTTATGTAAGCAAATTGGATGTATTCTGCTGCCCGCGGTAGCCGTTACCATATTTAGAACAAGCTTGCAAAATAAAAACAAGGCTTCGGCAATTGAAGAAAAGATTTTTAGGCACCTATTTGCTGAATATAGTTAACCTGCTTTGAATTTGAATGAGCTACGCATCAGGTTTTGAAATGTTCGTAAAGCTTCAGAATAAGTACTTAGCAAGGCAAGCAGATGCTTTGTTCCAAATATGAACGTTACAACAAAAATAACTTGTCTCATTTGTTCGTCCTGTTTCGCCTCACGTTCGCAGTTGACCGGTTCGGTATCAAAGTACCGACACATCGACAACGTGTCAGTTTAATTCGCCACGTGATGTGCATCCACGTGAATTGGGAGCAAAGCCTCCGTTGGATCAGTCAAAATGTCGCAAGCAATTTGCTAAAAGGCTTCCCCGTGACGCCGAGAGCCGAATGTTACGTGACACCTCTGAACACAAACAAACGTGAAACGTGCTAAGAAAGGTGTGTCGATCTTGCGGGGGCGTGCTTCGATCTTGATATTTCTCGTCATATTGTCTCACAGACTAGACGCAGACAAATACGTCAACGATTTATAGGTACAATACCTAGCGACCGTCTAGAGACTTGGTTGTCGCAAGTTACGTAATGCACCCGTCGACGGGCTGTCAGTACTACCATTAGTCTCCTGCAGATAAGAGAGGTGTATTTGTATTCTAAACAAAACTGACAAACAACGTGTACAGACATCTGATATTGACTTAATTATACCCACGGGGACGGGTTGCTTCTCATTAGATCACGGATTGTTACGTAAATCGGAATGTTACAGCTATAATTTACGTAGAGTTCCTTTTGCCATTGTCCTCAGTAGGTCTATCTACGATAACTAGGACACACAGACCTTGACGGTATAAGTTTTGGCACAGTTCCTCGTCGGGTTCTTTTTATGCTAATATTGGCAGGCGAGCGGGTAGACTCGGGCGACCCAACATGACGGTAACACCCCTTGTATTGATGGGAAAGTTTTGCGGGGTGACAATAAAATTGAGAAATCGGTTAGGAACGATAAACTTTGTAGCGGTTGTGGGTTGTGGGTCCAATCCAATTTATTATAACATCACGGTGATCGAGAACGTCATAAGAGATGAAATCTTTCGGGTTGATTGATAGCCCATTTTCTTCGGTTTACGGGTTTCCTTTATTGTTACATCCTTTCTTACTTATTTTTACGCGATCGAGGAAATATGTTCTGCTTAGATGCCGTAGATTGAAAATAGTACTATGGATATTACGGCATGCTGAGAATGAATGAAAAAAGCATAACGTAGTTATGTGTTGTTTCACGATATTACTATATTTTGTAATACATACATTCGGTAAAATTGCTTAATTAAATAATAATGATTTACTTGGAGTGCTGCCTTCGTTACGTTTTATTACGAATGAAAATGAAACGTTAACAGTAATTACTTAAGTACATACGAGTATATTTCAGTGGAACAAAGAGCTTTTAGAACAATGTGTTGTGTTCTGTTGAGCGTTATTTACACATCGGTTTCACGGTTTAATTTACTCTCAATTTAGAAGTCCTAATAATAAGCAAGCTCTTGTCTGACTAATTGGCGGGTGTAGTGAATACGTAAGTACTAGTTATTTTGTTTATGGTAGAGGCGGAGACTGTACATGACATTATATAATGGTAAACTTTTTCTACTCCCACGATAGCCGTGGGTGTCGGTAGAAAGAGGTTTAATTGTCAGGAAAATTAACAGTTGACCAGATTTAAACACTGCTTTCAATTCCAAATGTCAACTCTTGTGAAATAGTACCTACACTGTGTTTTTAATTAACATAGAATTTAAATTGAGAATTAATAAGCTAAGTGATTTGCTCCCTTCTGCATAACATCACGCTTGTAAACCTTGAGGGGTGAGACGAGAGGTGTGTACTTGTAGCACATCCACATATCGCCAGAAATGTTAAGTTCTATGTAGCAGCCCCCCCTGTTTTATCTTACAAAAATATTTCGTCTGCCTCGTTGTCTAGTGGTCAAAAGTAGAACTGCTGAGAGTCTTGGGTCCAATCCTAGATCAGGCTACATCATTCTGAAGTTCTGAACCTCTCCACATGATAAACCTTCATCAGTAATTTAAAAAAAATATGTATGCGTTCTTTTTTGCAGCTAGCAATAATTTTAAGGGCGGAGGTTCACAACGATGTACTAATTACATAGTAACCGTTTTCGCGTCAGTGTCCCATCCACCTTGTCATGGGGTTTTTCTAACGGGAATTTTGTCAGTAGCAGCTCGGAGTCTGGGATTTGTGCCCGGTTAATATCAAGAGGCTTGCCCTCATCACATAGGATTTAACATAACTAACCCCCATTTGCCGACCCCTTCGGAGACTACGCGCGTGGAGCTGTGTAATGAGGTTGTCCAATAATGAGACAGCTGTGGAATTTTTATTGAATCAAACCTGTTTATCAATAATTGGACTTATTTATGCAAACAGGAACCAATCCACATACGTGCCAGAGTTCATAGATCAAAATGATCTGACAATTTAATGTTTTAGTCTGTGAAAATTGTCTGATGCCTTTCATCTCTACAGGGTTGCTAAAAAGAGCATTTTTTTAGCTTTCTGTATTTCTATCTCAACTCTGGCATGAATGTGGATTGATTCCTTTTTGCATAAATAGGTCCGATTTAGAATTTTCCCTAACTAGATCTTACTAAATGTTTTTCCATAGGACGGGTTCGTATTGGTCGGCTCGGTGGCCGGCCAGCGATACTGGTCGTCGATGTTATCGCTGGACGCACGCATAACGTGCGGCTGTTGGACGCCTGATGACAACCAGGTGTACCTGGGCACCGCCTCCGCGCAGCTCGTGGTCATGGACGTCCATGGGGCTATGGTGTCACAGGTTCGTTGAAAATGTGTTTAATCCTTTTTATTTGATTGATTTTTAGGGTTCCATGCCTCAAAAGGAAAAAACGGTATCCTTATTGCGTCACTTTGTTGTCCGTCTGCCTGTCTGTCAAGACCCTTTATATCGGAAACACGTGGAAATTAAAACCATATACTCAACTCTGTGGTCCCTTTGTGCTGTGAAACAATGAACCCTTTAAGTCTACGCAGTCAAGAGATATGGCTGTTAATGTCGCAAGTTTGTACGGAACCCTCGGTGCGTGAGTCTGACTCGAGGCCGGTATTATTTTTCTGCTCCCCACAACATAGTTGCTGTCATTAGTATATCTTTTGGCTGTCGTAAGATGTTGTCAGTGGCTACTGTATAAGTTTATTTTTTACTCTTGGGTCAGTGATTCGAAAGACTGACAACCAGTTTACCTACCGAACTGCCTACCGAATAAATAAAATGCGTTATGTGGTTATGATTAAATTCGGTTAATATATTTGCCTTTTAATATCTTATATTTCTACGTTGGACACGCGCCGCGAGCCGTCCCGGCTTTGTTTTACTTTTTTCTATTCTAATTGGGTCATTTTTAGGGTTCCGTAGTCAACTAGGAACCCTTATAGTTTCGCCATGTCTGTCTGTCCGTCCGTCCGTCCGTCCGTCCGTCCTCGCTTAATCTCTGTGACCGTTAGCGCTAGAAAGCTGAAATTTGGTACCAATATGTATATCAATCACGCCGACAAAGTGGTAAAATAAAAATTTGAAAAAAATGTTTTATTAGGGTAGCCACCCTATATGTAAAGTGGAAAGTGTTTTTTTTTTAATTTCAACCCTAACGTGTGATATATTGTTAGAAAGGTATTTAAAAATGAATACGGGCTTACTAAGATCATTTTTTGATAATGTCAATAATTTCGGAAATAATCGCTCCAAAAGTAAAAAACAATGTGTCCCCCCCCCCTCTAACTTTTGAACCATAAGTCTAAAAAATATGAAAAAAATTTGAAAAGTACAACTTTATAAGGACTTTCTATGAAAATTATTTTGAACTTGATTGACACAACCGTTTTTGTACAAAAAAGATAAAAAGTTGTACAAAATAATTTCTGGACTAAGTTTGTAGTATAATCGTATATGCAAGCTTTTTTAGGGTTCCGTAGTCAACTAGGAACCCTTATAGTTTCGCCATGTCTGTCTGTCCGTCCGTCCGTCCGTCCGTCCGTCCGTCCTCGCTTAATCTCTGTGACCGTTAGCGCTAGAAAGCTGAAATTTGGTACCAATATGTATATCAATCACGCCGACAAAGTGGTAAAATAAAAAAATGAAAAAAATGTTTTATTAGGATAGCCACCCTATATGTAAAGTGGGAAGTGATTTTTTTTTTAATTTCAACCCTAACGTGTGATATATTGTTGGAAAGGTATTTAAAAATGAATAGGGGTTTACTAAGATCATTTTTTGATAATGTCATTAATTTCGGAAATAATCGCTCCAAAAGTAAAAAACAATGTGTCCCCCCCCCTCTAACTTTTGAACCATAAGTCTAAAAATTATGAAAAAAATCTGAAAAGTAGAACTTTATAAGGACTTTCTATGAAAATTATTTTGAACTTGATTGACACAACAGTTTTTGTACAAAAAAGACAAAAAGTTGTACAAAATAATTTCTGGACTAAGTTTGTAGTATAATCGTATATGCAAGCTTTTTTTGTAACTTTGTTTACATATTTTATTATCCTGAACGTATCTTTTTTCAAACAAAAAAAGAATTATTGAAATTGGTTCTCGCAATCCAAAATTACCACCGAAATTGCACGTCTTTGTATTAATTAGTAACCCAATTCCTCCGAGAGATGGCGCTGTAGGTACTTATTACATTGGATCGGGTATTACCGAATTGTTCGGTTGGCCTCATAGCTGGGAACACTTATTGTGACGGATGGGAAACTACGGAACCCTACACTGAGCGTGTCCCGACACGCTCTTGGCCGGTTTTTTGTAACTGTGTTTACATATTTTATTATCCTGAACGTATCTTTTTTCAAACAAAAAAAGAATTATTGAAATCGGTTGTCGCAATCCAAAATTACCACCGAAATTGCACGTCTTTGTATTAATTAGTAACCCAATTCCTCGAGAGATGGCGCTGTAGGTACTTATTACATTGGATCGGGTATTACCGAATTGTTCGGTTGGCCTCATAACTGGGAACACTTATTGTGACGGACGGGAAACTACGGAACCCTACACTGAGCGTGGCCCGACACGCTCTTGGCCGGTTTTTAAACTTTGCGCAGGTACTTAAACCTTTTTAAATAAGAAATATAATTATTATTTTTGAATGGTTATGATCCTTACTAATATTATAAAAGCGAAAGTGAGTTTGTTTGTTTGTTTGTTACCTCTTTTTTTTTTCTGTTGGGAAATCATCCAATGACTTCCCCCGCTCTGGGCGGAGCGGAGGTCATGTCAGACTTGTACTGACTAAAACCCACCCATGTTTCTTCTTTTGCCCTTTACGTTCCGAGGTCGCGGTATCTCTTTCGAACAACCCGCAACCCCGGCAGGGTTTGTTACCTCTTCATGCTTTAATGGCTAAACCGATTTTAATGAATTTTGGTACAGAGATAGTTGGGAACCAGGAGACGGACATAGGCTAATATTTCCTTGAAAAAAGTGGGATGCGAGGTAGAAAGAGGGAAGAAAAGGGAAAACTTAGCGTTGTTATTACAAATCAATAAGGCGCAAGGGGAACTGTGTTACCCCGAATTTAACGCGAGCGAAGCCGCGGGCAAAAGCTAGTTTACAATAAAGTGGCTTTTTAGGGTTCTGTAGCCAAATGGCTAAAACGGAACGGAACGGAGATTTGGCACCACACTCTTTGAAATTTGGAGGATGTCTTCTATGAACCGCTTCACAAAAGTGATGGCAAATAACGAAAAAAAAATAGGGGTGTCCTTTACATCCACCACCATCCACACTGATGGTTGAAAATAGTTTTTGTATTTAACTGTGGAGTGTATAGACAGGTTGAAAACGAAATCAAGTTTTATAAAACACAGGTCTATACTTACTTGCGGGTAATACGTAATTGCGGGTCGCAGTTAGTTTGGTAAAAATGTTGTTTATATTTTTTTTATGATAATTTTGCTAAGGGAACACATTTACGTGCGCAAAATTTGACAATGACCCGATTACGAAAGTATGTTTATTTTTCCCTTTAATTATAAAGTGCCTGTTAATTCTTAAACAACCATTGAAGTTACATGTATACTACAGTACTTATATGCATTATTCAGTGCACTCATAAAAGGAAGGTGTTTTGGGCAAATGTTTTTTTTTGTAACCATGACTTTAATATTAAGTTAATAACGAATAACTACAGGTTCAACTAGTCGCGGAGGGCGGGATCACTTCCATGGCGTGGTCCTGTGAAAAGTTCAAGATGGAGGAAGGCGAAGAGGGTGGGGAGAACAATGGGGGGCATGTACTGGCCGTAGCGCTCGGTAATGGAGAGATTGTGTTGCTGCGAGGACATGATGATGTCAGCCCCGTGCGCGTCTCCACAGGACTGAGAGGAAACACGCTGGCTATGGAGTGGGCCAACTCTAGGGAGCTCTTGGCTGTTGCTGGCACATTGATTGCAGGTAAGTACTAAATGGCTAGTCTTCTAATCTCAAAATATTTTGTTTTTTACTTTTTTAAATATCGAACTATTATTTTCTCCGCAGTGAAAAACAGAGTAACATTAAGCAATAGTGCTCGAAAGTTCCGAAGGACAACTGGAGTTGTTGTTACCTACTATCTATCAAAATTTCCCCCTATTTGCATCACAATTACGGTTTTAAAACCAAATACTTACCTAACCCTCACCATTTTTACTGTCAATTTTGATACAGGGGAAACAACACTAAGTATATCAGAAGATGAGAATTACTAGATTAGCTTAATTGATCCAAAGTAATCTTTTGTAAGCTACTTTGGCACATTTGAAAACTTAATTTAAACGTTGAGTAAAAAGTGTACCAAATTCGGCCCCACGCTATACGAATCAAAACCATCGACAAACACGCCTACATAGGTAGGTTAGTCGTCACTGCTCACCTTTTTACACGTACGTAGGTAATCACCCACATATCGCCTCCCTGAATACTTTCTATGAACGTGATATTGATAAATTGATGTGTTGAGTGAGCCTTTCTATCGTTTGATAAACGACGCATTCCTTTTGGAGCTACGGTCCGCTTTTCAATATGTTACTATATTTGCGATATTGTGAGTTGTTCAGCTTTGTGTATAGGCAGCCATTTTTATCTATTTAGGTTTATGTTGAAAGTTATGACAGCTATATTTTAATGTGATTAAAAGTCTCGAGAGACTAGCTTCGTGGTTTTCTAATTTACCAAAGTATTAACTTAGAGGAATTCCCAAATTAATTTTAGGCTTTATTGCAATAGCGGAGGGATTCGTGGCTAAATTATAACAGCCGCTCTGGACGTTCTTTAGGCTAAGCCGCGCTTGCCTAGGTTGGTCTGTGGATGGGTCACCACCAGTTATATACCTACCAAGTTTCAGTTAAGCCGTTGGTCCCGACTGTCATTTGTAGATCTTTGACAGTCGTTACAGATAATCACTGTCCGAAACTGACAACCAATGTTACCATCGGGTATCTTATTATCCAGTACTAACTATCTGGGTTGTGGTCAGAAAGGCAGCCACCCCGTCTCCATGTAAAATACTTGTATTCAGCTGCAGCCGGTTAGACTGGAAGCCGACCTCAAAATCCTTACTAATATTTTTTTCACGCCTAAATGGCCAAACCGATTTTGATGAATTTTGGTACAGAGATTGTTGGAACCCCGGAGACTGACATAGGTTTTTTTTTCAAAGTGAGAATAGGGGTAGAAAGAAGAAAGAAAAGGCGAGAGAAATATACTTTTTTTTCGATTATCACGCGAATTAAAGTTAGCGTTAGCCCAAAGTAACTATACCAAGATGATAATTCGCAGGCGGAAGCTAGTAGTTGATAAAAGGCTAAGCCGATAATGTTTGCGATGGCAGTCTCTAGAAAGCATTAGAAACGTGATTAATTGTGGATGATGGATTTCACCATCAACTATTGACAATCTTTGTAACCTTTCTCTCTACTTTATTTAATCGTTTTGACGTTTCCAGAAGCGGACGAGCCGGTGGACTCGCCTCCTTACAAAAACGTAGTCAAGTTCTACTCAGACGTCGGAACTCTCATCTATACCGTCCCTATACCTTACACACAGGTTAGTTCCAAACGATTTTAATAACACAAATCGTTCACAATACCGTATCATCTGTTATTAGGGAACAATGGCGGTCCATTTAAACACAGATAATATATCTTACACACAGTGTTCGACACTCGACAACTTCCCGAGGACTGATATTAAATAAAACAAACTGTTTCCAAAGCAAGTACAAAAAAAATATTTTTATTCAATCACTATATAATCTGAGCGGAGAATCTCGACACCGCGATTCAGAAATATGACAAAATTGTACAACGCCATCTATCGAGCTTAGGGGAAAACTCGCGATCAAACATCCCGCCCACCATGGACAGCTTGTCCAGAACTAGGGTTAAAAATATAACAAAAAAAACTAACTGACCGTCCACCACAAAATACACATAATTTGGTGGGCAGTGAAAACAATAATGGACTGTATGTAAACAACAAAATAACAACTAAACAAATCTTAATGTTAAACTTAAATTGTAACTCAAGCAACAATTATTTATCCTTAACATTAATGAAAATATAAAAACATGAAAGCACCACATATCTATGAGGTGATAGGAAGTACAATTAATTTCGACACAGGTCTCTTAATCATAGAACCTTTACAGCGCAATGTAACCACTCTTGTGATTTTATCCGAGCCAGTATGCTTTTCGGTAATAAGACCGTAAAGCCATCTTGCAGGTGGAAGATCATCTTCCATAACCAACACTACGTCACCCAAGTTCGGTTCTACGGTTTGATGTGCCCATTTGTTCCTTTGGTGGAATTGAACCAGATATTCTCGCGACCACTGGTTGTTTTCCATAACGGTAAGTATTTCGGACACTCTGTTACCTACGAATGTCTTCCAGCGGCTAGGGTGGCTGCTCAACCAGGCGAGCACCACTGTCGAGTCAGTCCAGGCATGTATTTTTTCTTTACAGATACCCAAGGTGTCGGAAACTTCACGCAGAAGTTTTGAGAGCAACAAGGCGCCACATAACTCCAACCGAGGTATGGACACTTGTTTTACAGGAGCCACCTTGGTCTTAGCCGCAACTAGACTAACATGAACTCGACCACTAACATCAATACACCGAACATAGACAGCGGCTGCGTAAGCAACATTGGATGCGTCAGAAAATCCGTGCAACTCTAGCAAGACGTCGAGTTGACTCGTGTGTATCCACCGTGGCAGACGGAAATCCTTCAGATGGTAAAGGTTATTTCTATAATTAAGCCATTCCTTTATCAGGTGATCTGGAAGTGCATCATCCCATTCAGATCCTGCTAGCCATAAGCGTTGAATAAACACCTTAGCTGTTATTATCACCGGCGCAAGCCAGCCAAGAGGGTCAAACAAGCGAGCGATTTCAGAGATAACCTTTCGCTTGGTTATGGGTGTTTCGAGCGGAGAAAGTTGCACAGTGTATCTAAACTCATCCAACCTTCTTTGATACGTTAATCCTAAAATTTTTGTGAGCGTATCCATCTTAAGCTCCATATTGTCCTGCTCAGCAGTACCGTCGTTCATTTTGGTAAACAATTCGTCATTACTGCTGGACCACTTTTGAAGTTTGAAACCCCCACGATCTAACAATTGATTCAGCTGATGATAAACAAGTTCCCCTTCAGCAACAGACTGACAACCGGTCAACAGATCGTCCACGTAGAACGATGTAAGGACTCTGTCTGCCACTTGAGGAAAGTCACTTCCTTCGTCTCGAGCTAATTGCTGTAGAGACCGGACCGCTAGGTATGGCGCAGAGGACGTTCCAAAAGTAACGCGCAATAACCGAATATGACTCAGTTCATCGTTTGGATTGTCACGCCACAAAATGCGCTGATAATCAGCGTCCTCATCTGCAACCTTGACCTGACGGTACATTTTCACGATGTCTGCAACCAAACTTATGGGGTGACAGCGCCACCGCATAATAGTTTGACGCAGATCAGGTTGCAACTTTGGGCCAACCATTAATTCTGTATTTAATGCTATACCATTGTGGCCTAAACAAGAAGCATCGAAGACGACCCTAACCTTGGTCGTGCTTTTATCCTCACGCACCACCGCGTGATGTGGTAAGTAGAGCGCATTCTTACCTAATTCTGTTTGAGGGACAACTTCAGCATGTCCTAGTTGTATATATTCATTTATGACTGCACTATACTGCGTCCTAAATTCCGGTTCCTTCAACAATCTCTTCTCTAAGCTGATGAAGCGCCTACGGGCAATGACCTCTGATCCTCCAAACGTGCAACTGGGCGAATCGGTTTTAAATGGTAGTTTGACAACATACCTCCCGGTCGCATCCCGTTTGGTGGTTTTAGAGTAGAACTCCTCGCATTTTCGTTCTTCTTCAGTTAAGATCACACTATGACCTGAGGGCTCCGACTCCAACTCCCAAAAACTACGCAGCAGGTCATTGACGTCCGCTGACTGCACTACAGTATGGTAACATACTGGCCTAGACATCGATGACGATGGGATTTCGCCAGACAAGATCCAGCCCAACGTAGTCTTCTGAGCGACTGGAGATCCTGTCGGTCCCTTGACTAAACCATCCAATAAAATTTCTCCAACCACGCGTGTACTCAACAGCAAATCAATTTTCCCTGGAGTATCAAAAGTAGGATCAGCTAATTTTAAGGATGAGAACGAAGCCGGTACATGAATGATTTTCTTCTCAGGAAGATGGGATGTGAGCCTATTCAATACATAAGCATCGACAAATAAAATAAAGGTAGGATCTAGACGTGATTGCAATTTGAATCGAACTATCCACTTAGAGGGCATTGAGTTTCCCTCATCATCGCCTAGTCTGAATATGTCGGTGCGAGCAGGTGATTTCCTTAGTCCGAGCAACTGTACTGCAGCCTCTGTGATGAAAGAGACTTGAGAGCCCTGATCCATCAGAGCTCTTAATACAACGGCAGTGCCAGTTCTTGACTCAATGTTGACCAAGGCTGTAGGTAACAGACCGTGGTTGTGAACATCCGCAAAACAACAAACAGGTTTGGCACCGCTCTGACTGGAAGAGGTTGCTGCGTTAGCAGCCGCCACTTTCGTTTCTGCTGAACCATCAACGATTTCCGCCGAGTTGGCAGTTGATTTTGGGTGAAGTAGTGTGTGATGCCTCTTTTTACAAAGGTGACATTTTGTATGCTGACGACAAGTATAGACGGAATGGCCTGTTCCTAGACAGTTGTAACAAAGCTTACTGGCTCGTGCAAACTCCCGACGCTCGTCACAATTTTTCTTAGCAAACGTTTTACAGTGACACAATTTATGATCTCCAGAACATAATACACAACCTTGAGAAGCGACATGAAAAGATTTAGCATTGTTGTCACGAGCACTATTTTGTTTATTTGCTTTAGGATCTAAATATTCTAAGGCTCTAAACCTAGACTCCATAAAAGTTTTGAACTCGTCAAACGTAGGTAAGTCATCATTAGTATTTGAACTAATCCTTAGTTCCCACAATTTACGGGACTCGGTATCTAATTTTTCGGAGCCTAAATATACAACAATTGCATCCCATGAGCTGACATCAATACCAAGACTGCGTAAACCATGTAAACAATCAACCGTCGTGTCTAACAGAATTTTAACATTTGCCGACGATTCCTTAGTAATTGACGATTGATAAACAAGCCGTTTAAGCATACAGTTAGCTAAAAACCTTTTATTATCAAATCGTTTGTTTAGAATTGACCAACACTCATTATAATTAGACGCAGTCACAGGAATATGTCGAAGCAACTGTTCTGCTTCCCCTGAGAGATGACTTTTTAAATAATAGAGTTTTTGAACTTCATCCAGTGTTTCATTTTTATGAATTAGTGACGTAAATAAATCGCGGAACGTTACCCATTCCGAATAGAGCCCCGCAAACGTAGGTAAACTAATTTGTGGTAATTTCACATTTGAACTATTTTGATTAGAATGTTTATTTTCACTAGAACTTTTGCGCGAACTACTTTGAAGTAAGAGTTCTTTTAATTCAGACTTATAAGTTATGTACAACTCTTCAGTAACTTCATAAGTTTCTGCCGTAAAATAAACAATCTTTTTTAATTCCTCGTCGGTTGCCTTTTCTATGATGCTCCTATGCGTTTCAACCAACGACCATACAGCCCGTAGACACCTAATAACAGGCGACCGATGTCTGTCAACACATCTGGCTAATAAATCATATACAAGTCGCCACTCAACAATTTCGAATTAGTTTCGACCACTTCTGTGATCCGTAAACACTTCCGCGTTACCGTATAAAATAAGTCAAGAACAAAATATTATAATGGCCCCTTGTACAATACGTTGGTGTGTTAAAAACAGTCAAAATTCGAGTTTCCGAAAAAATGGTATAACATTTCATCGGTAAGTTAATAATTGCTTAATCATAATTAAACTAATTTTTTGATATTATTTATCGGAGTTCATCATAAACTGGTCATAGCTACAGGTGACAGAGACAGGTCTCTTTCTTTTGAAAGTACTTAGAAAGTGACAGCAATAGTGGGAGGGTACTTAGGCAAAAAGTTAAAGATGTACCAAAACTATTATCGAAATTCGTTATCGATAAATCATAAATCCTACATTATGTTATTTTCTACACCAGTTTTTTTTTTACAAAGGCCAAATTAGTAGTCGTTACATAGTACCTTTTGTAATGGGTAATAATTTTAGTGTACTTGTAATGACGTTCTCAAAGTACCTTATTAATTTGAATTCACAATTTTTTTTCATGATTACCTGTCAAAATATTGTTCATATATGAATTTTTTCGATTTGATTCGGTTTTGTTTCGGTTTTTAAATCGGAATAAAAAATAATAATAATTATAAACATTTTGATTACAAGTATGGAAAGTATCGATATCTTCGTGTTTTATTTGTAACTTGTCCCATCCCTAACTCTTTCCTATGACCTTGGTAGGGCCAATCAGAATGCAGCACCCCGCTTCCTCATACCTCGGCTAGTTGACAGAATTGGTTTGGAACAAATTATCAAACATTAGGCGTCTACGGGCTGTATGGTCGTTGGTTTCAACAAATTGTTTCCACTGTACCTCCAATGATTCTACTCTCGTTTCAATGTAACTTTGTGTAAGCCGATCCTTAGGTGATTTTTTAAAGTTAATTCTAGCTTTTTCTATGATTAATTTGTTATTTAATAGCAATTTGCCTAAGGACTCCATTGTATAAAGCTACAGTTTTTATTTAAATAATGAAATCAATTGAATGCAACAGACGAAAAATCAAAGTCAATAAACAAAAATCGGTAAATTTTTACAAGTGTTTAGAACATATTTGACTTTAGACAGAATCGGGCATAGATTTCCCGTCACAACACTTTATCACTGATTATTCTAAGTCTAAACTACTACTAACTCTTAAAAGTCTTAAACACTTGCCGTCTTATTACAAAAGTTTGAGTTAGTACTGGTTTAAACCTGGACTAAATAGTCTAGGATTGTTACGGTATTAAAGTTAGTACCAGGCTTAAAATGTGTTCATATTACAAATCAAAGACTAAACGAAGACCAGTTAGTCCAAAGATCATCCATGGTTTAAATAATAAACACAGATAAAAAAATAAAAAAGGGCAATCATTCGTTCTTTTACACTGGTTTCATTCAATATGACATTCCGTTTTTTCTAATGTTGGTTTTAACTACATAATTTAAATGCATAATAACTCTTTATTCGTAACAAAGAAATCATTTTAATTCTTTGTCCAAGTTCCAACCTCTTGAACGAGCGCAACAAACACACACATCGCGTTTTTTTATCAAGTTTTATTTTATATCAACGGACGTGAAACGGAGTACAGCTTCGCGGCGCGTAATTTGAGATGCGAATGTGACGATCCAACCAAATATTTATGTTATTGCTTTGCATTCTCTAATAAACAGTTCTTTATTCATTGTTCCTAATGTTGTACTGTATTGCTGCTGTGGTTCTGTGCGAGAAGTTTTGTGTGGCCAAATTGAGAAAAGATAATTCAGGAAAAAAATGGAACAACAAAAAAATAGGGGTGAAAATTGGAGTCCTGAAGAAAAAGTTAATAAAACATCGAAATATTGTATAGTGGGCAGTTATTTGTATTATCCCTATTTCGATAAAGATTAACATGAATCTACTTAATACAATAGGAAATACTACGGTAACTGATTAGTCAGTCAGCTCATATTATCGAGGACAAATCTACAAAAACTTCGGTAAATATTTTGAAAAAAAAAGAGTGGAAGAATTTATGAAACAAGTAAGTACTAATCGCTTTTACTAGTGTACAACTACTTATGATATTTGTATCTAAAATCTTCGTCACTCAATTCAAATGGATTTCCACGATGACGACGTATCACAGATCGACGAGAAGTCTCAAGCATCTCCATATCTTCTAAGTCCATCAAGTCAATCATATTAATATCCATTTTTCAACGATATAAAAACAATAAACACAGAAAACTAAAGCCACGATAACCTCAACTTTTTGTAGAAATTGACATTTGACTATAGTACCAAAGTTAGACCATGGTTAATCTAGGGGTCTCGCGGGTTTATCTTTAGTACCATAGATAGTACAAGGACTAGTGATAAACTTCATTTTATAATAACGTTTTCTTTAGTCCATGGTTTAAACCTGGAACTAATCCCAGTACTATATTTAGTCCGCGTTTTGGAATAAGACGGTTGAAGTTTGCACTTTAAAATTCACTGAGAACTGTTCAAGTCTACCAAATAATAAACACTGGGATAACTCACAGTTTTGTCTGCCAAACCTCTCCAAACACGTTGCTACTGCGAGTTCGTTGTCGTCACTGCTGGTACTGCTGCGAGTGTATCGTCACGGTCTGTGACGACACTCTTGATGACGTTGCTGATGTCTCGTCGCTCTTAGGGCAGTGTTGTCGCCGTTGCCGTATGAAGTGCGTTGATACTGGTGGCGCCCCCTGGCGGAGCCGGCTGCAAGCCTCGTTGCTGCGCTGCTGAACACCGCTGAATCACCACACACCGGGGATTTACAGGCACTTCAGGGCGATCCACCACTGGTTTCTATGCCTCACCAGACGTCACTTCACTTGTGGACACGATTTCACTATTCGCGATCCGACTCGATAGGACCAAAATGTTCGACACTCGACAACTTCCCGAGGACTGATATTAAATAAAACAAACTGTTTCCAAAGCAAGTACAAAAAAAATATTTTTATTCAATCACTATATAATCTGAGCGGAGAATCTCGACACCGCGATTCAGAAATATGACAAAATTGTACAACGCCATCTATCGAGCTTAGGGGAAAACTCGCGATCAAACACACAGTATTTGGATGGACAGAAATAACTTAGTTTTTTTACCATAGAAAATGTCTATTAGTACCTATCTATGTATTTATTTATTTTTTATTTATTTAACTATTTATGTACACACAGTAAACTAGACAGGATAAAAACATTTAAGATTTGAGTACAAAGGTCATGTCTGTATCTGTGATTACGATTTCCTCGGTGATTATGAAAGCTTTTTTTCAGCCGTCAAGATAAAAATTGTAAAATCCGGACGGTAAGAAACGACTTACTTTTTACCAATAGGCTAGTTGACTATTTTTGAAAACATTTTTAATATGCTAACAAAAAATATATTTACTTTAAAAGGTACAGTAATACACCTTTCAAATTAACTTGGAAATCTAAGTTTGCTTTATCTTTGAATTAATATTGAGTATTGTTTATGAATAAATTATTTTTGAATTTATCCTTTGCCTTGTAGGATAGTTCTGGGCTGGTATTATTTATTTAAATAAAGAGTCCTTTAATAAATTCCAACTCACTTATTTACTCATAACTTAGGGGTAAATAGTTCACCCCCACTATTAACTTAGGAACTTTGAATGGTTTGCCACGTTCGGACAAGAGCAAAAAGCGGTGCCTTTCAAGATTAAATCTTATGTACAGACGACGGCAGGTCAAGCTATACTAAACTATTATAACTTGATCTCTCGACTACGAATCGCACACCGTAGTAGAGAGATCAGGTTAAAATGGTTTTGTGTAGGTTAATGTGCTGTCTGTACATACGATCATATGCTAGCTCTTAGCTGAGTTAGCAAAGTTTCAGGTCAGGTCTGCTCCATAAGGCGCTGCGTCAACGTGGACACTTTTGTATATTAAGTTCGTACACAAGACACAAAAGGCGTAGTGCCTTATGCAGGCAATACAAGCTCTGTGGACACAGTGTGTGGTCCTGTTATTTCGGCACGTATCGTGTGCAGGGCGTGGTCCGCGCGCTGACGTGGGGCCACTGCGCGCGGCGCCTGTTCGTGTCGGCGGGCGGCGCGGTGTGCACGGCGCGCGTGTGGCGCGTGGTGGCGCCGCTGCAGCTGCTGGCGCGCGTGCGGGCGGCGCAGGCGCTGCGGGACCCGCGCCTGGCGCCGCGCCTGCCGCTGCCGCCGCGCCTGCAGCCTGCGCTTGCTAACCTCTTCGCACATACCATACGGGTAAGCGCGTACTGACAGTTTAGAATGTATTTATATCTGCATTAGAATACCAAAGTTCTTACTTAGCTTAAAATGTTTCTAATGAACATCATTTTTACTCTTGTGGTCTACCACTTTTATAGTGGGATGCATAAGACTGTTAATGCATGAATTCATGAGCTATAGGGGTCCCATAACTGTGTAGACACGGATTTCCCAACGCATTTACTATTTACAGTGCAACGTCCCCGAAACAAACGAACTCCGGCTGTTCGTGTCCCGCCCGCCCGCAGCCGGCGGTCGCCTGCACTGCACCATGCTGCGGCACGACGACGAGGAGGCCGGCGCCTACACCCTGTATCTAGAGCACCTCGGCGGGCTAGTGCCACTGCTCAAGGGACGCAGGACTAGCAAGATCAGGCCAGAGTTCGTCATCTTCGACCCTCAGGCTGAAGGTATGTGGGTTATCGCCGAGGTGTTAATTTCGCCACTTCTTTTCCCCAGCTACAGCACTTGAAATTGGCAAAAGGTTGTTTTTGGGGGACTCATCTTATGTAACATTAGCGTTCAGAAAGTTAGGCTTTGCTTAATTAGAATAAATCTGTTATGATTTTGTTTTTTATTTTAGCGATAACCCCTCGTTTTTGTTTTAGGGAATGTTTTGCTAGGTTTTGGAAATAGAATTGGGTAATTTGGTACTAATACCTCTAGATTAAAATGTTTTCCAACGTCTCTAGCGGAGCAGGTATCCAGCAACGTAGTGGTGCGTGCGAGCAGTAGTAGCAGCAGCAGCGGCGCGGGCAGCTCGTCCAGTGGCGGCGCCGCCTCGCCCCGCACGCCGCGCCACACGTCGCACGCCGCGCACACGTCGTCCTCTGACACCGAGCGGGAGGAAGGTACGTGCCAGTAGTAGCAGCAGCAGCGGCGCGGGCAGCTCGTCCAGTGGCGGCGCCGCCTCGCCCCGCACGCCGCGCCACACGTCGCACGCCGCGCACACGTCGTCCTCTGACACCGAGCGGGAGGAAGGTACGTGCCAGTAGTAGCAGCAGCAGCGGCGCGGGCAGCTCGTCCAGTGGCGGCGCCGCCTCGCCCCGCACGCCGCGCCACACGTCGCACGCCGCGCACACGTCGTCCTCTGACACCGAGCGGGAGGAAGGTACGTGCCAGTAGTAGCAGCAGCAGCGGCGCGGGCAGCTCGTCCAGTGGCGGCGCCGCCTCGCCCCGCACGCCGCGCCACACGTCGCACGCCGCGCACACGTCGTTCTCTGACACCGAGCGGGAGGAAGGTACGTGCCAGTAGTAGCAGCAGCAGCGGCGCGGGCAGTAGTAATTAATGTACTGCTAGGGGATATATGTATGGATAAACGGATGTTTATGGGTGTGAAATCTTCATTGAAGAAGGTCGTAGGTGCGGCTGACTTGTTTTCATGCTATAGCTTTGTGAGCTTGTTACTGAACTTCTAACCGCGATTGTAAGTCCTATTTAGGCAGGCAACTCACTGCGTGGAATTTGTCGTAAAGGAATACATCAAACAACTTACAAAGCTAGGAATGCAACACCGTCGGAGCGTATGTAAAAGAAAACAACGTTACATACGTATGTAACGAAAGAAGAAGTTATTACTTCTTCAATCTTTTGGGCATTTTCTTTATTTCCCATGAAGATCTCACATCCAGAATAAGAAGCATCTTATGTCTATTTGTATGTGAAATTTCACTCCATTCCATTTAACCGGTTTGAAAAGAATACATGTAAATGAAAAATGAATAGTTAATTTAACATCAGGTTGTTCCGGGTCACCGCGGCTGCAGCGCCGCCGCCGCGCGCGGGACAGACGAAAGGTACGAAGCTCCAGTGAGAAGGACGAACCGCCCGACGAACTGGCTTATATTGACTCGTTGCCAGAGGTATGCTAACACTACTGATAAGTAGATGGGACACTTAGATTTGTCATATTATGTTCTAAATTTCTTTTTTATGATAGAAACAGTCGTAAGCACTAAAAAGCAACTTTAAAAAATGATTTTTCTATTACTGTATTGATTGTAATTTGATACTGTTTTAAATGTAATATTTTCGAACTTGCATTTACGACAAAATTATAGTTGTTATCTTTAGTGCTCGCGACTGTGCCATAGTTGTTGATGAAAACGTACCTGTGATCATTTTCAACACTTTCATCAATAATGGGTAGTTTATATTTCAAATTATCTTTTTTCACACAAATTCTTGTTGCAGGACGTACGTTTAGTAGAAGTAACATCTAACATATGGGGAACTAAATTTAAAATGCATGGTTTAGCTAAAAACGTTCCCGCCAATCTCGGCCAGGTCACGTATAAGACCTCCTTGCTTCATCTTCAGCCAAGGCAGATGACGCTCATGATCACAGAACTCAGGGATGACTACCCTGTCGGTCCAGACCCTACATTCAACCCTAACATTTTCTCCGAAGATGAAGAAGAGGTCTTTCAGTCCAATGACTCCAACGATTCCCCGTCGCACACTAACAATAATAATATCAGAAGGAAGCTAACTCTAAACGAACGAATGAACAACACTAATAACACCAATCAGAATGAGAGTTACACTGCTAATAATAATAATCAGAGCAGTCCGTCGCTTGCGAGGGCGGAGTCTTACGAAGAATTTCCTTATATTGATACCAATGACACGATGAATAATGTCCCTGAGAGCGTCTACTCGACGCCAGTCAGACACGCCACGCAGCCTTCTGAAAGGAGGGTTAATAACCCGGCCGGGGTGCCCAACCGACACGCTATATCACCGCTGAGGTGCGAGAGCTCAGTACCAACTCTACAATCGCCAAAGAATGCCGTCGCGCCAACTGACATCATATTCGAGAGACCCTCGCCCCAGACCGTAACATGCGGGGGGCGGGGGGACTTCTGCGGAGGCAGAACTGACTACAGTGTTCGCGGAGACAACGTGTCCCTTAAAGGAAACATATCCAACTTAGAACAACAGTCATTCAACCTGAATCTAAGCCTTGAACCGAGCCGACAAGTGACGATCAAAAAGTGTGATAATCACGTGACAGACAATTGTCTTTCAAAGCTACGTAAAAATATCTGCAGTCGTGGTGAATCAGCTTCCTTTGAAATGAACACGAGGATTCTAAAGTCTCTTTGCAACAAGAACTATGAACATGAAGTGCATCCCGACGCTTTGACCAAGCGCGGTGAAACGATCAAGCATTTACAGAAGAGTGAGGACTTGAAATTTATTGATGAGGAGACTCCGGTTGATACTACCATAAGTAATTTGACTGATAAGGCTCGAGAGGTTGCCGGTAAGGTACAGAGGACTACCACCGTAGTACCCATTAGCCCTGTGTGTGCCACCGTCCCTGTTTACGACACGATGACTCGTAGTTGCAGTGTAGGGTACCTTGATCTAGTAGACCCTCAGGTTCTACACGCTCAGGTGAGTTTAACCGCCCTTCGCGGGGAACCACCCAGGAGGCTTGTGCTTGTAAATAATAAGCGTCACAGGCGGAACAGGCGCCACGTCCGCGCAAGTGACTCTAAACAGTCAGAGTGCACCAAAACGCCCAGCCTACGACGCTGCGGCAAGTCCAGGAGCCTCGACTCAAGTGAGATGTCGCTGACCGTAGACAAGAGCAAACGGATGTCGCGGGTGGATTCCGTGTCACCGAAAACAGACGTGACGTCAGCGAATTCCAGCAGTAGATGCAATAGTACAGGAGGGGAAGATAACAGCGGCACGTCAGCGTCGGAGGGCTCGCGGCGGCGGCGCGACTACCCCGTGTGCACCGCGTGCCGCCTCGTGTCGCCCTACGACCGGCGCGACGTGGACGCGCGCACGTACGTGTGCGTGGCCTGCAGCTCGCGCCAGGCCCCGCCCCCCACGTCCGCACCCGCCCCGCCCCCCGCGCGACTGCACACCGACAGCGACTCCGACTACAGCAAGTATTACAGTTAGTACGATAAGTAGATGCTTTCCTTCACCCGCCGTCGCCCATTCCACCCTCGGCGGCGCCGCACCGCTCGTTCCAGGATCTCGGGTAACGTTCCGACGGCTTCTATCCCCGGCTGCACCCCTATTTCGACTAAAGGTAGATGTTAATTCTAGTTCGGAGTTCACCAGTTGGTACACGGTCGCTAACTCCCGCTCGGCTCGCACGGCCCCTTGACGCGCCACTCTCAGGGCTTGACACGCAACACTTACCGCTTCTCCTCCGGTAGCCGCCCGCTTCTCTATAGAACGCATGAAGCTTGTCTAGGACGGCACGACTCGGCATGGACACAGGTAGAGAGAGACTAACCTTCGGCCTCTGCTGCAGAAGATATAATATGTGTTTCGTGTACAGGTTCGTTGGAGCAGTTGGCTTTGCGTTTACTGGCGTCTCGGTCGTCGCGTCGTGATAAGGATAAGGCGAGTAGTGCGAGCTCTGCGGCGCGGGAGTGCAGCTCGGCGCCGGCGTCACCGCGGCCGCGTCCCGCGCGGGATCACCCCGCCACGGCGGCGCCCGACTCGCCCGCGCCGCGCACTCCACCGCGCAGGCACCGGTATTCATCGGCTTCGCCAATAAGGTCGGTTAGCTCTACTGTTAATAATTTGCTAGTAATTTTTAGTTACAAGTCGAATAAAACAGTACCTACATTACTGCAATAGCCAGCAAAAGAGGCATTGATGAACGAACGTATTAATGTGGGCCGAAGCATACATACGTAAGTCCATATATGCCTAGTCGTGGCGTGTGTGGTTGTGATTTTGTATTTTTCTCAAATAATGCGCGGAAATTAAAACTAAGTAGTACCTCGACAGAAATTTTTATTTGAAATGTATATCAACTAACAACAATATTATTCACGTGCAATTGTTCATTTTTTTCGTTTTGATAAACAGTTTTCTCTGTATAAGTCAGTTCGAAATTTAAATACTTTACTTATATAATACTTATATAACCTCTCTATAAGTTACCTGCTTGGTTGTCACGTTTCGGAGTAAAAGAAAGTTCAATTTTAAATTACACGACAGATATGAGTTTACATCGTAATTTATTTGGCCGCTAAACAAGACAAATATGCATGTTTGAGAAATATAGATTAATTTCAAATGAACAAATATATTCTGACATGACAATATTATCTCTTAATATTCTCAACACATCTTTTTCAACATTTTGATAAGAGACAACGAACAGGTGCACTATACCCTGACTTTCAAAAAGCATTCAATAAAGTGGATCATCGATAAAAGCTCAATAAAATCACGCACAATGGTATAAAAAGGGATCCTCTGCGTTAGTTTGCCACTAATATGACCAATAAGACCCAAAAGGTTGTGGCCAGCCATGACTTCGAGTCTAGCTATTTTTAAGTTTCATGGGTACTCCCTCAAGGCTCACTTTTAGGACCATTATTGTTTTTATCCATAGGTTCCATAGGTTATACACAAACACACTGTATCATTATTTTTGGACTAGGTAAGGACTTGCATGATATATCGCGCATGTTTTTTTGTTTATTTTATATTACAAAATATTGTTTATCTTTTAACATATTTTTCATTAATTTAGCCCTGCTAAAGTGAACGATGGCTAACAGTTTGTTTTATAATATAGTACAAACTATCACGCCTGTAATCCTCGAAGGGTTAGTCAGAGGTGTACCTTGTATAAGGAAATTGCGCCAATAAAGTTACAAGCACTATTTGCGAGCATTTTGCCATCAAGCAGGCACATATCCAGACTCCGAGGTAGTTACTGAGAAATTCCTGATATTAAAACCCAATAAAACTTTGTCCGACCCGGAAAACGAATCCTTGAGTCGCGTTATCGACCAATCAACGAACGTGAACCTGTCTTGTATTAAATGTATACCTATACATGTTCCAGGCAACTTTTGAACTCGCCGCTCCTGAATCGAAGAAGAAACAAGAAGCCGTCCGAGAGTTCCGACGACGAATATTCCACCGGTGGAGGGTACAGTGAGGTGAACGGCAGGAACTATAGAGATCTGGAGAGTTTCCAGAAGGCACAACTCAGGAATAAGGTGATTCTCAAAGTACACTTGATCACAGATTACTAAATAGCTACTACGTAGCAGATACATCACTCCAATACAAAAAGGAAAATACCTACGCTATAATAGCCTACAAAATCATAATAATAAGACCAGCTGTTTGCAGTCAAAAGAAATGCACCATAAGTACGCACAAAGAGAGTTGAGATTGTATTGCCCGCCGCGCGACCAACGTGCGGGCGCGTCATCGAGCGAATGTGCTAGGATTGAACGTATGATGAATTAATGATAATGATAATAAAACGAATGTTGTAGAATCAAATATGTTTCAGTTTAATAAAATGACTGATATTTTCTTTTCCTTCCCTGAATTCACGATTATTAAATTTTATTGTGGAAAATATTCTAAACCGCGTAAATAATTATAATAAACTAGCTTTTGCCCGCGGCTTCGCCCGCGCTAAATTTGGGGTAACACAGTTCTCCTTGCGCCTTATTGATTTGTAGTAGCAACGCTAAGTTTTCCCTTTTCTTCCCTCTTTCTCCCTAACATCCCACTTTCTTAAAATAAAAATTAGCCTATGTCCGTCTCCTGGTTCCCAACTATCTATGTACCAAAATTCATCACAATCGGTTTAGCCATTAAAGCGTGAAGAGGTAACAAACAAACAAACAACTCACTTTCGCTTTTATAATATTAGTAAGGATAATCGAAAGGGAAACAGGAGCAAAGTGTAGGAAATCAATCAATTTCAAAATTTTCAAGATGGTACTGCCAGGCCGATCCATTATTACGTTGTCAAAATTATTTAAAAAAGTTTCTTCTAATTCTTCAATATAATTACATAACATTAATAACACCCATATACTGCACAAAAATTACGTGGTTTCGGCATTTTGAAACTCAGCGCGGTAATCGTGACGTGCGAGCACTCGAAAACAGGCGTGCGACACCCCACTGTCAGTTGTATCGCCGGCGATACACGAAGCGGTAGGCATAAAACGCGTGGCCTTGAGCGAGTGACGGACGCCTGACTTGATTTTAGTTAATACAGCAAAAAACTATAACACTATACAAAGTTTTAAAGGAAACCTTGCTAGTTGAAAACTTCACGTGTTACCCCAAATTTAATTCGACCGAAGCCGCGGGCAAAAGCTAGTAAGTATTCAATAAATTGACCCAAGCTATGTTAATGCTAACTTCGATATTTATATAGTCTTTTGCTTATTCGTTCAGATAGCGTTGTATATGTATCGTCACTGGGTTTGCTTGTTTGAAAAGTTACTTTTTTTGTTTTTTATACCTATTTGTTTATTTTCTGTGTTATCATTTATAGATATCTAATTCTTCTGATGGCAATTCAATATATATGCTAATTTTATCGGTCTATAGATATATTAGCTTACAAAACTATTGTTATCAACTATTGTCGTAAAAGTCAAACAACTTAGGTACCTATTTCTCTAAATTGAATAAGGTTACACAAATTTAAGACTAGGTTGTTATTGTCATGTGATTCGCTTTGCAATTTTGCAAGCTCGGCGGCCGTTTTCTGCGCAGCTGTAAGTTCTGCGAAATCAATCGTCTTGGGACACGATATTTACATACGAAGTTTTTTAAAGAGATTTATGAAGTTTGCTAAAGAGATTTCATCCTTATTGACTCTAACGATCGATGCAAAAAAGTACAGGTTGCAACTTTTACAGATTTTAGTCGGTTCGATTACCGTATGCGGCAAGCGAATTAAAAAAAAATCTTTGAATGCCGTTTTCTTTCTTTTCAAAAATGAAGGAATGTTTTCTTTGAGTAAAATTAACCATCTTAATTATTAAGAGTACTTCCCCTACAGGTGGCATTACAAAATTCCACCCTGTATACGGGCACCCGACAAGCAAAGCAACACCTACCTGGTCGGAGGATCCTCCCTTTTCTATAGATTGATGATGGAGTACCTACTTTACACCCTGTTCGCCATACCTCTAAACGATAATAAGACTGCATTCTTTAGGCCTTCTTTACATTGCTCAAAGTTTTTTTCGGCTATCGCTGTCCAGTTAATTTTAGTTTTAACTTTTCTAATTTCCTAAATACTTGTTTAATTCTGTTTGATGATCAGCTGAGTGAGGTATACTTGCTCTATTAAATCTTAACATTCCTAAAAATCATCTAAATTCCTCAATTGTTTCCGGTTTGGGAAAATCTTTAAGTAATAGCTTTAACCTCTATACTTCATTATCCTAAAAATTCTAATTTTTGCTTACCGAAACTACACTTGGAAATATCAATAGTTGTACCGTATTCATTTAATCTTTCAAATACTTTCTCTAAGTTCTGCACCGCCGCCGCCAACAAGAACAAGTGTAGCCGCCAAATTGAATTTAAAAGTTAATGTCTACTGTTCTCTGGTTCATATAATCCCAGCTTGCTCGAGGACACATCTAGTTTATTATTATATATGCACACGTTTTTTACACCTTTATTTAACCTCGCATTTTGCTGAACAGCCTATTTGGCACATTTCTGCTTTTCTTTTCTCTGTGTATCTCCTGTTTCTATCATGGAGAATATTACTTAGTTGATGTAAATGAAAAAAAAAATCTTTCTTTTCCAGCTAAAGCGCGCCGGCGGTGTAGTAACAGCCACCGGTTCCACCAGCGACAGTCGCAGCAGCAGCAGCTCCCGCCGCCAGCTCATCATGCACAACAAGGCGCCAATGTGGAACGAGAACAGCCAGGTGTACCAGCTCGACTTCGGCGGCAGGGTCACACAGGAGTCCGCCAAGAACTTCCAGATAGAATATCATGGAAAACAGGTACGTCTTTCTTGTTTTGGTAAATATTTATGTAATATCTATATAATATCACGTATATTTAAATGGATATTTTGTTTTCTTTGGTCGTTGTGAATCACGAACGCTCGTCATATGACTTTTGTAAACATTGTCATAAATTGTTACAATTGACATGCGTTTATACAATGAAACAACGTAATATTGTTGCCGAAACTCGAGTGCTGCAAGACTATGAAGTGACACTAGTTCCTACATTAACATTGTTGAGCAATCATCGTTTACCAGTCGCTGTGGTCACGAAATTAAATTGGCTAATATCGAATAATTTATCAATATTCTGCGGTAAAATAATGAAAATTGAAGCCAAAGATCCAAGCTTCAAATTATAAAATATACTAACAAAAAATATTGTGAATTCCTCAGGTAATGCAATTTGGACGCATTGACGGCAACGCCTACACTCTGGACTTTCAGTACCCATTCTCAGCGCTGCAAGCCTTCGCAGTTGCTCTCGCCAATGTCACTCAACGTCTGAAGTAAACTCCATCCTAACTTTTGATGACCGCGCGGTTCTTATTGCCAAGCGGTTTTTATAGCCATGCGGTTTTTTATAGCCGGGCTGATTAGAGGGTACCTACTGGGACGCGATACACGGATAATGTTTACATAACTTAGGGCATTTTCCAATTTGATCAAAAATTGTATAATACAAATTCATTCAATTCTTGATCAGAATACAATTTGTATTCTGCCCTAAAGTCCTAAACAACAGTATTTTGTGGTTTTGCCGTTTATAACGCACGCATAGTTTTGTGTTAAATGTTTGTTTGTTCTATGGTGATGGCAATTTTAACGGACATAAAAAAGACAGATTGTCTGTCGTCTGCATTAGGCAACATAGTCACAACCAGTGTTTATACTTTCTCATGAATGTTCAGAGTTTGTGTTCGCGAGTAATATCCTCCGTCGGTGTACTCATTAGGTAGCAGTCGAAACATTGCCCGATATAAGCTTTTTACACACACTGTCATAGTTAACGCGTAATGATCAGCGAACTTGCCCATATATTAATATTTTTTACACAAGCGTAGATAGGATAACTTTGTAAAGATTTCAAATTCACCGTCTCAATGCCGACACGCGAACAATAAATCGGATTCATTGGGACCACTGACACGGTCAGCATATATTTATGTCTTTTAATTTATAATCCCCTTAGGGACTGAAACAAATATTTTTAGGTAAAAATATTGTATATTTTCACTTGAACCTACATGCAAACATTAACCAATCCATACACATGCCATAATTGAGATAAGGATACAGATAGCTTCAAAAAGGCACCTTTTGACCGAATAAAACGTTTTACTCGGTTTTTTGTTAGATTATTTTGATCCTTATGGGAACAAAGAGCATTTTTTAAGCTTTCTGTATTCCGATTTCGACTGTGGCACGTATGGATTGATTCCTATTTGCATGCAAGTAGGTCCACTTATGAAATCATTCTGACTTGATGTATTGGCCTATAGTCAACAGTTACCACGACCTCATGATGTTGTCGATCAGTTCTAAACACAGTGGTTAATTATAATTTTCCACAGGGTTATATTAAATTTAATACACAAACAATAACAGTAATTCTGTAGTACCCGTATGTTATGATTGGATACTGATGAATATTGTGTTTTAAATTACCAGTCATACGGCCTAGGTATGTCACGCATATGCAAATAGGTTTGTCCATCACTTGATATTGAAATTAAAAATCTAGTAAATAATGTGCGTGTTACCACGTTCTGAATAGGTCAATGAACATTGTTGTAATGTGTGTTATCTATAAAATAAAATGTTGTTGTCATTGTATAATTACTATTGCATTTATAAACATGTTCTAGATGTTTTATAGTTTTGGTAATGAAAAGATTCCCACTCTTCATTTTCTTTGAGGCTGATGAGATGAACTGATTTATTGACTCGTAATATCTGTGTAAAAAGTTATAAATAAGTGCATACCTAGCAATTAGTATGGATAAGATAATTATGTAAACTGCACTTATGTTTTTTACTTTAATCAAACTTACATATCTATGGTTAATTATTACTAGATTGTTAGAAGTGTTATTGTCCTTGTTTCTCACAGATTCTTTTTGAAGACTGCACATCGTAAATATATTTTGATACCAGTTTTATTAATTACTGTGTCGTCTAATTTAGTAAATCTTAATGTTAAGTAATGTTAAATAAGCCAAGTTAGATTTGTTTCTGTTGCTCAAGAAGTTTGGGTTATTGAATGTTGTGGTGTTTGCATAAATAGATATGAAATAACAAGTATTATTATAACCGATGTCGTCTCCTCACCTCCTTCTTAATTACATTGTTTCTAACAAGTAATTTTTTATATCGTGCAGTTCAATCTCACAGAAAAATACTTGAGTATGGATAAGTGGGTGTGAGTCTATGCCCTTAACATCGGCCCTGCGCGGTGCTGGTCTCGCCTTAGGATGTTGAGTGGACGGCATCATTTACTGTTAGTTTTTTCTGTATTGTTAGTGAGGACGAATGTAATTATTATATATCGATTGATCTATGTGACGTTTTGTTATTTACAATCGTTTATACTGCGTATTATGTCAAGTCCGTTTTATTAGCGAGCAGCACGGAACACTAGGGTTGTCCCGCGCTTTGTTTTATTGAGCTGCCATTTATGATAGTTGTCCCATCGCTTTTTTTTAATATTTCACTTGTCCGTTGTACATACCTACTTTAGTGACAAAGTGTAAATAAAATATTCTCCAAGTAAATATAAGTAGTTTTATTGAACAATAACTGAGTAACTGGGTAAACCACATCTGATCGAAGGCCGCGCGTCAGCCGAGTAGGCGTATAGTTCTAACACTCGTTCACTGTCCCCTCGAGGGGACACTTCCTTTGCTAATCACTTTCACTGCCACTCTGTCCTGGAACATAGTCTGCATCATCTTCATCCGATATTTCAAGGTCATCCAAGTCTTGGAACAGAGATTCGTCGACTTTAACTGCATCTCCTGTAAAAGATAAGTATTTGTGGGTTTGTTTATATGGTTAATCTTCACAATTTTATGCCAAGATTCTTATTTCAGTCCTTTAACATATATGAATTTTATCAAGATGATGAATTCTCTGGCGAAAAATCTGCTGCCTTATTTTATGGAGCATAAAAAATATTTAGCTGCTCACACAAATAAATAACATAAAGAACATGTTTTACACAGAATCAGAGCCAACCAAAATGGCAGGTGAGATTCCTACCGAAAGTATAGGCTGTCAAAGTGGACAGGGAGAACTTTTAAGTCAAGTATTTTCCCAGCACTGCTGGAGGGCACTGGGACATAAAGCAACCCAAACTTATACACAATTCAAAGACCATTCAACACTAACCATCATCAAGGAATTTGAGGTCAGACTCATTAAGGGTAGTGTCTCTCAAGAAGAGCTCTCTGCCAGTCAATTTGTTCTTGTCTTTAGCTTCCTTTTCCCTCTTGGCTGGAATGCCCATGTCAATCTCAAACTGTTTCCTCCATGCCAGGAATGACTCCACTGTGACTCTGGTACCTTCAAACCTTTTCTGAAATAAAAAGAAAAAAAAGAGTTAGTTAAGATCTATGTTGAAAAACTGCTGATCATTAGACTAGTCTGAATAAATGACTTTATTTTTGTTAATACAAACAAAAATACCTTCCACAGAAAGGAATACAAGTATATTTTTTTATTTTTAGTAGCCTTGTCTGTCCCATATGATAGCTGGATAAAGACCTTCCCCACAGCCTTCCAGGTATCCTTCTTCTGCAGCACTTTGAACCTGCCTTGGTGAACTGGATGAAGTGGGGCAGTGCATAACATACAAACAAATAAATATAAAATAACATAACATCAGACCTGTGATCCCCAAATGGTTACTGGTACACACACCCACATGTATTTTATTAAATCCCATGTAATGGACAAGCTTATTGTCATCAACCAATGGGAAAATGGATTGTTGGAAAACCCCAAAAACATTTTGTCAGTCCTGGGAATCAAAACTAGGACCTCATTCTCACTTGCACCCACTAGACCAATGAGGCAGTAGGTCAATAAACATAATTTGAATAATAAATGACATGATTGTAATATTAGAATTAACACTGAAACTGTATCTGGGTACATACATAAATGCACATTTAAGAAATTAATAATATATCTGTTGTAATATCTTTGTCTCTGAACCCTATTAAAGTAATACAAAGCAGACTGAGAGATTGCCACAGGTCAGTGTCTCAACAAGATCATACTTATTTATCACAACCATATTTCACATGTGACCTCCATGCCATAAAACTCATTTTATTTTTGTCACATGTAGGTTACAATGACAGGCCTGTTGGTCTAGTGGTTAGTGGCCCTGACTGCTGTGCCGGAGGTCGCGGGTTTGATTCCCACCCAGGACAAACTTTGTGTGATGAGCATGATTGTTTGTTCTGTCTGGGTGTGATTTATCTATAATATGTATGTAATTATAAATTATATAAGTATATATATCACTTGTCTGGTTGCCATAACACAAGCTCTGCTTAGTTTGGGATCAGATAGCCATGTGTGAGTTGTCCCAAGATATTTATTTATTTAATGGGAATCAAAAGGAATAGTGTTTAGATAAAAAAATGTTTTATACCAATTCAGCTTCCTCCTCTGCTCTCTTCTTAGCCAGTAATTGTTCTTCTCTTTCTTTTGTGATAGCATCCCACCTCACATTGAGCCACTCTTGTCCAGCTGATACTAATGTGAATACCATCACCATACCTAAGTTTTCATTTCCCTGAAAACAATGCATGGTTTTAGTAACTTTTTGAACACCAGAACTTAAGCTCTACATCCCCAACTGGTCCATTAAATAGAACCAATAAACCACAAAGTGGATAATGAACTGTCTATCAGAGATAAAAAGTATGATTATTTTAACATTTTATGCTAACCTAAAATCACAAACAATTTAAATCTATTTCCACCCTAGCAGAGGAAATCACTGTGTGTATACACATGACTCACACATTAAATGATAAAAGCTTAAAATCTTGGTACTCTGAATTACCTGTTCAGTTAAATGTGAGAGTAATTCATCCTTATCAACTAAGTCATCAAAGTTTTCTTCATCTTCTATTTCTATGACTGGCAGCTCATCTGGGTACTTAGCCGTGTATGTGAAGACTAGCTGACACGCAAGCCCTTCTCCTTCGTCGAAACCCTCAGACTTTATTGGTATACTAAACTTGTGGAAAGGTTTTGTTTCAATGACTGGAATCAAAAGTTTATTACAGGGTAATAAAGCATCCCATAAAATTAATTTTTCATTTAATTTTTCTTTGATTAAGAACGCGGTGAGATGCATGAATGTACATCAACCGGCGAAGATTTATAAACCTCCTCGAAAAATGGTTTTTGTTGTTCAAGACAGAAGAGATTATGTAGATAGGAAAGTATACAACAATTTACCTTGCATATCTCCATAATAAATAGAGTCTAATGCTTCCACCTCACTTGTCTGCTCATAATTGTAATCCATGATTGATTCCTATTTAGATTTTCTTTCAGAATTCACACGTTTTACTTACGTTCCCACATACACATTTTTTATAATCTGTCATGTCAAATTTGACATTGTGAGTGAAGAGTTTAGTCTGTGGTCTTTTTAGTTTTTTCTGTTCCATAGACAATTCAAGATTACCAGCGTAAAATAAGTTAATAAGTCTCAATGTGTTAATGTCATGAAAACTTTTTGTCTAGACCAACGACTGGTGACTAGTCACCGCAACTGTAGGTGCTAATGTTAAGAATGAGATCCTGGGTTCGATGCCCAGATCGAACGAATAGAATTATCTATTGGGTTTTCCCATTAGGAATTTCGCAGTAGAGTAGAAACCCAGTTTGGATTTCCACCTCTTTGATGGCAACAGGCTTGCCCGTATCTTTCTTTTCTTATGTAATTAGAGCTTTGCTAAAAATACGCAACAAACTATTTTTTCACATGAGTGTGTCGATATCATAGACATTTGAGCTATTGTTTTTATAGTGGATGCAATCTCAAATTCTCAATAGTCATGACACTGTCAAAGTCAATTTGACAAATAGTTAAAGTCAAAACATTGAACGGGATTGCGAACTGTATTTTTTTATCGACTTTCGAAGGCGATAGCTGTCACACGTGTCGGAGAGAATTTTTTTCCTAAAACAGTTGAATATTTTTATTTTATTTATTTCTGTGCAGATCTTAGTTTCAGTATCTAGTGTAAAAAATGGATCATCCTCTCCCCCCTCCAGCTCCTCCTGACCCTCCTGACCCTCCTGACGCCGTTTCATCAACCTCCAAGACGCTCGGTAAGCGACGTCTTATTGTTGACTCTGAAACCATTGAGGTGGTTTCAAAAAAAACTATAATAAATAGAGACATGGCCGTTGCTTCGATACAAGCTATTTATGTCCACCCTTCTTTGGAAGCCGGGATTGGGTCGTACGACCTATCGGACAAAGGTCCTTTCCTTGTCCATGTTTCCAGAACCGAACCAGATCCTTCTGCTGGGACGTCGATTCGTCCAATTAAGTTTGGCCAATTTTTACATCAAAATCATATAGGTAAAATTAATAGAGATGGTGTTAAAAAAGTGGGCAGGAATAAAATTTCTGTCGAATTCTCCTCTGGAGATGCGGCCAATAAGTTTATGTCTAACCCGATTTTAGAGACATATAAATATTCTTCTTCTATTCCGTCGTACAACGTTACAAAAATGGGTATCGTCCGTCAAGTGCCGGTCGAAATGTCCATGGATGAGTTTGTCGAGGCTTTAATTCTACCAGATGGGTGTGGAATCGTGTTGAAGGCGCGTAGATTAAATCGTAAAAACAAAGAGGAGGGCAAGACCTCCTGGATCCCTACTCAGACGATAGTAGTAACGTTCAAAGGGCAAATGCTCCCTCAACGAGTCTTTTTATACCATACTTCGCTTCCAGTGGAGGTGTATCAATACCCCACCATTCAATGCCAAAATTGTTGCCGTTTTGGTCACATCAAGGCTCAGTGTCGGTCCAAACCAAGATGCTTCAAGTGCTCCCAACCTCACACCGGTGATACTTGTGACGTGGTAGAGTCCAACTCCACCTGTATTCATTGTTTGGGCCGCCACTTTGCCTTCTATGGTGGCTGTCCTGAACAAGGGAGACAAAAATCTATAAAAATATTAATGACTCAGGAAAATCTCTCTTACGATGAAGCATCTCGGTCTCTTCCAAGTGTCAAAAAATCGTATTCTGAAGTCGCTCAAAATTTCCCGTCGCCTTCTTTCTCTGCTTCCCAATCGGGTATCCTTACTTCTCCTTCCTCTTACAGGAAAACTGTGTTTTCCTCACCCAAGCCTAGAGCTCCTCTAGGTAAATCTTATGATAGAGCTGCTCATAGAGCTATTATTGCAGAGGATCCGTCATCCTTGCCCAATGGTTTCTCTCTTCTTTCTCAAATTGCTTCCTCCCCAGTGTCTCCTCAAGAGGATAGTCTCTTAGAATTACTATTATCATTAGTTATTAGTCTTGTATCCCGTGATAATTCCCCTCTACCGTCCCACGTTGCCCAGAAACTTTCTCAAATTCTCTCAAATAATAATGGATCATCCAGTCTCCGCTCTTCAGTGGAACAGCCAAAGCGTTCGGCCGAAGAAGCCTGAACTTTTGTTTTTAATAAATAAATTTCACCCCTCAGTCATTGCCATTTCGGAGTCTTGGTTAGTTCCTGGTTCACACTTTCGGGTTCCAGGATACTCTTGTCTTCGGAATGACAGGGCTGATGGGTATGCAGGTAGTGCTCTTCTTGTTAGGCGCTCCCTTCCCTTCTCTCTTATTTCTCTTCCCCCTTCTTCTCCTGACATTAATATTGTTGCTGTTAGGGCTTTTAATGTAACTTTTCTCTCTGCATACATTTCCCATCCCCATTCTAGGTTAATTCCAGATCTTCTATGTATATTTTCCTCAGTTCCCTCTCCAATCATTTTTATGGGGGATTTAAATGCTCATCATCGCTCATGGGGCTCGAGCCATGACGACAACTTTGGTCTTGCCCTCCTTGAAATTTTTGATGAAGTTGATCTATGCGTCATTAATAACGGTTCTCCCACTAGGAGGGTTCGTCCTTCTCAAAACCCAAACTCGGCTGTGGATATTACAGTATGCTCTGCCTCTCTTGCTTCCATTCTTTCCTGGAATATCTTGCCTCATTCTTATGGTAGTGACCATTTTCCTATCCTTGTCTCTATCTCTGATAGAGTTGTTCCAATGCGTAATTTTAATCCCTCTCTTAAGTACAGATTAAAGGATGCAAGCTGGTCCTCATATTCTGATTCTCTTGAAAATAAGTTAGCTTCTCTTCCCCCTCCCGATAGAAATAATCTTGTTGATTGTTATTCCAAATTTGTAGATTCTATTATCTCTAGTGCTGATGACAATTTTCCCCAAAAGAAACCCTACAAGTTTAAAGTCTCTACTCCTTGGTGGGATTCAGAATGTACTTCCGCTGTCAAGGAAAGAAAAATGGCAGAGGATATTTATTCGAATTCAATGACTCCCCAAAATTTTTTAGTTTATCAAAGAAAAGCTGCCATTACCATAAGACTTCTTTCAAAAAAGAAAAAAAAAGGTTGGCTCAGCTATTGTCAAAGTTTATCTCCTTGTTCCCCTTCTTCTCTAGTATGGAAGCAAATTAAAAGGTTCAGAGGCTCCTGTAATATTGTCGATATTTCAGCCAACGATCCTTTTACCTGGATTGAATCTTTCTCGGATAAACTTTCTCCCCCTTCAGTTCCAAGTTTAAACTCTTTTCCCTCTTTACCGGGTTTCCTTCCTTCCGAAAATATCTTTGATAGCAAATTTTCTTTTTCTGAACTTCGAATGGCACTTGACGGTCTCGTGGATTCCTCTCCTGGTACAGATGGGATTCCTTACTCATTTTTGAAAAACGCCTCAACAACAACAAAGCAATACTATTTAGATCTTGTGAATAACTTCTTTGAGTCTGGTTTTGTTCCTCAACCGTGGAAACTACAAACTATTATTCCTGTTATTAAACCTGGCAAAAATCCGTCAGATCCAAACAGCTACAGGCCTATTGCTTTGTCGTCTGTTTTGTGTAAGGTTGCTGAACATATGATTAAACACAGACTTGAGTGGTTTGTTGAAAACAGAAACTTGTTGCCCGCATCCCAGTTTGGATTCCGAAAAGGTATGAGCACTATGGATAGTCTTAGCATCTTAACTTCTGATATTCGTATCTCTTTGCTACGTAAAGAACTATTAATCGGAGCCTTTTTGGACATTTCCGCTGCATATGATAACGTTTTACTTCCGGTGCTCAGGGATAAACTTTTGCATCAATTAAATATACCTAGGAGATTAGTTCGTTTCATTTGTAATCTGTTGATGGAGAGAACCATCTCTATAAAAACTCAAGACTCCTCTCTTCCCCCTAGGACTATCTGGAAAGGCTTACCACAAGGATCAGTCTTAAGTCCTCTTCTATTTAGCCTTTATACTTTTGATTTACATTTCTCGGTTGATTCTTTTTGTCAAATATTACAGTATGCTGATGATTTGGCATTGTACTTTTCCGGAAAATCTCTGGTCGAGGCTAGTGATCGCTTAAATTCAGCACTTGGATATCTATCTATTTGGCTCCTTCAACACGGTTTGTCATTATCAGCTTCTAAGAGCTCCGTAGTCGTGTTTACAAGAAAAAGACTTGTTCCGCCTGTTGACATTAAAGTTAACGGAGAAAATATTTCCCAGGTGAACAATGTCAAATTCTTAGGAATTTGGTTAGATTCAAAATTATCAGGAATTGTTCATACAGACTACGTTGCTCAAAAATGCGAAAGAAACATTAATGTTCTTCGCTCTCTTTCTGGTGTTTGGTGGGGTGCCCACCCATATACACAAAAACTGATTTACAATGCTATAGTTCGTAGTCACTTTGATTATGGTATGTTCTTATTAGATCCTTGTAATAAATCTGGCCTGCAAAAACTTGATAACATTCAATCAAAGTGTTTACGTATTATTCTTGGGGCGATGAAGTCGTCCCCTATTAATGCTATGCAAGTTGAGTGTGTTGAACCTCCCCTTTCGATTCGTAGACAATTTCTTGCAAATAGATTTATTTTTAAACTGGTTCAAAATTCTGGTCATCCCTTGCTTGGTAAGCTGGACCAATTATCTTCCATCTTTGACTCTTGTCGGCGTTCTAATGTAGAACTTCCTTGTCTTCTTCGTGCCTACCTTCAATTCTCTCGTCTTTCTAGCCCACTTTTTCAAAACCCTATTTTATATCTATATACAGTTCCTTATAATGCGTTGGTGTTCCAACCTGTTGTCATCTTGGACTTTGGAATTAATAAAAACACCTTGGAAGCAAATAAGATTTTTGCTCAAAAAGTTTCGTCTCATTATAATAATTGGACTACTATATTTACTGACGCCTCCAAAGTCTCTGATGATAGCCCTGTTGGAGCTGCAGTTTGGATTCCTCATACAAAAATTATTCTAAATTACAAGTGTCCTTCAGTTACATCAGTTTTTACAGGTGAATCAATTGCCATTTTAGAAGCCATTTCATTTGTGTTGTCTCATAAGTTGAATAACTCCATTATTTTCTCTGACTCAAAGAGTTGCCTTCAAGCCATTTTATGTAACCCTTTCAGATCTAAGTCAAGATTTCCTATAATTTTAAAAATTAGAGATTTGCTATTTCAATGTCATGAACTTCATATTAATGTTGTTTTAGCTTGGATTCCCGGTCATGTCGGTATTCTTGGTAATGAAACAGCTGATTCATGCGCCAAAAATGCTGTTCTCTCAGGTTCTCTCGACCACTCAGAAATTTATTCACATGACATTTGTACGATATTACCTCAATCTATGCATAAGTCTTGGTCCAATCAATGGCAAATCTCCAAGTCCATAAAAGGTAAATTTTATGGAGATATTCAACCTGAGATACCCCACAAACCTTGGTTTTTCAAATATCAATTGGGAAAAAAAATAACTACTTCGACTATTTGTCGTTTACGATTAAATCATTGTTGTACTCCTTTTTTCTTGGCCAAACTTAGGATTAGGGATAGCTCTCTTTGTGAATGCGGTTTGGATGAAGGAAACGTGGACCATTTATTTTTCTCCTGTCCCAAATTGCGGTTCTCTTTTCATGAAATCATTCCTCCTCATATCCCTCGTCCAACTTCTGTTAAATGTCTTCTTTCTTTTGTGTTTTCCCGTTTTGTTTTCAAACTATGTAAATTCATCGAAATTAATAAAATTAAGTTGTAACTTTTTGGATCGTTATTTTTTTTTTTTTTTTTTTTTTTTTCTACTTATAGTCTCTTTTTTTTTCTGTCATTCTGACATATGAAATGATAATCTAAATCTGCAAAGAAATACTTTTATTGTTTTTATATTTTTTAATTACTGTGATTACTTGCTAAATATTCTCCAGCGTTTGATAGTTTATTTCCAGTACACGTGTTATTGGCAAAATTGTGGTATCTCTCGTCCACAAAAGCCATTAATGAAGAGTTGAAGTTGAAGTATTTTTTTATCAGTAAACAAAAATACTTATTTGTTTCTACGAACTTACCTCGTAACCTACGAATTCTTTCAAATGGATACTCCAGATTTATTGACAACTTACGTCCCTCAGTCGGATTCGGAACAATCTAATAATTCAGGGTTAGTACTGATAGTTAACCGAAACTCAGCTAGATTTAGCTGAGTTTCGGTTAACTGCCCGATTAGACTGTTAGTTTCCAGCAAACTTCGATATTATTTAAAACTAATTTGTTTATTTGATAAATAAACTGACCTTTACTCTATTCTGTTACAGAATTGTTCCAATAACCATAACCTTGTCGGAAAACGAAGACTTTTCGGAACTACAAGAGCAAGTGATGGCGAATTTTCAAAAACCTAATGTACCCAATATTAATGTACCGGAGAAGATTATTCTTTGTTTGGATGTTTGCTACGATAACCACAAATCACTTTATCGTCTGGGTGATGGCACAACATTTACTCCTATAAACATGATGAAGCGTGTTCTGGATTTTTTCTTACATTCGAAAATTGCTATCAACAAAAAGACTGAGTTTGCCGTAGTAGTATTGAAAGATAAAGAACCAACCTGGCTCCAAAACTTTACTAGTAATGTGAAAGAAATTGTAAATACAATTGATTATATAAATCCTGAGGACTGTGATTCTGAAACTTTTGATTTTAAGAAGCTTTTCCAATTGATAAAACAGAAAGTTGAAATACCTGAATATAAAGAGGGAGAATGCATACAAACACCTTCTAATGTTGTACGAATGATAGTAATGTATGGAAGATCTAGTTGTATTCCATTAATTCCACAAGATGATGCATATTTCAACTTTTTAAAGAAACAGTTATATTTCTACATTGACATATTGCTAGCACATGAAGAGGAATGTTCTCTGTACAAATGTGAAGATATCTATGATGCACTTCAAGACCTGGACAATGGCTATTCTTATGTATATGAAGTATCAAGAAATGCAACAAAGATTCATGATTGCATTGCTAAATTACTTGCCCATCCTTTACAGAGGCCATTACAAAAAAACACAGACTATGCATTTGGAACTAAGTATTAAATAAAAAGATATTTATGTAATAAATATATCCTATGTTTTATTTACTGGAATTGCATTCCTCATACAGTATTATAAAGAATTACTGGCACGGCTAGCACTTTACATAGATGAATTGTTGTAAAAGAGCTGAAATGCCTCTAGATTCTGCACACCGCAGATCAATGGTTGTGCACTTAGTAACTTGATGCTCATATTTAGCTCTTCAATGCCAACCACATATTATCATATGATGACGCTTGCTATTAAGAGAATGCATGTCATGGGTGCAAACACAAACAGCCAAATCCAACAACTATCTGCAGGCCATACAAATATTTGTTCCGTGCGACGATCGAACCCCCGACCTGCAGCGCAGCAGTCGATAGCTTAGCCACTGCGCCAACCATGTCCTCAAAATAATCTGTCATAAAAAAATCCCTTTCACAAAAAGTATTGCTGTTTTTTTCTCGCAAATAGTAATTGTCATGAGCTTTAGAGCAATCTTGTTTAGGTGTCGTCCTATTATCTCTTGACGTTCGAAAAGGTGAGGGGAGTAAATAAAATCACAATTAATCACGAATTTGGTAAACGTGACATCATGTTTTTTTTATAGCGGGAAGAAAACAATATTTTACTGTGTGCCTTGTAATATATTTGTTACCAATCATGAATTAAAATTACATACTTGGGGTTGGCACTAACCACAGAACCAACTACGATCCTTTCATACACCTCTTGCCTAGTCTATGTTCATACATCTGGTCGCACACGCACATTATTTTCTAAAAATATCAGATCTTTTTAAAATGTGATGATGGGAAAGGGGAGAGGTTTAGCCTAAAACCTCACGACGTATCTATCACCAAGGCCGAGGGCGGCTAGAAGAGTAGATTACAAATCGTAAACGTGATAAAAGAATGGATCCTTATTAATTTGGACTAAATAGTTTAATAAGTATATATATCACTGTAAAAGCTCGAACTACGGTAAATCTTAATATTTTCCAGTAAAACCTAAGATTTACCGACTATGAATGGTAAATGTCCATACATACCATCTTAAACATACAGAGATAGTTGAGACCCTGGAGACTAAAAAAGGCTAATGTTTTTTTTTAAATTGAGAAATAAGGGAAAAAGAAGCAAGAAAAAGAAAAACTACAGGTGGCAAGTACCAACCTCCAAATAAGAAAAGGGGAACAGTGTTACCCAAATTTAACGCGAGCGAAGCTGCGGGCAAAACCTAGTTTAAAATAAAATTACGCGGGCTAAATAATTCAAAGCCCGTTATAGCTACCATTTGATTCTGAATACAGATGTAAGTAGCTTAGGTAGGTACTGTGTTTTTCAAAATAACAAAAGGTAGTTATATAATAATTGGCATATATTTTTTTGTCAAAAACCTGGTTTACATAAGGTACTTGAACACATTCTACGAGAATTACAAAAAGCTTTCCTTTAATTAAATAAATTTATACATAACTTAAAAATCTGGCTAACGAAACAATAATTATACTTAATAGAATTTACAAAGTTATACAAACATAGGTATTTGAATAAATAGTTAAATCAGCTTTTAAAATAATAATACAGAGCCAATCTTTTGATTCGTTTCATGACCACTTGCTATGAGACATGCTTTTCGTATTTTGCCAATGAGGTATTAACTTAAAGGCTTTAATCATCAGTCCTGGTATAAATTTTAAGCGAGTTTAAGCACTAATCTTAGTTTCTGCCAAGGACTGGGTACGATTTTAATAAACCCGTCGCACGATTGTTTACATAAATGTAGGGTAACAATGTATGAATCTTTGCACCCGTCTGCACACTTTGTCGCGCGAAGGATTAAAACCGAAAAGACACGCTCAGTTCGCGCAAAAAATGTAATATTTTTATTAATGCTAAGTTCATAAGACATTAAGCATATAGATGAATTGGATAGAAGGCGAACTCGTCAATTTCTTTCAACTTTGCAAGTACAACAACAAGGAATAGGGTAAGATTTCTTCCTAATCTGTTTCGTTTTATAATCCAACACTAGAAGACTGCGCATAGCTGACGAGGATTCACACCTGGACTTCATGTTAAAAGTAGACAAGCTTAAGTCCCCGAAGCATTGTTCAGAGGAGTCGACATCGATTTTATCGTACCTGAATGAAAAGATACATTTTGTTAATAACAAACAATTGAGATGACAAAAATACTTTGACATATTTTGATGACGAGACTGAAAATACCCAGTGGAAATATCATTGACTAATAACCTGAATAAATTAATGTGTCACTTAAATCGTCTCTCATGCGTACCTACTTAAGGAAGTTAGGTAGCGCAGTATGGTTTTATTATTATTATTATGAGCCTGATGTGCCCCACAGTAAAGCAAATACTTCGCTTCCCTAATTTCCTCTTTCCATTATCCTCTGTCATTAACTAATTGGGCTCAATCATTTTGATACGAGTCAACACAACACGGTTTTAGCAAACGTGTAAAATATACTCACGCGCATTTGATATTTACGATGGGTTGTCTAAGCAGCTTATGTTGGATGATATAATCGGGATCCGACTCGTTAGAATGACTGTAGACATAATTCGAGTGCTCAGTCTGAAAAAAAAAAGTTGAGCTACGTAAAAATTTAAGTATATATATAAAGGTGGAAAACTTTTTTTTTGGTGGAAATCATCAAATAACTTCCCACGCTCCGGGCGGAGCGGGGGCAGTGTCAGACTTGTATTGATTAAAACCCACCCATGTTCCTTCTATTGCCCTTTACGTTCCGGGGCCGCGGTATCTCTTTCGAACAACCCGCAACCCCGGCAGGCGGAAGCCCTGGCAGGCCCCTCTGAAGGTGGTTTACTTTAAATTTCGTTTTGGTGATTAAACAACCCCTTTAACTATTACTTCTTAATTTGTGAAAAATGTCTTCATCTTCTGACTCTGTATAACACCTACCTGAAGTTATTACCTGATTTCATATGTATGGCTAACAAAATAAACGCTAGACTTTAGACACGGGAACGTCCACACGTTCCCGTGTGGACCATAAAAGTGAACAAAAATGTTCTACAAGTTCTTGAAATTCGGCAAAAAAATATAGGAGTTACCGCGATCAGCACCTATTGCAGTGTTAGGAAGAGAGCGCTAGACATCCTGTATAGCCGTGCCTCTTTTCCTCTCTGGAATAAGAATTGCATTAACCTACTCATCAAACTTATGGTAAAACTAAAAAAAACAAAAGTCATAAAACAAAAGTGGTTCAATTTTATAGTCTGAGACACCACACGAGAGCTCTTGCGTTTTTTAAGGTATGTAGGTACTACACTTTGTAGTAGGAACATATGAAATCAATTTACTATTTATTTATTTTATTCTACCATGACTAATGTTTAAAACTGAATCTAGTCAAAGTTAAAAAAATAGTTTTATAAGCTGCAAATATGTGTAGGTAAATAAAAATAAAAGCTCACCGTTTGTCTAGTTGGGCAGTTATGCCAGTCGGTGTCGGGAGAAAGTCCTTCAAATTCGTCTCCAATCCGGTCCACAAAATTTTGCTTAAAAAATAGAACCGTTAGAGCTTTGTGCATTACATAACAAATCCTTACTAATATTATAAAAGCGAAAGTGAGTTTCTTGTTTGTTTGTTACGTCGTTACGCCTAAATGGCTAAACCGAATTTGATGAATTTTGGTAGAGAGATAGTTGGGCCCCTGGAGACGAACATTTTTTTTAAGTTTGAGATATAAGGGAGAAAGAGAGAAGAGAAGGAAAACCTTAGCATTGCTATTATAAAAAATAAGGCGTAAGGGCAAAAACTACAGGTAGCAGGTATCTGTAAATCAGGAAAGGGGAACTGTGTGTTACCCCGAACTTAACGCGAGCGAAGCCGCGGGCAAAAGCTAGTAGCAAATAAACGAAAATGTTTTTGCAATCAAAATGTACCTACCTATAATATATCGAATTAGAGAAAATGATGAAAAAGAGATTTTTATACAATAATAAGTATAAAAATTAAATTAATAAAATTAAATTAGTATCTGCCAATTTAATGGCTTAATTGCCAAAAGCCTTGACCAATACCTGAGGAGGCTTTTGTTAGGCAGCTGGATCAAGGGTTTGATACAGAAAGCGGTACTCCTGGACACGGCTCGTATTGTTAGGAGGTTCCTTTCCCTGGAGCCCTGACCGCCCCGGTAGCCTGGCCCCTGTTCCCGATACTGGTGGGCTACTATTTTTAAATGTTTATTTGTTGTGTTTAAGAAATATTTAAAAATATAATTTTATGTAAAGAAATGGACTAAAAATTAATAACTTACTGCGATAAACGTGGGTGTCAGAAGGCTGCCAACCAAATCCTGCATTTCGTCATAACCTTCCGGCTTGATGTTACAGAAACCTTTGCCTATACATTCATCAGGAATTTTCAGGCTGAGTTCTGAAAAAAAGGATAATGATTAAGTACTTATGGGATTTAAGAATTACTGGCTAAACGTGTGGGTGTAATGACTAAGTAGGTACACCTCAGCCCTTCAGGAAAAACGAGGGTAAAGTAACCATACTAACATACATTATAACAATTAAATAAACTAAAACAATTAAACTAACAACAACCTAAATAGAAAAGGGTACTTCGAGTACCTAGTTAAATTAAATTTCTTAAATCATTGTAAAAATGAAGAAAAAAAATTGTATGTCAAAAACCTTGAACAATAACACTTACTCTTGTTTTTGGGTGCGGCACTGCTAACTGCCACTAAGATTGCCACCGTCACCTGATAATAAAAACAAAAGACTATTTTAATAACCTTGAATTAAGGATGAATAAAAATAAAATGAAGCTAGTTAATAATCAAATTATACTATAAGAAAATAAAAAGTTATTACCGTAAACAAAACTGGTTTGAAAGTCGCCATTGTAATAAAAACAATTATAGGCAACTCAAAAGTTTTACTAGGTATTAAACAGGCTTTATAAGCACTATAACGGATTAATTCAATTATTAATTTAATAATTGAATTATTGTTATGACTGCCTTAATGGCAGTTCTAAATAACGAATGCCAAATGGTTAGCCTGTCCGACGTATTTATACTGAATTATGAAAACCTGCGTAATGTACGCAGGTTTTCCTCTTCATGGGGAAAACTAATTAATTAAATAAATAAGTATTGACACATCCCTAGAAGCTTAATCGGATGGACGTAATAGGCAAAAGCAATAATCATAACTTACGTATTTAATAATTGCCTGTTACGTCTACTTTAATTGTTACGAGAAGAGTCAACAACAACTTTTCCCAAGCGCATCTATAAGGAAACTAAACCAAAACCAGAGAGTACCGCGAAAATTATAAATATAACATCCTACCCTTTTTTTAAGGATGGGAAATCATCAAATCCTCAATTACCCATATTGCGCCAGATATCTTTAAGTAGTCCCACAAAGAAAAACGAAGAATGCCTCGGCTATTAAATAGGCCGAGCATATTGTCCTCAACTGAGCACAAATCCAGACTGCTACTGAGAAATTCATCCTACTAAACCCAATAACCCTAGTCCGATCTGGAAAGTAGTGTTTCCCAGTGCCCCGGGTTAGGGAGAAACCCGTCTTTAGTGCGACCGTGACAATTTGTGTGTAACTAGGTAGGTACATATATCTTTTGTTGTTACGAAAGCGAGCGAGTAAGACATACCTAGGTATATTGTTCCGAATCAAAGCGTCGGAAAGTAGGTGTCTTCTATGAACCGCTATACAAAATGAAATAATTAATAATATTATAAAAGCGACAGTGAGTTTGTTTGTTTGTTTATTACTTCTTCACGCTTTAATGGCTAAACCGATTTTGATGAATTTTGGTACAGAGATAGTTGGGAAACAGGAGACGGACATAGGCTAAATCAATAAGGCGCAAGGGCAAGGGCTTTTTTAAAAGAAAAATTGGGATGTAAGGGAAAAAGAGGGAAGAAAAGGGAAAACTTAGCGTTGCTATTAAAAATCAATAAGGCGCACGGGGAACTGTGTTACCCCGAATTTAACGCGAGTGAAGCCGCCGGCAAAAGCTAGTAATAAATAAAAAAGCATTTGTTTCCCTTAATATACCATTTAGAATTTTAGATGGTTTTTCTTTTTAAATTTCTTATTAGTTTAATTTTACTAATTAACTATGTCAGTATTTTTTTGGGATATGAGCCTTTCCACGGATGAAAGCCTCCTTCATCATGGCATTTAATTTTTCTCTGTGACTTGCAATACTTTGACACTCATCGCTTGCTGTATCTGTTACGTCGTCAGCCCACCTTCTCATCGGTCTGCAAACTCTTCTTTTTGGACCCTTTCCACTTTGTAGTTATAGGTGTCCACCTACTGCCCTTGTACCGTGATACAATCGCTTTCGATGTTGCGTATTTTCCTGATATTCAGTATACTTCTCTCCACGACCCTCTGTTTAGATCTTTTGTTTAGCTCATGACGTCAATACCCAAGATTGACAGCAGGCCGGGTATCTATTATAATTTATATGCATTAGTATAGTATATTTATACTTGTAGGTACTCCTTTTAAGATTTCCTTGAGTGACCATTTCTTCCAAGTTTTGTTTGCTCTACTTCGAACTTCTTGAACTCCATCATCGTTGTTGGTTTTATAAAATGATACCACTAGAGTTTACCTAGGTAGGTATGGTTGTCGACATATTCTATTGTGTCCTTATACCTTAAAGGGCTTTATATTGCTGTTTGTTACTAATTTGGTTTTAGTAGCATTTTAATATACCTACCTAATAGTATGGCTATGTCATCAGCGACTCTTAGATAATTAAAATATACCAAAGAGATGTCAATTTATGAAAAACTAATATTAAGAGCGGCTCTTTATACATATAAGTGACTTAAGTGAGGGAAGTAAGAACAGGAAATTTAAAAAATATTTTATATTTGTAGAACGCAATAAAACGTCAACGAAAATTGGTTTGAATAAGTAATATTTCATATTTCTTTTTTGAGAAAGGGATCTTCAATTTTCAATTAAATCTGCAGCAGTAAATTTGTTGTTCATCAAAATTATATTGATTTATTTCATAATTGATATAGGTAAGTACATAATACAAGGAAACATCATAAAATAAAACATAGCAGTAAAATATTTTACATTATACTTGCCTTTGAGTGTAAAATTACATTATGAATGATCGTTATTTCAATGTAACTGACTAAAAACCCATCCATGTTCCTTCTTTTGCCGGTTGTGTTCCAAGCGCGGCCCTGGAACAACGGGTATCTCAATCGAACAACTCGCAATCCCGACAGGCAGTGGCCCTGGCATGCCACATGCTTTGCTGACATCTCTTTGAGGCACACGGGGAGCACCAACGCGCCATCGACACGCAGTTGCTGGGTTGGTTTGAGGATCTCTCCCTCAAACGTCCAACCATCTGCTTCGCTAGCAGAACTGCATCGCAGGTGACTGCTTCCCATTGACCACGGTTACCAAAGCCGGACGCCTCCTTAGACGCAGCGGTTCTCCGCTCGCGTGGGTTAAGCGCGGAGTGAACATTGCCTTCACCAGCAATCCCATTAAAACGATCCTGTAAATACCGACTTCCATGTAAACATACATACCTTAGTCATAGTGGCGCAGCCAGCAGCCACGCTTTATCCCTCTTGTGTTGTTCTAATAACTTTGAAACCATGGCCTTCCACATGATAGTTTTATTATTTAGTTAGGTTTGGTTAGCAGAGTAAAATAATAAACAAGAAAACTCCTTTTGTGATATTTATTTCAGCTCTTAAAAGGGGTTATGATTGGTATAAAAGAAAAAAAAAACTAATGCTATTTTATTACACAATAGTTTCAAATACTTAGACATTTATTATGTACTTTTAGAGTTGATCAATATTTATCAGGCTCCCAAGAGTTAATTTCTCATTATATTTACATTTTGAATAAGCATAAAATGCTGTATAGACTGGTCATTTTTATCTTTTTATAATTCTGTGAAGATACAAACTGGCTTACAACATACAATGTTAAAACCAGCTACAATAATTCCAATAACTACTTACAGAGTCAAGTTGGTAATCTAAATTTTCCGGCACAGCCAACATTTTAATTCCATACTTACCAATAGAGATTAATTTATAATACTTGCAAGTTGACTAATTTTGGATATGATTAAATCTGAAAAAATATTGAAATCATATGAATCAATAAGCAAGTTAATATTATTTTTCAGATTGAGCAAAACTAGCAAATAATTAATGCTTATCATCAGACATACACATCCCATTATGTGGATTTATTCTTTGCTTCTTAATTATAGATTAGCGAGACAATATTATGAGAGGAATAAAAATATCACGTACAGGCTGTTAAATGTCACAAACACGTAGCAAACATTTAATTATTATTAAAAATAAAACAAACTCGCCAAGCTATACATTTAAGTAAAAAATATAAAAATAACATGTAAACAATTCATAAAAAATATTGATTTATTTACAACAATTGGTATTACATCTAAAGCGAATTTAATAAACCACAATTTTTCAAGGGAGTATGCTATGTTGGAATCAATATAATACAGAACTTCAAATACAAAAATAATTCGGACAACATTTAGAACGCATAAGTAACGGGCAATAGATTCATAAGTTATCTTTGTGTACTTGTCCCAGCTATGTTTGATAGCATTAGTATAATTTAATAAATAATTTTAATGAAGACGTGTGTCTGTTACATGGGCTTAGAGTATGTTTTGGATGGCATGAAGCACTAAATAAATGTTATTACCATTTAAGCTGCAACACTTATCATCAATAGATTACATATTTCAGATTTTAATATCCTACTATCACTATCTGCCAATGTCATTAGACTGTTAAAAAATTAAATAAAGCTTGTATTACATTAATACGTGATTTCCCCAAGTACAAATGATTGATCAACACGAGATTTCATACACATCAGTCACAAACATTTCATTCTACAGCTATAATATAATTACATCTGAGATCCTAGGGGTGTAATGATACACTATCGATGCCTAAGATTTGACACTGGTTAATTTACGAACGAAATAAATAACTTCATGTATCAGTCTCAATATTTTAAAAACTATTTACAATATTGTAATAAATTCAGCCGTTGTCAAATAAAATACCGAGTGAATATCATGCGGAATAAGAATGAGTCAACAGCTACTCTTAGCCACTTTATCACTTTCTTAAATCTGTACTCGAACAAAAAGTGATACAGATTACATGGAATGATAAATGATTTTACTTACAATATCTTAATTAAGCCAATATTTGTGATAGTAAAAGAGAATAATTAAAGCGTATAACCGCTCAGCCTCATCGCTGACGCGAAATGTTACAACGGAACTTCCTAATCGTACGATGAAATTTATAAAAATGATCCCAGGTTCGTCCGGACACGCGACCGGTCGCGAGCTCGTCGCCCGGACGTCCACGAGTCGCGCCGACGTCGCAGCGTCCGGCCGGAGGAGCCACTCACTAAATATAATTCACTGCACAGTCACGAGGAAGTCGAGCCGCAGTCGCACGTAACACTCGCACACTCGGAAACAGTCGCCGGGGCGTCCGGCACTACTCTACGATCACTCGCGCGGCGCGGGAAGACGGGACTAGAGGGGGCGCGCGTCGCAGTCGCAGGCGCAGCACCGGCCCAGGGGTCACAGCACGCAGGCGGCGAACACCGCCATGGCGCGTCAGGGGGGCGGCGCGGCCGGGGCCAGGGGCCCGGGGGCCGCGCCCGGGGGCCCGGTGGCTGCACCTGGGGGCCCGGGGGCCACGCGCTCCGGCACGGCGGGGGCCGCGTCCTCCGCGCCCGCGCCCCCTCCGCGCGACCGCATCACGTACGCGTACGTGCGGTACCTCTTTATCTGTTCGAATACAACTATTGTCAATAGACTCATGGAGGCAGAAACACATGTTATGTTTGTTAGTGGTGCGGTAGGTAGTGTACATGATCCGGTTCAATCTATCTCTTGCTCGTGTAGTTGCTTAGTTTATTAGGTTTTGCCCTGGCTGGAAGTGTTACTCTCAAATACCCACTGGATTGTCGACGATAGATGACTACCATCGAACCAGCAAAAAATTATCACAAAAAGTAGCGCTAACCTCGTACACGAGGTAATGTTCCTTGTCGCGCGCGTGCGGCGCGTTGTCTCGTGCATGCCTGAGCGCTGCCAGTTCTTCCTCCAGCCGCGCTGCACGTTCCTCGTGCTCGGCCAGCTGCTCGCGCTGGAATAAATACGAAAATTGAAACAAAACGACAAAGAAAAGCAACATTTTCCTTTACCCGCAACTAACAGCCGAGCTGCCATAAAGTCTAAATAGAACTATACACGGCTTATTAACTATTATACTAATATACAAAGCATCATCGTCCATACTCTACACTACAGGAAATGCCTCACTTTGAAAGTAGTCATTTAGTAAGTAAGTTTTTTTACCCTGACCGGAGGTCTTAGTAATAAGCCATCCACAGGTTTGCTCAGCTTCCCAATCGATATCCCTTTAGGTTTAAATGCAAGATACGCACCCAATACAAAGTACAGTATGACATACCATGTTAAGCTTGGTGTGCGTGCATGGCAGCAGAGGTCGCTGGAACTTCCGCTGCGAGCCGACCGCGCCCGCCAGCGGCGCCGCCGAGTACGCCGCGCACACGAAGTTGATCGTTTCCACCCACGAACATAACTCTTTTGAGTCGCTGCCAACCAGAAATATTACAGAAATCATAGTAATAGAGAGATCTCATAGAGACACACGCTGATTACTATTTTAATAAACAAGGTGTACCATAATAAACGCAGTACAGTAAAGTTGTTGAGACAATGTACAGACTCAGATGGATTCGGGAGTGTGTGGAGACTGACCATGAAACTGAACAACTTTTGGACCAAGAGTCCTTAAAATTCGCAATACTTGGACTTCATATAGGAACTGACGCAATCAGCTGATCAATATGTTCATGTCGTTTCATGATCCGAATTCCATGAGTCTAGGCTATTAAGTTACACCATGTATAGTTACAAATTCGTTTGGTTTAGTACAGGTATGTTATGAAGTGGGATAAAGTGAAATGCTGGTGACTAAAGCAGTTTTCAATATAAATGTTAATGCATTTGTGACAAATTACATGAATAGTGGATGACAGTGTGAAGGGTGAAATGATAATGATGATTTTAGAAGTATCAGCCTGACAATTAAATGATTGACCATTTTTGTCATTTACAGGTTCAATGTAAGTATAATCTTACCTAGTTTGAAATAAGTATTCGGCCTGGTCAGCAGTCTGCAATCTAAAAACATGTTGCTTTTTTGTGTAGTCGGTCGCTTTTGTCGCCAACGCGTGGTGTATTCTGAAATAAAATCATTACATTGAATACACATTGGATTTAGAATGAGGAGTATACTGGAAAGTGCTGGGCAAATAAAAGATCTAGACTTTGTCGTACATACAAGTATTGTCATTTTACTCAAAATTTGTACTCGAAAAAATAATCTTGTGAATTCGAGAATAAAGTCTGATTGGTAATATAATATATGAGACAAGAGTGTTACCTGATAGCGTTATGTAAGTTGTCGGACATCTGACTGCGCCTGAATCCATGTTCGTCTTTATGAAGATACAGCACCAAATCTCGAAGTGTACAGTAGAACATTTTCCATCCTCGACGGCCGAAGGGAGCTGAAATATTACGATTAATTATTTTATAGACTTTTTGCCTGTTTCACGCAGTAAAGTAGACACGCACGCATATGCACCTTGAACAATGAATCTATTTGTACAGTTTTATTAAGATTAATTATAGTGTGTTTCCCATCAAGATTATTATAATCTTTTCTGTTTTGATGGATACTGACTCTCAGTAACATCGTTATTTCAAACGCAAGTTGTCCGCCACAAACGGCTGCCAAGGCAAAAATGGAAGAATTTCGTGGAAGACGCTCCGGTCGTCTAGAGCTGCGAGAAGATTCCAGCTACCGTGGTCGGGTCTCTGGAAGGTGAGCAATGGGTAGCTCACCGGCCGTCAGTCGACGTGACGGCGACGGTGCGAGAGTTGCACGCGCGCTCAAACAGCTATGTGGTAGGCCTCCCAGGGCCACCGCCTGCCGGGGTGAAGGATTGCTCGAAAAAGATACCGCGGCCCCGGCACGCAAAGGGCAAAGAAGGAATATGGATAGAATTTATTCAGTAAAAGTGCGACACTCCCCTCCGTTCCATGCAGAGCGGAAAAGTTATTTACAATCAGACAAAAAAAAGGGAGGACGATCTGACCAATTGATGTGGCGAAATTTGTAATTGTACTATCAATCAATTAACTCGCTAGTTTAGTTTTTGGCCCCACCTAAATAGCGTCAGAACTTACCGTCCTTCGCCTGTCATATCTCGGCTGACTCGGCTACCTTTCGAGATCGCGGCTTCACCGGGTGACGGCACTAGGATTAAGGTAGGTATATGGTGTGGTAGGTGATACTGACTCTTCTTCCCGTTGGCGTCCCCGACGCACTTCCGCATGACGTATCCCTTCTTGTACTCCACGGCGCGCGCCTGGTCGGGCACGTCCAGGAACGGGTTGCCGCCCGCGCCGCGCGCGCCCGCGCCCGCCGCACCCGCCGCCGCCGCCGCTGCCTCCGCGTCGCTGGGGATGGAGGTCACACATCCAGTTAGTCAACGGGAACTCAACACTATTCTGATAAGAGATGTAATTATTACGAAAGTATTTTACACGGAGTGACTGCCTATCTGACCTCCACAAGCCTGTTGCAGCATAATACGATACCCCTTGATAAGACTAGTTGTAGACTTGCGGATTACTGATGACTGATAACAATCTACAAATGACAGCCAAGATCAATACATACAGCGCCCACTGCAGCGGCTGCGTGCGGATGGCGTGGTAGAGCTGCTTGAGCGTGTCGCGCGGGAAGTTGTCGCCGTCGTTGAGATCGGCCAGGTTGTCTATGAACTCCGCACACGACATGCGGCGGAACGTGCCGCCGCCGCCGCAGCCGTGCAGGTCGGTGTTCAGCAGCATTATGGCGCATGTTAGTGTGTGGACCGCGTCTGGAAAAAAAAATAACTGAGTTTTAATTTGGGGCCTAGATAACTTAATATATAAATAAACCAGCTGGCGCCCGCGGCTTCCCTGCGTCATATCGAAAAAAAGTGCCCTATGTGTTATTCCAGACTATAATCTACCTCTGTGTCAAATTTCATCAAGATCCGTTCAGCCGTTTTGACGTGAAAGAGAAATAAACATCCATACATCCCCACAAACATTCGCATTTATAATAAGGTTGACTGGTAGAAAATGTCTTATGGCATTAAGTCCGCCTACGTACCACTATTTTGTACATGAAGTTTAAATAAATATAACATAAGTAGGATAAAGAAGAGGTCCACATATTTATAAATTGTGGCGCAATATTGACTGACTACGACTCCGTTCACGGTCTCAGTAGATGTTACTATAGACACGACTTGAATCAAGATAGGACTGACTCGAAGTTATGGGGAAGTTTCGCGTGCCGCGTTTATCGATCGGTATCTCTAACTAGTAGTACACAAACCTTGCGAGTTGAAGGATCCGGGGTTGCACTCGAGGTACCGGCGCGAGAAGTGCACCAGCACTCGCTCGCGCTCCTGCGTCTCCCCGCTGAGCGCGAACCGCGCCAGGAACGTCCGCAGCGCCGCGTCCAGCGTGGCGCCGCTGAACTCGAAGTGCCGCACGTACTCCTCCGCCACCGCGCGAGAGAACTCGTTGCTGGACAGTGGGGAATACAACGTTAGCGTACAACATTCCAACACATATGACATCTACCAGCCTGTACGAATGAGTGCGGGTTACAGACTGCTCCCTCTCACCGAGACACAGCACTGGGAAAAGTAATGACCGCTTTATACTAAGCATGAAAAAGGTTTCTTTGTTAAATCACTGATACCTTAATGTGGTTATAATCGATTGTTTTTTGAAGATAACAATAATTTACGAGGTTATTAGGAATGCTGATTCGAAAATGAGGCAAAATCTAAATTAAAGACGGTCGCCATTAATGCTGTTTTTCATGAGTATCTAAAACCTATATCTTGGTTCATATCCCGAACAAGTTGCAGCTTTCTAACTATATTAAAAGTACTTTAACTCACTTTTTACTCAAATGCCTGGACACATCAGATTTCTTGAAGCCGTCGAGATGGTACAGTCGCTTGGCCAGTCGCTCGGCGGAGGGGATGTCTACCGCCTTAGGGCTGTAGTGGAAGGAGTGCAGAGAGTCGCCGTCAGATCCTTCGTCGGAGCCGACGTCAGACCCACTGCCAAGCTCCTGGAATGTTTCAGTTTAGTTATAAGTAATTTTAATCCATTTCATGTAAAAATAAAATATTAGACAAAGGTGCATTTTGTCTACTATGACGCTAACTATTAAAAAAATCTGTATCCTTATATTATTGCGTCAATCAAAATAAGAAATGAGTAAGAACATTAATTAGATATTTAGAGCAGCAATCATCTCAGACCTTTACCTGATATCCTTGATTCTCTGGTGAGCTATGTCCGTTTTCTTTTCCATTCTGCGTATAATTACTATTGTTATTATTATTTACATTCTCCGTGGCGTTAGCGTTCTGTTTATCAGGTCCTTTGACTTGTATCACTATTCTGTAGTCGTTATTGTGGTCCCCGTTCAATGTGACGTCACTTCCGTGTTCGTTTGAGTATGAGGAGTTGGATTTGGCTCGTTTGTGGCAAGGTTCGGAGACTAGGATCGTAGAATCTGAGTCGGAGGGATCGGAGAGTTCCATTCGCGGACACTCGCGGCCTGTCTCGAACATGTCGTCCTGATCCTGGTAGTCAGGACTTGAAATATTCGACACTGCTTCTGATAGACTCATGTCACCTGCAAAAGAAATATAAAATAGCATTTACTCGTTTTACTGATGTATTAAGTGAAAAAGTAACGAAAATAAGGCGATTTTTAAATTAGAAATACTTGTTTAGATATGATATTTCTATGATTTTACGGATTTATATCTATGGCTGATACTGATCGTGCTTGTTTTATTATTTATTTTTGTACCCTATCACAATGTTGTCGTATTTTACCCAAAGGTTGACTGGTGTCTCTGTGTACTACTATTGTAGTTTAAATAAATAATTATCAAGCAAATAATGCAATTCTTTTTTATTTATTTTTAAATGCTTTGTCCTTTACTATTAAACAATGTGGTAGACCTAATTTATGATACATCACATAATTTTCAATTAATTATTGTATGTTTTTGGCAAACCGGAACGTAAACTCAAAACACATCGCCTGAGATAATTCCGGTAGTTACGTCAAAAGTCCAGACGAATTAAAAAAAATATAGATATGGGCGAGTGTATATATGCATCTAGATCTATACTAGTATGTCTACCTCGGACTAGCAGAAACCGGGAATAAGTGACAGTATCATGATGGAGTTACCATTGAGTGGTCGATGATGATGGTGAGCGGGCAGCTGGCGGTGCGGCGGAGTGGCGCGCGACGACATCACCGACGACGACGCCGACGTCGGCGACGCGGGCGACGACGAACTGAACACAGCGCTTTATGTTATAGCCGTAGAGGGCAGCACTTACGAAACATGTTACGAACAATTGTGACCATAGATAGCAGCACTTTTACACATTGACATAGCATACATGTAATATGTGTATACGGTCTTACCATTGCAATAGTTTGGTATTTTTTGTGATTTGGCTCGAATTCTTAAGAGTTGCAGTTTATAAGACTTAAAAACCTAAATATGCAAGTGGTAAAACTGTATACGAAAAAAAAAACACATTTATTACAATATCAAGACATATAATACTGATTCGTTAGAATAAAGGGTTAGTAAGTAAAGAGAATTTGTATTAATTTGTCAGTATTAACGCCTTATCGCTTTAGTGTTAACAAGCACTGCTTCGGACTGAATTTCTGATATCTATCTAGCTTCCATATAAAAGTTGAGGGACTTAAAAGACTTGTATATTTTTCTATGTAAAAAATACCTGTATCTAGCTAAACCGGAAGAAAAAAAGTTTAGAAGGGTATAAGATTGAGATCGAATTGAAAGTGATATCGATAATATTTTGAAACCGTCACCAGCGAGAAAATATAAGATTATCAACGTTTCCGATAGTTGGATACAGGCGGTAATAGAGTAGTTGACTAATTACAAATAAGATTTTTAACAATTGATTGGATTGGATCGTAGAGATTAAAGGGTAATAAGTGATCATTTTAAAATCCGGAATAGTTTTGTCAATTTCAAATCCACCTCACATCTAGAGAAGGAAAAATATCACAATCGTTTTTTCACTGGCAACATATTGCAATCGCATAGAAAACATAGTCAACTACTCTAATGTAAAGAAAGTCTATATAAAAACAGGCACGTTACCGTTGAGACATGCCGTCCGAAATGGAAGTGGAGTTGGATGTGGCGCCCGATCCGTTGCAGTGCGTTCGTTCCGAGGCGCACGACACGGGCGCGTTGTACGTCCACACGATCCTAACACACACAACCGTCAGACCAGACTATCACTACTACCACTACTGCTACAGACCGGTTAACCACTCGCTGACAACACTAGATTTACTTAACAAGGCTGCTTTTCCAATAGCAGATTCAGGGCGAATGTAATCCATAAAGTTTGTTCAAGAGCTGTCAGTGTCATCGTGGTTGTGGGATGTTGACAGTGACAGTTTTTGAACGCATTCTTTGCATTTTTATTGTGTATTTTTCTCTTGAATGTAGGTTGTTTTGACGCATTTATACCGTAGCTTTATCGTCGCATAGATTCAGCTAATACGTTCGACGATTAATCTTTGCTAGATGCGAAGAAGTCCCCGCAACTAGCGTCTAAAATCCAAAACTTTTCCATGCATACTATTATTATTTTATTATTATATATTATTATTTTTAATATCAAAACGAACAGAATTATTTCGACCGCTAATTCCAAACTAAGAACAAATGGTGACACCAGCTAAATTGATTAGATAAAGATTGCTTTGTCGTGACAGAAATAAACCGAGCAGTGATGCTAACGCGAAGCAGCGTGGTTAAAACATAACAACATTGGTTGATGATGATTCTGAACGGTGTTAGGACTAGCACGTGATGGCTGGTAGCTATTAGGGAACTACTTTATTTAGTTCATTTAGATACAAATTACAAATACTATGAGGAAAACAACAATTAATAATTGGACAACAGTTTATTGATGACCTATTTTACGTTAGCACAAAAGTGTTGCCTTACAGATTATACCTTATATTACACAGCACGTATAAGCTGCCCAAAATACTACAGTAAATCAGTGTACCAACATTTTCTTCATAAAAAAAATGTCCAATAAAGACCACTGAGAATTTGACAGTGGTTTTAGCTTTCAAAAAAGTCCGCCCATACGCCAGAAGCCATCACATCTTATTTTTTTAAGTAAGTGTGCATGCAAGTCACCTGTCCCGCTCCGGGTCGGAGTCGGACCTCGGGCCGGGGGTGGCGGAGTCCGGTCGCGCGTCCAGCAGCGTGTTCAGCGATGACGTCACATCCTCCTCCATGTCCACAGCCACCGCGCTCAGTGACGACTCCTTCTGGAACTTACGCCGCGATACTCGACACTGTTGTATTTACATAAGGCTGAAGTATCCTGGCATTTCGAGCTATACATAGAACTGACACATGAATTACTCGACCAACGTAACTTGATACTTTTTATTGGCGCTGCTTGCATAGAGAAACGTCATCTAACTGTCAAATTTATTACATTAAAATTTGTAGTAGTTGTAAATTCCGTCGCGTGTCAAGTTATGTTAGTTGACTAATGTGAGTGAGACAACGCTCTACAAAGCGGGGTACAAATAATTTACAGAATTATAGAATAGGCCTAAAAATACTATTCGCGTGACGACTTTAAAAGGCATAGGGAGACGCGGAACGCGATGTGGTAAAATTAAGGCCAGCAGTGTGACAATACATACAGCTTGACAGGTTTTATATAAATTTCCAGTGCTTTATGGTTCTTTTGGCGCCGCGATCTTGCTTTGTTATATGTTGACCAACAGCAGTCTCTTCTCAATGTCTTCAGGTGCCATTAGAACCATGTAGCAGAGTAGCAAGCAGCCTCCACACGTCACAGGCTAGTATGTTGTCGCTGCTTACCTGCAGATGGTCCTCAGAGCGCGAAGTTCGCACGGCGTGATGCGCGCGCGCACACACGTCGTTGTTGGCCGCGCCTGCGCCGTTCCCGCCCGCTGGCGACGCCGGCTGGGATATGAACCTGTACCGCACAACAAGCATGCAATTAGAACATTCCCGTGGTGAAACCTATAAAAGAAAGAGTGTTGAGCGACGCTACTAGGAAAACTTGAAAGATAATAATCTATACTAATATTATAAAGCTGAAGAGTTTGTTTGTTTGTTTGAACGCGCTAATCTCAGGGACTACTGGTTGGAATTGAAAAATTCTTTTAGTGTTCGATAGACTATTTTTTGAGGAAGGCTATAGGCTATATAACATCACGCTACGACCAACAGGTGCTGAGCAGCGTGGGTGAAACGGCGTGGAACAGCTAGTAATTAGATATTCAGGATCTCATACCTGCATCTGAATGCATGGTGGAAGGGACATCTACGCACAAATGATTACCACGTCTTTATATACATTAAGTACATAAATTACAACTGGCATGAAAAAAAATGGAAAAAAGTGCAATTACTACAGGTCAAAATGTATGGTACGGTCGGAATAAAGTACTGAATACATGCCAACCGATTACCGGTAACTTTATATGACACAGAACCATAAGTTCGTTCGCCAAGTCCTATATTGTGTAATGTGGTGAATCGTACATACATTTTACTAGCATGGTCGCCAACGAGGCCGGTGTCAGGCGAGGAGTTGTGCCTCTGCGCCAGCTCCACGCGCCCACACATGCGGTTGTCACTGGGTGACGCTGGTGTTGAATTGTACCTGTACAACACACCATTCATCTTTAGGCACTGTATCACAAACACTGGATAACTTTTGAAAAGTCATATTTTTTGTTGGTTGTGTTCCCATACATATTGAGCAGCTTTTCGCGCAAGTTCTTATACAAAGTTTTTTTTTTGCGATTTTTAACTTAGACGTCTACTGCTGCTAGTACGCCTCGCCAAAGATCTTCTTGTACCTATCAAGAAAATAGTCGCGACTTCCACCAGTTATGTAGGTAACTAAGTAGTTCTTAATTCATTTAAAATAATGTTGGTATTTCGTCAAACGTCATAATTTGGCCTTTAAAGGGGCGTTTGCTTTTGTGATAAGTAAGAATAACTGGAACGATATAGTGTGTTGTAGTTTAAAACAGCTGATAATAATGTTGACAAAGAAATGAAATAAGTTATTGTTACAATGACCAGTCTACTTTATCACTTATAACCGTATTGTATGTATTTCGTCTGCCTCCTTTTAATAAGTCCTCTTTTAGAGTCCCGACAGGAAGTGAGGACAGAAAGAGATAACAAACAAAGATCGTAATATCGTAAAAATGGTCTTGCTGTTCAGTGTTATAGAAAGATGACCTAATTGAATATCAGCGGCATTTAGACTCAAATAGCCTAACGTTACAAGGTACCTGTACAGTCCAAGAAGGATATTGCATTAAGAGTTTAGCCTCCTTCCTTTAGATAAACTTCATTGGTTTAATAAAATATAGCATCCTGCCTTCGAGTTGACGAAGGACGCTTGCAATGCTAATCTCTTTATGTGGTATGTTTGAAATGCTTCCTGCAGCTTCAAAATATATTCTGTAAAGTTAATGGTGATGTCATACATCAACGATTCGCTGCTCAATCCGCACAGAGCCACAAACAAGTTTTTAAGTAATAAATGATCTTGACCTTACTCATCTAGTAAAAACTTCGTGAGCAAACCGGCAAGTCCGTATCAAAAATTCAAAGATACGTCACATCTACCAACCCCGCTAAGACCACGCCGTGAATTACAGGCTACTCTCTCTCATAGAGGAGACCTGTGGGAAACTATAGCCTGATTAAGTTTACCTGTGGTAGTGTGTCCGGTGTGTGGGCGCATGATGGTTGTGGTGCGGATGTTCGACGCGCGACAGATTGAGCATGAGGTCGCCGGTCATCATATAGGCTTCGAACTTGGGAGTCGCGCGCCCCCGTCTTTTGTCTTCACCCCCCACTAGCGCCTCGCAGCTGTCCCCCGAATGCACGCCCGAGCCGTTCGACGACGAGTTGCTAGAAGAGTTGCTGTTCGAGTTGCTCGATGGTGGTGAAGCCGATCTGGCGGGAATTGCTCATTAAAGGTCATCTCAGCTGAAATTGTGCTCTATTCCTCGTAGGTACCGAAATATTGAAACTGGGCTCCAACCGACTGCGGACTGGCTACATCGCACTTTAGCACTTCAGTAACAGATCTGTCAAAGTCCGGAGCCCGGGCCATAGTCAATTCGTTCCGGTTTGACCGTACCTTAAAAGTATTTGTAATAGCGTAATACACACAGATAATGTACCATTATAAGACGGCGTAGCACTTACGCGGGAAGCTCTATCTAGCCTATATAGAGTCTCCGCGACACATGCACGTGTACAAACTAAGTAAACAAGTTCAACTGGAGCATGCTGCACTACACTGGATCCGATTATAAATAGGTTACAGACCATAAACTAAGTTTTCAGTACATTAACTGCGGTCGACGCAGTAACTTTAGTCTCCGATTGTCATGGCGAGATAAAAACAATATTCATACGTAACATGCTTGCCTTACTTTGTGATGTAGATAATAACTATGTTTCCACACTAGATTGTTGTTTTAAGAGGAGTTGCAATGCAAAAGATAAATATGTATGTTATACTAAATTAGTCAGATCATATCGGTGACCTGTGACGAATCCCGATAACTTAGATAAAAATAAACTGAAGGTTTCCGAGGTGACGCAGAGCCCAAGAAAATGTATCCTCTTGGTAACAATGAATGTTTTACTACTGTGAAGTGTGTTGTGCAATTATTGTAAACAATATCGCAACTACCTTTCTCTTGTATTGCGATAAAATATTAATAATTGTATCACGACGGTTAATTTCCTCGATGTTTCGTATCATACATGAAGAGCTAAAATGTTGATTTGAAAGCTCCGTCGTTTCCAGTCGATGCAGTTTTTCTCAAACGGAAAGTTAAGAGCTTGGATCATTAAAGTTGCGTTTTGAAAATAATAAAATAAAACGCGTCGTTTTGCTCCACGCGTGTGTAACACTTTTGTTTTAGTAGCGCTATAAGCGGCACCTACAGTTATACCGCTGAACTTAAAGATCATACTTATGCAAAAATTAAAACAGCAGGTTTCATAACGGCATAACTATTTACGATGCAGTACATCATTGTCTATGAATAAGAAACAGCTGACAACACAATATTCGAAAAATATTTAGATGTTCAATACGTTTTAGAAAGTCGTTAAATCGATCTCATCAATTGGCAACAGCTGTTGGTGTGTAATGCTTTTGGAATATCTTAACCACGCTATAAAATATTCGAAGCTAAAATAAGCCAACGTATGCACTTTCAAGGTTTCCGAGTATAACATTTTTCGTGTAAATCAGTGCTTGTTAACCATATTTCTTAATTATTGGTTCTGGTAGCATAGAACTGATTGTTACTTGGATGTCAGTCGCTAGTCGCTGTAAGGCACGTTCCCAAAATATATGTATACAGGGTGACGTGTTCGTGGCGAGGGTGGCAACTACCCTCCGGCTATGTCGCGACACATGCTACCAATATCACTTATCGCCGTCGGAAATCAGCTGTCGTACTACAGAGGGGCTAGCTTCCGATTACTTACCACATGCACCAGGCTTCACTCGTAAAGCGAACACTTATCAGAACAAATAAGTTCGCCAAACAGTCTGCCATTTCATAAAAAAAATATATACAACCATGTGTTTTTAAGTATTAATCAATTAATAGAATGTATGAAAGTAACAAGCGCGCGCAAAATCGCTGTTGAAGCAGCAAAACAAGCTTTCACAAGCATCAATGGGCTTATCTGTATAAAAATCACGACAGAAAACAGAAACTCACTTGTCGTGGTTGGTGCGTGCGCCCGCGCCCGCGCCGCTAGAGCGACGCTCGGCCGCCGCAGCCAGGTATCGCCTCACGCTCGCTTTGATCTGTGGGTCTGCACACATCCAAGTATCAGCTGTTATCTCACGCACACCCGACCACCCTGTAACTACCAACGTATGTACCATTCACAAGGTAAATAGCATCCGCGCAATATCTATATCGGTGTGTCGAGATATTACATTATTAAGGGGAACAAAGCCACTGTGAACGAGAGTTATCCCGGCCCGGATCCCGAGAGCCACCTATAAAATTACTTCGCGTATAGCTACTCTTATTTGTAGCGGCTTCTTTCGCAAACTCGACCAAACCACTCGGGGATAAACGAATTTTATTACTTGCAGCTGGTACGATATATTCCCGTCTCGAATGTCATAGTTCAAATAGCACATATCCACCAATATTGATAAATATATTTAAGGTAAAATAAAAACTAGGTACTAATGTAAACTTACCCTTTCTCAGTCTTAAAGTGACGGGATCCGATGATAGCCGCAAGCATTTTAGAACTGTAACAATAAAGTCATTCTCTAAAGATAACACTATGCAGACAGAAACCAAGTCTAACTAACAGTTCATTACACGTTAAGATACCAAATATGTAGCTATCAAATTGTCCGGCTCATACCAAAAAGAACTAGTTATAGATTTACTTTGTGATAACATCTTGATTACATGTCGGAGGAAATCAATTTTGCGGGCTAAAAAGGTTGTTTTCTTATAGTTAGTCTGTACGTAGACGTGTGAAATGTGAATTGCGAGGTTGCGTGTCGAGCACGAGCCGGCCATAACGCGATCATTGAATTAGCGTTAATAAGTTCAAAGATAGCGGTCAGACTTGACGTTTTAATAACCCAACTACTCTTGCAATATTCGTGCGTAAACTTCTTGATTGAGTTATACCGTGCACCACCACCAGCTGCCACCATCGCCATTCAGAATACTTTAACTTTGTACAACAGTGGCTGTTGTAAAGTATTTACATACGAGATGAAATAACATTTTCAATTACACTTGCCAGTTATCTGCACGTTAAGAATGTTGCGTAGATAAGTGGCATGGCATGTGCGTGATAAATGGCAAATTCCTTACCTTCTCGGGTAGTGAACCGGTTTACATCAGTCCCATTAACCTTGAGCAAAACGTCTCCCGCCTCGACCTGTAATCGAACACGCGTTTTCACTTACTTATTTCAAATCTTAAAACATTGGGCCTACTGTATGTGCAACAATAAAATATAGATAAGATGCATGGGTTTCCCTAGGCAGTTAAGGAGTGTAGTGTAGTCACAGCCGACTGGATATAAAACATAACTGGAAAGTAACTTGCTACATCCAAGCTGCGGATTCAAGGAGTGACGATACTAACAATCGATCGAGTATTGTAAAATAACGTACTTTAAACATGCATATGCATGAATGAATACCGCAGCCTTCAATAGCAATCAAAACGTGACTTTCAAAGTTAAGGAGAAAGACCAGAATCAAACAAGGTCTCTGTACAGAACCGGATAATGTGAGTATGAGTTTGCCTCACTTAGATCACCTTGGCATCTTAAAATTTTGCCAAAGTAACAAATTATACGCAATGGTTTATTTTAGTAGTTTCAATAATGTCCTCTGAAGGAGAATAAAGGCATTAAGTAGCACATTCATAAATACAAAATCATGTAAGTACTGTACATCAAATTATGCTTGTAACATTACATTATTATCCAAATCTGGCAATGCTGCCAAATACCGACCTTAAATTTGAAATCACACACAGATACGTGAGTAGAGTTCAGTTAAACGCTAATGTAGAGTCACACACTCACACAGTTTACATTATTATCAACACAGAAACTATCGTTAACAATACTTTATTGACGATTAACAGTCTGTATCTGCGCCGCATCCTTGCGGCGATGTCAATGATTCACTGAGGCGCAGTCCATTAATCATGACCGGTTTGTTAAATACACTTCGTAACTCGAAACTCAAACAATCACAGTACACGGTTCTTTTCATCTTTAGATTAAGGTTGCATTTATATTCCGATGCTGTTTCTGGTCACAGGAGTTCGGCAGGATTTCCCGAGAGCAAGCACATTTACGATGGATAAGTTTATCTAATGGGGAGTAGCTGCGGCTGTGCGAGCGTCCGCCGCGCCCGCCGTCCCACTGTCAACTTGTCGTTATCACACGAGGCCGCGAGGGTCCGCTAATGGATTGAGCTTACAAATAAATTTGATCAAACTCCTACAGAAGTGCGTAGCGGAAATATGAATTATGTGGTAGTTGGCCTACGATGATGGACGTTAGAGCTAACTTTGAAGTTCCGGCACATAATTCGATAAAACCTAACAGTGCGCTCTTCACAAATAGAACATTGGCATCTTGTTTACATACGATATCATCTGTTTTTAGACCTTATTGGTATGATGAACAGTTACTTTTTGTAATTTGTTAGTAAACACGTATGTGTCACCAAGTGTGGTGTGGTGAAACAAGTTTAGTTATTTTCATAGAGATTACAGGATCGCTCCGACAAAATGTATGGATAGCTTATTTGTTTTTCCAGTTTCTATAAATGAAAGAAATATTAATAGACAGATCTAAGGACGGTTACTATGTGACGTATTTTTCTTTGTCTGATAGTCAGTCTATAGATATCTGATACCAAGGAGTAATGAACGCAGTAAGACAAGTGTTGAATGAAAGACATCAAAGTTAGTTTGTTTGTTGGATCGCATCACAAGACATGCTGACGTAGCATATCTATAGCGATGTCTTCCAACTTCTAATCAACTTTAGTGTTTGTTTTATATGTGTAATGGAACACTTACGTAAAATGTGGCATGTGTTTGCAAACAGGAATTTATTGCAGTCGTCTAGTGGCGCGCATAGGGCGTCCACTAACTCCCGACTGCAGCCACTACGCCCACTCAGACTTCTTTTATGTACCACCTACGTGTACGAGAGCCGCACGTCTGCACCTAGTATTTGTTGTTCGTATCTATGTTCCTCCAGAGCGATTCAACGATACGCGTTATTTCTATGTCTGTATTAGTGCTATCTCTAGCTTGTGAGAGCGAAATGAGCTCAAACGGACCGCGACCAGCTAGCGTGCTAAGTGTATCAAATTGCCAATGCTACCCTACACTAGTGTTCACAAAGAGGGTCAATCCACTGCCTGTCAATATCTAGTTACGATAAAATTTTACAACCTGAGGTTTTTGAACATTTGTCACGTACTCAAGTCATTTACGGTATTAATGTTATCTCGATACCCTCAACTATCAATTATTCGGAAATCCACAAGTGTATAAATTTAACATATACATTATACATATATGTATAAATTTAAAGGCAACTTGCTGCCCCGGAATATGCTTGTCTCCCACGTCATCATGGACCAATTAAAACAAGGTGTAAACTATATTTATAACGCGGAATCATTGAATGAGCTGTTACAGATGTCCGTCATTAACATGCTACGGGAAAACAACACCGTTTGTATAATGTTACAGGCCAAGCGCGATTTCAGGATAAACTAGTTTTTTTCTCCAACTGTATAATTTTATGCAAAGTTGAGCAAACAGGGTGTTGCTTCTTTAAACAACACCGAGCTTAATTGACCGATCGATTAATTAATACTTAGGTAATGGGTGTTGTCGTAACTAGCATGACTATATACAATCATTCATAGAATAGCGTTTGTTTATTTTATGTGAAGTAATGAATATGGTGATAATTTGTGTCTAACAGTCTCTAGCTAAACTGCAAAATTGAATGTCCCCTTAAAAATAATGGGCTTTAGTCGAGCTGGAGTCTGGAATGAACGAAACTTTCCTCTGTCGGACATTTCAAATCTACTTCGAAATAAAGATATATTTTTATTGAACGTACATTTAACTCGTATCTACGTAAAGACTGATAGAAAAATCCTTAGTAGTAGTGATCCTTTTAAACGCTTTCTTTTTTAGTTTAAATAAATCCCCATCTGACAAAATCTACCGGATAAAACGCTTCAAAAAAATTAAGAAATCACTATCGACTACTTACACTTCTGGTGTGTAGTGTGTGTCATACGTAATAGATAACCATGAACATGGACCAAGAACAAAAGATGAATGATCAATTGGTCAAGCTTAAAAAAGTACAGGTTTCAAGTGTGAAGAATAAGACAATGCCCCCTCTCTGCTATAACCGTTTATGATAGTGCCAGCAATGTGTACGGACTGATGGGAAAAATATTCGGACGCGTACGTCATCTTAATGATAGTAACGCTGTTACGCACAAGCCTCATCAAATGTGAAAGGTCTATCAATGCGAAAGGCGAAAGTATGCGGAAGAGAATAAATGTTAACCATAACAAACTGTTTCACATTCGACCGAATACCTTCTGGTAGTTACTCCCAGATCTTGAATTTTCGTAGGTGTAAAACTATGTTTCTTCTATGGATACATATCAAAAGACATATTATCAAATTCGGCTGAGAATTAGTTATTTTTGCACGTTAATTACTGAATACAAACGCTCGCTCTTAACCACAAATTAATGCTTTAGCTGGCAGAAGAATAGCCTGAAGAAACACCCCAGAAAATAATAATAAAAGAGGACCGAAGCCGACCAAAGAGAACAAGAGAGTGTTTTAATCGATTTTCATGATAAATACAAGTAAGGATGGCAATAACAGTATGGGAATATAGCAAATATACGAGAGATTAATCGTGTAAATCATTGTTATTGGACATAAATATGGCTGTTCGATTAGTGTGGAAGAAGATGCTGAAGACTCTGTTCACATTGTCATACCGAAAAGAACTAATGAATGTACGGAAGCATTAAAATGGGAGTACTGCTCTGTTATGACGTCAACTTATGACAAATAATTTTATTAGCAAACAGGTTAATTGTTGTAATTAAAACCATAATCAATGACATAAGCTCTTCATAAGACATTGTTGTAGGAACACTTATAAAGATCTAGCTAGGCATTGTACACTTACATTAAACTTTTCCGATAGGAATACCAATGATCTAGAACTTCTAGGTTTTATACGTTTAAAGCTTTTAGCAAATGTATTGTGAGTGTGCGTTGTAGCACGGGGTTTCGCAGAAGGTATCCCGAATGAATCGAATTGACGCGATGCTCATCTGGAGTACTGTTTATAAAAATACGCATTCGAATCAAACTAATTGATTGGTATCTACATAAATTCTTGGGCTTCTAGGCTTGTTTACCAGTAACTATAGAAATTAAGTTGTGAAATTCAGTTGTTAAAAACGAAGGAAACCAATTAAGCAGTAACTTAAATTTCATACAGTTTTTATTAGCGGAAAAAGGTTTCTAATGATTTATGCGATGCTAGGGATCCGACTGTAATTGTTTATTTCTGTGAACTTTACATAAAGGTTAATTGCAATAATATTGTCGATAACACAATTTCATCGATTGAAACAAGACGTGTAGGTTAATTGAAAATAAAGTGGTTTTTTTCGCCTTCAATTTAATATGATACTTAACTATTATTTGCTAAAATTTTATTTTATTTGAATTGCTTGAAAACTACAAACGAGTTAGAGACAACGGAGAAATTAATGGCAAAACGTACAGAATACGAAAAACTTAGGTGAAGTGGGAATGAAAACCAGCGACTATACCGCCATGATCAAATACAATGGCCGTTTTTAATGGCATCTGGTCTCAAGTTAATAAAAACGGTGTTCTGGTGCGAAAGGTAATTATCAGAGTATCCTTCCTTTATTAATGATTAAAGCTATAGAGACGTTCAGCGAGAAATTGGCAAATCCTAATATCTGATATACAGGGTGGCCAGTTGATAGACGTCCAAAGAAAAAAATTAGATGCCTTATGCTAAGGGGTACACGAATTACCCCCATGTATGTTCCGCGATTATTTGTAGTTTAGGAGCTAGAATTTTTTTAAGTACTTTTTTCAAATTTTTCACCTAACATTGGTTTTTATTTTTTATGTCTTTATTCCTATCATTTTTAGATATTCTTTTTTGTGGAATCTATTAACGATACCAATAGCTACCATGCAAAAAAAAACCGTTTGCCTAGGCATTGTAGAACTTACCACAAAATTAGTCCAAAGTTCAAAATTACCATTAGAGTTGGATAATGAAAAATGTTCAGAGCCTAAAAAAAAATAAGTTAGGGGTGCCAGAGGTTTCTAAATGATCTTAAAAACTTCTAAGGACCTTCAACAGACAAAATCGGTAAAAAAATATAGAGCTTGATCGGGGATTATTTCCTGTAATTAGCGTTGATAGCAATAAAGGTGTTTTTACAGTTATTGTTATAATTTGGGATTTCTTTATTTTTGCCACTTTTATGATAAAAAAATGCGGTAGATAGTTAACAAATTTTATTAAAACACGTTACAAAAGGTTTTCAAAGTGCCGCGTTACCACAGAATTGCACAATCTACATCTACGGAGGAAATTGTCTTTTAGTTGTCTAAAGTCTAAAGGCTTCTCTGTTACTTCTTACAACATTAAATAAATAAATAATAAATATCTTGGGACAACTCACACACGGCTATCTGATCCCAAGCTAAGCAGAGCTTGTGTTATGGTAACCAGACAAAGTTAAAAAATCACACAAAGTTTGTCCTGGGTGGGAATCGAACCCACGACCTCCGGCTCAGCAGTCAAGGCCACTAACCAGTACACCAACAGGCCCGCCACATTTCCCGCTTCTTCAATTTTCCGTTTTAGCTCTTCCTCATTGTTAGTGTCCCGTGCGTACCATCACGAGCCTGGACGGCAGCTCGAATGGTGGTGGTAAAGTAATTGGTAGTTCACCGTTGAAAACGCCGGACCACATGTTCACACTGAAGTGGTGTTGAAAATTTGATGGTCTTACGGAATGAGGATTCTCGATAGCGGACTATGGAGAATCCATAGCCAGACCGCTGTCCAAGCTCGATGGAGCCACCTACAAAGAGTTCTTGAAGAATTACCAATTTTGCTGTCAGACGTTAACTTAACACTGAGACGAGACATGGTTTACAACTAAAAGACAATTTCTTCCGTAGATGTAGATTGTGCATTTCTGTGGTAAGGCGGCACTTTGAAAACCTTTTGTAACGTGTTTTAATAAAATTTGTTAACTATCTACCGCATTTTTTTATCATAAAAGTGGCAAAAATAAAGAAATCCCAAATTATAACAATAACTGTAAAAATACCTTTATTGCTATCAACGCTAATTACAGGAAATAATCCCCGATCAAGCTCTATATTTTTTTACCGATTTTGTCTGTTGAAGGTCCATAAAAGTTTTTAAGATCATTTAGAAACCTCTGGCACCCCTAACTTATTTTTTTTTAGGCTCTGAACATTTTTCATTATCCAACTCTAATGGTAATTTTGAACTTTGGACTAATTTTGTGGTAAGTTCTACAATGCCTAGGCAAACTCAAACTCAAACTCAAATCATTTATTTCAATTAGACCATTACAGGCACTTTTGAATGTCATAAAAACAAGAACAAAAAAAAAATGATGCTGCTACAGTCCCAGTCACAAGACATAATAACTTGTGAAAGTACTGTAGTTGCCCATTCCAAAGCGTAGATCTCTATGGAGAAGAATGGGCAAGAAACTCCATGGACACTCTTTTAAATCATAATGTTTTATAAAATCATGGATACATCATTCGTGTTGAGATTATTCATAATGTGAGAACGATGTAGAAAAACGAGCACATTTAGAGCGTCCAGAGTAAAAGCAATAATTATCACGAGTTTAATAGAAGAATTAAAACAAACCGTGGTAGCTAAGAGATGACCAGTCCCAACCGACAGCGCCCGTTCACGAACATGACGTATGGATCAGCCCCATTCAGCTCGACCATTTTGAAGGGAGCTAAATGACCCGACACACCCGCCACCATCAGCGAGACATTTAAGTGAGCATGACAATCTCTCAGCCACCAGGGCAACCGTCGAGTCAATAAAATTACATAGAACTCACACATGGGCATTACAATTATACAATATTAGGAAATTGAGTCTATACAATGCAATGATAGTATTACAATCTTCTTCAGCTGCCACAATAACTTCAGATGCTGATTAATGATAGTTAGTTTGCCCCTATGGTTGTGGAGCAGGACCGGCATTGAGCCAAACGGTTTTTTTTTGCATGGTAGCTATTGGTATCGTTAATAGATTCCACAAAAAAGAATATCTAAAAATGATAGGAATAAAGACATAAAAAATAAAAACCAATGTTAGGTGAAAAATTTGAAAAAAGTACTTAAAAAAATTCTAGCTCCTAAACTACAAATAATCGCGGAACATACATGGGGGTAATTCGTGTACCCCTTAGCATAAGGCATCTAATTTTTTTCTTTGGACGTCTATCAACTGGCCACCCTGTATAAAATGACGATACATGTATTATGAAATCACCGAAAGCTCGGGTGTAAATGTGAGGAAAACGGGTTCCATATTCACCGTAGTAACGAAAACATCACAATCTGTGCGAAGATATAAAGTATTATGGTTTGTTTTGCTTGTCTAATCTGGTGCACCTTATCACGTGAAATTGATCGATTACATACTGGACAATAATTAGAAGTGAAAGAACGGTTATCGGTTTGCTTTCGCATTATCGCGCCCAATCAATGGTATTAAATTAACAAATGACATTTGATCCTAATCGCAAAACAAACACGTTTATTAATCGTTTGTGGTCGGTGCATAGTGCGCTGTCGTATGACGAGATTATTACGAAGCTTCGGATTATAATACTTTACTGTGATACGCATCAGCGACGCACATATTGCATTCGATAATTGGAAAATCGACAGTGCAGTGACTGAAAACTGCAATGGACAAATATTTTAATACATCTCGTAGATTAGAGCGCCGATCTAATCCCAGTTTTCGCAAAATTTTGGGCGAAATGTCCGCTTTATTGTGATCAACATATGAGGAAAACAAATTATTGAGATTTAATAAATAATTTCAGTTGGGTTACAACAATGTTAGTCGTTTCGACGCACCTATATTATTCATCTGGTACAACTTGATTTGTTCGTCATGTGTGGCTAGAGAATTTTATGACTTAATAAAAACTTTAACGGTTCTGCAAAATTGCCGGATATAGTACAATCATAATAGGTATTATTATAAACAGTATTACTCTGGGAATAAACTATAGTGGAACTAGCGACCCGTCCCAGCTCCGCACGGGTGTTACAAATCTTTGAAAATCCCCACTTTTCTCTACTATAATATGTATGTATTATACATAAAAACCTTCCTCTTGAATCACTCTATCTATTAAAAAAAACCGCATCAAAATCCGTGGCGCAGTTTCAAAGATTTAAGCATACAAAGGGACATAGGGACAGAGAAAGCTACTTTGTTTTATATTATGTAGTGATAATAAAAAATACTATCAGATGAGTATAAAAAGGCAGCAAGTGCAGTCCCTAGCATGAGTGCACGGTATGGGCGTAACGTAAATAACAAAAGTCCGTCGATTTTCGAAACGAAAACACGAATCCCATATCATTTGAGTTGAATTGTTTATAACAAGCACAGTAACCATAGATTTTATTTTAAAAACGTCGCCCCACACTAGGAATTTCTCCTGTATCATGGGTCCGTTTTACTAACAGTTAAAGTCGCATGCACAAACAACCAGCCCCGAACAACTATCCGGAGGCCACACAAATATAGGTTCCGTGCGGGGATCGAACCCGCGACACGCAGCGCAGCAGTCGATCGCTCAGGCACCGCGCCAACCGTGTCGTCGATATGAATGATATTCTTAAGGTCACTTGTCCGTCTGTCTGTGTTGGAGCTGTGAAAGACAACCCTCTAAGTCTACGCAGTAAAAAAATACGGCCAATGGTTTATGTTACGTGCTTATACGGAACGCTTGGTGCGCGAGTCGGACTTGCACTTGGCCGTTTTTGAAGTTATACTTCTTTTGGCGCGATGGAGAAAAATGATGAGAGTGAATTTTTACGATGACAGCGTGAAGTTGGTTGTAGGTGGCATGAAAATCGATAACCATGTTCAAGTTGTATATTCTAGTATTTTTATATTTAGAACACGTGTTTCGTATGGTGTTTTTATTAAATCAATTTCACAAACGACGGCAATAGTATTACTTATAATTTAATTTAATCTTTGATCTTAACAATTTGTTAAAGAATCATGACAATCAACGGTACTGGTTTTTCTCATGCATCAAGATAAAAATTATATTACAATTATTTTCTTTATTTTTGAAGTCATTCTGTAATTAGAATGCCAATTTTGTATAGAAGTTTATTATGTCAACAAAATAAGTTATGAAATTGATTTGATAAAATGAATTACCTACTGCCGGCATTCTTACGTTAAAGTGTTGCCATAATCAAAATAAGTAAATATATTGACAAATCGAATCGTTTTTTTTTTGTATACGTTTACAAACCAAAAAGAAGTATAACTTCTAACGCGTGTACATAAGTACACACACTCTTTTTTTTTTTTTTTAAATTTGGCATCGAATTATTTACGTTACGTTTACAGCGCGCACTCGTGCTAGGGCCTCTGACTCTGCCCGCCTGCGTGGGATCACGGGTCGTGCCCATGAATATACCTACATGCTACATGCCATATAGGTAGTGAAAACTAGTAGACTTGTATGGAATGATTCTACTACATTCTAGTACGTGAACGGCAGTGACTCGACTTCGGCGAATGTTATTAGACATCTACTTAATGCCTGCTAATCTAATTTATAAAGTCAGAAGCCGAGTCGTGAAACCAGACATTAAATTGGAAGGTGTCATCAGTTGTAGTGACGAGGACTAGAAATGAATGACTAGGTCATCTGTTAAGGAAAATAAATAAGGATGAATTTGCCAACATTTACATTGTAAAAAGTTGTAATTCAACACACGTGTGGCGAGTTGATTGTTGTGGTAAACGGCGACACCCTATCAAGTTTTATTATCCACCTTCAACACAGCATGATATTTTAGCTTTTTAAGCATCTGCTGCCTATTCAAACCTCAGGAAATGTTCTGGTTGTTGAAATTGTTTTCGCGAGTAACAGGTTTCATGACTTTTGGCCATAGCTTCACTCTCGAATGGCCTTCAGTTCGATAAAAAATCTCTTTGCAGTCACGTTAAACGGTAACTAAAGTTCAGTAAAAAAAAATACGAAATAAGGTTCTTCCTATTCTTTTATTCAAGCGCCTTAAATTGCTTTGTTTGATAAGTGTTTACTCGCAAATATTTATAGAAACATCGTCATGAAGATATGTTTAAAATGGCCTTGGTATAATTTGTGGGTGAATTAAATTCTATCGTCAGTCGTCGGCTGTTTGACCCAGCAAGTCATAGTATGTACACACGGGGACACATCAAGCTATACATTTCCAGTATAACATGGACTTGCTTTGTATAATGACAGACACACAATGAGAGATCCGCATTATCTGGTTCTGTATAGCTTGATTGGTAGTCGTGCGTACACCACGGCTCGCGAATGCGGTGACGTTCATCGCGTTTAATAAAGCCTTATTAGTTATTTGGTACACTGAAATTCAATGAGTTCAATCTATGATGTCATTTGGCAAAACATAAAATTAACATATTCAAGTCCTATCGTACAAAAGCAAGTCGTAGTTCGGCAACTAAGCGTCAATAAGAGGTAGGGCGGTATACAACAGGAAAGTTTTATGATTCTACCTGTTACATTCAAAGTTAGGTTTTACAATGGGCACACAATTCTTCATTGTTGTTTCCATGTTTTACTAGTAGAAGCCAGTAGCTGATTTAAGGTATTAAAAGCATTTGAATTTAAACTGCTCAGTTATCTGGGTCTGCATGGTGTAGTATGGACAATATCTTCTCACAAAAAGGAATCAAAGTCCCATCAGTGGGGCACTGCAGATTGATACTTAAAATTTACAATCTGGAACTACTCTCTCTTTTTGTTAACTATTCAAGTAAGAGCATGATAATATGAAATTAATTTGTATTTAAGCATACTTAATCAGTAACATGTTTAAAGTCAGGTATTAGACAAACTCATAGGAGCTTGATAATCTTATTAAGTTTGTAATACAGCATTTAAAGGTTTTCTTTAATGGTAAACAGCAGCAAGTTGCCAAAAAAGGCAAATTTCAACAAATGTGGTCATTATGAGGGAGAAAAAATAGTTAAAATGAACATAAAGTGTATGGATGGAATATTTAGCACCATTAAGTGACTAAAGTTATGCAGGTAGACAATTAAGCAAGGCAAATGACCTGCATAATCAGGTATCTGAACATGGTCACCTTGACATGACAGACTAAGTAGATGATATTATTATGCCTCAGATGCAGGTGGCAATAACATCCAGTGCATCAACTTATACCTGTGCATTACAATAATAGTCTATGAGTTCTCTTGAATAAAACACACAAATAAAAGCAAGAATTTCTAAGAAAAAATGGCATACAGTCACTGAGACAAAATCTTTAACCAGTCATCTTTTATATGGTTAAGTCTGTAAGCAACAATAATGATTTATAACAATCTTATGAATTGCTTAATTATCTCAATGTTTCCTGTTTTCAATATGATTAACAACTACTTGTCACAGAATTATTTAAATATCCATAAAGCGGTCGGACTAAATAGAAGCATTTGTAAGTAAACATGATTAATAATTTAATTAGTTTTACCAGAAAGACAGGCAAGTGAATATATATCAAAAAGTAACTAAACTATAAAATCAATAAGAAACCTAAAGGATAAACGCACATCTTTGACTACTACTAATAAAAATAAGATGTTTTGGTTATGTTATGTTACAAATGTTTATTTCAGAAACCTAAAAAAAAAACAAGGCACTGTTTACCACTCATTAGTTAGAACATGGAAATTTTGTGTTCACTCAATGCAGGATTACAATAGATTGTTATTTTGATGGCTGTTTAATTATTTTTAGCATCATTCAGACTTGTATGTGATTCATACTGGAAAAACAGATTGCAGCCACAATGGTTTTGGGTGTTTACAATATTGCCTACTCTATTACTCACCACAGAAACCATTTTTATATATATATTTGGGCATATATCAAACATATAATGGGCTACTTTTATGGTCACAAAATAACGAATTACGTCTTCATTTGTAAACATGTCTACTATCTGGATGGGTTACATATATAATTAGAAATTAAAGACTTGCTAGTATCTAAGTCACATTGCTCAGGATAAAAACAATTTTATAAAACTCTTTAGACTGTTATGTTATAGTACTTACTATTTTGATCGAGTTAGTTTTTTTTTGTTTATACGAAAAGCTGACGAATTTATAACTAAAAGTAGGTAGGTATTATGCTAATATATTGTATGCGTGAAAATAATAATTTCAATCTTACTTCACCACTTCGAGCGGCAGGGGAATTTTCTTCGATCTCGTATATAATATGTGGCAAACCGGCTTCGCCAAGCAAAGAGAATCCGAATCCCAAATTGTCACTACGATTCAGAACCACTAGTCTTTCGTCAGCCATATTCAGTGTACAGCAGCATTGATTAGCATCCACCGAAGGATTTCACTATTAACACTTTGGAAAAACTACATGAGGGACTATTTAAAATGGATATTATTCTATTATAAAACGAAAAATATTCATAATTACAACACACGATAAAAAGCAAGCGCACCCAACCAAAGCGAAGACAGGTACAGATACAAAATTATTTAGAACTTTGAAGTTTCATTTTATTTGTTGGGGTGAAATTCTCTTCAGTGTCCCGGTGACTCTAGAGTAGATATTCTATTACGGATGGCTTTTCTCTGATTTGGGCCTGGCTTAGAGTAAATACAGTGGGTGTTCAATGAGAATGTGACTGACCTCGCCCCATGTTGACGACGTCATAGTTATCAAATCAAAGATGTTCGTAGTTATTTAATCTTGGCAAAAAAAAAAAAATTAGATTGACCTTAAGACGCAGACAAAGACTGCGCACCAATACAATACGAGAATTCGACAGCATTCAAGTGACAGTTGACAGATATAGTTTCAAAATGGCACGATCTCAGTTACTTAATCATTGTAAACGCATTTAAAATTAGTTAAAAATTTTGTAAGAAGCAAGGAACTAGGAAAGAAAATCACAATAGTTCCTCTATTGTGATTTTCTTTCCTAGTGGAAATATTCCCACTCATGTCTGGGAGTGGAATTTAAGAATTAGTATCCAAGGTCATGAAATAAATTAAAAAAAGAAACTGTCAGTGTCAATTTAAAATAAAAATGTGGTATCAATTTTGTATCTATAATTATTATTTATTAGGTATACTCATAACTCATTGCAATTTTGTAAAGAATGACGTTCTAAATTACATCCATTTATTTTTTCTCCATTAGACTTCTTGTTCTGATTTATTTTTATACCATTAGTTTCATGCAGTCATAGTGTTATTTTCAAAATTGGCGCCAGTATTTATGCTAAAGATTGAATTTACGATGAAAAAATATGCTCAATATTATAGTAAATAATCCGCAACGGTTGTGTAACGAAGTCCTCTTAGAACTAGTATTTTGTACTCAGTTGTACTTATAGCGGTGGCAGTCAGGTAGTTAACGCTATCAAAATCATACTCAAACTTAATAAGTAGATAAAATCTTCAAAATGTACATCGTCTCGAACTTAGTGAGAGTAACAATACCTAACTATTTGGCTGGACTGCCCATTCCAGACTCTATTGGGGGTTGGTTTCACCTTGGAGGTAAGAAAAAAATAAAACCATGTGTACACAATGTTCTAATAAAGTAAAATTAGATAAAAGTCGAAGGCAAGCCGCGGCTGCTGCCCCAGAATTAGCTATTATTAAAAATAGTTCTGTTTATTATCAAGCTCTAGATAGCTAGTTAGAAAAGTGGTAACTAACTGTACTTGTTTTTAACAAAAAGTACACAGTTATAATATCTAGCTCATGACATAGTGAACTTTATGTAGTGAAAATAAAATCTAAAATAGACTAATATATTGTTAAGGTTGTTTTTGTGGTATTCCTGTATAATTTTCAATGACATACTTTCAAATTGCCTTTAGCAGCATGGCAAATTAAAGATAGGCAACATGCAACTCTTATTAGTTTATTAGTCATTGCTATTAATTAATACATTTAATGACATTTTAGCTGTAGTTTTTATTCATCTAACTTATCAAGTTTTATTTGTTTTTCCAGTAAAGGATTGGCTTTCCTTAATCCCGCCTGCAGTAGTAGTGGGTGGCATTTCATATTACTCATATGACACAATTAAGAAGGCCCGTGCTGGTTCCAATGGGCAGGTAAACCCATCTGTAAGGAAAGATATCAACAAAGTGGTTGATTTCATTGATATTGAGGATATCACCGAGAAGGCTGTCCTATGTCGCTGTTGGAAGAGCAAAAATGTAAGTTTTATTGTAAAAATATTATATACCTGAAGGTTTGCACAATAACTGCTGAAACACATGATTCTAGATGTTATAGAAACATTTCAAAACATGTTTCTGTTTCATTTTACCTCAATTGTGTGTGTATAATTGTTTAGTTTCCTTGGTGATTCATTTTATGCCGTTATCATCACAGGATAAGAATTAAATGTGTTACATAAATGTATAAAGATAACTAGAACTGCTGGGTGTATTATTTGTCATTCATAGCCTAAATATCTCTCTATCAGTTTTCAGTTGACTTTGATGAAAATATCAGATAAAATGTGTTACTAAATATGCATCAAATATTATCTACTCTGTTGTCTGATTTTGCAAACAAAACTCTGTGACTAGGAAGTCAGGGTTTAGTATTGAGTACCTCCTATTAGCTTAATAAATCTTTTTATTTGTGTTATAGTGGCCATACTGTGATGGTGCTCATGGCCCCCACAACAAGGAAACTGGTGATAATGTGGGTCCTGTTGTTATCAAGCACAAGGAGAATAAGTGAGCAACAACAACAATATAGAGCAAGGTGATAAACAAATTGTGATCATATTTATAACAGAAATTGTTACCCTATTCAAAATATGTATTTATGTATAATTTGCTGTAACAAAACATGCTCATAATAACCTGTAAGAACAAATATTAATCTTAAGTTTACTTTTGTTGCTTTTTTTACGTTTTTTGTGCTTGGCTATGTTTTTTGTAGCCCATAATAAAAATCACGTTTGCTTAGTATTTTTAGATTTTGAATAAAATGATATCAATAAAATTTTGGAATGTTATTGAAACTCTTTTTTTATTTCAATTGACTCCAATAAGCATAATTCCGAAAGTTATTCTAAACACCAATTGCATAAAAGATAGAATTTAGTTAAAGAAAATAAATATTTGTCTTATAAAATTTAATTACCAAATTGCCTTAATAAATTAAAACATCACAGACATGTTCTGACTTTAAATTATACATACATATTTAAACATGCCAATAGATTACATACATAATCATGTTTACTGAAAATGACTACAAACACTGTTTGCTTGAAGGAAGAAGTATTATGGCACTATTTCTTAGATTTCTATGCAACCAGCAAAAGATAAATATTTGTATACCTACATAATTTAGTTTACAAATAAAAGTGTTTTACTTTAAATATTTGTGAAGAGATAATTAACGAAGTAACAATTTTTGTAGAGAAGACGAATATAATACTTATTTTTTTTTTTTAGAAAAGTGACTGATTATTGCGATTCTGGTTTTAAATCTTTTTCGTTGACTAGAATCAGTGGAGCCTGATTACAAGATTGTAAAATCAAAAAAGATAGTGCAACATAATTTCACCTGTACTTTAGCGACAAGAACCAATTTATCTTATACTAGAAATATACCAAAAGATATTTTACCAAACTCTAAAATCCAATTGCAAATTGATAAAACACGTTATCATTTCGGCAAGTTATGTAACATTAGCGGATATTCGATAAGCCCTACTTAGTTCCTAATGATGTTTAATTCTACGGAATTTTAGTGTAATTCAGTCTTGAATCTTCTCAGATAGTGCCACCGAATCTTGTTTATCTGGAGTAATCGAGTAACGTGTTCGGAGGCTCTTCCACTCATTTTCACAACTGGAACAAAAAATAGACGTTAATTTAATAAATACGAAAACCGATTACCGAAAAGTTAAGTATCACAACATAACATCATTATTGGATTTATGAAACGTATCCAACGTTCTAAGAACCAGTACCTAGTAGTTGGGTTTTCTTAAATATTATTTTCATATCCTATCAAATTTGTCCTTTACCCAAAGATTGACCGGAAGAGAATGCCTTGTGTAGAATCAACTCCGCCTATGTAACACTATTTATATCTAAATAAAAGAAAGCTTATTTATGATAACGTCGTGGATCAGAAAAATATTATAGTTCGTAATAAGCAGCGTCGTGTCTTTTTATACAAATCCTTACTAATATTATAAAAGCGAAAGTGAGTTTGTTTGTTTGTTACCTCTATACGCTTTAATGGCTAAACCAATTTTGATGAATTTTGGTACAGAGATAGTTGGGAACCAGGAGACGGACATAGGCTAACATTTTTTTTGAAAAAAAAGGGACGTGAGGGAGAAAGAGGAAAGAAACGGGAAAAGTCAGCGTTCTTATTACAAATCAATAAGGCGCTACCGAATTTTACGCGAGCGAAGCCGCGGGCAAAAGCTAGTAATATATATTTTTATATGAAATACCAGTGACTACTGTAATTGAAGACGATTTATCAAAATACAAATAGTAAACAAAACTGCATTGTGCAAGGTAGCGTATTGGGTCCGCTCTTAGCATTTTTTCTTTCTTTGTTTTTTGCAGATGTCTGTGATCTATGAAAAACATCTATCTGACGATAACAGATTATTTGTAAAAAGTAAATTCCGTAAAAGGAATATTCACTGCGCATGTTGGCAAAAATTAAAAGTTGATTGTGAGAGAAGTGAATTTCGTCGGCTTTATGCCTATAAGGCCGACGAAAATTATTGTAAAATCCATGATATTCACTTACTTCTATCCTAGTCTCGGCAATATTTTCTTCGTTTCGTAGAAGCTCATGCTTGAGTCCATTACGTTTTCTGGAAAGAGCATAAAATCTATTTTAGTTTAAATTGCTACCAGCGCATATAAAAGGGATTTAGAAGTTTGTATCGAAATGCAATAAAACGAACATTAAACCGCTGTGAAGTCTTTGTTCGGTCTTTATGTCGTGAGAGGGTTATATTCACTTGGCATAACGCAGTTTCCGTCCCAGTTGACCGCTTCCTACGCACCGGGTCTCGGGAAGGCGCATATCGTATTACACCACACAATAGACGCTTTATGTAAACTCGGAACGTACAAATAAATATTATATTAAGCGAGTTGTTCGTTTACTTCAGTTAAGTCGTATTTATTGAAGGGGTTTTGACTTACAAGTATATCCTCCTCCATACGATGAGCGCCGTGTAGGCGAGGCATACGATGCTGCAGGTCACCACGACCATGATGCCAGCCGCAGCACCTATGGGCTCTCCTCTGACAGCGGAGTATCGTATTTTCTGGGAATCTTTGCGGACCTCTTCGCCAGGAACTAGAAAATTAAATGATAGTACTTAGTATAATTTGAATCCCTCTTCGTTTCGAAGATAAGACTGGTACTTATTTCTTCTGTATCGCAGTGAAAGTGTACAAACGCTCAGAAGTAAAAAGTTAATAAATGAAGTTGATTCACCTTATTGACGAGTATTGTTACCTTAACTATGTATAACAATGAGTTCGTGACTCAATCAATTATTTCATTGGCTAAGACAGAGATCATGACACAAAAGTAGATGTTGACGAAGATAATGAAGGACGAAGTGAATGAAAAAGATTCATGTTTACCTTGCAAAAACTCTGCTTGTGCGTCGGGCACAAAAGGCACCTCCGCGCGGGCATCCTCTGAGTCTTCGGGGAAAGTAGGTAGGTCCACGTGCTTGTCATTGTCGTCTCGAGAGTGAAGCATGTCGAATACCTCCGATCTGTAGAGATTTATAAAATAAATTATATTTATTTTTCTATCACCAACTTCATGTCGTGTATATTATACAGTTGATTAGAACTCTCCTAAATCACTCTTTTTACCGATGGGAAATCTTCAAACAACTTCCCCCGCTCTGGGTGAAGCTGGGGGAGGCTTAGGCTTTTACTGACTAAAACCCACTCATGTTCCTTCTTTTGCCCTTTATGTTCTGGGGCCGCGGTATTTCTTTTGGAAAACCCGCAACCCCCCAGGTGCTAAATCACCCTAATGACTCTGTAGAATAACGATCCACAATAATTATATTTAATCGTCGCCATGTCGCTGTAGTTGATGAATAGGATTTTCCACCACAGTTAGTTTATGATCCCATAGTGGACCAGACTACTTATTGTTTCGACATTACCGTCTATCACAAATCGGCCTTTGATAGTTACACTTTCGAAATATATTTTCAGTACTGAGTCGTGTAGGTACCTACCTGTTTTCTATATATATCAATTAGAGTGTATTATTGCTAAACCCAAGCATTAACGGGTCTTACCTGCTGACGCCATTTTTGTCATCAACTAAAAGTTTTAGAACAGTTGCGTTCGCTTCTAGAGTTTTGTAACGACTGTTGTCCTCCACCTCCTTAGCGAGTTCGGGCAGGGTACTTTCTTGTTCTTTCAATGTAGCCGAGTTTTCGCCGTAACACGTTCTAATATCTGGAATACGATAATCAGTTATTTACACACAGATTTTACTAGTAGATTAATACAAAGTACTAAGTAACACAAATCAATTAACACGGCCGCCGTGAAAGTTATTTGAAGATGTCGGAAACCCGTTATTGCCATGTTCAAAGTGTGCATTTATAACCAGTGTTAAGTTGTAAGCTAACAAAGAATGAACTGCAGTGGACTCTAAACTTATCTAAATGCAAACATTCTTGACGCCGGCCAGCGAACACTTCAATTAGTGGGTCAGGCGCAGCTTTGACTTAATGTGTACTTAACGGTGTTAAAATCCGGTTTCCTGGGCTCCCAGCGTCCGAGCTCATATTTAGTATGTTATTTCCGAATGATACAGCAATTGATGAGGTGACTCATAGCCAGTCATAGCTGTCTCATTGTTCAGAGTAACCTCGTATCTCCGAGTGAAAGTATTTATCGGAGCAAATCGACTAGATCTTGTTAGTACGTAGAATATTAGCCGGAGGCGTTGCTGGCGGTACATTGCGTTGAAAGTAAGATTCTTCTGGTGCCACACAGTCATGCGATTTTTTTATTTATTGTTAGTTACAACTTACAGGTATTCGTTGCGGGTGCAAATGGCCGAATGTTTGTGATGTTAAAGTTCTATGTAGCTGTTGCAGCTTAGGTAATTCTAACACTGTAATCTATTTGCTTTAAACGGAGATACGCATAATATAATGCGATGATCCTGTTCCTCAAACCAATTAATATTCTTCGTGCTGTGTTACATTTCTCAGTACAAGGAATCATTAATTTCATTTTGAACGGGTATTTCCATGCGTTCAAAGAAATCTTTTTAACACCGTCAGAGTCTGTAATCAATCATGTTTATAATAATGCAGTTTTGCAATTAGGTATTTCCTCAATTCCATGTATTTTGAAACACTGCACATAGATGTTCCACGGATGAAGATTTTACACTTTGTAATTAAACTCTTTGTCAGTACGTACAATAGGTACTTACGTCAGTGTAACTAATTGGGGGACCAAGCAATTAAGTAATCTTGATCAGTAATGATCGTGTCCATTGTGGTTGTTTCCGTCAGCAATAGATTACCTAGCTCAGCCATTTATTTAAACATTGATTCCATAGTGTTTCAAGAGGACTTAAATGGTATAATACCGCAATTCTCACGGCCCTTGCCGGAAGAATTGTAAACGCTTCCGCGTATAATCGCTGTGCATTCACGAACTACTAATTGATTCAAAACCATGCTTCACATGCTTGGTGTAATTATTAATTTATACGGTTACACTGAATAAACCTATTGATGCTAATACTGAATTACTACAATAATAAGTTAAAGATTTTCTTCTGTTTATTTAGAAATCAACATACAAATTTGTCTGATCAAATTAGCAAACAGACTTCAACTCTTAAACAAACTCATGTGTATTTGCGTAATAGTAAAACCGAAATCCAAACATGCATTTAATTATCCGATTATATAAGTTAACAGGTTCGCTGATATAATAATAATACACGAATAAGAGCGGTTACTGTGGATTTGGGCCCTGTTGATGGCAATATAGGCTCGCTCCTTTTAACATGGGACATGAAGATATCTGGCGAGATGTGGGTGTACTATTAGATACACCTCTGCTTGCCTTTGGCGATTACAGGGGTAATATGTTGAACTTTGAAGTGAATGTATGTATCCACTTGATTCTAGAACGTTTTTACGCTTGTTACTCAATTGAGTCATCTTTAAAGATTAAATTCGAGTCTTCCTTTTCTCTGTCAGTAAATTGGTTAAGCGTTCTGTTATCTGCGCGGCATACCACTGTCACTGCCCACAGATCTACAGCAAACAAGAATATTTGGAACCTTGTAAGACTTAAGTAGGTTTATGTGTCTCTAGGTTTCACCTACATTTTGTTTCAGTATCTTGGTAGGTTGTTTTGTGGATCATCTTTATCATATTTTTAGGCTTTGTTGTTACTGATAATTTCGTTTGTACGATTTCTATTTGACTGATCTTCACTGGTGTTATTGGGCTTAGAAAGCGTGTGTTGATTTTTGGTTGCGCTCACGTTTCTAATTTGAAGTTTTGTTTGTTCCAAATGTCAAAGAAAATAATGGGCTCCACTTAAGTAGGTAGGTACTCATGAGTGTGTAAACATTTACTAATGTAAGTACATGGACTAATGGACTTCCGAACGCTGTCCAATGGACAAAGCTAACTAAATCTACTAAGACCAGAGACCCCATTGCGTTGGTGAACTGTGGGAGACGAAATGTTTTTTTCAAATTGCGTGTGGGTGCAGCTACATCAAAAGGTGCTTAACCTTACGACAATAGACGATCAATGTTTACTGTTATAGATGTATCATTATCTCAGTCTTGCATTGATTAAATTCTAACTGCAGATGGTCTGATGAGCGCCATTTATTCCGTAAGTCTCTCGTTCAGGTCAGCGCGTTTATATTTACCTATATGGAAGCAAAGGTCAGTTATAATCAAGGTAGAAACTTCCATTCGTCTATAAAGTCTGTATGCATGTACATTGAACCCGTGACCTACGACGGGAAAGGGAATAATCGACTTGGGCTTGGGTCCGGGTCCCTTCTCCACACTGAGCTTGGTCACGTTTCGACTATGTACCTAACGTAGCTAGTATCTAGCTTAGCGACTACTATTTAAATATTATTAAATTTGTCTTTGTTCATTCGTGTATACATTGCACACTTCTGTCTAAAACTAGGCCTCATATATCGGCTCACATCTGTTCACAGTATATTATGATCCCCTATTTCTTTTTGCTGTTAAATTTTGCGACATGTGGTCACATTTATTTAAAAAAGCGGCCAAGCGCGAGTAGGACTCGGGCATCGAGGGTCCAGTACATACTTGCGATATAAACGGCTATATCATTTGACTGCGTAAGTTTAGGGGATTGATTTATATATAGAGAGAGAGAGCCTGTCACTTTGCACTGATCACTTTGTCTGCCGTATGTTAGACAGATGGAAGACAAAGAGATCCTTTATAGGTTTCCGTTTTTACCTTTTGAAGTAAGGAACCCTAAAAAAATCGCTTGAAGTAAGATAATCTGTTTTTATATAAATAAAGAATATTATTATTATTATAATAAGGACTCGAAGTAGAAAGGCCACGACGAGGTAAATGTTTAAACACAAACTTCCATTCATTCACGGCCACCTGAGATACCAATAAACAGCTATGAATCACTATGTTAATCATTTTACGTTACTACTACAGATGACACTCATGTTTTTTGTATCACTGATCTCACATATAAGGCATATTTACATAACAATAAGTATGGGTTTCCTGAAGACTTATGAGTCGCTTCCATTGCTCTTACAATCTGATCATCGAAATCATGAATCACTCCCACGTAAATGATATTCTTCTCAGTATTTGGGTGTAACAAATTGTATATAATTAAAGCGCCATTAGTTCCGAGGTAATGACTGTGCAGTCGGAAGTTGAGTGCTTCTTGAGATATTAAGTTATCGAGCTTCACTTGACAATTTGTTTTCTTAGCAGAATAGCAGTGTATTAAAGTGCTTCGAGTGCTAGAGGCTTGAGTCTTGATAGTTAGTAGATAAGTAGAGTAAAGATGAGCTTGGTAGACCTCGTTAGTATTTACAGTTATTATCGAATTGAAGGAAATATCTGCTCCGGCATTTTCTTTCGAAGTAAAGAAATGGGGCGTTTTAAATAGGGCACTAGTGTCTTCGTCATAATCTATTACATGATATACACTGGCTACAAGTCTAACTTGCTTAGAGCTTGCCTGAACTTGTTCTGCAGCTCATGACAAGTACCTACATAGAAAGTTTTTGTAAGAAGTGAAAAGTTGCTTCACTTCCTCTGCAACTTCTAGTTCGATCATTCATCGAACTACTAGTTTCCTGCATTGGATAAGTAGAGATATCCTGAATAAAGTTAAACTGTTATTATGTATTCATGCCAATGTGCTACAAGACGAGGCTGAATGTGATGATTTCTGTGCCAAGTTCCTGATCAATGAAGAATCTTTTTGGCATAACTGGAATGATGTTTTGGTCATATTCTTTTTAGATAATTCCCAAGGAGTACATACCCATTGTGGTGACGATGATCAAACACAGAAGCTGGTAGCGCGCCATTTCATTACTCGCCCTGCAAACAGATAACCGATTGTAGTATTTATGTTAATAGCTCTACTGTATGCGCTTATCTGCACCGGTCACACTATATATACCTAATTACGTAGGTGGTTGGTGATAAGCGGACAATATCAATTAGACTTATTAGAAATTTTCTTTTATTGAACAGTTCACGATTCGGAAATAAACCTTTATATACGCAGCTCCTACGTATTTATATTTATGTTTTGTGTAAGAATGTTAGTAGCTAGTTGGAAGTGTAAATAAAGCCGACATATTCTGCTAATTATAGATTGTTGTTTATCTTATAGGTACTGTCCGTAAATGATTCCCTTGTCCCCACTGTTTCAAGTCAACACTTTTCACAATATTTCTAAAAAATAATGATGATATGAAACCGAAATATATTAATTTTGCATGTAAGTTGTACCGATCTGTATTAACAAGATATTCGAGTCACTTTCGCGATGTTAAACTAGAAAACCAGTTCTGGATGAGAGGACGGCTGCTCTAAAAATACCTGGGAAACGTCGCGAGGGATCCAGTCTTTGCAGGGAAGTACCACTTTGCACGATCAACTTAATTTTATGTTCACTGTTTTTTGTCACTTTCGATGTGATAGGTGCGCGGGCGCCGGTGGCCGTACGGACGTTTGCCTGTGCGCGAGCCGAGCCGTAATCTGCGCAAGAGTGCCGAGTGCCGACTGTGCCGAGTCGCGGTCCCGCTCGACGGGAGCCTGAGACGCTGACCTCACTGATGCAGGAAATACACTAAACTCGCAAACCGTGTGGATATGGCAAAGGTGAAATTATGGTTTTTAAGAACCTACTTTAGGGGCAAAGCTAATCTCACGGTTGAGCTCAATCAAATTAGTTAGTATAGTAAATAGGTATCTGTGTCAGTAAATAGTTCGAAAGGTACAAAAATAAAGAAGGTACCTATATGTTAAAAAAACCAGCCAAGAGCGACAGACTCGCGCACCGAGGGTTCCGTACAGGCTTCGACATAAACAGCCATAATTATCTTTTGACTGCGTAGATTTGGAAGGTAAGGTTTACATAGCTTAGATGGACTACAGGACTACAGAGTTGACTATATGGTTTTTATTTCTCTATACCTCACGCGTTCTTGAGAAAAAGCGTCTTGATAGACAGACAGACGGACAACAAATTGATCCTATAAGGGTTCCGTATTTTCCTCTTGACGTACGGAATCCTTAAAATGATATGTTCGCCTTGTTACCGACGTTATTGTCCCCAGGAACAATAAAAGCATTAACTGCCTTGTTACAGGGACCTGCCTACTCTTCTGAGCTGTCCAATTTAAGGTTTGTTATGCCCTCTATATCTTTATAAAATGTACCATCTTAACTCTACACGATACACGATGTCGTCGTCTAATACTTAACATAGTATGTAGATGTACATGGAATTATTTGACACTATCATGCCCCCGGCTTCACCCTTGGGAGGTAAAATAAAATCCCACAGGAACTTTACTAGCATTCTATGTTCTCCTTGTCCAGGTCATGGCCTACGTGTACCCAATTGGTATATTAAAATTCGTCTAAAGTTACATTCTGTTGTAAGTTCTAAACTTCTGTCTGCGAGTTACACCACGTGAACTTCCTTTTGTTTTATTATAAGTAGGTATAACATATCCTGCGGCACTAGCAATAGTGTCTTTTATAGCAGTGAAAGATATTTGAAAATGGAATGGTAGGAATAGAAAATATTAGAAAACGTATGGATTTTGATGAATTTTGGTACAGAGATAGTTGGGGCCTTGGAGGCGGACATGGGTTAAAAAAACTTGGACAATGAGGAGAAAGAGGGAAGAAAAGGGGAGAGAAAGATATATTTTTTCGATCATCACGCGGGTTAAAGTTAGTGTTAGCCCAAAGTAACTTTGCCACGCGGCTGAAGTCGCGACCGGAAGGCTACCTACTTAGTATAAAATAAAATAAATAAATGTAATATAAAAAACTAAAATAAAATGATTACGCGTGTGATTTACGTACCTAGGAAGTTTCATCTCTCACCAAATAAAGCTAACGCAGCATTATAAGGCTAACACGTGCAAACGTATCTATATAGTCACATCACATCATTGTTCCAGTGTTACATGCTTTGAGTCAGTACGGGAGCCTGTTTTGTGCAGATTCAGATAAAAACCTCTTTGTTCGTCAAACGCGCGGCGGGTGCGCGTGAGACACTCGCGGGGAATTCGCGCCCGCCGCGCATGCGTGCTCTTGGTCGCCCGGGACGATGGCCGCTGACCCCGTGCATGTGTTGCAGTCTCGATTTTAATTGACCTTTTTAACAAATTAGGCTTAATCTGCTGTTAGAGACTTAGAAACACGCCTTATTTTGGCGTGCGAATGTCGGATTTAATTAAAATTGACCTGGGTAAATTATTCTGTGTCCGTTATCAATTTAGATTAGACAACTAGGCCGGTGTATTAAATCTTTGATACTCTCAGACGAGGGCGACGCGGCGACGGTTGAACTCTGCCCTCGCCTCGTGGCAAACAAGCAACAAATTAACGTTGATAACATTATTTACATTATAATTCGTAATGCTATTCAAAAATATGGAGTAAGTAGGTGGTGTAATAGCTTTCGATAATCAGGATATCAGGGGGGCTATAAAGCCCGCATTTTCAGAATCATTATTGGAAAATATGATGAATTAATCAACTCGTAAAATGATCACAAAGTGACGAAGACAATTCATAATGTTAACTATTATACATACATCTGTTTTGTGACCATTTTTTTTGTTATAATTCTGCTAAACTAGCCATAGGGTAGGATATAGTCCCCCAGGACTAATCTCATATTAAACATCAATATTTATTGTTATTTATAAACAAAATATCATCTCACTTTTAAACTAAAATGAGTGAGAGACACAACTAAACTGGAACCCGTGAACCCTGACTTCGTCGGAAGACGTCTTTGAATCTGGATCTTCAGCTGCGGGTGTACTGGCCTCGGTCGAGACGTCCAATTCTAGGGACCGATCGTGCATACCCGTGAAATGTGTTGCCAACTTTGATATCGCTATTATCCTGCAAATGTCTTTGCTTTATTTTGGATGAGTGCTCGAGACTGTACCTTAACCACTCGCAGCTAGTTACCAGCTAATTTGATTTCAGGGTTCGTCTGAATGGAAGATCAGTCGTGCATCTGTCTACCCGTCTGTCACAGACATTATTTGATAGCTCTACACGTTTCTCGCTGATTGCCGGCGCGGCGCTGGAGCAAAAAGTTTTCTATTCATTCTGCGTGGCCAAGCACACAAGAAAAAAATCAAGTAAGAAACTTCAAAACTTGCCCCTTGTCAAAGAAACAGCTGAATAGCCACAAAATGAACAGTAGTAAACTGTAACAGAAGAATAACATAAATAGTAAAAAAACTTGTTTCAAGGAATAAAATTGACGCGGTATTAATACATTCAAAGCAAAGCACTTCATCGAATTTCCAAAAACCTTCAAGAAACAAATTCTACAATGACGTCAAATTCTTCGAAGCCGTGTATCAAGGACGATTCAGAAGACAGAACAGACGTAACCGATGAGGGTCCCTGCATTCAGCAGCCGGGCCAGTCGCCGAGCGCTGAAACCCCGAAACAGTCCAAAATGCGTGATCACTCATACCTTGTTGATGCAACAGTGTATTCTGTGCCGCCGTTATTATAGCAATCGCACGGGTCTTAGGCACGGTCTGTCTGCCTTCGATCAAATATTTTTGATCGAAGGTGTCTGCCAATCAATCCGTAAATATTTATCTGTATCAATAAATAATTATCTACTGAAATAAATGCAATTATAAAAAATAATGATTTCAATCAATAATTTATTTGGAAACCACAATGACTAACGGATGCTCAAATGAAACCCAGCTTCAATTGAAAATACATATCAGTATGTATGCAAGATGTCATCATACTGATACTGTTAGGATATTATTCTGGCCGTGTCGAAGTCGCGGTCGTGTTCCACGCGCGCGTCATAAAGATGTGTGAGGTACCGCCGCCCCGGAACATAAAGGGCAAAAGAAGGAACATGGGTGGGTTTTAGTCAGTAAAACTGTAGTGATAGGCTACGTTGCTATGGATGCGTTTGTTGTCCACTTATCACTGCACTGGTAGAAACGGGTTAAAAAAGCTATGTTTTTTTGTATGAATGCATGCGGGCCCTGGATGCATTTTGTAAATATGTGCTATTAGCTTTTGCCCGCGACTTCGTAAGCGTGGATTAATAATTCCCGTTCCCGGGGGATTTCCGGGATGAAAACTATCCTATGTCCTTTCTCGGGTCCCAGACTATATCTGTACCAAATTTCATTGAAATCGGTTCAGTGGTTCAGGCGTGAAGAAGAGACAGACAGAGTTACTTTCGCATTTATAATATTTAAGTACGGATGTATATCTATGTGCAGAGCAATGTACTTAGGGATTGCAATCCAGCGGCGTTTTCAATCCAGCTGGGTTCTTGCTGGATTGACCTGAATCCAGCTGGATCCAGCGCGGATCCAGCAAAATGTGGAACGATAATAAAAAGACGACATTTTTAAGACTTTTTATTAAGTAATTTGTATAAAAACTTCATACGATAATCTAAGAAATCTTTCACCAATTTGCTTTGGTTTCTTAACGATTTTAGATCAAAAGAATCAACTTAAATTCCAAATCCGATATAATTTTCTCCGTACTCGTTAATATATGTTATGAAAACCAAAAGCTGATTATTAGGCAGTTTAAAATTTGACGACAAATGACTGACTATTTCTTTTTTTTAATCCTCTAGAAGTAAGTCCTTAGAAATAAATTTTTATCTTTAGTCCTATCCCTCAACCTGCTTCGCACATAACTGCAATGTAGCCGGCTGCTGAGTATGTACTTTCGGGCACTACACTGGTCAGTTTTGGGGTTATTAAATTGTCATAAACCATAGATAAATGTTCACCTCACACTCTTTCGGTCTCATAAACGCTCATTTCTTTTTTCGGACCTTTTCGTAATCTAATTGGCCACTTGGCTTTGGCTTTTGTTTATTAAAGTTCTCCTTCTCTCTTTTAAGTTCTATCTCAAGCTCTTGCTCTTTTTTTTTTTTCGGGTGGGAAATCATCCAATGACTTCCCCCGCTCTGGGCGGAGCGGGGGGGCATGTCAGACTTGTACTGACTAAAACCCACCCATGTTCCTTCTGTTGCCCTTTACGTTCCGAGGCCGCGGTATCTCTTTCGAACAACCCGCAACCAAGCTCTTGCTCTAAAGTCATTTTAGTCTAGACGTCATCATCTAGTCTAGACCATTTCGTTTTGAAAATGGCGGCAATTCGGAACTAAACAATAGAAATTTATACGTTTGCGGATCCGCATCGCTGTTTGCTGGATCCAGCATATTGAAAAAGGCGCTGGATCCAGCTGGATTGCTGTATGCTGGATCCAGCAATTGCAATCCCTAAATGTACTTACAGTAGGCGTTCGTGTCTACTGTTGATACTTCGCACAATTTGAGCAGCGGATCATTTTCGCACAGCTACCTCGGGCAGGCGCGGCTCATCTTCATAGCACATCCTACTCGCCTCGCTGCATAGCTTAGCATCTGTGAAATCGGTCAGATAGTTCCGTAGCATTATAACCCTTAGCGTTCGTCATCCCAATCGTGATCGATCATACACGCAAGCCAAACGAAATATTATGTAACTCTATGCAAAAATCTTTATTTTTTTGTGGTAAAACATCACGTTTTACTGTAAAAACCTTACAAATTTTATAAAAGCGAAACTGAGTTTGTTACGTCTTCACACCTAAATGGCTAAACCGATTTTGATGCATTTTGGTACGGAGATAATAGGGACCCTGGAGACGGAGATAGGCTATTTTTAAAACGAAAAATTAGCTTTGCTATTATAAAAAAGAAGGCACAAGGGCAAAAACTACAAAACAGGAAAGGGGAACCGGACACAAAAACTAATTCCATATAATACCCCCAAAACATTGTGCTGATGGATAGTCACTCAGATTGTGAACACTGATAGTTCATAAACAATGTCGCGAGATTGTGAACTCAATAAAATGCGAACTGAAACACGAGGCAAATACCTCGTAGGTCTCGGGTCACCATTGTGATGATCGCCCGGAGGACACGGTGGAGCACACAGTGGCGGTCTGCCCAGCTTGGGCGGAGCACCGCCGTGCCCTCGTATAGGTGATCGGCGGCGGTGATCTCTCGCGTCCGGCCCTGGTTCGGTCTCTGGTCCGGAGCGAGAGGGAATGGGAAGCGGTTACCTTCTTCTGCGAAGCAGTCATGCTAGCTAAGGAGGCGGCCGGGCGTTTGAGGGAGAGAACCTCAAACCAACCCAGCCGTAGATGCGGGCCTGTGGACGGTGAGCAATGGGTAGCTTACCGTCCGTCCGTCTATTGACGATAGGCCGTGTCGACGGCGCGTTAGTATTTCACGCGCGCCTCTAAAGAGATGTCAAAACAGAGGGGTCTGCCAGGGCCTCCGCCTGTCGGGGTTTCGGGTAGTTCGAAAGAGATATCGCGGCCCCCGGTAAAGGGCGATAAAAGGAACATGGGTGGGTTTTAGTCAGTTCAAGTCTGACACTCCCCCCCGTTTTGCCCAGGGCGGGGGAAGTTATTTGATGATTTCCCAACCCAATATATACTACTGGTATTATACTTGAAGGCGACAGAAAGAGACACCTTGAAGATACCTTGGGCCCTGATTACATCAAAGTCATATGAAACAATAAGTGAACATTAGAAGAGATAACGACACCAAAGGGTAACCACGAATTCCGTACATATCTAGACCTATAAAATAGAGAGCGAGCGATTTCCATCAACTGGGCACAAACCCAGACTCAGTGGCTAATACTGAGATATTCCTGATAGAAATACCCAAAAATTTCCCGACACAAGAATCGAACCGATGAGCTCATGCTCAGCAGTTGCACACGACCACTAATACCAACGATGCCGTTCACTAATTCACTGCCGGTAATTGTGTCTCTTGGATTATTCTAGAGGGCAATAAAAAGTAAACTTTGCTTTCCAAAAAAGAAAAAAAAACTAGTAACTTCAAAATACTGTCATGGAGACAGAAGGAAGGATAGCAAAGTAAACAGAAGACGCGATTTATTATTAAATAAAACAAAAAAAAAATGCAAAACTAGTAACGTAATTCGAAAATATAAAAAAGCAATCAACAAATAATCCAATGCCAAAACTCTAACAAAAATTTCTACAATGTTAACAATTTTTTCTTCGAAGCCGCTGATCTATCAGTAGTGGTGTCCTAGACGCGGTATGACCAAAACAATCCAGAAAACATAAAGAGAAGAGTAGTGAAATGACCGTCCCACAGGATCTCAATAAAAAAGAGCTATGGTGTTCTCTTGGTCAGTGTCCGTCATGGTCAAAGGATACCAATATTGCTGTAAAAAGATATTTTGGAGTGGGCCTAAAATCGCTTTATAATAAAGTACCATGTAATGCTTGTATTCAATGTCCGTCCTATCCAAAAGATCTCAATAATAAAGGACAACGTAACGTTACTGTTCAGTGTCCGTCGTGCCAAAGCCATCCCAATAAGAGTAAGCGACGTTTGACGGTTGCTCAATGTCCGTTCCCAAAAGATCCCAATACGATCAAACAACGTAAAGTTGTTGGTCAATGTATGCCTTTAGAAGAGCTCAGGAAAAAAGAACTACGCTTTAAAAAAAAAGAAAAAGAATTATTAAAGATACAGAAAGAGATACAAAAGCAAAGAGACCAGTTAAAAATAAAGTTTGATACTAAATCAAAAGCAGATTTGACTGCAGCGGCAAAATTAAATCGAGCTCGAAAAAAACTACAGTTAACTGTCAATGCCGCTGAAAGGATAAGAGGACATAAGCAGACAAAGAAGAAAAATAGTTTATCATGTACGAAATGTATGGATCCTACAAGAAGCAGGTGGCCCGACAAGATACATTCAATTGTGGACAGATTGCAAGACAGCCTTCATTCATATTTCGGTGATAGGAGGCGAGGATTTAGTGAACTATGTGAATTATATGTTAAAAAAATTAATGAAACGAATCATCAATTTTGTTTAAGCTATACAGGGTCTCGAAATTTAGGTTATTTCTCTGGCAACACATACCAACCACAAGGACGTAGTCATCAAATGGAAGAAGCGGTTCATCAACTTTGTTTAACCAGTACTGGGGCTCTTAATTCAGGTTCCTTATCCGGGAACAGATGTCAGCAACGCGGGTGTAGACATGCAGAATCGGCTGCTGGAGATTGTTATGGGATGGGAATGGGTCCTGTTCTCTGGTCTTGGCCGTATCCTAGGCAAACCTGTAGGACGCAGCTTAAACATACAACAAGGCATTGTTGTGCGTTAATAGCTAGCTGCATAGTTTCCATACCGTGCTTGTTGTGTGTTGCATTGCTGTGCTCTTGTTACTCCTGCTGTTGCCACGATTGCTGCTAAATAAATCATACTTGAAATATAAGACAGTTTAAATGCACCAAATGAATAATATTGATTTTCATTTGTTCGTAAAACACGAACGAGCCGTCGAGATGGCATTGTTATCCCTCTGAATTAATTAAAGTAACACGAATTTTATATATTTTGGAACCCTTATAGGAACACTTTGTTGTCCGTATCTGTTGTCTGTCTGTCAGTAAAGACCCTCTATCTCGAGAAAGCGTGGAAGTATCGAGTTAAAATTTAAACCATAATTATACACAAGTCTTTGGTCCCTCAACTCTCAAGTCTACCAACATAGCATTGTAATAAAATGTATATCGCCGATTATTTCGCTAGTGTGCGTGAGTCTGACTCACGCTTGACCGGTTATTGAAGTTTAGTTTTTTTTTCAGGTTAATACTAATCTGAACTTATTTTAGAACATTTATTTAGTTTTTGTAGGGGCATTTTTATATTTGCCGTCTAAAAATTATTACATAAATAGAATCTACTCTCGATAACTTATAAATTATAAGTTATCGAGAGTAGACTCTATTTATGTAATAATTTGCCTGTCTGATCAGTGAGGGTATTATAAGTTACTAGCTGTGCCCAGCGGTTTCACTCGCTGCTCACTTAGGGCTATGAAAAATAGATGTTGGCCGATTCTCAGACCTACCCGATATGTACACAAAATTTCGTTTAAATCGGTCCAGCTGTTTCGGAGGAGTATGGGAACGAAAACTGTGACACGAGAATTTTAAATATTAGAAGATGATACCCTCACTGATCAGACAGGGATTTTCTAACACACCTACTGTATAGGACATGCAAACCAGATAACCGTAAATCCGGATAAACGACTAATTTGAAACTCGGGGATTTTTATGATTATAAAACCATTTTTAGGGTTCCGTAGTCAACTAGGAACCCTTATAGTTTCGCCATGTCTGTCTGCCCGTCCGTCCGTCCGTCCTCGCTTAATCTCTGTGACCGTTAGCACTAGAAAGCTGAAATTTGGTACCAATATGTATATCAATCACGCCGACAAAGTGGTAAAATAAAAATTGGAAAAAAATGTTTTTTTAGGGTAGCCACCCTATATGTAAAGTGGGAAGTGTTTTTTTTTTAATTTCAACCCTAACGTGTGATATATTGTTGGAAAGGTATTTAAAAATGAATAGGGGTTTACTGAGATCATTTTTTGATAATGTCAATAATTTCGGAAATAATCGCTCCAAAAGTAAAAAACAATGTGTCCCCCCCCTCTAACTTTTGAACCATAAGTTTAGAAAATGTGAAAAAATTCTGAAAAGTAGAACTTTATAAGGACTTTCTATGAAAATTATTTTGAACTTGATTGACACAACAGTTTTTGTACAAAAAAGACAAAAAGTTGTACAAAATAATTTCTGGACTAAGTTTGTAGTATAATCGTATATGCAAGCATTTTTTGTAACTTTGTTTACATATTTTATTATTCTGAACGTAACTTTTAAAAAAAAAAAAGAATTATTGAAATCGGTTCTCGCAATCCAAAATTACCACCGAAATTGTACGTCTTTGTATTAATTAGTAACCCAATTCCCCGAGAGTCGGCGCTGTAGGTACTTATTACATTGGATCGGGTATTACCGAATTGTTCGGTTGGCCTCATAACTGGGAACACTTATTGTGACGGACGGGAAACTACGGAACCCTACACTGAGCGTGGCCCGACACGCTCTTGGCCGGTTTTTTATCGGTTAATTTTTCTTCATTGATATTGATTTAAAACGGAAAATTGAAGAAGCAGGAAATGTTGTAAGAAGTAACAGAGAAGCCTTTAGACAACTAAAAGACAATTTCCTACGTAGATGTAGATTGTGCATTTCCGTGGTAAGGCGGCACTTCGAAAACCTTTTGTAACGTGTTTTAATAAAATTTGTAAACTATCTACCGTATTTTTTTTATCATAAAAGTGGCAAAAATAAAGAAATCCCAAATTATAACAATAACTGTGAAAATACCTTTAAGTATTGCTATCAACGCTAAATTACAGGAAATAATCCCCGATCAAGCTCTATATTTTTTTACCGATTTTGTCTGTTGAAGGTCCATAGAAGTTTTTAAGATCATTTAGAAACCTCTGGCACCCCTAACTTATTTTTTTTTAAGCTCTGGACATTTTTGATTATCGAAGTCTAATGGTAATTTTGAACTTTGGACTAATTTTGTGGTAAGTTCTACAATGCCTAGGCAAACGGATTTTGTTTGCATGGTAGCTATTGCTATCGCTAATAGATTCCATAAAAAAGAAAATCTAAAAATGATAGGAATAAAGACATAAAAAATAAAAACCAATGTTAGGTGAAAATTTTGAAAATAGTACTTAAAAAAATTCTAGCTCCTAAACTACAAATAATCGCCGAACATACATGGGGGTAATTCGGGTACCCCTTAGCATAAGGCATCTAATTTTTTTCTTTGGACGCCTATCAACTGGCCACCCTGTATAAAATTCTCGTGTCACAGTTTTCGTTCCCATACTCCTCCGAAACGGCTGGACCGATTTAAACGAAATTTTGTGTACCTACATATCGGGTAGGTCTGAGAATCGGCCAACATCTATTTTTCATACCCCTAAATGAGCAGCGGGTGAAACCGCTGGGCACAGCTAGTAATTATATACTATGTCAGGCTGCTGTCATTTTGACTTTCGGGCAGCTATTGTATGTGTATAGTGGCTTCTGTTACATGAGTGAGTGAGACAAGTGAGACATCGTTACTAATATTATAAAAGCGAAAGTGAGTTTGTTTGTTTGTTACGTCTTCACGCCCAAATGACTAAACCGATTTTGATGAATTTTGGTACAGAGATAGTTGGGACCCTGGAGAAGGACATAGGCTATTTTTTTTAAAAAAGATTGAGATATGTGGAAGAAAAAGGGAAGAAAGGGAAAAACATATCTTTTAAAAAATGGAAAAAAAACTATTTATAACTTTCATCGGTTTTAAAAAAAAAAACCGGCCAAGAGCGTGTCGGGCCACGCTCAGTGTAGGGTTCCGTAGTTTCCCGACCGTCACAATAGGTGTTCCCACTTATGAGTTTATTATTTGTTTGACGTTGAACACTAGAGAATTGTATTTCCTAATTAATACCTTTTTTAATAATTTTGGATTGCGAGAACCGATTTCAATAATTCTTTTTTTTGTTTGAAAAAAGATACGTTCAGGATAATAAAATATGTAAACGAAGTTAAAAAAAATGCTTGCATATACGATTATACTACAAACTTAGTCCAGAAATTATTTTGTAAATCTTTTTGTCTTTTTTGTACAAAAACTGTTGTGTCAATCAAGTTCAAAATAATTTTCATAGAAAGTCCTTATAAAGTTCTAGTTTTCAGATTTTTTTCATATTTTCTAAACTTATGGTTCAAAAGTTAGAGGGGGGGGGACACATTGTTTTTTACTTTTGGAGCGATTATTTCCGAAATTATTGACAATATCAAAAAATGATTTTAGTAAACCCCTATTCATTTTTAAATACCTTTCCAACAATATATCACACGTTAGGGTTGAAATTAAAAAAAAAATTACTCCCCACTTTACATATAGGGTGGCTACCCTAATAAAACATTTTTTTCCAATTTTTATTTTACCACTTTGTCGGCGTGATTGATATACATATTGGTACCAAATATCAGCTTTCTAGTGCTAACGGTCACAGAGATTAAGCGAGGACGGACGGACGGACGGACGGACGGACGGACAGACAGACATGGCGAAACTATAAGGGTTCCTAGTTGACTACGGAACCCTAAAAACGGAAAAAACGGTTTTTCAATTCAATTCAGTTTTTATTTACGGTCATCTTGATCCAACATTGTTAGTATAACAGACTTAAAAACTATTGCTAGTAAGTAACACAAACAAACTTACACGAATACAAAAGGCACTGGTTATAATTCGCCACAGGGCAGGAAACAGATTTTCCCCTTATACTCATAAAGACCCCTGCGCTGAGACAACCCATCCCATCCAGATAACCGATAGAGAGATAGGTACCTCTCTAATCTAAGATCAGACTAACGAAATGCCTCAACACAGTGGCACGCACATCTTCAGCTATAGTCTTCAGGATGCTGTTGTGACTCCCTCGCACCCCCCTCTTATGTGACCCAACTTCCTTATAATATGGGTTTAAGTTCCTTGCCTGTAGTTTTGTACTATTGGAATTCTTATTGTGACCGCACCATGCCCCAGGGAATATATAAATACTTTTCTGTGATCCTTTTTCTTGATTGAACAATTTCAAGAAATAAATAGTTTATAATCTCTATATTATGGTTTTATTCTGCCAATTTTGATACTTAGTTTGTTTTTATATAAGATTTATTTACAATTTTACAATTATAATGTTAATAAGTTTATGGGTAAATAGGCATGTAGTTTATGTGACTTATGATTATTCTACTGTTATTTAATAAAAAGTAAATCTTAAACAAATATTTGTCATATGAAATAAGGCATGGATTTGCATCGCTTGCGAGTTGTGGGATTCGATACGGCCGTAAGTAAAAAAGAATGTGACAAGAATTTTAATGCAGAACTTGGCAAGGATGAAAAAAAGGACTGTAAGACCAGCACAGAAAGAAATAAGGAAGAAATTGGAGATGTGGGTCAATGTCTAGATGACAAAAAGAGTCTGCCACGAAGATTGTTTAAACCATGTCTCGGTGATAAAAGAAGTCCTCTTGAAAAATCGAAGATATATATAGGAGACGCTTCCAGATCGCCTGGAACATCGGTTAAAATATGTCGTAATGATAAAATAACAACACCAGGGACTTCGTGTCGTTCTAGGACATCGAAAACATTCCTAGATGACATCTCATTCACGAGTCCTGCCGAAATATGGAAAAAATATAGTTTCACCAGAAGAAAATCAAAGAGTGAAATATTTAAAATTACTCCTAAAAGTAAGTTTTGTTCAAATAGCTGAATGTTATTTGTAATTTTGTATGCAGAATTATAATTAATAAGTGAGAGTTGTTAGATATGCAAGATTTCAAACATGATAGTAGATAATAGGAAACATTACGCCTAAATATTTGATTAAAGACGAATGATGAGGCGAATTCAATGGTTTTTATGCTAGTTCATTTGATAATTCAACGAAGCTTCTGACGTTAAAAATGCTACTAACAACTTATACCTACATCTACGCAGGTCCTGGATGTGAGCTTAAAACTTTACGAGTATCTAAATATTTCAGGAAAAACTTAATTTCGTTACATAGCTGTGTAATCGAATTGCAAAAAAAATTAGTTTTTTTTTGTTTCAGTAAAACCGAGCAAACGTGACTTTAAATTAAATTCTAGTGATACTAGTCTTTCAAAACAATTTCGAGGCAGTACACATTCACTGCAAAAGAAACGAACGCTAAGTCTGCGCAAACGAAACTCCAGGGTTCGTCATAAAGTAGAAAATGTCAAGGTAAAGAATGATGTACAAAATTCGAATACGCGTGAAACTCCAAGTTTTATAAGATTTTCTAGAAAACGTGCTGATAATGAAAGAATGAAAACAAAAAAGAGACGCGGTTCCAGATTACCTGACGACATCTTCGGTTTTCAACAAAGTAATCTATCTATGGATCAACATCAGTATCAGATGGCTTGTTTCAAATATATAGACACAGATAAAATACACTTTAAAAAATTTAGAATGGGTTATCACCGTAAACCTAAACCTCCAAAGCCAGTTCCACAGCCAGTTCCAAAATGTTGTTGTAAACATCACGCAATGAGAGTTCTAAAATCTGCTTGCGGAAATGGTGCGAGTCGTTCTATGTATTACAGTTTAAATACCCGTCCTCACCCAATATTTCAACGAAATTATGACAATGGTCAAATAGAAGGACAGAAGATTAATTGTTCACATTTTATGGTTAAAGATGCAACAGCAGAAGTTTCACCTTCGTCATTCGATATCAAACCAATACGTGTTTGTGATATTGGTACAAGCCCTAGTAACTTTGAGATCTCTGGGAGCTGTCATCCCCAGCCAGCAGATTTAATCGAAGAGTCCCGGCCGCCACAGACCGCTACAGTTACAAACAAGTATAGCCAAAAGCCGAACTCGCTACCGTGTATAGACTATAAGCCTAGCCCGCTATCTTGCATTTGTAGTAAACTAAACGCGACATGTGCTAGCCCCGCAAGAAATAAGAGTAAAGAAGAGCGAAAAAGAAGCAAATTAGTAAATAACGTTTTCCCCAACATATTTGTAGGTTTTTTTTCAAAATTTGAAAAACGCGTTGTTGATTTTCATTCAAGAAAGCAACTTTCAGGAAAAGGCTATATTAAAAAAGTTTGTATTGGACTACTTTTCGTGATGTGGTCTCCATGTTTGTTAGCCGGAGTTCTAGCCTGGGTGTTATTTTTTCCTGTGAAATTCATAAATATGACAAAGGCTAAATCGAAAAGGTCGTTTACGATGAACAGATTTCGTAATGATGCACGTTCTGAATACCAGCGAATGAGTTTTGAAAAGTATATGCCTAAACGAAAAAGAAGTTTTATGTCGTCTGTGTCGTGCTGGTGTTCTCGCACCGCTGGCAATGTGGTTACTACTTTCAACGCTGTGACGTCTCTATTTAAACTTAAAAGTAAGGCACCGATGGGTGTTTGTGGTAAGCGTTTGCCACCCTCTCATCCAAACCCGAGAAAGAGGTACACTCTGTTCTATGTAAGAAATAGAGGATGGGTGATGAAACCTTTACTGCGTAGAAAGACACGCTCTTATGCGAGTTCTCGAGTAATGCAAAATATGCGATGTGAATTCATACCAAAAATCAGATACCCAAACAATCGGCAACACAAATCATCAAAAAAGGTGTATCGTGAATGTCCAGTGCGTAGGGGTAAAATTTACCCATGGCGTCAATCTTCACTAGAAAGGCATGCCTATCAATTGCCATGCATATCCAAGTGGCCCAGCTTTGCTTGTTTCAATGAGCAAGTTCATCATAAACGTGAACAGGTAAATATTGAACCGTCATTTACCAATTCAGCTCATGAAAGAATTAAAATCTATTCAAAAAATAATCATTCAAAAGTTATAGCTACTAATATCGCACGAGAAGAATTAGCGAAAAACCGTCTAGGTCAACGCAAAAATAAGACTCTGCCATTTGGGTTTGATATGAAATGCCCATGTGGGACAAAACCTCTTCTGATAATGAATTTGGAAACATCTAGAAACCACACATTTGGTGTAGCAGGTAAAACTTTACATAAGTCGACAATTACTCCAAGTTTAGTAATGGAAGACTTAAAGGGGCGTTTGTCTAAATGTCGGATTAGACACGAAAGCAGCAATGCTGTTAACAAAGCAGCTGGTAATGATAAAACCACTAACACTAAAAACCTAACAACAAATAGTAAGCCAAAAAAACATAATCTTAATTCTAAATCAAACGTATTACGAAGAAAAACCATTTGTCGTGAAATAGCTTCAAACCCTTCTGGTAAAAGCCATAAATCGTCATTAACTAATAAAAAGTTATGTTCCCGCCAGAACAATATTTGTTCTATAAAAAAATGTGTTTTAGCTGCTTTATCTAAATCCGCATTGAATAAGCAAGCAAATACAAGTAGTTTTCAAATAAATAACGCACTCAAAATTCAGAATACCTCAAAATACATTCCATATAAAAAAGTAAAAAATAAATGTGATAAAATGAATACCTCGTATTTAGATACGGTGGCGAAATACATCTTTGGGGACATTTATTATCCCCCTAAACAAACTTTGAAATGTAAAAACTGTACACCGACTCAAAAACACTCATACCGTAGTAAAATCAAATCTAAAATTAAACCCGATTTCTTATTGAATTCCTGTTCTGGAAAGACTTACAATCACTCTAAACAAAGTTACAAATATAAAACACATACAATTCCTGAAACCCTTAGGGAAAAATACACAGCAGACATCACAAGTAACCATCACAACAAAGGCCTGCATCGCCTTTGTAAACACTGTCAATATTTAAAACAAGGTGATAAAATTAAATATAAACCCTTTGAAATCCCTCTTAAGCACCCTCTTAAGCAGTTGAACACAGCAAACATTTTAACAAAAAACAATCGCAATACAGCTTCGCAATGCCCTTGTAGCCGCAACCAATTTACACAAGGCAACAAATATATCACACATAAAATCCTTGCATCCCTAAAGCAATCAAAGAGCCAGGACGTTATTACAAAAAATAATCCCAGGAAAGTATCCCATTGCCCTTGTAGACACAAAGAATTAAAACAAGATTTCAGACGTAAACCACGTGAACTTCCTATCGTTACTCAAATGAAACCGAACACAGCAAACATCACGACAAGTACCTTTAGAGATATAACTTTGGATTTTCCTAGAGGTAAAAACCATGAAAAATATAATCATGCTTTTAAAAATAAAACACATAAAATCCCAGTTGCAACTCAAATGCAACCGAATATAATCGACGACATGACAATGACCAGTCGAGATATAGGTTTGAGTTGCCCTAGTGGTGAGATAGTTGAACAATCTAAATATGATCATAAATATAAACCACGTCAAATCCCTGTTGCAACTCAAATGAATCCAAATATAGCCGACGACATGACAATGACCGATTGTGTTATAGGTACGAATTTTCTTGGCGGTATGAAGCCCGGCACTGTCAAGGAAAAAATACTATGTATTTCAAAAACAGCTAACATGGATGCAATACACACTCAAGACACAAGTTTATCAAAATCAACTAACAAAAATGTGAATGTTACAACTCAAAAGCAATCAAACACAATCGACATCACAACAATGACCAATCGTGGTATAGAACTAAATAGCTTTTCCAAAGAGAAATACACGCAATCTACGCCGTCTTACAAAAACAAAACAAGTATCAATCACTATAATATGGTTTCGAATTACTTTGGCAGTGTCAAGCCAAATACTGCTAACAAAGAAATACTATGTATTCCAAAAACAGCTGACAAAGATACGATATGCTATAAAAAAAAATGTTTACCACGAATAACTGATGATCACCCTAAAAGACAAGACATACAAAAACAGGATTTTAAGATCGATGCATCTGCAAATAGAGCTGATAATTATAAAAGAAGTAAAACTAATGAAATTGTCTCTCCAGAACAGAAGAACGTAGGGAGAATGTTATGCCAATCACATACAAAAGGTCCAATTTCAGATTGCCATTGTGGTCTAGCCACCCAAATGACACAAGTTTCAAGACTAAAAGCAAATAATTCAAAGTCAAAATTTGATAGTGGTTGCTGTGTAACCCCCGAAATAAATAAAGCCGACAATGAAAATGCAACCACTCATAATACTCAGCCAAAGTTAATACAAGTACCTTCTCACACTTGCTCACTCATGCAGTCTGACTGTGTTTGTCGAACTATCCAAGTAGGAACCGAATCTCCTGCAGGGTACCGGCAGAAATTCTTAGTTCCACAATCTGATGTGTCTGAACAATCGAGTAAAAATGTTTCTCAAACAACTATAACGCCTCTTCCTCGTAAAACCATCATTATGACTGCGAGACCGCCAACCTCTATAGCTAACATTCAGAAGCTTCCAAGTGTCTGTACGTGTGCATGTAACACTGTACCTTTTCTCAGTTCTAAATTACCACAGCATGTTTCTGTTGCAGAACCTAATATCCCTAAAGTAAAATTGCTGCATCGTAATTCTCAGCCCAAACAATCATCCCAACGCACCATATTAGCAACCAAATGTTTACCATGCCCGAAGAATATGCTCCAAAAATCTCTTTGTTCAGCTGAAAATCTTCAGGAGCCGAATCTTCGACGTTCTCGGAAGTCCATTTTCAGTCGCAAGTTTTTAGATGTCCAACATCAGTTTAATAGCTCTTTCTCACACCTTGAAGGAAGACCTTTCGAATCAGATACACCAGTCGCACAGTCTACAACACGGCAGGCTCATGATCAATCTTGTGAAAGACCTGTAGATACCTACTCTATTGATAAAACTTCTCCTGAGCATAAAGTTCAATGTAGCATATTATCGCAATATTCAAATAGTGTTAATAGTTTAGTTATGAATTTACGTTCTACATTATTTAGCCGTAAGTTAAGCAAACAAGAAAAAGTGCCTAGACATTCGAAACCATTTCAATGCTTTACTTTGTCACCTTATTTAAAGAAAACGTGTCATCGCCCAATAGAGAACATTGAAAAATCATTACTTCATACCCGTAAATCTATGCAAGGTGACGAATCAAAACGTAAATTTCAACGAAATCTTCAGGCGTATGTACGTAAACATTCGCTTGTAGAAAAATCATTCTCAAGTCTAATAAGTGTACCGGAAACTTCTCACCGGTCATCTTTTCTATCGCATTCAAGTAAATTTAAATATCGTTGCCAACCCGTTAACGACAACTCAAGTACCTATTTACGGCTAAGTAAAATCTATTGTTATTTGTTCCCTAGACTTTCTCAACGTATTGTAAGTCAGCAGTGTAAATCATCTCAGCATTCATCAATATCAGAGAAACCAACCGAGTGTAAAACTTCGATTCGACCTCAGGAATCAACTTCGGCTCAAAAACATCCCTCTAAACAATTTCATCCGCAATATTCCTTATCTCAAAGTTTGGGCGACCCGATTGCTCCAACAGCAGAACAAACGCTGTCATTGCAGCACCTTCTGCGTCCGGAACCTGTAAAGTCTAAACGCTCTTCATTTTATATTCCTCAAACGAAACAATTCATCGATAAAATAAGGTCTATCACAAATATTATATCGACAAATTCACGTAAAAATAAACAAAAAAAAAGAACATCTACCTTAGGCGCTCAAATGGCACCCATTTCAAGTATGTGTGCTGCTTGGCCTGAAAAAGTTAATGAACCATCAAAAAAGATATCACAGTATTCCCGTAAATCGGTGGAGAAAATATCACCGGCTCAACAACCACCCAACTTACTTAGCTCTATGCAAACACTTCCATACAAGATAACTGGTCATTCAAGAGTCATAATGGAGGCACAACCTGAAAACGCGCAGCATCTTTCAATTCGGCAACCTAATCAACCTTTTCAGTCAAAACAGCTAAACCAAAAAGTAGAGAAACCCTTTGTTACAATTTTCAAGCGAACTAAAACTGATCAATTAATATCAAAGAATCATAAAACGACATTAGAAACTGCTAAGCAAACTAAATTCTTGTCGCAGCCTCAGCCAAGCCAACATGCTATTATTCGTCACAAAGTGCCTTCACATAGTTCACATTCGACATGTAAAAAACCCTGCCTTAAATATGGACACGAACAAGAAGTACTAATTAAAAGCTTACACCAAATCACAAAAGCTCAGTCTCCGAGCATTTTGCAACATCCCTCGGACAAATGCATTAAATCGGATTTGGTTTCGAGCTTGTTTTCAGAAATACCGCAGTGCATGAAAAATACACAAATTCAATCAAATCAGCAAATTGAACAAAACTTGCGAAACCAAAATCAGTTTTCAGAAATTCCAACTTTGGACAAACCACCCCCTGAATTGTTACAGCGATCCTCAAAGGCAGACAGACGAAAATGTAAAGAATGTAAAGCAGAGGGTGGAGTACAACAACTTTATCCGGACTTTAATCGTGTAAAACTGAGCTATCCTGATGTTCGTAACAAAAAAATAAATATTTCTGACCTAACTTGTAATCCGCCCGCCGATCCTCCTTGCACCGTGTCACCTGAGGAGGCCGCTCTTAGGAGTGCTTATAGACGTCGACCATTACGATACTCTCCACCTAGGGAGCTACCAAAGGGTCCTGAGAAGCGCATAGCCGAGAAACACATAGCCGAGAAACAAAGAAATACTACAAATACAACTAAAAATACCGGAAAGAAAAACATAAAGAAAGGAACTAAGAACAGAGGCTTCTTTCGGTGTCTACAAGACTCATTCAACCAGGCTGAGCAGGACGCATGGCCAACCGATGTTACTTGTAATACTTTGTGGTTATCCACTTTAAGACAAAAGCCTTGTTTATGGATTTACAAGATCTGCCCACGTTTTTACCCTATGTTCTTAGGTTATTGTAAATTCTGTAAAAACATACGCCAATTATTTGTTTATTTTCTTACTCTTTGTTTTTGGAGTCCACTTATTTTATGTCTTTATGTGTGTTGCGATTTACTATGCCAAAGTTCTACGTAAAATAATAAATGTTCTTCGTACGAAATGATTAAATGTTATTTTATTGTTTCAATTTAAAATGATAATATCCACGTGTACTTGTAGTTGTGGTATAGGCGGGGGGGGGGGGGGGGAACCGCGTAACTACCGTCGTATCAATGATACCAATCTCCCGAGTGACGACAGTTCACGGCCTGTTGAAGAAAATAACCACATAACTTTCCCACAATCTCAAATGCCAAAAATCTTAAAAACAAAATGATGGATAAACTTAATAACACTTTGCCCGACCCGGGAATCGAACCCAGGACCTTATCTCATGCTCAGGATGCACGGATGGTAACATCGACTTTATTTATTTATATTTAGGTATTATTGGTCGGCTTTCTGCTTATAATAAAGTATGGTTTTCTATCAAATAAAAACTATATTTGAAATCATGGATTTTGAAGAAAAAAAACAAATATTTTTGACTGAATCTGAAAACTTATCTCTTTTACTGATCTTGCGGAGAATTGGGATATTACCCAATCCTTTTTAGGGTTCCGTAGTCAACTAGGAACCCTTATAGTTTCGCCATGTCTGTCTGTCCGTCCGTCCGTCCTCGCTTAATCTCTGTGACCGTTAGCATTAGAAAGCTGAAATTTGGTACCAATATGTATGTCAGTCACGCCGACAAAGTGGTAAAATAAAAATTGGAAAAAAATGTTTTATTAGTGTAGCCACCCTATTATGTAAAGTGGGAAGTTATTTTTTTTATTTCAACCCTAACGTGTGATATATTGTTGGAAAGGTATTTAAAAATGAATAAGGGTTTACAAAAAATATTTTTTGATAACGTCAATAATTTCGGAAATAATCGCTAAAAAAGTAAAAAACAATGTTCCCCCCCCTCTAACTTTTGAACCATAAGTTTAGAAAATATGAAAAAAATCTGAAAAGTAGAACTTTATAAGGACTTTCTAGGAAAATCATTTTGAACTTGATTGACACAACAGTTTTAGCACAAAAAAGACAAAAAGTTGTACAAAATAATTTCTGGACTATGTTTGTAGTATAATCGTATATGTAAGCATTTTTTTTAACTTCGTTTACATATTTTATTATCCTGAACGTATCTTTATTAAAACAAAAATAGAATTATTGAAATCAGTTCTCGCAATCCATAATTACCACCGAAAACTTCTTAAACGTCTTTGTATTAATTAGTAACCCAATTCCCCGAGAGATGGCGCTGTAGGTACTTATTACATTGGATCGGGTATTACCGAATTGTTCGGTTGGTCTCTCCTTGGCACTGGCGGTATCTTATAACTACATAAAACTTCTATTAAGAACATGCTAAGGAAATTTAGAATAAAACTAAAATTCATTTTTTTAACACCATCAAAATGTTAAGGTAAAAACCAGTTCATAAATGGTTCGATAGATGGCGTTGTGTAATGACGTCATTTTTTTAAAAGTCGATGTTTCGATTTTCCGTGCTTTCATGACCTACCGTGGTAAAGTAAATTGCACTTGAATATATTCGAAATTTTATTTATGATCTTATTAGTCGTAGAAGATTCAGCGCTCCCCTTTGTATTCGGGCAAAAAAAATCCATTACAAGTCGGAGCGCCTGCCGCGCCGCGGCTCCTCCACCTTAAAACTCATTGGGAACACTTATTGTGACGGACGGGAAACTACGGAACCCTACACTGAGCGTGGCCCGACACGCTCTTGGCCGGTTTTTTTAAAAGTCGATGTTATCATTTTCCGTGCTTTCATGACCTACCTTGGTAAAGTAAGTTGCACTTTTGAACAGTGATAATCATGTTGAGGACGACGCTGTGCGCGCCTTCCATGATTTGTTATTTGTTAGCCCAACACACATCGCTTCGGCCTAGAGAAGTGACTCTTTTTCTTTACCCGGCACTAATAGAGCCTGTGCCTCAAAACGAGTCTCATTTACTAATTATGTATGTCGGGTTTGTGGGCATTGGATTTGCATTTATTACATCAATGGAATATTACGGGTCTATGATAGTTTATATAATAGTTTAAGTCATTCGCAGCACGTTTACGTTTACGCACTATTCCCATACTTGGATAATAATAAAATACAATTCCCTATTGTTCAACGTCAAACAAATAATAAACTCATAAGTGGGAACACTTATTGTGACGGAAGGGAAACTACGGAACCCTATACTGATCGTGGCCCGACACGCTCTTGGCCGGTTTTTTGCACACTATAATAATGGCGCAATGCAGTAGGATTTTGTATAATATCTTTTGTGTATAACACATTTTAAATAATAAATAAATATACTTCTAATAAAAAATAAACAAAAACCTTATTTACTCATGGTGGTCAAGAATGCTTCAATTTCTTGAGCTCGTTTGGCTCACTCGTGATGAATTATTCACTCAACGCTCGCTCGATTTTTACCAACGAGTCTTCAGCCTTTACCCATGCTGGATGATGACGCCATGTGTTTGTCACGCTAAGGGGGATTTCACCCGTGAGGTTGAACGAATGTGTGAATCAATGCCAGAAATGGGGGCAATCATCATCAGCCTCTTAGACGTAGCTCGCGCAGTCCGTCCTTGCCAAACTGGAAATCTCCAGATTGCGTGGGCTGCACAACTTTTAGATTAAGTGATTCCAAAGATCACACTCGTTTGGGTCCCAGTTTCAATTATCCTTAGAGTCAGCGTCACTACCCCAGTTTTTGACGACAGGAATAACCCACCTGCTGCTACATAAATCAGGGAGTTCTAGTACTGCGGAACCCAAAAATATAGACAATCACTGGTTTACCAATTGTGTATAACATTAAGGTTCTAACATTCATTTTGAGAGCTAAAATCGTTTGCTAGGTTCATCGCCCCCAAGTTGGATAGATTATAAGAAGGCCTAGTGTGATTCGGTGCCTCACACATGGCTCATGAGATTGTTGGACATGTATGCAACACAGGCCACAGCGTACCTTACTGATGTCATGTATGGGGCACTGCTGAACTATCCTTCATCCGTCGCTATCTAGGATGTCGACGGATAAACAGCTAACCGATAAGAAACGAACGTGACATTCCAGTCAGAGTATATTGGGGTTTTGTCTAACCTTAAACCCCCTCAAAATACTGCTGGAATGTTTAGATCTATGTTATCGGTTTGTGAACCTTTGAAGCTACTAGAGGTAACGAAATCTTTCAGTAGCGCCTTCAGGATAGAATTTGTTATGGATAAATGTGCAGTCATGCATGTAAAGCTAGGGGAGATTATAGAATTCGTTTGAACTCAACTCTCAAATTCAAAACACCTTATATCACCTCAAAAGAAACCTATAAGTATTTCGGAATGTCAGTTGTATTAGTCATCAAGACTTTCAACATGAAACAATCGTTGAAAGAGCGCTTTTTTTGGCCGCCTGAATAAGGTGCTAAGCATTTTTTTGTCGGGTGGAAATAAGGTTTTGATGTATTCTTTGCAAACTCAAACGGTCTCAGACGGAATTTGACGCCTTGGTGCAAATATCAAAATAATTCTATTTCACAATATGGGTAGATAGATGGTACGTAATAGTTATATAGGTACATATGTTATTTTAAATAACATGATAATTTTGCAGGCTAATACAGGAATATTCCTGAGTCGTGTAAAAAGCGTATTATAGCTGACAAATAGTAGTACCCAAGGTGATGATCGGTGATGAGACTGAAATACATCAACCGTGAGGTATACAATCTCAGGGAATAGGTACTTCCTGTCCTGAAACCGACGCACAGTGTTTTTTTTTTACCCAATAAAGTGACATTTGCTTTTTTTTAAGATTTATACTAAATATATTATTCCAAATGCAAGAGTAGAACACCCAGGTATCAATTTCCCATTTTTTAATGTTTTAGATTTCGTGACCTTCACACTGAAAATACTATATACATTGTTTTTTTGTATTTTGAGTTTTAAAAAGCATTTTTGATGCACATTATCCAGTTTATATTTATTCAAAAATGTTGACAATACCTTAAAAAAAAATTCTTATCGTTATTAATTTTTTATAATTTTTCTAGCACGAAATAGAACAAAGAATATTTTTATGCTAGATAGATCTATATAGAGTTTTATCATCCACAAAAATATTACGGTCAACTTTTTTTTATCCCGTGAGACGCAGAGTCATTATTAGGAATTTCACAGTACCTAGCAAGACCTTCTCTAGGGATATTTACTCTTGAGTTGTTTCACATCAATAATGCTCAAGAAAGAAGAAAGGTATCGTGACTTGCCCACATTGTCATTGGCTTAAAGGCTTCAGTAGTCAGGATAAAAAAAAACGCAACATGATTAACTGTCATTGTCACTGTCAATGTCTGTCTGACATTCTTTTCTTTGGCGATTCGGCCTTTGGTTTGTAATAAAGTTTATTGCAAGACTGCGAGTTTATTATTGCTGTATTTCATTTTTGTTTTATCTTGCACTTATGCAGTATTTGAATTGTACAAGTTTGCATGAAGCGACTTTCTTTTCGTAAACAAGTACATACTGTGATATGAACACAATGCAGGCGGAAGAAAAACGCTCAAAACCATCAGTTGATTTGGCTTCTTTAGAACCTACGGCTAGGGTAAAACAGTTAGCCAACTATGGTGCAGTGGTAGACGTAGATCCAAACGTCCCACCGAGGAGGTAACTATTTAAACACAATTTAACTCATATATGATAAAGTTAATGATGACGCATTTTAGGTAGGAAAATCCTAAAGATAGAGACAATTAGTGCTTTAAGACCCCAAAAGATCGTTTTAAAAGTAGTTTCTGTGGACGTAGGTGCAGCAAAGCTAATAGCCCCATAAATGAGGGCTAAGTTATGCATGCCATATAGATGTACCTGGCTGGATTACCATAAATTACAAATTGAGACTCTTTCTGTGCTTAGACAGAAAGAGTTATCAAGTTAATGTTCCCATCCTATCAGTCAGTTATAGGCTGGAATGCTTACCTTTTTGTCGCTGTTGAACAAGTCATCCTTGTGAGGGGATAATTTTCAATGTGTGTAACTTATTATAATATTTTAACAACAAAAAAAGTGTTATTGATTGGTGAAATAAATTTGTATCAAAATTAAATCTGATTTGTTAGGGTTGCTATGTTGAAATGTTAATAAAAATTTGTTATGCCATTGTTCTGTATTGCTAGTGCATTGACATAGATTTAAACTGACATACACAAGCAGCCATACCCGGAACAATTTCTTGTAGTCCATACAATTTGTTCCTTGTGGTAATCAAACCTACAACATGCAGTGCGGCAGCCACTGCACAAATAGTTACATCATAATGTGTCCTGGCTTAAAATAACTGTAATATCTACATGCTGTGTAAATAAAAATACTTTATTCTTTACTTATCTTAATTATTTGATTGAACAATTTTGAAAATTATCCCAACTGTCACAAAGTTACTGTAATGTTTTTTTGTGATCAAAGCTTAACATAAAAACTTTTTCAGGTATTATAGGTCAGGCTTGGAGATGGTCAGGATGGCAAATGTATACCTTGCAGAGGGTAGCCTTGAGAATGCTTACATCCTGTACATTAAGTTTATGACACTATTCTTGGAAAAGATCCGCAAGCACCCGGAGTACGCAACCGTTCCAACTTCAGTGAAGGCTGTGAACCAGGCTAAGCTTAAGGAGGTGATGCCCAAAGCTGAGAAACTGAAGCAAAAGCTACTTGACCAGTATGCCAAGGAACATGTTGTCTATCAGGAAGAGGTAAATAAGAAAAAAATCTCTTTGGCAGTCTATGTTTTATGTTTGGTGTTGTTTTCAAAAACAACCCACTGTATATGTATACTAACTCCTTTGATTTGAATAGGAAAAGAAAAGACGTGCAGCAGAAGAAGAAAGGAGAAAGCAAGAGAGGGAAGATGCAAAACTGGCTGAACGTCTCCAAGCTGATGAGAATAAGAAAGATGCAAACACAACTACACCACATCTACTTCATGCTGTGAGTCTGCTCTTCAGCTTATTACTTAAGTTCTTTTCAAAGAAGTACCATACCTTTGTGACTTGAATTTGATAACCATACAGGTGGAACATTTTAATGTGAATAAACCCATGAGCTGTTTAAAATAATTATGAAACTTAAAATCTTTTGTTCTATGACTTTTGGAGATTCATAACTTTATTTTTAGTTTTATTATACATGTTGATTAGCTGATCGCGTCACTTCCTAAAATCCATTTTTAGGGTTTTCTTTACCAAATGAAACTAATAATAAGACTTAACAGAAACTAATAGATTCACTCTGTCCATGTGTAATCCGCAGTTGACGTTTGCATAATAGGTGTCTTGTATAAATTGCTACACAAATGTGATGTAAAATTATTTAAAAAATAAAAATAGCCCACCACTCTTTAAACTTGTAAATAATGGTTGAAATATAACATTTTAACTCATAGGAGGAAACTTTGTCACGAGAAAAAAACAAATTTAATCATAGTTTCATATTGACTAATGACAAAAGTATTTTTTCTTCTGTTAGTTAATTTCTCCGTAAGCGCATTGAAAAATCGTCGTTTGATTCACGTGTGAATTTGTCTTTGCTGTTCTCGGCTCTATAACACCCTCGCCTGGCGGCTCGGCGTTAAATCCGCTTTGGTCGCAATGACAAAGTTTCTTCACTTAATCAAAATGTTCTATTTTACGAGCTGTCTAAGTTAAAAGTGTAGAAATCGAGTATAGCGTGTGATCCCAAGCTTAAAAAAAGATGATTAAAAAGGCAACGAGAGACGAGATGTCCAGCTGTACCTCGAAATTTGGACTTTTAAGGCAAAAAATGTGTATGTCATGTTGTGAGACACACGTTATAGTACGAGATCCGGCTGCAGAATCAGTGTACCTATCGAGTATTTGCTGAAAACCAAATTTTTACACATATTCATGATTAGGAGAATTTATATCCACCAGGTTGCCTATCAAAATGTGGCCGCTAGTATTTTTAATTAAATTATTAATAATTCATAATCCGTAAGAAATTTCATTGACTTTTTTTTTCAATGAAATGTCGTCTACTTTACGGCAACATCTATAAAGACTCTGAAAAATTATGGTTGCCGTTGCGCACCTGGCCGCACCTCTTCGCAGCCAGGTATACACAGGTATGAATTTGTTACATTTATACACCCACAACGTACATTTATAATTTATATATCAAATTAAAGCTAATTTTTTTCTGTATATTATTATATACGGTTGCTTAATTAAATCTGGCCGCCAATAAGGGTTGCTGGCTAATAAATATAGTAAATATTAAAAGTAGAGTGAAAGAGAGCTAGCGCGTAACACCACTGTCTAGTCAGACGAGGATAGCGATTGCCAGCTGTCGGACGGTTTAAAGCCATTGCGCATGCGTCAGATGTTAGTGTTCTCAACGGATCAGTTGTGATTTTTATTTTAAGTTCGAAACCACGCTGTTTGGAGTACGTAATACACAACATAATATATTGCTGTTTTATTTGTGCATCGAAAAATTATCAATCTCGCACATTCCACCATGCTGGAAATCTTTAAAGGAAAAATTATTGCGGACCATCTTTGTTAATTCGATGTGGTTAAATGCTACTGAGCGGGATTGCATCAAGTTCAGCGCGGAAAATAATGGCTGGCTGCTGTTAGATGGTTTTTTAAAACCAACATGGTTCCTGGGAGATTCAACTCCAGCGCAAGTTGAGAATGTGCTGTGTGATTCCACGAACAAGCCTTCCGATAATAATGACGATACCGATATTTCTGATGAAAGTGATATCTGCGATGATAGTGTGACTGAGAGCTCCGATGATTCAGATTTTTAAAAAAGAGTCATGGAAGTATAAAATACATTTTAAAAATTCATAATTTGCTTAAACTGATGATTGATGAATATGTAAAATAAATGTAATACTTGAATAAAATTAAATCTTTTTTCATACAGTACTTGTACAACACAATGTTTTTACATAAGTAACCTTGATTTTATTCATCATCAATATTCATTTTTTTTTGTAATTTTTAAATTTGTCATTGACTTTTTAATTTTTATTTTAGAAAAGAAAGACGTTTCTTTTGGAGTATTTATTATTTTGAGTCGTACCTACTATTGTTTGAATCGGAGGTTGAGAACACTAACATCTGACGCATGCGCAATGGCTTTAAACCGTCCGACAGCTGGCAATCGCTATCCTCGTCTGACTAGTGGTGTTACGCGCTAGCTCTCTTTCAATCTACTTTTAATATTTACTATATTTATTAGCCAGCAACCCTTATTGGCGGCCAGATTTAATTAAGCAACCGTATATAATAATATACAGAAAAAAATTAGCTTTAATTTGATATATAAATTATAAATGTACGTTGTGGGTGTATAAATGTAACAAATTCATACCTGTGTATACCTGGCTGCGAAGAGGTGCGGCCAGGTGCGCAACGGCAACCATAATTTTTCAGAGTCTTTATAGATGTTGCCGTAAAGTAGACGACATTTCATTGAAAAAAAAAGTCAATGAAATTTCTTACGGATTATGAATTATTAATAATTTAATTAAAAATACTAGCGGCCACATTTTGATAGGCAACCTGGTGGATATAAATTCTCCTAATCATGAATATGTGTAAAAATTTGGTTTTCAGCAAATACTCGATAGGTACACTGATTCTGCAGCCGGATCTTAGACTATTAAGAACTATTACGATTGCAATGCGTCATATTCATAACAGTCATTATTTTAAAAATACAGTGTTCTAAGTACATTCGAAATCAACAACACTTGAGATTAGATTCTGATATGCGGATAGATTTGACAACGGTCTTTCCGTCAGTAAACGGCGCTTTGCAACGTTAGTGTCGAGACAGCATTCGGTGTTACCTATACAATCAACTTATTGCACTCGACTGCTGGAGTTAGGCTTCTACTAAACTCCGTCATAACACCCTGCCTTTCGCATCCAGCCAGTTACTTCTACAAAATCGATCAATATATTTTTTTCGGGACTTCAAAATGCGTGTCCGCCCGCGTAATAAGGACGTATCCGTGTTGCACCTCGAAGAGTGTAATCTAGTATGTGTGTGTGTGACCATGGTGATTCAGGAGCAGTGGGCCGTGTCGCCGTCGGCGCCGGCCATGGACGGCGTGCTGTATCCTGACGACTTTGCGAACGAGCCGCCGCGCGCGCCGTCCCATCACTACCAGCCTGTGCCACCGATCATACCACCCTCAAGGCCACAAGTGTGAGTATTACTCTCAATTTTTTTGCTGATGGGAAATCAAACCCACCCATGTTCCTTCTATTGCCCTTTACTTTCCGGGACCGCGGTATTTCGTGTCCGGTGCGGACCTGCGTCAGGCGGTAGGCGAGGACGCCATGGCGTCTCTCCAGCCACTCCTCAAAGACGGGACTTACCGCCACTATTGTGGCGTGCCCAGTATTAATCTCTTAGGCTGAATTTCACACACAATCAAAGAAAGGAGAAAAAGAAAAAAGTGAATACGTTTCTTCGGCACATGCCAAAAATCCGCACAACATTAAACTAAAAAAAACACTACACTACAATAGACCCGGTTCCGCAAACTGCCGGGCAACTAGTACACTACGCTGGTTCAGCTCTAATCAGCTCAAGTAACTGTATTGATGTCGACAATTCTATCAACATCGGATGTGATACAGATTGAAAAACGTGTAAGGTCGCAAAAAAATACAGGAGGGAGGATAAAAGTAAACCAGGTTTGTTTGATCATGTTTCATGCCTCAGTCAGGTCAGCCGCCATACGGGTCAAATTAATTAACAGGTTATGACCATCAATAAAGAAATCTTGTCTCATAATTGAACTACAAACAGCCGATAGCTAAACAGGTCATAGAAAATTGTCGGTAGTCCTTTGACCATGTACAGAATAGGATTTACCAAGTGTTACGTAAATAATCGTAAATTATCCTTACTAATATTATAAAAGCAAAAGTGAGTTTGTTTGTTACGTCTTCACGCCTACATGGCTAAACCGGGAATAGATAATAAGGATTTTGATGAATTATGATACAAAGATAGTTGGGACCCTGGAAACGGACATAAGCTAACTAACATTTAAAGCTAAACTCTTTTTAAAAAAAAGTGAAAAATGAGGAAGAAAGATGGAAAACTTAGCTTTGCTATTACAATAAATAAGGCGCTAGGGCAAAAACTACAAGTAGCAGGCACTTGCGAATCTGGAAAGGGGAACTGTGTTTCCCCGTATTAAACGTTCTCGAAGCCGTGGGCAAAAGCTAGTTAATAAATAAATAAGATGAAGTTCTTTATAACTATAACATTTAATAAACGTAGATATACCCTGCAACGTTCCTCCGTGCTTGCGTACTTTCACAAATTATTATGCCTTGTGACTGGCGCTCGTCCTTTTGTTTTTTCACATTCAAAAGAGCCTGTAATGGTCTTATTTATATAAATGCTTTATGTTTGGTTCGTTCCATGTAAAAAAAGACTAGGTTGATAATGATGACCTCTCAAAGCTTCGTTCAGATTTCCCTGAGTACCTATTCAGCCCATTTTACCGATAATATGTGACATTACACAGCGGTGGTGCAAGCGTAGAGTCGCTGTACGGGGCGTCGCGGCTGCGCACCGTGGTGGTGCCGGCCGCGCTGCTGGCGCGCTTCCTGCGCCTCGCCGCCTCCAACACCGAGCGCAACGTCGAAACCTGCGGCATTCTTGCCGGGATCCTTGTGAGTTTCACGCTCATTTCGAATATGAACCTTAAAACTATAAAGTTAATGTTCGAAATCGTTTGCATACGATTTTGCTTATAGGAACATTATTATACAGTCATTTTTAGATTGTGTTAAAGTAAAGATAGATGGATTGTGTAAGGAATGACATGAAGGAGAATGGAGTAAATGATGCCGTTACGTCTGACAGGGGAGAATGGAAGAGGAAAACGTGTTACGCTTTCACCAAATAAAATGGGATAAGGGCAGGAAAATGTGTGACCATCAAACTGAATCAATCAATCTTCTTATACATTATTTATGAGTAGGTATTGAAATTTTGAATGTCACAGCTGAATAGTGTTTCGCGGTTATTATGTTGATGCCTTGGAGAAACTGGTTTAGTTTGACCTTTAGTTTTGATTTAGTTTAAATGTTTGTAAACGCACCCACGATACAGGAGAAATTCCTAAAGCAGGGCAACGTAACGTAAATATATTATATCCTAAAAAACCTTTACGATACACTTAATATATTTATTTCAAATCTCAAATATTTACATTGCTTTCTTTACTAAACTCTTTTGATATCTGACATGTCCGTTACATTACAGGAGCGCCACCAGTTGAAGATCACGCACGTCATAGTACCCAAGCAGACTGGAACCCCGGACTCCTGCAGCACTAATAATGAGGAGGAGATCTTCCATTATCAAGACCAACATAACTTAATTACTTTGGGATGGATTCATGTAAGACAACATTTCTTACACTAAAATAATTATATACATAATACGTCCAAGGTTAATTTTTTAAGGGAATCCCATTTCGCTAGGTATGATTATACCCATGTAAAAAAGGGATGAGACTTATTGTGCTTAAAATCCAAACTCCGGGCTGCTATTAAGAAATTTCTGGTGTAAAAACACCAATAATTACAATAAATTTGTTTAAATCACCAAATAACTTCCCCCGCTCTGGGCGAAGCGTGGGGGAGTGTCAGACCTTCGACGACGGCTGTCAAGGCTTTCCTTTGTTTACCTGCGTGAGTCACTGATATCACACATTAAATAATATCTACTTACTAACAATATGTTGAACAAAGTACACTATTACTGTGTGAATCACTCTTTATCATATGTATATTGATTATATACGGATTTCTATAGAACATAGATAAAACAGAATCAGCCAAATGGATAAGTCATTGGGTATAAAATCCAGGGTGGTGGGTTGTTCCAAAGAGATATCGCGGCCCTAGAACAAAAAGGGCAATAGAAAGAACATGGGTGGGTTTTAGTCAGTACAAGTCTGAAAATCCTCCCTCGTTCCGACCAAAGCGGGGGAAATTATTTGATTAAAAAAGGCGCAAAAAAGGGTATAAAATAAAGTGCGATCTACCCGCTGTTAAACCTTAAGTCACTTTGCTTTGACGGTATACATTCAATAGTTTTCTAAAAAAATCTAACTGAAGCATGCTTGTTCCATTAATGATTTCAATAATATTCATAGAAACGAAAAGTCCAAACGCATTTAGTTTTTACACACACATACGCCATCTTGTGTGTCAATGGTTGTCATATCAGAGAATCTGTAAGCACAATGTTACGTGTTAGGTACATTACTCGATATAGTAAACAGCGATTTGTCGCACCAAAAATGCAAGTGCTCGCCTAACGATTTTTACTTGGTTTGGTGTATACAATGCTTTGAAGACGGTTACATGGAATTTTAAACTTTTTATAATTATTAATTTCAATGTTTCAGACACATCCGACTCAGACCGCTTTCCTGTCGTCTGTGGATCTCCACACACAGTGCTCGTATCAACTGATGATGCCTGAAGCGATCGCCATTGTATGTGCGCCCAAATACAATGAGTAAGTAGTTATACACGCATATTTATAATAAAATATTTATAAATTCTACAGACTTTAATATATCTATGTGCAAAATTTAATCCACATTCGTTACGCGCGCCGTTACTGTCATTCATCCGAACTTTCGCATTTATATACTGCTAAGTATGATAAGATTTTGGCATAACAATAAAATTTAAATAATATCAATGACTGTTTTACAAAACACAAACTGTCTACAATAAATTGTTTGATGTGTCATTTATTACTAGTAACAGTATCAGTAGCACTCTGTTGTCCAACATTCATGTTTTATTTCAGAACTGGTTACTTTGCATTAACTCCTGACTACGGAATGCAGTTCATCACAAATTGTAGACAAACAGGATTTCATCCGCATCCGGACGAACCCCCTCTGTTTCACGTAAGTTTAAAAAAATAACCCGTGCTATAAAATAAAAACATCTGAAAACAAATCCAAATAGAAAAGTCTATTAACATAAAAAATACTTAACTGAATATAAACTTTTTTTATAATTGTATGTACAAAAAGATTTTGCTTCAAATCAAAGATGTGAAGTGCCTTTATCAAACTATTAAAAAAAAAATCATTCAAATAATTCTTTTCCAGACTGTAACACACATAAAGATAGACGACTCAGCGGCAGTACAAGTAGTTGACCTAAGAAGATGAACATCAACCTTCAGTGAATTCGTTCATTCTTCCACCAAACGCTTGCGTTCACTCGTAGTCCATTTATTATACTAAACGCATGATTTCTGGTGGTCGCGGTCATAACAGGTGCGAGCAGGACAGCACACTCTTGCGTTTTGTGATCGTGGCTGCCACGAATGTTGTTGTAAACTAGCTCGCTTTATCTCGTACGGATCATATCCAAATACTGTTCAATACCTAGTATTATTCGGAATAGTCGATGTTTTGTATTGTAATTTATTATAGAAAGATAATGTTGCTTGTTTTAAGCACGGAGTGGTAATCAAATGGAGTGTTACGTGCTTACAACAATTAATGTGCACTGTGATAAATATTTTTATTCAAAACTTGTTGCAGGTGATTGTGTGACCTATGTTTAGGGTAAAGTTTATGTTTAATGTCTTTAGAGAGTTTACAAATAAATCTTAATGCTAAAGGTCATCATCATCTGCCTAGCCTTTCCCCAACTATGTTTAGGTTGGCTTCCAGTCTAACCGAAAGGGCTAAAAAGAAATACAGTAGCTTTGATGTTTTTTTTTTCATCTCATGAAAACGAGCGCTAACATTTTGAGCATATGATAATTATGTGAGAAGTAGTACTCCATTCGTTTTCTACTCCGTGGTTTGTAGCTGACTCGTAGTAAGTATGTGTTCAGAATGCATAATCAAGCCTTTATTAACTTTAGTATGACAACAATGACTTTGTAAAAGCGTTACAGCAAGTTATTATGTTATCTATTGCTTTATTTAGCAAGTTATTATGTTATCTATTGCATTATCATCACACATCACTTTATTTTTGTGTGGCTAAACACTGTGTGAAAATATTATTTTTTTAATAGAGGGCATTGTGATATATTATTGTTAAAAAACTTCGTAGATGTTACGTAAAATATTATTGTTCACGTTAAGATTTTATTTCATAGTAATTGTTTTAAATTACATTTGTTGAAGCATTGAATGAAAGATATTTTTTTTCTAATTTTTTATTGTTCAATAACTTATTTTAAAAAATTAACCTGAACTTGAATAGATGCTTGATTCATAAATGTTTCTGTAGAAATAGGCACTTTTTCAGCACTGATAAAAGGGCTTTAGGTTGGAAATCTACTGAAACAACTAATATTGTAGGCATGAGTGGTAGTCATAATTCTAAACTGAATGATACTGCTGCATCTCTATATTTTAAATGGTTAGTAGATGAAGTATAGGTTCTATGTTCATCCTTTTGCTCTCGGGTAGTTTATGCGCGGGCCGCCACAATTTTATACCATCTTCTTCATAGCCTGTCAATGACAATACAAATTGAGTCAGCCCAAAATTTGACGGCGAATTCAGCGCTTTCATTAGCTTCCATCAGCTCTTGTAATGGGCAACCAACAGTACAGGCAGGACACGATGTTTGATCTAGTGTCCCGTGGTTTGTTGTAGCCACTATGGCAGGGGTGGCGAACCTTGATGAACCAACGTGCCATTTTTCCTAAATAAATGTTGAATGAGGCCACAGACGTGCCATCAAATAATTTTGACTAAGTGATTGTATTAGGAAAATAATTACTATCAATTCGAAACTTTTTTTACTGACTAGTAGAGTCATCGCCAAACGGTTTGTAAGCGAATTAATTTTATTCATCTCTGAAAATAATGAATCGCTCCGGCGAGTTAAAAAATGATAGTAAGATAAAAATATGATTAAAATTGTTTGCGTGCCCAATTCGTTTTGTCGCGTGCCGTCTTTGGCACGCGTGCCATTGGTTCGCCATCTCTGCACTATGGCATGCCATACATTTCATTCCATGACATAGAAATTCACATCCGCAATAAACAGTGCTTTTACACCAGTATTTGTGGTCAATATAGCGAGGCTGGTAAATAATTATTATATAATCCGAAATATTCAGATAAAATAATTATATTTATGGGACTCCTCATGTTATTATTTCCTCTCTTACAGCCAGTATATACTGTCTGATTTGAGCTATTATAATTTATGAAATATGAAACTATAATATTTATATTGTATGATATATTATGATACGCAGCCTGAAGACTGAAGCTTAAAGTTTATATAAAATAGATTTAATATATTTATATATTTCTCGACTCTTGTAATTTTCAGCTCCGACACCGAAATGACTTTTCAATGATCTTTTGGTAATAAACATGATTTCAGTTATCTTTGAACTAGTAGTACCAGCTTTTTTTCTTAATAAATTAAAATTCAAAAAGGTTGTATGTCCTATAAAATATTGTTGCCAGTTAGAGGTCTGTAAATATTTTAAGTTACGCTCAGGCTTAGCGGAGGTAACGCAGTTTGTTTGTATAATAATCTGAATGTTAATATATTTTATATTTATTATCACGTGCAATTGTTTGACTGCACCATTTATTATTCCGTGCACATTTGTGGCAATGTATCGGGTGATGTTATTCGTGCCATTTTGTATAATGAAACTTCTAATTGTTGCTTATAAGGTAAGGGATAGAAAGTCAAAGTAAAAAAAAAATACAGTTGAAAAGTAAACTAGCGCTAGCGAATAAGTTCTGAACATATCATTCAATTAAATAGGCCTGGGCCGCATCATCGCTTCACAACAGGCGAGTTGCACACACGCAAGCCTATTTAGTAAAAAATAAAACATCTCATATTTGGATAATTGATATTCAGAACTTATTTACTTATTCTGGTTAGGGAACAAGAATAAGTAAATAAGTTCTTCAAACAAAAACTGTAATTTTCAATTAACTTTGATAAGGTTCCATCCCATTCTGGATAACCCGCAGATTGTAAAACATTGCTAATAAACAAATGTATACAAAAAATGTAGAAAGTGTATAGTAAAAACGTAATCTCATTCGTGATGTTGGGGAATAGAAAAGAGACGGAAAATGATATTATTTGTACCAATAAAAATAAGCTTTGTGTATATTTAAACTCAGACTGACTTTAATTATATAATAGACTGAACGAGTATTGGTATAAATGATCATGAATTTTCGTAAACGTGTGTACCTGCAGACGATCGCATTCCGACTAGGAAGACAATAAAAAAAAGTAATTCCGAAAAGCTTTCCTTCAAGGAGGTGCGCTAAGGTAGACCAACTTTTCTAAGTTTTCTGCAATTTTCGGGTCAGTGTAAAGTTGTTAGTCGATTCAAAAATTATTCGCGGCTGTAACAAATATGGCTTTACAGAGTTGTAGTCATTAAAATCAATAATATTATAATTATTTATTTAATCCCATTGAAATACTTTTTAATGAAATGTTTCTACTGCATTTTTAGTCTATTCACCAGTAGTAGTGTACCAGTTTACTGCATTTAAACTGTATCTTGCAGTTGGAATGGATTCTGTCTGAACAGGATTTTTAAATGTGGGAGTGAATAATATCTAATATGAATAGCCAAATCCCAGCTACTGCAGTGTTAGATATAAATGTGCAATTAACGTCATCTAGTATAAGCGCAGTCTTATGTATGTGTGATTCAACTAACACGGACCAATGTGAATAAAAAGTTTATTAAATTCATTATAAGTTTTATTTATTGCACAATAGTATATGATATGCATTATTGGCAGTGAAGCGGGGCTATACGTACGTTGTACTTCACACACACCTACATAACATTAATGCCGTGGTGTTTGTTAGGCGACAATGGCAACACTGGGCAACTAAAAACATCCCGACTGTTAACGTCACAGTTTATTATGTAAAAGTATAGACAAAGTTAACTGTGCTGTCTTGTTAGCCCGGTTTACCCTGCGTCATACTGTACGGCTTCGCAGTAAAATTTTGTGATGATTTTTACGACAAAATAGTTCAGGATGACGCCGTGTAACCGGCCAGTTATGTATCATACTCGATTCAAACCTCTTTATGAAAAACAAAAGAGGATTCGTTCAGCTCCAAGCGCGTTGAGCAAAAGAGGTTTGTAAAACAAAAATGTTCTTTCTTTCGATGTTTTTTTTTTTAATAAATCGATGTCGGGATGATGCAGCTTAGAGAAGATCAGTTTGCCTTGTTTGTTACACTATCGCCTAATAAATACGCGGCTTACACAGACATTTAAAAACGACTATAAATGACTTACGAAGATTAAATCAGTGTTACTTTATAAGTATATAAAGTGCAGGATAAATAAAGAATTTTTTCTTTTAATACCAACATCTTAGATATAATAATTTTAGGTGTATATTTTTTCTTTATATCTAATGATAGATATCAACACAATTAGTGATTATCGTGCTTATAATGATATGATAATTTTAACTTATTTACATTTATATGTAGGTACTTAAAATAATGATTAACTTCATAAAACTTAGCATTTTTACAATCTACGTTTCGATAAGGCACTCGGTGCTTGATTTATTTTCATAAAATTCTTCTTAGAATTTAGAAATAATTACCACATAAAATACTTATACAACATTTATATTCTTACAAACAATTATATTAGTACAAATACGACCAATTATATTCTGTAATAAAAGCAAATATTAACTTACTTGCGCCGAAAACTACTCAAGACACATTAATATTATAACGGCGAAGGTTTGTATGTGTGTGCATGTTTGTTTCTCCTTCAGGCTCAAACGGCTTAACAGATTTGGATGAACTTCGGTGTGTAGATAGCTTATTCCCTTGATGTACAGGCTTTTTATTGCAATCTACGCAGATGAATCCACGGGACGCAGCTAGTCAAGCATAAAATAACGTGGAAAAGTTTCGCGTAATTTCGAAACAAACATTTACTTACAAAAACATTTTTTTTTGCATTCGGTTCTGTTGCAAACTTATCTAAAAAAAAACGAAGCACAAGAAACACGGCTTACACGGCCTCAACCAGGCCTTCCATACAAAATAAATGTTACAATAATAAGTGAACACATCCACGATAATAGCAAATCAATAATCTTCTCATACGTTCAGAAACAGCTAATATTGCGTAAGTATAAGGCACCATCTCGGATATGACATTCGTACTCATAAAGGCACTATGTAACAATTAATAAATTCTACAATATAACTAGAAATTTCTATCTACTCTACAATATTCATTATCAATGAGATGAAAATGTTAAAAAACGCGTAGGTAAAACTATAATTTTACTAAAGACTTGTTTTATCATATCCCGACCAATAACCTACTTATTTTAAATCATGTTTTATTTTATTCGATAGCCTATCGGTGTGCTGTAAAACAAGCCTTTGGCCCGATTAATAATATATGAGATAGAACATAGTGTCCATTTTGTACAAATATGTTCCATTTGAATTTTGTTTACACGACAGTATGTGTCAGTGCCATAGCGAATAGAACAGCCGTCAGGTTAGTACAAGGGTCAGCGGAGTTGCTGACAATCTTCTTGGCCTTTGAAGGCAGTTCCAGGGGCGCAGTCTTGTTCATCATCCAGTAGTACACATCCATTTGTCCTCTAGACTTCAGCTCGGGCCCCACTTCCTTCCTTATTCTGTCGTTGTAGCTGTTTAACCAATTGATCTGGAAATATAAATAAATTAAAAACAAAAACAAGTTTTTACAAAATCAAAAGAAGAAAGGTTTATCTATCAGCAGTCCGTGTTTTTAACTGTTAAAGAGTTATCTCGGTAGCCTCGCTCCTGGACTGTCATGTCTGTCCTAAAAAAAAATTGTCCCTAGAACTAAAGATGTGTGCAAAACTTCAGCTTTATCTACGGCAAGATTTGACCAATATATTACTTTATTTTATTTACTAACTAAAATCAATGAATAAAAGCTTATAAAAACACGTAGGTGTAGAAAGATGTTTTATCATTTAGGTTTATCTTCAAACCAACCCAGCTTCCAGGCTTCGGTTGTCGCGAGGCGGACGACGCCCGGTCACCATAAACGCAGGTTTGTGGACGGTGAGCAATGGGTAGCTCACCTTCCGTCCGTCTACTGAAGATATACCGTGTCGACGGTGCGTTCGTGTTCCACGCGCGCATTTAAGATTAAAGTGATGTCAACTAAGCAGAGGGCCATCCAGGGCTCTGCCTGTTGGGGTTGCGGGTCGATCAAAGGAACACAAAGGGCAAAAGAAAAAACATGGATAAATTTTAGTCTCTAAAAGACTCTCTTTTGGGCTCCACCCGGAACGGTTCTTTGATGATTTCTCATACCATACCATAACAAAAGACAAGGTTAATAATGGCATGATGATTTTCCGTAAATTATCTTACCTCGTATTCAGTAAGCATACTCCTGTCGATCAGCTTCGGCTCGTAAGGGATTAAAGTAGCCTCATGGAATCCAACGTAGCCGTTCGGTTTGGACACAACTTCTAGAATATTCCCAAGACGGACGCCATATTTGCCGGGCTCGTACCAGCCAGGTTCTATGGAGGAAATCGCAGTAAAATAGGTCATATTTTCTTAGGTTTAATAAATAAGTTTTTTTTTGCACAATCTTACCGGCTGTGATAAAGTATCCTTCTCTCAGTGTATGCAAATTCGTGTCTTGTCTATAGTCAATTACAACTGGATCTGGAAAATAAAAAATATTGTCTTAGTATCTACCTACCTAGGTCAGAACTCTGTGGTGGTTGCCTTGTAGATCTGTAGGCCTACCATGACTTCTTATAGCAGAACTTATTCCACTGAGGGAAAGAGATGGTGCTAGACACCCTGGATAGCTCTGTCTCTTTCCCTCAGCAGGTCATTATTGCTTGAAATAGAAGAAGATAATTCAAAAGGTAAGGTAATAAGTTACAGCGATCACATTAGACTAGTAAGAAGCCCCATTTCAATATCTGCATCAGATATATAATATATATACGACACGAACGAGACTTTACACCTACGAGTTCTTACCTTCCTTACGACCAAGCGCGGCTCCAACACCATGTCCCGTAGGATGCGGGTAGTCTTGCTTGGCGGCCCATAGCGGAGCCCTTGCCACAGGGTCTGCGTGAGCCGCGGGCAAAGCACCCGGGGCTCGTAACCCTGCCAATGCTGCTAGCGATCGCATCACCGTCGTGTAGGCGCGACGCTCATCTTTTGATGGAGAACCGTAGTGCACTGTACGGGTTACTACAGTTGTTCCCTCTGTAAAAGTGTAGCCGTAGTTATAGGCAATTGCGTGACATACTGTTCTATCGCATTCTGAAGAATTTTAAAGAAATTAATATGTACATTGTTTGAAATGGTGATGGATGGCGGTACTTTCATACAAGCCTAAAAGCTTGCCCTTGCCCTTATAAGGGTGTTTGAACAGTCTGCTCACTTCATAGGCTTGCCGCATCGTTAGCGCTCAGACACGCAATGATTCATCTGTTTGTATTTCCGTCTGCTTGACAGCTTAAATACGCAATGAGTGTTGTAATGTTGAAATTTAGGATGCAAGCGTGAATCTGATTAAGCATTACCTACCTATCCGAGGCCGATGGAATGGCACGGTGGCCGAATGAGTCAGTAAACGAGAAAGGTACTGAACAAACAAATGAATCAATTTGTATATTTGGGTAAAGCAAATGAATTATTAGCTGTTAGAGTTGTTTACAATTATAAGAAGATATATGAATAATAATAATGTTTCGGATTACGTCACCATCATACTGTCCTCCAGACTGTATAACAAGTGTCGCGTTCTTGAAGATGACTTTGTTGGAAAAGTTGGTGGCTTGGTAGTCGGGGTCCGCAGCGTTTGCGGCGTACGCCACGCGCGTCTTCATCGAGGGCCCGCTGTACCCCGCCTGTGTTTCGCGGGTTATGTCCGTCGTGCGCGCCACTGACAACTCGGTTTGTGCTTGTTTTGTCTGAATTCGAGATAAGAAAATAATTGCAAGACGTATTTGAGTGTGAGATAGCAGGAAAAATAAACTGGCCGTGAGCGAGATTGACTCGCGCACCGAGGGTTCCTTACAAACTTACGACATAAATTTTAATAGCCATATCTTTTGACTGCCTAGACTCAGAGGTTACACAGTCTTTAGTATATGGTTCAAATTGTGCCTCGATACCTCCACGCGTTCCGAGATAAAGGGTATTGACAGACAGTGATCCTAAAAGAGTTTAGCTTTTTCCTTTTTGGGGTTCCGTAATCCCCGTGTTGCGCTGACCTGATGATGACGATGATGTTTCACAGGGTAGATTAAACTGCCCTTTTTACTGACGCCCCTACTAGCTATACGATACGCACCTACAAGATTTTCCTTATAAATTACCCAGTAACGGTAAAATTATATGTTGGCTAAATGTGAGGTTTTCTACTGACTTCTAAGTACATTGATAGATTTAACAGGACCTACACGAACACATGACCGTATGATATGGTAAGTACTGATGCCGTTCTTGAATAATAAAAAAATAGTTCGAACATTGCCAACTGGAGATAGAACCGGTCTTTCCATCCACCCATTGGATCAAAAGTACAAGCCTTACTCAGAACAAAATTAATGCGCTAAGAGAAAGTTTCATCACCTCAAGATAGCTCAACAAGGTGCACATAGCAACAGCGTCCCTGATGTGCGCCTTCTTCATGCCTTTAACCTCAGCCTCGTTCTTCTGGGCCTTAAGGTAGATGATGGGGGACAACACGAACAATCGCTTTGCTGGTGGGATACTCTGTGCGATGGCTGCTGATGCCCCTCTCTGGAAGGTGCCGGCTACGGGGATCAGGATCTTGGACTCTACTGCCCGTCGCAGGTCGGAGTAGATGCTGGTGTACTCGCTTACCCTGGGAATTTACATGGTTTGTTATGTTTGCCGTTGCAGTCATGTAGTTACTTTTTCTAACGTAATTACAATATGGTCTGACCATTACGATAGCTATCTCAATGTGGTCGATAGATTGAAGCTATTTGGAAAATCCAATGGCAAAATTTCAGCTAAAGTGTGCCGAGTACACTTTATCAGACAATATAAAGGTTTGTTGCGGGCATATGACACAAGAGAATTACCAGCTTTACCACTTACATAAGAAACTGGGATAAGTAACATGAATCTTTGACACTTAGGCGAATACAACTCTAAAATAATTCTATTTACCTCGTACAGTTATTAGTGACACAATTATAAACCGCGAGCGCATCCCGCACGTGTACAGATAGCTTCCCCGGCGGGACGAACACTTTCACCTCCCGCTGACTGACCATCACGAAGGCCTTTAGCAACCTGGCGTATGGCAGGTCTCTGCCTCGCACGTTCAGTAGCCAGGCCACTTCGTCCAGGGCTGTGACTATCATAGCGTCTGCTCCCGCTGCACGTAGTTCGTTGCGGACCAAGGTTACCTTGTCTCGCCAGGATACGCCTGAAATGGTAGCGTATGTAGTTTGTTTGTCGTAATTGTTGTTTGTCATCTTTTTAATTTTAAATAGAGATCATTTAATTGACTTAATAGGCAAACCTCATCTCATGCATACAAATGCGTCAGTGATTGAAAAGAAAGATTTCGTACTAATTAATTTAATAAACACTATAAGTAATACAGTAAGTATGTACAGACGGTAACTAACTACTTAGTCATCGATCCTGTTCTTACTCTACCTACAAAAGGACGACTGAAAGTAAACCCCAATTACCAGCATATTCAATTTCATAGTTCTTGGCGACAGTTTTGGGAAAGTCAGGTCGCCTGAGCTCTGGGTCCGGTTCCTCGTTCCAGAGCTGGTCCAGTAACGTGGGGATGTGCACAAGCTGCAAGCCCTCGCGCTGCAGGGCGGTCGACAGGACCTGCCACTCACCTACCGATGTGAGACGAGCGTCGCCGCCAATTCGACCACTTCGGCCTAGCCGCTCCTAAGACAAAAAGGTGGTTGACTCATCATTAGAAGAAATTTTTGTAATAAACGGAGTAATTACTAAAGATTCTGAAATCATATGGGTGCGCTAGTACTTAAGTTATCTAGTCTGAGTTTAAGCAACAAGAGGCTCTATAATTGCACTGAAAAATTCCAGTAGATTTTATGAAAAAACTTGGACTTAACTTTTGGTCTAACTTTGAACTGCCCTTGTTTTTCGTATTGCAGGGCTGCAATGTGATGTCTCCCCGTAAACAACCTCATGCGATACGACTTGCATCAAGCGTTTCTCACTCTTTTACTTCGTCGTGTCACAAGTACATACGTAGGTTGGCACTGACCGATATCCACTCAGTAATAGTGGGCTGGCTAGGATCATCAGCATCGATGACGAGCCACGCGCAGGTGACTATAGACCGCGCGCGGCGTACGTCGCCGGTTGGCACCCACACGGCGGCGCCACCGTCGGCCAGTACGGCACCCGTGCCGGCGCCATCCCAGCCACTGATGTACTGCAGGCGTCGCTCCGGCATTAGAGGCTCCTCACTCTAGATGAGGAATAGAAGAACCTCAGCATCTGAATCTGATAGGGGTGGTACCTGGACCTACCCGTAGTCGATAATTTGACGTTGTTTTTTTTATATAGACACAAAACACACGCTGGCGCATAACTTGGTACAGTTGTGACGAAAAATGTTGATTGAAAACACAGATAATTACTTGTTATTGGTCACTTATACGAATTGAATTCAATAAACAGGTTAATTATGTCGTCGCGTTTAATGTGATAAATAATAATGACCAATTTTATAATTTCCATTTACAGTAAGATAATGTTTTACTATTATCGCTCTTGCTTACCAAATGCTCATCACTATAGAAAATAATAAATGCATCAAAGAAGGCATTCATTTGTGTGTAAGCTGAGGTTCTCATGGCACTGCGGAGTCTCCCGAGCGGGTTGTTGACATTAGTAGCATCGGCGCACACCGGTGGCGACGGCATAGTTGGCTGTTCCTGGAGTATGGTCAGCGGCACCGGTGACATAGATGGGGTTGGCGGGAAAGTTGTGGTCGTCGTCAGCAAGGGCTGCGGTGCCACACGCGCGCCATCACATACTGTAATTGAAACGCCATGTTTTAACGGTACGGACAAAGAAATTGGCGCTTTTTGACTAGTTAAGTATACAATTACCGAGATAATTATAATCAGCTAATTATGAAAACAATAGCGCTTGGAATCGCTTCGTAAAACTTCATTATGCATTCAGCTCGTTAAACATTGGAAGCGATAGAATGAGATATGACTACTTTCATTATTTTGTTGTCCCTTTCTCGGCTCGCGATAACTAAAAAAGGTTCATCAGAAGGAGAAAGCGGCTAGCGACAGTGGCGTTTGTAGCGCGGGATTGTACCAAGGCATCATGTAGACCGAGGAGATCGAGGAGACAGAAAGCTCTCAAAAGCTCACGGGTGCGACAAGGATAGCAATGGGACAGACACCCCTCCCGTTTTAGCCTTGTCCCCGACACAGCGGGGTCCTTTTATTGTTGGAGGCGTGTCTTACCCAACCTTCCTTTCATAGCTATGATACCGATCGTGGTTTTTATATGACGATACAATGCTTCTTTGAATGAATCGTCAGCACAAAGCCAGCTTTATTTCGGCTCATAGAATTTATTCAAATATATTTATAACATTTTTGTGAGTGATATTACTTTGACAAATAATATCAATGTTTGCCAAACAAATGACTAGGTACTTGATCCGTATGTGGCCCACCTGTTATTAAGTAATGCTAGCGTTTATTGTATCGTAGGCACATTATGTATGTATACGAAACTAAATATATCTGCACAATAAAGTACAATAAAATTATATTTTCCTTACTTATTTGGTGAGTAAATTAGTATGAGAATGCACAGGTATCAAGTAAAGGTCAATGTTCGAGAGGTACCCAAGGGATGTGGATTCTATTGGAATGACGTCAACAACTAGCAGGACTTCAGAAGGCGCGAGGATCTACTTTGTCCTTTCCCTTTCATTCAAGGCTTGGGGGTGGAGATCTGCCTGAGTGATAAAATGAAGTATGTAATTTGTAACGCCGAAATGGCTGAAATGACGTCTGTAAATGCCAGGGAGGCATGAGTTCGAAGAGGTCGAAAAGGATACGAACTTGCACCAAGAAAAAAAACGACACTGTCGACGCGTGACGTTGCATTCGAATATTATGGTTAAAACATTAAACAATTTTGATATCCTTAAAAAATCGCACACGTACACATACATTTTATAATGTAGTAGTTCTTTTGTTTTTCTTTTGTCTCACTAGTTACGTCCATGGTACCTAATAAATTTTCTCAATAATTAACTACTTATCAATCATTAATAATGTAATATTAAAAGGAACTGATGCATTTTTATTAAATGATCAGCAAAGCCGTGTTCCTAAAATAACGCATTTTAAGATGCCTTTGTGTGCGCTTTATTCCATTGAAAATTCTGCTTACGTGTATGTCCCTTAAGGATGCCTGTCGTATTTCCCAAAGGGACGAAATATCCTGCGGAGTACTAGGCTGGCATAAGATATAAGAGGTTTGTGAGACGCGTCGTCCTGTTCAAGGATACTCAAGGATAAAAGGCAACGACCGTCGGCGACCGCACTGCAAGTGACTGCAGCGGCCATTCACTCGTCTACGTAGTTACTACACTGATAATAACGCACGTCAATGAGCGATAAATTGCACTACTACATACGTAATTTTGCGAATGGACTAAGTTCAATAAATATTATGTATAGGTACATTTGCGATATCTACTGCAAATACTTTTCGACGGAAAATCGTTGTTTACTTTTGAAAAGAATTGCAAAGTTACAAACATAATTTGTATACTAATAATTTTGTGTTACTAACATAAATAAGTACCTACCTACAAGTAATAAAAAGGGTAGAAGAATTACAGTATAAAGCGTCAAAAAATATGTATCTAATAATAAAATATAACTATTACTTTCGATTTTTAAAATATGGGGTACCTATAAGTAAGATCACAACGTAGGTTTTAATGTTGTCGTAGTGACCTATCTATGATCTGGTGCCAAAACTCATTTGGATTGATTTAAATTATTGCTGAATTAAAATAACTGGTCCTGCGTTCGATATTATTGGGTTATTACGTGGATTTTTAATAATTACTGGCAAAAAGTGGGTGTTTCTAATAAGCAGGTACACTTCTGCCTAACCTTACAGGACTAAATAGGCGTGATGTTTGTGTATGTTTTGCCGCATTTGATAACACTGAGACTACTGTCACAGATAAATTATGTTTCTTCTTATTTAATAAAACATACATTTCCAATTTATATAACTTTGAAAGAATCGCCAATGATAACAACATTACACAAGTGTTAAACAGCCATAATCGTTAGTGTAGAGTTACTTATTGTAGAGCGAATACTATTTTTCATCCCGCCCATTGGTCCGGCAGTGAATAGTGTATATCCCCTCTCTCTCTTCCGAATCTCCGAGTAAATGAAAACAAACGAGTTATGCGAACGAATTTCCCATCTTTTCTACCAAGGAAGCATGATCATGAAGACGTCATTTCACATACCTCTTTACCGATGTAAACGTCATAAAATGTATAGTAGGTACCTACTTGAAACTTTTTCCTCGATATCTTTTATATAAAATTGTGATAGTTTACTTAAATAATTTACAAAAAAATAATTTATTTAGAACAAAACATGAAATAGACGTTTTTTTATAAATCTTAATGTCACTCTGTCATCGTTAACGCTAATGGTTAATGGATCATCTATTTCAACCAAAGCTGATTAACGGAATTCCAAAAAATGCGTGTGCGTAAGAACAATGCTTTGCCCCCTTTTTCTACCAGGATAATATGGGTTGTAGAGAGGTGTCAGATTCCGAAAGGACCGCCACGCCATGACATCGTGTGGGGTGTTGTGTAGGCGGGATCCGACGGACTTCTACAATGCCGGGCTCTGTCGGGGTGTGCGTGTGTGTGCCTTTCACTCACAAAAAGAGGACCAAAATACTAAAATACTATTATCCGCCTCCAAGTTGATTTCACCCCATTCCTCGTAGGTTCAAAGGACCAACTCACAATCTGTTTTAGTCCAGTTTTTTAGCTTTTGTACAGAATAAATTAGTTAATTAAGGACTTAATGGTTTAGCTTATTAATGGTTTAATTTAATAAACAATTGTAACTTTATGTGCGTGGTCTGAAATAATTATTTTCAATTTCAATTATGTCAGTTTACAGAGTACCATTCACAATTTAACCAGGGTAAAAAGTTTCTCGTAGAAGTAAACTTTATAACACAAAATCGTATTTGAAATTATTTTCGTAAAAAAATCCAAGACGATTAATGTTGGAAGTATTTTTATTAACACGTCTTATGACGTCAACTCTCACTAGGTTGCCATAATTCGGTAGGAGTTCACTCCCAACTTTCCAAGGGTAATGAAACTATGAACGACGGGACGAGAACGTAAGGGGACGTCCTATTTTTGAAGCATGACGTCGTCGTAGCACATTGAATATGTTTTGTAAATATTTTAAGAAATGTGAAGTCATGAATGACTTGATATCTTCCAACAACTCCCTCAGATGACGCCCGTTTCTATCACAAGAGTAAAAAGGTTTTTGAATGATTATGACATATAACCGTATATTAAAAAAGGCTTAAAACAAAAACAGTGTCTTCATAGAAGATAAAATTTTGGTAGCATAATATGCTCTTATAATCGTCCAGTAAATTATGCAAATTATGAAGGAAACTCACAATGGGTCGAGTTCTACGTAACCCGTTCGCGTTTAAGCTGGATCGTCTACTAGGAGCGCCTAGTCGTCAGAAGGTGGCTGCTATTCCGCCTGAGTAATAGGTGCTTATTGCATACGAGAAGGTATATAATGAAACGTCAGATATTGCGTATCTAATACTTGACATTTGTTATGTTTTCCGCGTAACTTAAAGCCAAAGTTACTGCATCCGGGAAGGAAAAGTCTGATATAGGAAAACGTCTACAGAGGGCGTTAAATATATCATCTACAAAGAAATTGAATATTTTTCTTTATTTTAATACAAACACTTGCGTACATACAGTTGAACATTACCAAAATCAAGATGATTAATATGCGGAGGTAAATTGCAAAGAACATAAATTAAGACATTTTGAGTTTTGTGGGCTACCCTGGAGCTTTCCACCCTTTCTTTTTTTCTTGTCGATAAGTACGCACGTACACCTAAACAATGGTTTACATTTTTCATTATTATAAATTTTAAGACAATGTTTTTTTTTAAAAAAAAAAAACAACATACTGTGATATAAAAATGCGTAGGTAACAAATACATTGGAGCAGGGTGTCATGAAAACAAGGAAATAAAAACGATCTTAATTTTTACGTGCAATTTTTTATTTACCTAACTTACCTTACCCACCTCCTTAGTTACCTACATCCTTCATAATTTTTTTTTAAACAAAAAAAAAAACATGTTAAATTTATTATCTTTGCTACCTGCTGTCTTTTGGTATTAGTACTAAATAAAATCTCGTAGCACTTTTAAAAATTCGGCACAGGCTGCTACGCCTACGAGTCTACGACCGACTTAACTCTACGAATTCTACGAGACACATTTTTGCTATTCTAGATTTATTTTCGTAAGCTCGTAGCAAAGAGTTATAGACGGGAAACCCGCCACAGAGTTTTACAAATGAAATGAAGGGAACACTGTAGTCTATCGTTATACTCTAGACCAGGAATAGCTCGCTACTTTAGCTTATCACTGTGAATCAGACATACACAAACTCGACAATAACATACCTGCATGAGTAAACATTTCTTTATTAGTACAACTTGTGTGATATAACGAGAGTAAAAATACTATCTGTGTGTTTGTTACACACAGGCGTGATGCCAGTGCATACAACAGCAACGTGAAAGACAGAGATGGTACTTGTGAAACTATACTGTCAGCCCTCTACAGTTGGTTGGTCTCTTTCTCCCAACGCGTGTTCCAGCCTGTGCGACAGCCGTTGGTTGGAGAGAAACGGAGGGAGGTATGTATGCAGTTAGCTGCGGCTCTTGTCAAACTGGCTGGTGAATTAATGAAGGGCATTGCACCTCTGCGGCGGGCTGCTCGCTTGGTGCAATAGTCGCTGTTGACGCATGTCACTGCGTCACGGGGCGTGTGCGACGGCGCGGATTGCCCGCTTCGCCTCTGTGTTGTGGTAGCGAAGACACCACATTTGCATCATGTTTGCTGTTCGTACGTGGTTCACCGACATGTCAAACAATAATCATGTCTGTAGTAGATTACATCATACTAGCGTGTTTACATGTGTGGCGCGCTTAATTTCACTTAGAAATTTATTAGTATGGAACTTTAGTTTCTACTGCAAACATATTTTAATGTGGGTTAATATTAACTTTATGATAAAACAGATGATGAGCTCACGCTACTTTATTAGGCACAATATTTTAATGTCCCTCTCACATACATACTCAACTAATTACAAATTAACACGACAAGGTAAATTAAAGAACCAAACAGTCGGTAGTGTGTGGGTCACGTACGCTATGAGGACGTGTCGGAAAGGGTTGCACATGTGGGCTATAAGTACCAGGGTAGCAGACGAGGGATGGAGTTCGAAGTCACATGTCATGTACTTCGTCAGTGTGTGATCACGGTCAGCTGTTCACGAGGGGTGTGGAACTGTGCGTGGGTAGGGGTGAGTGTACGGTGTGTGGCGAAATATCCGCACATGTAAGTGTTCGCTCTACGCTGTAGCGGTTAGATCTAGTATGACGTCATAAGGACGAATTTTTTCGTAGCGGGTGCTACGAAAGTTGGCGAGTCTAGAATTAGATGTTGTGGAGAATACATGTTTTCTATTTTAATTATATTATTATTTATTGAATAAGTTACTTTTTGATTATTAATAAACATGTTAATTGCGCATTTTATAAAAACAATACTATATGACATTATTTGAATAACTCTAGAAAACTCTACTTCGTAGAGCGATTTTAAATTGTAAAGGTTAGGTTAAAACCTTCGTAACACCACAGCCGTAAACTTTAAAAATTAAAAAGGTAATTAATTAATTCAATAAACATATACATTAATTTAACAAGTCACTGGCTTAGGTAGGTACTTCATCACAATATCACCAAGATTCCAAACAAATTTGATTTGAAGAAGATTGCAAACTTTTCTCCGAACATTTTTCCAAGCCCGCGTGTTTTTCGCCGGCATTCCAAGAGCTGCTGTAGCTTCATGTGCGCCTGGTATTTGGGATTCAAGTGAGGCCATCTTTGCCGGAATTTCAGCCAAAGAAAAATACCATGGCATCGAAGAATTTGTGGTATTTCAGCTATTTTCATGCGGGTGTTACAATTTGGTTAAGATGACAGTAATTATAATATTTCCTTTCTTTTAAAATAGAAACCTACATAAATTATGTGTGTTATTGAAGTCTAGAGAAATATTTTGTTTAAGCAAATTCAATTATAGTTAGTTATTTCAAAACTTCTGGGTAATTTTTCTCGAATCTCTTTCTTTAACAATTAAAAACATCCTTTAAATTATTTGCGTAAGTTTTTGTTTTTATTACTGCTCTTGACATTTTATTTATTGTTTATTGAAGTCAAATACATTAATTAAATGAATACACCGATAATGAAGAAAATCGAGGCCAAGGACCATGAGGTCAATTATTTAAAATTCTAAAATTGTTAACTGTCAAATTCCAGGGAAATAGAACAAAAATTCAAACACTGAAATATAAATGAAATACAATAAAATATAGACCCACGTCAAAAAAAAACTTGGTTGAACTATCAATTTTTTTTGTTAAAGATTATGCTTTAGAAATTGTTAAAATAACATGATTAAATTGATTACCGACTTTGATGACCCATCCGTGGAGGTCCACCATATCAACCATTCATAAACTGTATAGTTCAACAGAGAACACTGTTCAGTCCGGTCGGCCCTCGAAGGTTAGCGAAAGCCCTTTTTGAGAACAACTTCTACAAAGTTCTGTGAGCCTGGTACACAAAGTCATTGGGAGTGACATGCCCATTATTTCTTACTACAAAGAAATCCCTTCTGTCATTTACACCTTCATCAAGGGCTCTAGGCGTCCCTTTTTAATAATTTACATATTTAATTACTGCTAATTAAGTTTTTGTCTCAACATTTCCTAAGAGTGCGAAGGAGGTGACTGTTTCTAGTCTTAAATGACTTAAATGAAATTGATGAGGATCTTATTAAAGACAAAAATAATACAATAGAAACTTGTAATATTATAATAATTGTGCATCATGACGGTAACTTGTAATTCAGTTGTTTGTTGTCAAATTATAATAATATTGGGGAGCCCTTTAAATTATTTATAATATAACACAGATTACTAGGAACGCAAAGAGTATAAGAAGTTCCAAAGGGCCGTCTAAGGGCCTGTCGAATTTTACGGTTCGGTTTACGCACTGGGCGTGGCCTAACCGACCAATGAGAACGGAGCGCGTTACGCAAGAAGTTACGCACGTTGGCAAAGACCCTTTTGTACCTACGGTTTTACGTATCTCTTTTTATTTTTTTGAAACAGAAAGAGAGGCATGATTTTATTTGAACAAGTGTAGGTACTTGAAATAATGCAACGGACAATAGCGATACTAGTACTAAAATATGATAGCTTCTGTATAGTGTATCAGTTTAAAAGATTCAAGATAAATGCGGATGAAATTTGCTAGCATAATAATATTTCAAATACACAATGTTTTCGAAAGAATATGTAAAACCTACAAGCTTATCACTAGATACGAAATGCACTTATACCTTAGTCTGATCTGATAATAAGTCTTTGCATCAGTAAAGACGGAATCGGCAGCCGCGGCCGCAAAACCTAGGTATCCCATTTCATAAAAATAAACAACAAGTGCACCATGTTTTAAAATAAAATATAAAGCTATTGAACTGTTATAATTTTATAACCTACGTTAAACTGGAGCCACTTTATTGTATATATTTAAATAAGTTACAAAAAGGGAAATCTCATCATCCCTTTTACGCTGCGAAATTCGTAGCAGGGGATGTTTTCTTTGTAAATGAATTTTATAAGAGATAGGTAAAATTAAAACTTTTTGATATAGCTAATTACAAACCCGATGTTGCTTTTAGTATGACCTATTTACGCTTTAACATTCAAATGATAATTGTTGAAAAAAAAACGAATTCTGCACGTTACGAAATTCGTAGCAAGGGATTTTGACATCCAGCCTGGTGATGCAGCATGATTAAGTTTGAAAAGTTAGTAAGTAATGTTAATAATCCACTAGAATTTCGGCACTTGCCGAACATAGGTCGGTTAAAGACAGCAAGTAAGTACCTATTTAATAGACGATTTAAATTATCATCTTGGTTTTATTATCAGTGCTACGCCGCGCCGCTACGAAATTCCGTAGCAAGGGATGTATCCCTTGGAGGATGAAGGGATGATATTCTGTTCGAAGCCATGATACCAATTTGTATGTAACTCTCAGAATGGCGAAAATTACCGACCGAAAAATAGTCAACGACAATCTTTAATAAGTAAGTAATATAATTTTGCTTTAATTATTCAAAAAATAAGGACTCATTATGTGCTACGAACTTCGTAGCAAAGGATGAGGTCCAAGGGATGATGTTCTGTTTGAAGATAGATTATTTTTTTATATCACTGCTGGAACGGCGTGACCCACAATATACCTACTTTCTTTTTCAAGAAGTATTAAAAAAAAATCATTTTCTGCTACGAAGTTCGTAGCAAGGGATTTTTTTTTAAGTCTAAAGGATGCAGTTCTATTTGTTGAACTGGTTAATATTGATAAGAGATAAATAATGAAAGACAATAAAGGGTCCAGACATTTAATAATTTGTTTACTTACTTAAATTTTCTAAAAATTCTAATAATTATATTTAAACCAATGCTACGCAGATACGGCATTCGTAGCAAGGGATGTTCCACATTTAATGCCCAAGGGGTGAGATTTTAGTTTGTTGAAATGGTTAATTTGTGTGATGGAACGATAACCAACCATAAATAAGTCAAGACATTAAATAATCAGCAACATTACATCCTTACACGAATGTTCGAAATAAAAAAATGGCTTTGCCATTACTTAGTGGATGGCACTAATGTCTATGGGTTCTTCTTTTGAGTCAGTTTATCATTAGTCAATCAGTAGCGTGATATGATGCGCTTGGAGTTCATAGAGTAAGTACCTACCTGATCTTACACAAGTCTATAAGTACCAATTCGATTTTAATTTTAAGTATCCTTACAATTTTTTTCACGCAACGCCACGCATATTTGGTACGGAGATAGTTGGGACTCTGGAGACGGACATAGGCTAGATGTGAGGGAGAAAGAGGGAAGAAAAGGGAAAACTTAGCATTGCTATTACAATAAATAAGGCGCAAGGGTAAAAACTACAGGTAGCAGGTACCTTCAAATCAGGAAAAGGGGAACTGTGATATCCCGAATTTAACGCGAGCGAAGCCGCGGTCAAAAGCTAGTATTATAAAAATATATTATTATTAATTATTAAGTTGTAACGTAACAAAGAGGTTTGTCCCCCTGAGAGCCAAGGCATGGTGTTCCTAGGTGTCAGGTGACTATGCCCGGACTTGCTACCCGTATACTTAGGCTACACGAATCTGTAAGTGGCCATTGTATAATTCATTGATATTTTGTAATAGGTAATGATTAATTAAGTAGACTTTTAGCACCCTATGAGTCCAGTACATGAAGGTTGTTGGAGCCCCATGTCTGCAGCGCTTCTGGTATGTAGTTGGACTCGCGCACCGAGGCTTCGGTACAAATATTTAGATATTTAATCAAAGTATCGAACATTGCTCTAACAAAAAGTTAAACTGTATCAAAGACAAACTTAACTTGGCCGTAGCAAAACTGTTGTCCCCATACATCGACATTGGTCGCGATTAGTTTACCAACTGCTATTAGGTTTGTATATATTTTTTTTGTGATTCATCTACAAATTTTCCAGGACCAACGGCGGTGCTTTTCGAGGCACGGAGGAAATTCGGAATGTGAAAGAAATTCACAGAGAAACCTAGGCAAGCGCACGGTAAACTGACGATCGACCCATGTTATTTTTGTGTTTACCTATGAACGAATTGGATACACACTTCTCTACACTACACACTCTTCTTCATCTCACAAATCCCTATGGAACAAATTATATTTGAAGAATTTAAATATAAGTATGCTTGACTTTACTTTCGCGTTTACAATAGGTAGGAATGGTTTTGTTAGTTCCCACAAATTGTTTTTGTCAAAATGTTTTTCCTCATGTTGTTATCCATTAGTTAGAGTCGCTCATTTCGATTACAACAAAAATAGAGGCTGGCTGACATGAGAAAATATAAGTCAGGTGCTCATGCTTTAACATCTCCTAAGGTACCCCCCCCCCTTTATACCCATATTTTATAGACCCCCTTTATACCTAAGTGGGCATCCTGAATATGAGCTCAGAGTTCGACACAAATAACTTACAAAAATATTCCATCTGGAAGAAAATATAAACAAACAAAGTTTAAAGAGTTAGGCAAAATAATTTCCTAAATACTTAAACGAAAAAACGTTATTATCAAATGAGTAGCTAGAGAAATTTAACTCATAGCCAGGTGCCATAAGCCAGGTATTATGTGCGTTTGTATGTGTGTGTATAGAACATCAAACTATGGTTTCTGTAGTAAGTAACCAACACAACTAAGTGTGATTTGTGTGTGTGCGAATGCGCGTTAGATTAGCGATGGCGGCCATGACAGGGTTGCAAGGGGTGCAGTGTACACGGAAGCCAGCCGTTTGAAGAGGTGATTCAACCCCCTGATAGGAACTAGCTCTCTTTTACTAGGCAAAGCTGTACCTATAGATGTTGTGGTTTTGCTTTTGTTGGTTGTTGCTTTGTAGTGTATAAAAAATGGGTTATATGTTTTTATTAATTTTAGTTTTTAGGTAAATAGGGGAGAGTTGGTTATATCGTACTGCCATTTTAATCGTACCACTTCTAAATTTCCCACTTAATGGGTGTTTTGCTCTACACTGGCAACACCAAATCATGGCCCTGCACTACCCCCCGTCACCCGCCATTTGCAATCGACGCGAGTTGACAACTGTGATCGTGAGTGAAAAAAACATTTTTTTGTGAAAGTTAATGCAAATATTGTCGGTAATTCGTAAGGATATGACTCGTAAACAACGTGAGCTATAAATACACAGTTTTCTTTATTCTATTACAATTTTATATTAGATTATTGGTGGTTTTTGTTGAGTGTCAAAGTTTTGAGGTTATGCCGGGCTGATGGTTTATTTTCGAAATGGCTTAGTTGGCTAAATCGTACCACTCGCAGTTGGGTAAATTGTACTGGTACGATTTAGCCGACTACATACCGTAAGTACCTAGGTGCGTATATTTTAAAGACTGTTTTATATTGTTGTAGATGACGGACACTAAAGCTAAAATTAAATATTATAATTGGAATAGACCTAGAAAGAGCCATTGTGGCTTACGAAAACAAAGAATTGAGTTTGAACAAAATTTCAAAGACTTATAGAAGAGAAGCAGAAGAAAGTGAAAGTAAAGAAAGAAAAGGTTTGTAAGCCAAAGAAACACCAAAGGATGAAAAAAGAAAATAAGATAACAGCTATGTACAAGGGCAAAAGCAAAAGTTATAAGAGATATAAACGATCCCATTCCATCACAAGTAGCGATGATTCAGGAGAGACACTTGTTATGGAATTAGATGATGGTGATGACAGCGATGATGATCTCGAAAATATATGTGGAAAGTGCAATCGTTCATATTATGATAAAAAGGGTCCAAATGTTGATTGGATTCAATGTGTTCGCTGTCAACGGTGGCTGCATGAGACGTGTACTTCGAATCCAGACATTTGCGATGATTGCTTCCAATAAGAACTACACACAATTATTATATTACACATAACATTTTCAACAATACTTTATTAATATACTATGTTTATTATTATACTTTATTAATATAGTTTATACTTTTTTTTTCTCTTTGTTATTTAGTTGTTGTCTCATTAATATTAGCTGTGTTGATTGATCTCAATATCATAGTACAATCATGTTATTCTTATAAGAAAGCTTATAGTTTCTTTATTACCTAAGAGTTAAAAAATATGTTCCTATTACCTAAGAGGTATTAATAATGTTTGTTTATTACTTAAGAGTTAAAAATAAATGATTTGACTGCATATTTTACTGTCTTTAATTCAGTGGTACGACTTAGACACCCACGGTACGATTTAAAAACTTGGTGGTACGATTAAAACGACTAGTCAGCTAAATCGTACCGATGGCAGTCCTTTATTAAAAAGCATTTTTAAGGATGTTAGAGTAAACACATGGAAGTGTTTTTTCTGCCGTAGCAAGGTAAAATATAAAACTTTATTTTACATATCCAATAATTATTGTAACTCTTGACATAGTCGAAATACTTAAGCTAAAGTAAAAAGTGGTACGATATAACCGACTCTCCCCTACCTACTTGAATATTTGGTATGTTATCAATGAAACCGTTTTAAGGAGATTCATACGGGTTGTATTTATACGAGTTTGATTGACTTTATAGTACCTAAATACTTTTTTAATTTTATTATAACCAAGCGATTATTTATTAGACTACACATGTATAGTACATTTTAAACATTTAAGATGTTACCTGAGTACCTACTTATCTATAATTACTGAAAACTATAAAATTATTTCAAATACTTGTAGGTAGGTATCTACTTACTCTAAGCAGCAGCGATTTGAACAAATTTGAAGATAAAATTATCTGTGACTGCATAATATTTGGAATATAATATTGGTGCTATAGTCCCTAATTAGGGTTTTAACATCCCCATAAGTTATACCGTGTACATAAACCCTTCCCTAGCTTTGTTTGCTGTTCCAAACTTTACCGACGAAATCCGACCGAACTCTTGCGTTGTGCTGCGCGCCTAGTACACCCGTGCGCGGTTTTGCGGCGGATCCGACCGCTCTCGCGGCAACCAAGATGGATGCTACAGGGCCGGGTTCGTTAGTCGATGCAAAGAGCTATTATTAATAGCCAGTTGTAATAAAAATTAATGTTTTATTTTATAAAAATGATCCTAGGACCAAAGTTAGTTCACAACTTATTTATAGACCCTAGCTTTCGTAAAATTTAATGTTCTTTGCGATTACGGAAATTATGTAAATGTTTTCACATCCTCTGCATATCCGGGGTGAAATCCGGATGTGGACGGATTTGAAACCGGAAATTCCTTCAGGAGACGCCAGGGTAGCAGGATGCGATAGCGGTTGCGTTGTCTATTTCTTAAAATCAATATCTGGGAGGGAGGAGTGAAATCTAGATGTACGTGTAAAGCTTTATACATAAGTACATATATGCATAAAAGTTGAAGAGTCAAAAAAGGGATTCTTTCTTGGTTAACTCAAAGTAATTTAATAAATGATTAAAAGTACTTATGCGATTTGTTTATATGATTGAGATAATTACAAAATTGATAACAAAAATATGAATTTATTTTTATTCTACACATCACATTAGTCAAGGGGTGTTCCCTAGGCGCTCCGATTGTCGATGTTTCCTACGGTGGTCGGTTATTGGAAATGTATCGGCGATTGCCGATAATGTCGAACCATTCGGAAAGCACCAAGGCGACATAGACGCCAAGAAGTGAAGCTGACCAGAAATCGATATCTCATTAATACGTGTTCGAAGCTGTAGGGCACGGTATTGGTTCGGGAGCAGGTGAAAGAGAACGTGAGGGATGGATGCATTTATTTAGGGTGAGGCGGGACTTAGGACCACAGAAATGCGCGTGCGCGAATCTGTAATACATGATCGCTAGAATAACGTTTATAGACTTCAGCTAACTTACTTGTTTTGACGAGTTCGAGTTTTCCTTTAAAAGTTTTTTACCTCAGTTTTATTATTAATTATCTCAGTTAAAATTAACATACGCTATAAAAACGCAACGTAGAATTATCAAAATGCATAAAACAATTCATCCACAACAACTTTATCAGTGTGTAATAAACACAGTATAACACGTCAAATAAATGACTTGATACCTATCTAAAAATAAAAGTACACACGCCTCCAAACAAAAATAAAACAAAATAATGTGCGAGTCGTTCCAGCAAAAATAAAAGGGGAGTGACATAATGATATGCGTAATTAGATCAAAGAAGTATCAGGACAACATATTCTGTAGGTAGAAGCGTTGCCGACGAAAGGACCAAAAGGGCCCGAAGGATTTCTACGTCACACTCGGCTTGGAGTGCGAAGGGCCGCGTTCGTCGGTATGGCAAGTATGCGCCGCAGCGCCGCCGTCCGCCATGTTATTTCCCTTCCTGAAAGCTCGCAATCTACTCCTACCAGGGCGTCAGAATCGAAAGCGGGTGTTTGGAACTGTGAATGGTTTCATCCCTCTATGTAGGCGGAGAAATGCGCGCGCGTGGGTGTTGTTATGGAAACGGTGTTGCCCATCTACTGGTAACTTATAAACTGGAAGAGGTGTAGTCTAGGAGGAAAGTTGAAACATTCAACTTGGCGGGCTTTTCGAAGTTCAGTTTGAGTTCAGTGAACTTTGTTGAACTTTCTTGTCTGTTTCAGGGACGAGGTAAGTTTTGTTTACACAAAAGTTAGTTTAAGAATATTTTTTAAATTAGACACATTTTAATGCCCTATGTCATAGAAATGCATTTTGAAACAATTTGACTAATTTTGTTTTTATTTGTTACTTCTACCTAAATAAATTTAGACGATAAAAATATTGACGCTAAAGAACAACTGAATATAATGAAGAAGAGAAAAAGATGGGGAAAAATAATTGATTTCATCACCAGCTAGCTGTCAAGAAAAACAGTTATCGATTTATGATTTTGTCTCATTCACAATTATAATTGTTTTTTAGCCCACATTAATCTTTGTCCTCAAAAAAATCACGTGGCTTTGTTGATTCAAAGCTTGCTGTCGATATTCTCCCGCAACAGCGTCTTAAATCTTCAAGATAAGGTAAATCATAATCGAGTTCATTATCCACGTAATGAGTAATTATTACCAGAGGGACGGAGGCAGAGGCAGGCGGAGTGGTCAGCGCGGTATGTGTGCCATGGTCGTGTCTGTTTGTCTGTCTGGTTGCCAAGTGGCCGGCGAGGTGGGCTGAGTCACGCGGCCACACGACCAGGCGCGCAGTCGGCCGAGGCGGTGAGCGCTGCAACTGCACAAGTGCATTCACCGCGGGGGCTGCACTTCGTAAAGTTTACTCACATCACAGTCAGCGCCGAGCAGCTGTCGAACGCGCTCCTACTTGGAGCGCAAGGTGCATTTAGTATAAAATACATAAAAATAAACATTCACTTTTATGGAATGGAAGATAAACATGCCTGGGTAAAATAAAAGCTAACCACCCCATAAAGGTAAAATTATCTGCTAACATAACTTGCCGTAATGATGAATATTTATTACCATAACACCATGAGTCCATAACACTGTAGTCCGGTCAATTTACCGCAACGGGCGCGGCTGGCATTTTGATGAGGGGATGAACACGCCGAGGTTTACTATCTGTTACATATTTTGTGCATGTTCATGTTTAAAAAGAAGAGGTAATATTTTTAAAAATGAAAAACGGATACTCATCACGTGAATCATAATCATTATATTATTACATCGATCATGAAATGTATCTTTCCAGATCTCTATTAAAATAATGTTAAAGTGATAATTACTAAGAATGCATTTGTCTTTGTGGCAAATGGTAATGACCCAATGCTTATGTCTCAGTGGAGTAGGTAATAGGTATTGTTGAATCGTAGATACAGAAGGTGGCGTTCTGTAGTTTCTACCTTCCCCCAATGGAAAATGGCGTGTATGTATATAAGTGCAAGTACAATGTTCAATGAGTAAAATAAATCGTACCAAAAGACCAAACCAGAAATAAACTCATTTTATAAGAACGCTGTCCCAAAAACACCAAATTTAATTATGAGCAATCTCGCCAGCGATTTTATGGGTCATCAGAATTGAGGCAGCGCAACCCTTCGGCAATAAAGAAAGACAATCGGCATCATTTGTCACCGCCCCGCACCCCGCAACCCGCTCCGGTACCCTCGGACCCAAGGACCGCGACCCCAATATATGTCACCACTACACCGCGATTTAGCCTGATTCCCTAATACCCTGCCGACTTAATTACCTTTGTGAGATCGTTAATTTTCACCTTTATGTTCCCAAAAACTATTATTTGGATAAATGACACAATTTGAGGTTAACTGTTGCGGATAATTAAGTTAACTGTGATTTAGATTTACACGAGGACAAAGTAGTTTATGTAGACCCATGTCACTGTCTCCTTGGGTGAACCTGAGACATTATAGTTTTCTGTGAATGACCCGATATGTACATTAGAATTGACAGAAGGGCATCATCATCTGCCTAGCCTTTTCACAATTATGTTTGGGTCGGCTTCCAGTCTTACCGGATGCAACTCAATACCAGTATTTCAGATGGATAATACGATACCCCTTGGTAAGACTGATTGTCAGACTTTCGGGTCACTGACTACCTGTAACGACTGTGAAAGACCTACAAATGACAGCCGGGACCAACAGCTAAACGAACAGAAGGATAATACTGATTAATAAACGCCATGTTTGTAGTTCTTGAACGGACTCAGACACGGAACACCATAAAAATAGGAACTAAACTAGGGACAAATAAAAAGCCTCTAATCTAAGATCTATGACAACTACGGTTGAAACGGTGAAAACGATTAAGTTTCCAGTCAGCATTATTTTGAATGATTCATAACGACGAATACTTGATTTACTAGAAGAAAAACTCGTAAGAGTAATTCCAAATAGCATAATCGCAGATTTAGAGTTTTTAAAGTTTAACGAGAAGCGTTTTCAGTTTCGGACGCTCTTAGACAACATTGAAAGACAGTCATCATGGCTTGAACGGTCTTATATAATTAAGCTATATTTCCATTCGTATAGTCTGAAATTTGACCCTGAAAAGAATGCTAAATCAACGGAATGCTGCTTAACTTTTTCCAACTTCACCCAGATACATATTTTTCTTTTACTGTTAGTTTACGAATAATATATCTTATATTATTAGCCCTTGATATGAATTTATTGCGTTAACACGATACAGACGAGTTTCCAAACGACCTTTATTATTTTTTATTATCTTATGTCTGTTTGTAGTTCGTAAATGTGTTTGTAAATAAATCTCCTTAATTTGTTGTAATAAACTCTTAATTAACATTTGTTACAAGTTCTAATTAAATCCAGTCAAAGAGGTAGAAAACAAAACAGGTTAGTGGGGCGTCGTTACAGCGGAACGAGTTTATAGGGCGCGGCGAGGCCTTTGCGAAGTGAGCCTCCGCGTGCCATGCTTCCCTGGTAGATATTTCTTTTTATGGTCTACGGATAAATGTCAGGGGAGTGCCCGGCGCGCCTAGAACCCCGTGCGTTATAACTTTCAGCTTTATGCGCCTGCTATAAAAAGAATTGGGCACATTTTCCAATCGCTACAGACTGCCTATGACCGTGGAAATGTAATATGACAAGTTTATAACGCGGCTGACCTTTCGTCGTAGTTAATTAAATCTTCGTCCGTAACTTTCTTTCATTCCATCCAATCCGAGGATAGGAATTTCCCATCTGCAGGATTTTAATTTCAATAAGAAAATAAGGCATAGAATCGTGTCATAGAAAGTTATCTTAAAACCTCACTCAAGACTTTAAAGGACTCAAGTATTCCCGCGAGATTCCGCGCGGATTCGTCAATATCCTACGATGTCATGTTCTCCTGATAAAAAGGACACGTCAGCATCCCGTATTTCTCACGCTCGCACCCGAACAGCCTCCAGCCTCCCTGTTTTGTCTCTTTTTATTTCCTGGGACGCGCCACTCACACGCGTGGCCGTATGGTGGGAAAAACAGATTCGTACGACACTGTTCCCTTTGTGATTCATATACAAAGGTACTTTTTTACGAAATAGTTCAGTTACTGGGAGAGTCAACTAACTAGCCATGTAATATTAAAATTAATATGTAACGACACAAAAAAATGGCCTCCGGTCTTCGAATGAAATATGTACCCGATATATTTTTAGGCCCACCAGATATTCGTATTTCTCTCTTTAAAGCATAGTGGTGTGGGGCTAATTTAACACAATATATTAATTTAAGGACTGTTTATTTGTCTGTTGAGTGATACAATGTTGACAATTGAATTTTGGTATAGGTAGAGTTCTGCTTTCAACTAAAAATATAAAAGAGAAATCACTGACTCATCCATCACGTAATCTTAGAAACTACAAGTACATATTGGGATTCTCAAATTTTGCTTGACTTTAAATTTTGCATAGGCATTCTTTTACCAAAATAATAGACCATACAAAATCACACTACGACACTAAGTAGGTACCTGAACAGCGGATGAAGCCGCTGGTAGCAATAGCTAGAAACTCAAGCCTTTTAATTTTTGTTGCCAATTTATCGTAAGAATCAAATAAGTAATCGCGAATTTTGTTACAATCTCAGTGATTTTGCGTGTCCTAGGCCGCTGCCTAACTTGTGTTTTCGCTAACGGTACGTGGTACCTTCCCATTTCGTCACGCTAGGCAGCCCGCAGCCTTGCTGAGCGAGCGTTTATCAGGCCGATACGGACGATGTTATTTATGTGACATTTACACAGGAGCGACTAGCTGACCTTCACAAGGCTGGAAATAACTTACTAGACCATACCTACTTGTATTTAAAGGGATCTTTGAGTATAGTACAAGTTAATTAGTAGGTCTGTACTGAAAAATATGTTGATCTTTATTGTTATATTTGTTCTAATGAAAAATAAGATATGACGAGTAATAGAGAAAAAAAGGAAGACATGTTGCTCCGAACCCAAAATTGGTATAGGGACAGGATAATTATGTTGATTTCTCATAAAAAATATTATGGTGTACGAGTACTTAATCACATTTATATTATAAATGCACAGACGTGTGTTCACATAGTAATTTCTACACGTGAGGACTTGTAATTCCGGAGTTGCAGATTGTTCGGAAGAGATACCGCGGCCCCTGAACATAAAGGGCAAAAGAAGGAACATGGGTGGGTTTTAATCAGTAAAATTCCGATACTCCTCCCGATCCGCCCAGAGCCGGGAAGATATTAGATGATTGCCCATTCGCAAAAATAAGGAGAATGGACTTGTAATTATGGCTTTCTGTTGTTTGTGATTTTTTTTTAAATATAGTTTTTGTTGTCTCTGTACGTCTTCCAAAGTGTAATAAATAAATAAAACCAAAAGTTTAAACCTGTGTGTAGGTGGTTTAAAGGTTGTAAGATAGATACTTAAAAAAAAAATGACAAGAACTACAGTATAGACCTTACAAATAGGGTGACACAATGGCGGTCTTCGCCAGTCAACGCCGTCAATGCGTAGTTGTAAGTGCGACTTGAGCATGAGATCGTGGGATCGATTCCCAGGTCGGGTAAAGTGTTATTGGGTTTTTCGTTAAGTGAGTGCAAGGTTATAAATGGCAATAGGCTCGCCACCTGGGACATGGATGGATGGATGATGGGACAGTACACATAGGACTTAAAACATTACTGATGAAATGAGGGTATACTTTTAAGAACACCTCGCGTAAACCTATGGTGATTATAGAGGTGATTTTATGTAAAGTAATTTACTAATTATCTTTTCAGTTAAGTGCAACCCATGTTAAGAAAATATTAAAAGTCTAAACATAATTTTAGTCTTTAGAATCCCTTAATTTAGCCTGCGAGTAAAGCCTGACGTGAACCGGAACTTGTCACCGGATGTGACCCAAAAGGTTGCGCGTCTAACGCCCGCCCCACGCGTCACTTTTGATATTAGATACCTTTCTGAAATCTTTAACTACAGATTCGTATCGATCGTTCAAACACTGAAAAAGGAGCGGAAAATATACCTTATGTTATGGGAAAAAGGCATGAGAAATATTAAGGTTCCTTATTGAGTTTTTTTTTCAAACTTTGTCCCCATACTAGGAATTTCTCGTGTATCGTGGATGCGTTTACCAACATTTAAACTCACATACACGAACAGCCAGATCCGAAACAACTAGCTGTAGGTCATACAAGTATTTGTGTATATGTGCGGGGATCGATCCCGCGGCACGCAGGGCAGTGGTCGATCGTTCAGACCGCTGCGCCTACCGTGCCGTCACCTATGACAGACTCTTTTACTACAACAATTAGACGTGCATGTAAATGATCTATTCATAAACTTGTAATTTCGAAAAGTTTTTAGAGATAGATTTTGTATTTTTTAATCTACTGTAACGCCTTCTTATGACAGTATTTTATCACGAGGGAATATTCTAATATTCAAGCTTTGCTAAACTTTCAGACTAGTCGTAACAACCATACAATTGATGTGAACTACGATCTAAGTCAATTCTGACGTCGCGCATTATTCGAATGATGAATTTGTTGTTTTGTCCCGCAACCACATACTACTTCTACATAGTTACTTCGAATTTCTAGTCTAGACTCTAGATTATGTTCAATTAATCCCAATAAACAGTTATCTCAAATGTTGATTTCAATTAATTTATAACAATAGGATATCTCTTCTAGCAGTGCTCATGAACTCGATTTTACTGGGCACTCTGCCAATTTCGTGAAGTATTTTTATTCTAATAATAAAGTTTAGATTACGAAGATATTGTTCCCCGCGTGTGTTTATCTTATACACATTAGACTTTCGAAAAGTTTGATAGCTGAACCAAAATTATTATCTTTTTATGTACTTAAACATTTCAAGAGTAATGAAACCAAGTTGCTCTCGACACCAAAGACAATTACAATTTTCCAGGTTTATAAGAGTAAAAGTTACGGGATTGGCCGGGGAAATCGACTCGCAAAATATGGGAGGAGCAATGTCCAGCAGTGGGAGACATAAACAGATGTTCTAAAGAGTTACAGAAGCTGCTAAAAGATCATCAATATTCAATCATTAGTCTGCATACCCCAATGTACTTAAGTGGTAATTTAGAATTATATCATATCATTGTGGACCCTGTCGGGCACAGCTAAGTAGTAACTTACCTGTGACTAGAGCAGCCACTGCCGCCAAACGTAACATATTCAGCCTCCACATGTTTACAGTTACTGCCGATTGTTAATAAACCGCGAACTCGAATAAAAGTCATTCGCAAATCATATTCAAAGTCGACAACCAAATTATCGCGTATTTATATAATTACATTTATTTTATATAACAAAACAGCTTAGAAAAGATGAGAAAATTAACTAAAAAACTAATTAAAGCTGCATTATCATTTAAGTAACTTAAAAATATGACAATTGCGGAAAAAAATGAGTACGAATTTAAGTTTGGAGTAAATGTGAAGTCGGTGTATTCCGCGAGCACGTTCGTCACTTTGTCAGTCGTTCAACTATTTCAGCAGTCCCGAAAGCTCGGCTGCTCCCCTCGCAACCCCACCACCCTTTACGTGGTGGTGCAGAATTGGGACAGGGAGCGTCCCACGAGCTATAAAGAAAATTGTCTTCACTGCGCTGATTGAAACAATATTTGTTGGCTTGAAAGGTGTCGTGGTGGTTTCATGGCTCCCTCGTTAACCTGTACTGGTTTGTGACTCATTGATGCGATTAGTTGATCTGTTTTTCTAGATAGAAACATGTAATACTGGATATTAGGTAGGTGATATATGTTTTAAAATAATAAATAAACATCTTGGGACAACTCACACACGGCTATCTGATCCCAAGCTAAGCAGAGCTTGTGTTATGGTAACCAGACAACTGATATACATACTTATATAATTTATAAATACATACATATTATAGATAAATCACACCCAGACACAGAACAAACAATCATGCTCATCACACAAAGTTTGTCCTGGGTGGGAATCGAACCCACGACCCCCGGCTCAGCAGTCATGGCCACTAACCACTTGACCAACAAGCCCGTCGTTTAACTAGCTTTTGCCCGTGGCTTCGGTCGCGATAAATCCGGGGTAGTTTTTGCCCTTGCGCCTTATTATTGTAATAGCAAAGCTAAGTTTTCCCTTTTCTTCCATCTTTCTCCCTCATTTGTCACTTTAAAAAAAAAGTTTATGTCCGTCTCCAGGGTCCCAAGTATCTCTGTACCAAAATTCATCAAAATCGGTTTAGCCATTTAGGCGTGAAGACGTAACAAACAAACGAACTCACTTTCGCTTTTATAATATTAGTAAGGATGTATTTCTAAGAGAAAAGGACTAAGAAAGATGTGGTCCTACCAAATCTTTTCTTAGTCAGTAGTTTTCGTCAGAATTGTGTAGAGATATATATATATATATAAGAACTATGTGGAATTTGGCTGAAATATGGAAAATTCCTTCTGGCGTCTAATCTATATTTGTTTTTTTTTAAATAATTTTAAAAAATAAATTTTCCATGAATTGATGGAATTATCAACCGGAAGGGGTTTATCTCTTCCGGTTGATGTTTAATTCCCGGGTGACATTAAATATAATGTCATCGAAATTATATCACTTCAAGCTTCCTGATGATTTGAATCAAATCACCATTATCATTTAGGTAGTGTCCAAAATGAGCTATATTATAATAATGTAGGTGAAGTATTCAAACATAACGGGTATTACAGGCGTGAGAGTAGGTGGCAGAGGTGCACGCAGATTTCGCAATATTGTTAAGTCCTAGGTAATATGAGGCCAACCCAAATACCATCAATCAGCACATCAACTCAGACTCCATGGCTGCTACGGAGAATTTTCTAATGGAAAAAACCAATCCAGAAATCGAACCCAGGACCATGAGGTTCTGCGTCCAATTCCCTTTAATCTCGACTGTTGAACTTGAGCTCAACAGTCGCGATTGTGACCCCAGACCAACAAGATAGTTAGAATATTATGTAATATCTACTATTATGCAATACCTACTTACTATACATAGAAACCTACACATCTATCTAACTCTTAGCGGAATACAATCACCATGTTACCTACATGGCTAACTCATACTTGTAGGTATATGTATGGTGATTGTGTGTCTCAGTTTATGATTAGCCACAAAAGGAATGTCTATTGATAAATTCATAAGCAAAACAAAAGAACATAGCACCAGCAAAAATATAACGTGCAAATAGGTCCATTATTGCTTCTCGTCTATGCCAAGCTACCCCGCCGGCCTATAAAGGGGGATGTCGAAAGGTAACGAAGCCATAAGCCCCGTAAATGCCGCGGCATGATTGTCTATGGGCTAACATTTATGCAGCCATCCAATTAGGGGACGTGTTTGTATAGTTGGCGACATGACCTTGCAGCGGCGACTAGTTTGAAAAGGTCATGTTTTATGATCTAGTGTGATTTCTGTAATGATTTTTAAGACGCAGTTTCTGGATTTATTTTGAATAATTTTTGTTAGGTACAAATGGGCTGTTAAGAGGGCAATGTTTTTATCCGGGACTGGGTCATATTTCAGTAACTGTACATCTCAATGGCCTAATGAAAGTAATAAGCTAAATAAATCAGTTGCAAGGAGTTTGTTTTCTAAGAGGATTTTCTTAATCCTATCGTATCATTGTCTGTCTAAATGGATACGAGCCAGTATTTTACTGCGATCGTTTCCTGTCGTCATAATTTTCTGGAACGTGCAAGATACAGAAGGCACGGGTCACGATATTAATGGGCCCATAGTTTGGGGGAGGACTCCAAATAGAATGGGACGAGGGCAGGAATATGATGTAAGAAGGTACTTTAATGGCAGAGACAAGGCAACAATTTTAGAATCTACTTGTTGTTGAATAGGTGTTTCTTGCTTCGGCTTCCTTAGTCCTGACTGAGCTTGGTGTAGATCACGATCGCCAATCACTTTATCCACGTGATGGACTTCCTCTAGAGTAATTATCTTCATATACAAAAAAATAAGTTGCGAGTGCAAAACAGGGTACATATTTATAGGTCGAATTACTTAGGAATAGCATACTAACGATATTATCAACATCCTACTATTCATCTTCTCTATATATGTACAAACAATTCTCAAAACTCTCCGGTATTGAGGGATTCAAACCCTCCTTGAAATCTGACAACTATAAAGAAACCAACTTATGCTGTGCGGAATGCTAAAGATTTAAAATAAGTTCTAAGTCCAACGTAAATCCTTATCCAGTAAGAATGTGCTCAAAAGTATGTAATTTTCGAGGACGCTTTTCTCATACTTGTGTGTAAAGTTTTATAACTGATAAACGTTTCTGTATAACTCGACAAACTTACTCCTACAAAATTGAATTTATCCGTGAAAGATGAACCTCGCGGAGTATAATCCTGCCGGTGTCCATAATCGTGACGTCAATCCTAATCAAGAGGTTATCGCCTGTCGATCAAGATTTAGTGAGTTAATTTTGTTTCTTACTTTATTGTGTTTAAAACGTTGATAGTCAATCAATTCAATAAAATCTTATTAAAAATGTTCCTCTCTGATCTGCTTTTTGTATTTTTTTACTGTCGGAATTCTGAGAAAGAGTCTGAAGCCATTTTCAGGTAGATAACGGTACCTACTTGAAACTGGCCTTCGTTTTCTTGATTTCTTATACAACAGGAATTGAAGTTTATCGAATCTAGTGGTTCTAAACTCAAACAAAAATGATGCTACTTGATGTATGTTAAGCAGTATTTGGATTTATATAGGTATTGAAAACTTTTTATTCAAATTTTAAATAATTATGATTTTGATCCATCCTTTCAACAAAAAATACAGAATACGATAGATGAGGGACGGACAAAACAAAGAAGAGTGGCAGAAGATAAGGGAGGCCTTAGTCAAAAGTATTCCAGGCTAAAATGATGACGAGGCATAAAACGATCGGACGTATAATCGTACTTATCTCATATTGTTTTCATAACAAAATCAATATCGAACGAAGAAGGGAAAAGAAAACAAACTGATAATGTTTATAAACATGTTTTATTAATAACCGAAAATGTACATTATTATTTTAAACACTACAACTTCATACATACATAACCATAACAGGCAGTACATACAGAACAACTATCTTATATTGTGAGGTTAGAATGTGTCACCGTATACCGACTTTCACTTAATTTCACTTTGTTAAGCCGAAATCAGACGCTTCACTTTCCGTTCATGCCTTTCATTCGGCATCCTCTACACTTCCACTTGAAGTGAAGCGTCGGAATTAAAAATGAACGAAAAAAGAAATATATATTCAATTCAAGTCACCCGAATGAACGGTTTAGTAGGTGAAGCGTCTAATTTCGGTATTAACACAACATACAGAAGGGACAGTACATTTTGATGCAATTCTTTCACATTAAAAGTTTTGTATAACAGTAATAGGTATATGATATCAACCTTCATATAACATGAAAGGCAGATTTAAGAAACCAGCTCTAAATTATAATTAATCACGTCAAACAGTCAAGTCTAATAAATTATTATGCCATTTTGCGATTAGTGCATTAGAATAATTAAAACAAACACAAAAAAAATATTACTGGCATTGGCATATTTTGTATATTCACCAATCAATCATTTCAATTCATTCATTAATCATTTAGAAGGATTGCTAAAATTGGAACGGTGCTTTAGTTTCGGTTTCGAACTTAATTCCCGATATCCACTGAAGAGGATTGGAATGAACAACCAAGATCTTCTCTCCAATGTAATTAACTTTTCCGCTTTCATGAAATTCAGGCCCAACACTTGAATATTTTTGATTTTCTACTAAGAGCGGAGAGTCCTTCAAACACCGTGAATATTATACTGGACACACAAAGCACAGGTTATATAGAAATGATTAACTAAATACTTGCGCGCCAGTTATATAGCGTAGTGGCTTCATTTTCACTAAAATGACTGTGGTAGAAAACTCCAGGATATTTTTGAGTTGATATCCATGCAATTCATTGCAATGGAATGTCAACGGTATCTAAGTTGGGTAATTGTGAGACACGGCCGCGTTACATGGCAGTACAAAATATAAACATTACATACATATTATAAACATAAATATGTACATCAACAGATGCACACCCACATCTCTTAATTTAAAAAATAACAATGTAAATCTACACACAGAAACCTAAAACTAAAATATTTTATCGTCTATGACTATTATATACACAATTTACAGTTATTTCAACTACATCGTCTAATATTAGTGAGTGATCCAATATTTAGTGGAGATTTCGCTTTTGAATTTATTCAGTACAAACAAAATTTACTCAACAAATAATTACAAAGAACGTTTATTTATTTTAATGCTTTATTAACAGGTGCAGAAAATTATAATAAAATATATTATGTAACTTTGTATATTAAATCACAAATGACAAAGCTAGTCGCTTTTACTTGTACAACGAATAGATAAACAGACATTGAAGACCAGTTTGTGTTTGATATTAAAATAGATGTGCGGCTAATGCCTAAGTGCCTGGTGTCAGAGTTTTATACCGCCCATGGGCCTTTGAGTTGGCTTTACCAGCCATCGAGATATTTCCCTCACGCATGCTGATTACACGTCAATAATTATTGTTTATCTACACAGCTGTACACATAATGCTTTTAAAAGGATTTATAATAATATCAACTAAATCACTCCAAAGTTTGAACTGATCAAATAAATCCGTAGGCCGGTCATGTGAATATTATAAGTGCCTTTTTTATGTATTAAATTCTAAAATTTATTTCGCAGATATGTTAGTTTGTTATAAACCGAATTATTATGATAAAGTTAAAAAAGGATAGGTATAGAAAATATATTTCAAAATTTATAAATACGAGATCCGACACAAATCCAACTAAATATTTAAAAGATAGAAAAGTAAATAAAAAGTTTCAATAAATAAAACACATTTTCCTATTAAAGACATCAGTTAAATTACATATCAATAGATATATCTAATTATAAGTCAACCGAGACGTGCGTTTATTCATTAATAAAATATGTTTAAGATAGAGTACGATAGCTGTGGGCGTATAGTGCTACATGGCTCTTCCGGAGCGTGGCGTTTATCGGAACTAACGGACCATATTGTTTTTTCAAGACAAATGAATCATGAATCATACAGTAGATAGTTGCACGTCTCGGGTGTCCACTGATCCTTGACAACAATAACATTGGTTAAGCATAGTTTAAAGAAAGTGTGATCGTGGGTTCGAGCATTTTCAGGACTGAATTTAAGCCAATCTGGATCTTTCAACTCCATCAGCACGCTAAGACTAGTTTAACCCAAAACCTTTGAGAAAGTTTTTATATAGAGAGGAAAGTCAGATGAATAATAAATGAGATGATTTTTAACTCTGTACCTCAAAGAAGTTTTGGATTTGAAACTAGTCTAATTATTATAATTAAGGACAGAAAAACAATTGTAGAATTTGTACAACAGGATTTATAAAATATTATAATAACACGTAGCTGTTGAATGTGGACGTTGAAATGTATACCATTCGAACATGGCACCGGGTTGAAAAGTAGCATACTATGTGTTGATCCAGATTATACACTATCTGAGTGAGAAATCACAGAAATGTACTCGAAACCACGGTCAATAGTTATGTTTGTGCATATTTCTTAGTAATGCCCGCAATAAGTTATCATTGGTCGTTATTACTGAGCCCCTCTACAATCAGATCTTTATTCATAATACATTTCATATCAATATCTAATCTCAATCGAAGAAAACATTTTAATAATTAAAATAATTTTTTGTTAATAGTGTAACATTTGACCTAAACATGAATTAACTATAAACCGAGTATTCATAGCTAATAAATAAATAAACAACATTCATCATAATATACATATACTATCGAATTAAAATAACGTAGTCGTTCGCATCGTGGAGACTGAAAAATGCGACAACACGTTTGTAAGAAATCAATGAAGTATTTGATGTGAGACATCCATATTATAAAAGCTTTTCACTTTACTCTTGCTTGTCTTTGTTTTTCCTGACGAATGAGATCACGGACATTTGAACTGCGGGTTATATCATACGGATATATTTACACTACGAATGTGTCGACACCTCACTAATTGACTTGAGCAACATCACCCTACTTTGTAAAGCGTAGCACTGGACGCGGCGATCCTTGCATTCATGGGAGTAATTGTTTCATTACTTGCAAATAATTTATTTAAATGCTAATCATCGATATGGATAACTTTAGTACGTTATTTTCACACTTCAGGTTGTCTCCCAAAATGTTTACGTCTTTAATAGCCGCGAATAAATGTTACAATGCGTATTTGAAGAATTTTAATGAATCAACTACGCCTTAATATTATTTTATAACTACGTACCAAAAATCTGAGACGAATATACGTAGGATATCATAAGAGCAAGTAGTCGTTTAACAAATAATTTTTATATAAAGGTTATTTTACGAGTTATGTGACGATAAGAGTGAAAAGGGTTATAGATATTTGTACACAGGAGAAAACAATTCCCCTGTATATGCTACCCAAAAATTACCATACGAGTTACTTTTTTTGCAGATTAGTATGGGGATATAAATTTAATTTTAAAGAACTTTTTGATATGAAGATTTTTAAAAAGAAGTAACAAAATCAAATTTTAGAGAATAGATTGAACCATTTGGTCATAAGAAATCATTAGAATATAGCTCCAACAATATAAAACCCGCATAATTATAATGCATATCTATTACTTGTGAGACAATAATCCTACTGCATTTTACTTCACAAGTTTGTTGGCTGAGCGACCATACAATAAAATCGCGATACCAATTATATGGCGTAAGCAAACGCGATTATTACGAGCCATGGTACATCTGAAGTGAAGCCATAAACTCTTTATTGCGTAAGTTACTCGATTCATAAATTGATTGCTTTTATTTTCAAAATTAGAGCAGAATGCACAGAGAAAAATAAATGCGTTTGGTCCTGCGTTTTTGTCATCTTCACTTTAAGAAGTACCGCCATTACATTTAAAACATGTTTTGTCGGACTAAAAATTCATTGGCTAGTATCACTTTCATAGGATGAATCGGTAAAATCCGCGAATAAAAATACGTAGTACAGTCTATCGCATACAAGCAGTAACACTTGACTTGTAAAAACCGTCCTTACTGCTACGATAATAACAGCTCAGACAAAGCTACCGTAGACAGTCTGTTTTGGCGATCGCACTTCTGTACCAAATTGTTGAACAGTCTAAGAACTGTTGGTCTAAAGAAATGAAACATTTTGAAATCATAGTACTTGTGAGTCCTTCGTCTATATTCTGTTGTTGTCTTCGATAGCTTCTACTGGTACTCTTACTGGCTTCACAAACTCGCGGTACAGAGGGTTCTTGTGCTTGATTGGTAGAGGATGCGCTTCAGTGTTGAACACCCACTCGTCTAGCGACAGGAAGGAGTCGTCGGCGAAAAGCAGGTACAGGTACTGCAATGAAAGAGCGAGTAGGTGAGAATTATAAGTAGTAGCGACATCTATATCGCAGCGTACGAACTACATTGACGTTGTACTATATCGCCCGCTTCATGTATATATCGTCAGATAGGGGATACCTGAATGAGGCTTGTTGCAAAGATTTGTTAACAATTTAATCTCGACTTTAGACAACTTCACTTACGGTCGAAATAGAAATCTCAATATGTATACTACCTAACTTTTGTCCCTTAAACTTAACTTAACCTTACTCCGTCAAAACGGCTGGACCGATTTGGAAGAAATTTTGTGTGTATATTTCAATGGGTTCCTGGATGGTTTGAAAACACAACTGGACAAGGTAGGTGGCGTTGCTATCGGTACAGTCACCTAAGTCAATTTGCTGTACAAGGGGACAACGACAATGTCTACCGGGTCCGCTAGTATTGAATAAAAATCAATCAATTAAATGAAGATTAATGATTTTCTCTTATTGTCCGCTTATTCATTATTGTATATATTTTTTATACTATTACACTTTCTTTGATTATTACGATATATACATACGAATTTCACTGGAAAACAAATATATATACAGGACACAAATATTAGGACAACAAATTACACCAATATATGTATGTTTGTGGTATACAGGACGGTGGAGTGACCCAGAAACTTTATTAGGGTCAGAACAATTGATGGAATGGAACTAAATTACTGACCCAGGATATGGAGCAAGGTTATTTAGAAAACGGTATTTTAAAACTTCGAATGAAATTATATTTTAAATAGGTCATTTTTGTATGGGTGGAATGAGAAAAATTTCGTGAGAAAAGATTTGTGTATGAATGTAGTATCGGGAAAGGGGGTAAAGAGCGATACCTGAGCGTATTTTAGTATTAATTTTACTGTGTAGGGTAGGATGCAGAAAATGACGTATTCAAGTATGGTTTATGAAAAACAGAGAGCAAGAGAGAGACAGAGAGAGTAAGAGAGAGTGTGGGAAAAGGATCCGAGGGCTGAGAGTCACTTTTCTGACCTGAGTGCTACAGAATAATTTTGGCGTACGACTTGATAAGACGTGCTTTGTATTTTCTTTTTACTATTTGTGCCATTTTTAAATAAATCTAAATAATCTTATCCCTTGTTTTTTACACTAGAACAGAATCAGATAATCCTTACTAATATTATAAAAGCGAAAGTGGGTTTGTTTGTTACGTCTTCACGCCTAGGTACCCTGGAGACGGACATAGGGCTATGTCCGTATATGTCCCAACTATCTCTGTATCAAAATTCATCAAAATCGGTTTTGCCATTTTTTGGTTTGGCGTGAAGACGTAACAAACTCACTTTCGTTTTAATAATATTGTCATCCTTATAGAAATAAGGATGCATACCTTAAGAGTCTCAGCAAGGAAGAAGCTCTGCTGCACGTCGTCGCCCTGCGGGTTCTGATGGTACACGTTACCCAAGCCTGTGTACCCGCCTTCTACACGGCAGTGTTTCTCCAGAGCCTGGAAAAGAACGTGTTTTGGAGGTTAAGCATTTTTTGATTCGGTGGCTTACACTAGATGTAAGAGAAAGACAGAAAATAAGTACATCCCTTTCTTTCTTTACGTCTTGTAGCAGTTTGAGTATTTCCATTGGTAATTAATTTTATTTCGTTAATAATAACTTGTTCAAAACACCAGGCGCCATTGAAATTAAAGCGCACTTTTAAGTGATCATAGCTCCTTTGCCTGGGTTAGATTTTTTTTTAGTTTAGTTAGGTTAGAGTTTTCTTGACATTTTTCTTAGTATATTTTCTTGACATTGACAGTGCCTGTAATGGTCTAATTGAAATAAATGCTTTTGAGTTTGAGTTTCAGCGAAAACAAACGATCGCCATCCATTGAAGATGGTTGCCGATATCCGCTGGACACCGGGAGTGAGTATTGTAAAGCGAGGCCTGTTCTTCATTGCACAGCTCTGAAAGATGAAAGTGTTGTTGTTACCTCAACGCCCTCCCACCCCCAGTCGCGGTACCGCTGTTGCTTGGTGAGTCTCCACATGATGAAGTAGCTCTCAAACGTCTCCGGCCGCAGTAGGTACACCTTCTCGTTGCTCTTCTGCGCCCGCGCTTCTGCGGCGCCGGTGAATCTGAAGAGAACATAATATATTAATGTAGATTTTTACAGAAAGCATTATCCAGCATACACCATTTAATTTTATTCTGCCCAGTATTTGGGGGGTTAAGAAAATAATATTTCAATGTTTCATATTCTTTATATAATGTACGAAACGCGGTTTCACTCGTATGGTGATAAAATATACAATATATCTTTATGAATTGTATTACATACACACATACACTTACGTTTATTTAAAATTCATTCAGTAGATTTTGCGTGAAAGAGCAAAAATCATACTTCCTCACAAACTTTCGCTTTTATAATATTATAAGTAGTATGCATATTCATTGTTCTAAGTAATAACTTTTATGTAGCGCATTCTTCAGTATAATTTTATTACGTTTGCGCAATGTGTTTGAATTATTTATGGTTTGTTGACTATTACACACATTTTTTAATGCTTTATAACAAACGGAATATTAACGTCCTGGTATTTATTTAACACATGTTTACCCGCGATTTTGTTTGCGTGTACTTTATCTTTCTTGTCACATGTAATATATTATAACACCTATAATCCCGGAAGGGTTAGGCAGAGGTGTGCAATGTATCACGGTAGTAATCAGTAGAAAAAAATAATTAAGTCAAGATAATAAAATATGGAATTATGAATAAGAAGAATCTCTTCTTCTTCGCTCACTCAATGCAGAGGATAGTTACCACATGTGAAATCTCTCTAATTCATACAATCTACTGCAATATAGACCCTACCTCCAGCAGCCTTCGTGGTCACATGTCTTACCATCTTGTCGGTGCTCTACCTTAAGATGAAACAGGGGCTGCAATTTTCCATACAAAAGTATTCTCTTGTTTTCTCTCTAAATAATGCCTCTAGAGCCATAATTTTTACCGCCGCGATAAATGGACTACTAAACAAACTCAAAACAACATTAACTTATAAAATTAACAGGAACCTAGTTAAACTCTTCTTTAAAATGTTAATGTCGAAAATATATAAATCAGCTAAATTATGGAGGAGAATCAGAGAAAAATCATCATCATTTTCCTGCCCTTGTCCCATTCTATTTGGGTTCGGTGCAACACGTTTTTTCTTCCGTTCTCCCCTATCAAACGTCACGGCATCATATACTCCTTTCTCCTTCATATCATTCCTTATACAATCCAATCATCTTTTCTTTGGCCTTCCTCTCGCTTTCCGTTATTTTTGTGATATTACGGTCGGAGTTGCAGCTGTTCCTATCGCACCTAACGGGCAGTGTTCGGGCGTAGCTCGGCGGCAATCGTTCTTTTCCTAATACATATTTATCAAATTCCTTAAGGCCCTGTTGCCTCTTTACGCAATAACCTCCTCACTCGTTATTGCCTTTCCAGATAATAATTAATTAATAATTTATTTCAGTTACCAGTTTAAACTTAATTCTTACAATAGAGGCCCCCTTTTAAGTATTGGATACCTGTGCTAGAAGACTCCGCTCTTCTAAAACAACAATAATAATTTGGGAGTGCACATTTGCACAAAAGAAATTCAACTTTTATCTAGACAAGTATATGAAAGTGGTGTGATGTGGTGTGGTATGGTGTGGAGTGATGTAAGTGTTTGTGTGTGCGTGACAATAGTTCGGTGAGCACAACTTTAAATGAGTAATATACCTGAAGGCTTCAGGTCCAAGCTTGGTGTCGGAGCGCGCGTAGCTCTCGTGGCAAGTGTTGGTCAGTTTGTGCGCCACGTCCATGTACCGCTCCGACATTGAGTTGTCGAGGGTCGTCGATGCTAGCGCGAACATACCGCCTGGAAACATGGACAATGGTTCTTAGACTGAACACTAAATGTATGGAGCAGCTAATTTTTATTATTGCAATTTCAGGGTTAGTCTTTGAATAAAAAGTCGTTTACAATAATGAGAAAACTAACCCCATAGTAGGTCAATGGTTACTAACATAAACTAAGATTGTAATCTGTAGAATTTTGCTAACAAATGTTAATTAAGTAACTGTAAAAGTGCACCGCCGAATGCAATATTACAAATTTTCGGTATCATTGGCTGGTAACTTAACTGGTAAGGCATCAAGTATGCCAGTTCATAAAAAAAACAAGTCTATGTATGTCTTTAAATACTATGTTGCTGATCTATATTCATGCTTACGTTAGGCGTTGGCCAAATACTGTAGCCCATCTACGGCAAACTATTTGTAATAATATTCAGCCTAAAAAATTGAAGTATGTTGTAGTATATATTTAAAGCATACAGGTTATTTAGAATGTAATTTGAAAACTGTATACTTCAACTTTTTTCTTTGCGTCTTTGTCTCTCAAAGAAGAAAATTATAATCGATTCTTAGTTAACATTGTACTACTCGGTCCTGGCTGATTTTCAGCCATGGTGGCCGATCTCGTAGATTAGGCATCGACGTAGTAAGTGAATCGTATAAAGTGTAGTTATAAAATGAGGAATATGAAAATTATCAACAAATCTACTCACCAGCAAAACAAGACAGATGGTCCATCTTCTCCTCAATAATCCTTCCATACTTCAACTCAGCCAAGTAAGAAAGTCCGGAAGGTGAGACGCGCAACATTTTGTCCAGCGCGGCTTGCATGGCCGTATCGAACATGATGCGCGCTTGTTCATCGGTGCCTCCGGACGCTATCCAAGCCTTGAGAAGGTACTCGTAGAAAGAGTCGCCCAAAGCGCCCAGAGACATGTGCCCTGAGGAACGGTGGAAATAAATATAAATAAAATGATTATGTGTATTTTCAATTCATATGTACTTTCAAAATTTATCTTGAGCATCTCTGAAGGAAAACTGAAATAAGCCTGGAATAGATATGTCTAAAAAATCGGCAATCGAGAAGAAAATTTATTCAAAACATTGACTCGGCATGAAAATTTTATTACCAAATCACGCCGCTATTAATGAATAATATTATAAATACGAATGTTTGTGAGGAAGGATGGATGGATGTTTGTTACTCTTTCCCGCCAAAACGGCTGAACGGTAGATTATAGTCAGGAATAACACATAGGATTTTTTTAGACATCACGCGGGCAGAGCCGCGGGCGCCACCTAGTATTATATAGTGTATTATTTTCGTGAAAGCTGGCTTATGCAAAATTTTAAGTCAACCAAGTAATCGCGTACTCTCATATAACCGTTGCCATGTTGTTTCAACCCCTTTGAGGTTGATTTTTGAATAATCCTAAGTGAGCACCTACGTCTTAAAAGGACCCCCCACGTATAATTTGAGACACCTAACACTGTAGCTTCTGAGATTTCATGATGTGTTAGTCAGTGATTTTCTCTTTAATTTGTAAACAAGATAGATTACTCTCGGCTTTAATCTGTTCAATTCATCTAGAATTGAACAGATTAAAGGCGAGAGTAATTCAACTAAAAGTCTTAGATACTTATTTGTTGTTTGTTTGAACTTGATTTCCAATGAATCTATTGCGTTACCTCCGTCCACGGGTCAGCATAGATCCATACAAATAAAGGTCAAAGGGTCTAATTTATTGGGACAAGTTCACGAATCAATGGGTCTTATAAAATCTATTCGTCCTTGATACTACGAGTATTCTGTACATTAACAGTTGATCGATTACACCAATTGGTCTAATCTAATCAATTGGTTTCGGGCGCGGGACAAGACGTGAAACTAGATTATGGCCCGCCAAATTCTATCAGGTCCATCCATCTTACATTTTAGGGGTCTTCAATAGATTTAAGCTATGGAAGTGTGGAATAGTTTCGTGTTCATTGCCGCATTTCTGTGACGTCAGCGAGGTTACAACTGTATAAATAATACAGTAAGGAACACTGCATTGGAGCTATTAAAACGTTTCCTGCATTTTCATTCCTGATTGTTTTATGATCGACTAGCTTTTGCCCGCGGCTTCGCTCGCGTTAAATTCGGGGTAACACAGTTCACCTTTCCTGATTTACAGCTACTTGCTACCTGTAGTTTTCACCTTATTTATTGTAATAGCAATGCTAAGTTTTCCCTTTTCTTCCCTCTTTCTCCCTAATTTTCAGTTAAATATAAAACATATATTAGCCAATGGCCGTCTCCAGGGTCTCAACTATCACTGTAGCAAAATTCATCAAAATCGGTTAAGCCATTTAGGCGTGAAGACGTAAAAAACAAACAGACTCACTTTCGCTTTTATAATATTAGTAAGGATGTCTGTTTTAATTTAAGCTCTCTCTAAAAAATGGGAATTAAAAATATCTGGCGAAATATAGGTAGTTGTACTACACAACTGTATCTGGAACGTACACTTCACAAATACAGTTTCAAAAATACAATTGTGCGTGATTTCATAAGTTACTAAATAAAACCGCACTGTTTGATTTGCATTTGGGGTCATTGCTGGGGTCATTGCAGAAAGTTCACATGCCGATAGTGCCCGTTTAATTTTAGTGAGACGACATCTATTTATTGTTTTCCTCCTACAAACTTGTTTACAGTTTGACGAGTCCGATGACGTTAATATGACGGTTACAAATCAAATGATAATAAACACGCGGTTCACGAAACTATGTCAATTCAAACCGTTTAAATGTTTACTAACTCGTTTAGAGAAGGTACTATTAATTGTGACATCGAGATAACAGTTGCTTTAATTCATCGAATCACTCAGAATACATAACTCTATTTAGCGTAGTTCACGATACTTCGCGCCAAGGTTACCCACTTGTATTGTGAACCACGGATTACCTACTAAAACGTATTGTAATAGCTACGTATAATTTCAAATAATAAGAACCCAATTAATATACAGCACAGCTTTGAAAAAATCATGGCGTATTAAACGCGAATATTTTGAAGTAAATTAGCGTAGTCACACTTCAGGTCGAGTCATTTAAGTAGATATTCATTCGCAAACATTCTTGGTACTAAAATTATTCAAAAGGAGAACTTAAATCATTTGGTTACTGTCCACTAAATTCCTAATACTTATATATTAAAAAAAATTGTTGTAGAAAAAATAAAAAAAGGAAGAGGCTGGTATTAAACATGAAAACTAATATCATTTAGTTACTGGCCACTAAATGTCAAATATGTTTTTAAAAATAACAAAAGGTAGGGAGTAAAAGAACTCACTTTGTCCCCATTGTCCGGTGCGCGGGTTGATAAAGTTGGGGTACAGGTCGCCCGGCTTGTCAATGTTGTTCAACACCTCGCGGATGCGGTTCACCTTCTGTCTGTAGACTAGAAATGAAACAAACGTTAATATTATCATTAAAATCTAGATCTCTTCAAAGTTCCAGTGGATCGGTTTCTTCTAAGCAAGCATGCTCATCCTAGGCTGCATCATCGCTTCACATCAAGCTAGTTGACGCCTAATTCAAGTCTGCTTGGATGTAAAAAAGGGTTAATACAAAAGACGTGGCGTGGCTTTGTCGAATGTCACATCTAAAGATACATTTTTAAGTACGTACTTAGTTCTGTCACTGTCAAACTACAACTACAAGATAGACAAAAAGAACATGATAAGAATGATCATTCAGGCACACGAGCGCTCACTTTATTAAGCAAAGTAAAGCTAAAATTCGGTTAGGACCTTTTCCCTTCAGCTTAAGAGCTTGTTAAGTAACTTCAACACATCTCGGCCTCAGAATAAAGGCTTAAAACACCACAAACTCTCAATACAAACCACTATAACATCTACTAAGTACCTAAAGTACATAATCAGTTACAAAAATCACGACCGCGCTCCGAAGTATCTTTTAAAAATATCTCGAACAAAAGGAAAGACTAAAGTGCGAAGAGCGTCGCGTCGGCTGCCTGAAGAGGGATGATGAATGGCTGTTAATAATATTGGAGTATGACAAATGTGCTTACTATCACGGCCCGTGACGTCACTGAGGTACGTGAACTCCAGATGGAGAGTCCCCAGCTCGGAGAGGATGCTGTTCGGTCCCGCCCAGTGGTACTGACGACTTGCCTGTGAAATATAGCGCTCATTATGATGGTGCGAGAATAGAATTAGCGGTGGAAAGGGGTGCATAATATTAATGTCATTGTGCAAATCTGGGTAAGATTGATTTAGATAGATCAAAAAACACCTTGTATAATGTCATGTCTAGGAAAATATACACGGTGCGTTTTGTGTTAATTTAGATAGCAATAAAAAAATACATACAGATACGCGCTACTTGCTTCTATTTTAAAGATCAAACGAACATGAAAAATAGCTTTGCGTGTCCAAATCCTATTCATCGAATCAAATTCGAATATCTATTATATTTTTACCCGACTGGCAGAAAATTATGATTTTAAATACACACATAATGATCATGTTACCGTTTGGCTTTTAAATAGGATTTTCCATTTCGTGACGATAATTTGACCAATTGTATTATTGTTTAAATGGCTGGTTTCCGAAACGCCACGTCTAAAGCGCGTATTTTGTGTACGTAATTTGACCTAACTGTGCTACAGAATTTGATGCATGCACCTCACCTAATTAAGAATCAAAAACACAGAAGAAAAATAATTTGTATGAAATTATGGTGACAAAGACTTGCTCCGCTAACTTCAAATGAATTAGGATAATGTTAAGAGAAGGATGATACAGACTAAAAACATAAGTATAATATTATGCAACATAGTTGGATATTTATAGAGAGCATAATTTAAAAAAAAAAAACAAAACTTTTTTTTTGTTTTTGTCAAAACGTTGCCCGCTTTAGGAATTTCTCCAGTATCGTGGGTGCGTTTACAAACATTTAAACTCACATACACAAACAGCCAGATCCGGAACGACTACCTGTATGTCATACAACTATTTGTTTCGTGCGGGGATGGAACCCGTAACACGCAGCGCAGCATATGGTTGGCGCAGTGGTTAAGCGATTAACCACTGCGCCAACCATACCGTAAAATGTAAATAATAATTTATCACAGCACCGGTTAATAAGCGGAACCTTCCAACTACATTTTCAGGATATTGCACTGATTGTAAACATCCTGTTTAAACGTCACCTTGCCACGGAAATTGGATCTTATAGACATAAATTATTTACTATAACTTTTCGGTGTTTTAGACCTTATTTACCCAACATAAAAAGTGTGATATAAAAATGAAATAAGTCTGGCCGCTATCCAGAATTACCATGCGGCGCAATCAAACCGCTTCGTAAGTATTTAATCAAATTATCGTAGTCAATGTCCGTTTAATGTGACAATGGGTACATAAAATATGAATAAACTCCATAAATTAGCAGGTGCCGCGAAGGACGGCCGTTCCTACGATAATTATGTTATAGACATTTATTCCACGCAATAACTGTGTCAGCTTGAATCGCTATTTAAAGTGCCTTATTCATAGTTAATTTTGCTGTACAGCCCGCCAAGGGCACAAACGATGCCTGATGAAAAACGAAACTATTGCATTAACTTATGCATTTGGTTACTGGATTTGCACGACTAATTTCGCATCCACAACAGGAGCATCCCGCCGATAGACAGTTAATGACGCAGGCGTGCCTACGTCAGAGCGGTGTTTAATTTGCTATCAACAGATTTATCACAAGTAAGTTAGTATCGCGTGACACATAGACTAGATCACAAATAGTGGTTGCCCGTTAAAATGGACCCAGAAACTCTTACGATGAGTATGCTATGTCCACCACCACGACGCGTACATCAGGCTGCACAACAAGTTGGACTATGAATAAAGCGCTACGACACTATTCATCATAAATCTGTTTAATTGCTAGTCATTTAAGTACGTGTTCGGTTTTAATAAGGCGTTTGAATAATGCGCAATAATAAATTAATATGAAATGACAAATGAGTAACAATGAAGACTCGAGTATGTTTGCATTTTGCACTTATTCCAAATTAGCAAATTAGGGTATTCATTTTGCGTCGGTATAGCAGATGTTCGCGCAATTAACTTGCAAAAAACACAAGACAGCAACATCCTTTCCGATTAAGAGATTATTCAAGTCGAGTTTTTGGCAGGCATCGTCCATTTTAACATATTCCATTGCCGTTCAGCTGTTGCTCGTTTTCTCACAACCACTGAACCCAGGCTTGTTCTTCTTGTGCCTTACCTTAGTGGACGGGTTGATGAGAGCATACGGCAGCCCAGTAGGAGTGTCGAAAGCTGGCAGCAACGCGTCAGCCACCTCCATGGCCTTGTCTTTGAACATGCTGTCTCCAGTTAACGCGTAACAAGACAGAAATCCTCCTATGAACCGTATTGTCGTCTCAAATACTGACAGGTCAGAATCCTGGTAAAAAAAAAAAAACTAAATCAATACAGTCTATAAAAAATACAAATTAGTCTGTGAACGGCTTGTTCTTCTAAATGCTGCAACGGATTTTGGTGCAGTTTACACTGTAATTTAGAGAAGTTATTCTGCAATGTGTATGAAAAACATGCCAGCATAATATGAATTTAAGGTGAAAATCTTACATAGAAATTATCTTACGTTTTTGCATCTTACAAGTCAGTGTAAGTGTATCGTGAACCGTGTGACCGTAACAAATATGGTTTTACAAAGCCTGCAAATTGTAAAACACGTAAAAAGATCCTGGTGCTTCCCCTTAAACCTACATAATAATAAATTCTGTCGAAAAACCGTGTGGAGCAGGGTACTAGTTACATTTAAATCCGTCTTATTTTAACTTTCCTGATTGGGTTTCGATCACAAATAAGAACATTGATGGCTTTGATGCCCATGGGGGTCGTTATGTTCGATTTAAGGAAGAACTTTGTCGCCAAGCGGAAGTTATTTTTCGCTACCTTAAGTCAAGTTTTAACAGGGTGCTTGGAGAGTTCAGACTTAACTTACGGCCAAACTTCAAACAAAACTTTATATTTAGAACTATCGACCATAATAAAAGTATTGTATGTTCTTTTATTTTTGCACATATCGATTGTCCGTAGATCACACGGACCATTCTCAGCTTCATATAAACAATAGATAATTGTTAAAGCTTGACACAAATTTATTGTTAATAAAATTATGTAGGTTTTTCAAAATACGATTGACTGTAAGAAACCTGATTGTTTATTATTGTTTCTTCATAATTTCAATCGAAACTGTTTACTGAAATTTTGTATAATATCAACAATGCATTTCAACAACATAAAGTTTATGCAAGGCAAGCCTGACCCAGTGCAAGACAACCGCGCGTGTGATTCATTCTCGACGAAGCATTTCTAACTAAACTACTACATTCGCAATTTAGTTTCCAAAACTGTAAACAATGCTGACATTATAGTAACAAGACTTTAAAATGAGCACACATTTCGATTTAAAACTGATGAAGAGGTTTTTTTTTCATATTATAAATTAGTTCCGGCCATCACAAAATCTGCTTAATTTAAAATAGTAGATACTATTTTAGTAGTAGTTAATGTTTCTTTGAAAAAAGCTTAAAAAGAAACAATTATTTGAACAGACCTTACAGTTTCTAAAGAACATAATATCGCTAACTAATCAATAAGGTTCATATAATAATTTGCTCATTGACACAGATACCTAAATATTCGATGTGCCCTACATTAATGAAATGTGGCAATCTAGCTCCCTTGGCCTTTGTTATCTCGACATGCGCAACTCAGTTGAGACTAGCCGCATGTAAAGAGTCCATTAATAGACTTGTTACTCGTATCCAACGCACAGTGTTTTATAAACCCAAAAAAAGTGACATCGTCTTTTTATTCCAGATTCGTATAGATTGATTCAAATGAAACGCCAGAGTAAAATACCCAAGTTTCTAGTACATTTAGATGATGAGATATAATTTTTTGAAAATGCGTAAATTTTTATCCGGTTTTTTAAAAAAAAATCCATAACAAATTACTAGTCCAAATTATCAACAAGCTGATTAAACTCAGACATAAAGATTTTAACAGCGCTAATTACTAAGTTGTAATGAAATATTTAGGTTCATGTAACTCGCCGTTATCATTATTTTTAATATTTCAGATTTTATTTTTTAACTCGATAGTTCCTCAATTTCGCTACTTAATTTTTATACATAAAAATGCTTTATATGTGGCCTACACACAAAAAAAAAACCAAACCCCGAATCCGTGGACTAACGAAGTTATGATGAATAATATGTTTATCCGGATCGAATCGAGATTAGGGTTGTCAATATTGGAAAAATATTTTTTGATTAATTTTGTGTGTTCAATTCATTAAAAAAAATGTTGAATTATTGTGATTTCCATTAGGTACTCCGATATATTATCTGCATTCATATTGTGAGAAAAATTCGATACATCGATAAGTTTTCGGGATACAGAATATAAAAATTAGCGGCCGATACCATTTCTATAGGTCTGGCTCTTGCTGACTGAGGTACAACGCTTAAATTTCTCTTATTTTCAAATGAAACTAATACTGGTGTGTTACAGTTACTGGAACAACGTGTTGCGAGTTAACAATTTTGCAAGTATTGACATTCTTTATAATGGATCAAGCAGTACACAATCACGTGGAATCCTCTGGTCATAACTATAACGTAGTTGTGACAATTTCTGATGAAAGGATACGTGTGGTATGGGAAGAGGTCCACCCTCGACAGGCTTTTGCTAAAACCCCATACCATTACACGTATCCTGGAGGAACGGGGGTGAGGCATCATGGAGCCGTCACAGACCCTTGATGCCACCTTGCCTCAGCAGCACCTGACCCATGTTGCTGTGGGATGTCCTTCTGAGCTCCGATCAGAGGACTTACTGCTAGGAGGGCATGAGGGCGCCAACCCTCATGTTGGTCCACGAGTGGCAAGTGAAGTTGTGGATAGCGCCACAGCCGACATCCTTTTAACTCCGGGGGTGATCGATCCAATGCTAGGAGAGGCGTCTGGTGAAGGAACTTCAGGTTCGAAAATATTAACGAGGTTGGATATTTTCCAGCTCATGAAAGGGAAAAGCAATACTCCTCTTTCAGAACGAGTAAGTTTGATTATCAACACAATTGGGGCTGATTATCAAATTTCTCGTACTGAAGATGAAATAAAATCAACTCTTCCTAGTTTGTTGTCCAAATGTGAAAACAAATATAAAAAATGTAAGAACATGACTAGTTTTTTGAAAAAGCATGGTAAGTGGCTCAGTGAAACTTTTATTAGCGGCTACATTATCGCTCCACCTGAACACGCTGACGATGATAGTTTCATGAAACTCAGTAAACGTCAGCAAATCCGTAGTCGCCAAAGACTAGAGTCTACACTTGAATGTGAACCTTTACAAAAAAGAGTTAAAGCCTTTGCAAATACCTTGAACATTGGTGGTGAGCAAGTCTCACATCACACATCAACAGTAATTGCAAATGTCATTGAATCGTGCTTACAATCAAAAGACGCTGTCACGGAAATAGCCAACAAAATTTCAACAGCTACAAAACCGTATACAGTAGAAGAAGCTCTAGCAATATTAATTGACAGAAACATGACTGTTGAAACTTACAATTTTATTCACTCAGATCTGCAACAGCGAGGTTTTCCGGCATACCCACCTTATTACAAAATTTTGAAAGCCAAACAATATTGTTATCCAGAATCCGTTCATATTACAGAAAGAGAAGCGGTTGTTCCCCTACAGTCACTCCTGCAGCACACTTTTGGCCGTATTGTACAATTGCAAGACGACGTATTCTCACAATACTGCAACAAACTAGGAACTAATATATTAGACTGTGTCTTTGAAGGGGTTTGGGGTTTTGATGGTAGTTCGGGGCAAGCTTTGTACAAACAAGCTTTTCAGGATCAAGGTGATAACGAAAGCAGTATTTTTGCTACAACTTTTGTACCCTTAAGAATTTACCATCAAAGCACCCAAATTGATAAGGCATTATTGTGGACAAACATTGCAGCTCAGTCTTACAGATCTTGCCGCCCATTGCGAATAATATATAAAAAAGAATCAAAAGAACTAATTCTATCCGAAAAAGACCGAGTTAACCTAGAAATCCAGCACCTAACTCCTTTCGAGCATAAATTATCTAGTGGGCAGCAAATCAACGCTACCTGCAATTTATATTTAGCGGCAATTGACGGTAAAGTACTTAATGCCATACTTGATACGCCATCGCAAATGCGTTGTCCATATTGTGCACTTACAGCAACACAATTTAACAACTTAGAAGTTGCCTTTTCTAAAACTGTTAACCCAGATACGTTGACGCATGGTATCAATCCTCTGCACGCTTGGATCCGAGTTTTGGAATTTCTTCTCAAACTCGGGTACAAATGTGAAGTAAAAAAATGGCGTATCAATAAATCTTCACAAGAAGGGCATGCAGTACAAGAAAGAAAAAAACGTATCCAAGATGCTCTACGTGATAAAATTGGTGTATTGGTAGATGTCGTTCTTCCTAATTCTGGAACCACTAATGATGGCAACACAAGTCGCATAGTTTTAGCAGATGAAAACCGAAAAACTTTTGCAGATATTTTAGGTTTAGAACTTTGGCTTATTGATGGTTTACACATTATTTTAATCGTGATCTCTTGTGGAATTCCTGTAGATGCAGAAAAATTTGGTAAATTCTGTAAAGATCTTGCCTACAAATATGTGAGTGTCTATGACTGGCATCCTATGACGGTTAGCATTCATAAAATTTTAATTCATGGATCATCTATAATTGACAAAACACCACTACCCATCGGTATGCTTTCAGAGCAAGCCGCCGAATCACGGAACAAATATTGGCGATCTGATCGGGAGCACCACACGCGCAAATTTGATCGCAAACAAACTATGTATGATCTGTTTCATAGAGCATTAGTGTCTTCCGATCCAATTATTGCCGCTGAAATGCAGCTCCTAAGAAGAAAACATTTGAAGAAACGTCCATTGCCTGCTGCTGCATTGGCGTTACTTAAACCAAATAACAACGAGAAAGATTTCACTGATGATATAGACGATCAAGAAATGTTGACTGCAGAAAATGATTGATTTTTTGAAGTTATACTTCTTTTGGCGCGATGGAGAAAAATGATGAGAGTGATTTGCGCGCGCACAGCAACATCGTGAAGTTAGTTATAGGTGTTCTAGTAACTATGTTCATGTTGTATATTCTAGTATTTTTATATTTAGAACACGTGTTTCAAAATAAATAAATATTCTTTTGGTGTTTTTATTAAGCTATTGCATAGCTTTTAAATCAATTTCACATTCCAAGCTACCCTTGCCGAGGTTTGGAAATGGATAGGTTACCACACGGAGCCAGGTTAAGCAACCCTCATCAAGGTTTGGAAATGGATGGGTTACCACAGGGGGCCAGGTAAAGCGACCCGTGCCAAGGTTTGGAAATGGATGGGCTACCACAGGAGGCCAGGTTAATCAACCGTTGCCAAGGTTTGGAAATGGATGGGTTACCACAGGGGGCTAGGTTAAGCAACCCTTGCCAAGGTTTGGAAATGGATGGGCTACCACAGGAGGCCAGGTTAAGCAACCCTTGCCAAGGTTTGGAAATGGATAGGTTATCACAGGGGGCCAGGTTAAGCAACCCTTGCTGAGGTTTGGAAATGGATGGGTTACCAAAGTTTTTTTTCTTTACACCAAAGAAGTATAACTTCTAACGCGTGTACATAAGTACACACACCCCTTTTTTATTGAATGATTATTTGATTGTTTTTTTTACGATTTTGATACATATAATTAAATTTAATTAATTAACCACAGGGCCATTACGACACAACAGTTCGAATTAATTACAATGTGTAAATATAATATATTTCAGCAATAAATTTATAGGCGGGTTTACATTAGTTGTAGGTGCCAACCCTAGCAAAAAATTTCTAATGATTATAACTTCGTTAGTCCACGGATTCGGGGTTTGATTTTTTTTTTGTGTATAGGCCACATATAAAGCATTTTTATGTATAAAAATTAAGTAGCGAAATTGAGGAACTATCGAGTTAAAAAATAAAATCTGAAATATTAAAAATAATGATAACGGCGAGTTACATGAACCTAAATATTTCATTACAACTTAGTAATTAGCGCTGTTAAAATCTTTATGTCTGAGTTTAATCAGCTTGTTGATAATTTGGACTAGTAATTTGTTATGGATTTTTTTTTTAAAAACCGGATAAAAATTTACGCATTTTCAAAAAATTATATCTCATCATCTAAATGTACTAGAAACTTGGGTATTTTACTCTGGCGTTTCATTTGAATCAATCTATACGAATCTGGAATAAAAAGACGATGTCACTTTTTTTGGGTTTATAAAACACTGTGCAACGCTACGGCTAATTTAGCATTTCGATCTACTTGACTGAAACTAGCGAGTTAATTAATAATCAAGATACAAGCTTTCAAGATATTTCGCAATAATTAAAAAAAACATTTTGATTACAAGTTTAACAATTAAACCAAAAACAACAATTACCTTATTTTTCTTAATTATTATTGTAAATGAAACTTTATTGATTGCGGTTTATGTTAACGTTAAGGAAAATAACATGTATAATTTAGGCACATAATACAAGTTTTATCAGTATACTGTAAAACTTTACCTATTTACTAATCTTGTATCCGGGACGTTGTAACAAGTCACGTAACCTATGGTACCTACCTAACCCAAAATCCCTAATGAATATTCAAACAAGAACAATGCAACGTACAGACAATGTGAGGTAAATTAAAATCTTTGCTAATTTCCTGAATAAATACTTCAGTACGCCTAGCTTCCTGAGGATTTGCAAGTGACAGGCTTTGTTTAACTTACGACTTCATTTATATGAAAGTGATCAGCGATCCAGTCGCGTCCCTCCCGGAACTCATCGCTGAGGCCCATGAGGTAGAGGGTGTCGAGACCGTCCACGATGGTGGCGCCCAGTTCGCCAGCTCCGAACACACTGGATAAGTGAGCTCGTTTAGACATCGGCTTCAGCTCATTTTTGCCCCAAGCGTACAGCTTGTAGTTGTTCCATGCGTGCACCATCATCTGAGGAAGAAAATATTGTTAATGTCGTACTCTAATGTTTGTTTAATATAGGGTAACTTTTTGAGAGACCGGCAGGTAACGACATCGCGCTGTCGGATAGATCTTCGTTAGATCTGACACGTTTTGTATATTATATTTATTTTTAAAAAACGTTGCCTGACCCTAGGAATTTCATGAATGATGAATGATTTCATTTCTTTCAGAATCAAAGAAGTAAACAGAAAGTTATCGTTACTTGTTACTCGGTTGCAAGATTAAAACGTAACATGAAACGAAGCTGCAGGAAACTAAAAATGTTTTCCAGATCATGTGAACAAATATTTTTTTCATAAAGTACGACCACATTTCACATTTCAAAGGCGTTCCGTGAACGAGGTCTTTTCAAAAAGTGTGCTCGCAAAGCTCTTATTCTGAACAAGTTTTAATCTCGACCGCGCTGCCGCCGTGCGGAGACGGGACACTAATGAAAGGATATCGGACTTTCGTCGGGACCATTAATTATTATTAGGTACCGGGAAACTTCCAGTCCCTAGTGACTTGGAAAAACTGAAAGACTTAACCAATTACACTTTAAATTTAGCACAGTGACGCAGATTTGAAAAACATATGATAAAATGTCGTATTTTTCGACCTCAGGCTTTATTGCAGCATAATTTGACTACTCAAGAAGACGATGACAAAGTCTATCAGAATAACCTTTTCAACGAAAACTGCCTGATAAAACATTTACCCCGTAAACACTGAACTTGAGTAGCAGCCAATCAAAAACGGTGACGTGTACTTGTAGTACCGTCAAAAGGTCGAATGCCTTTGACCGTTACTTAGAACTAACTCAGACCTGCGTGATATATCTTCGTTTTCTGGCTAACATGCGGTCATCGTCTGCTCCCGTAATACTCTCCAATTTAAGTACTTCAGGTACGTTTCTTGACATACGAAAACGTCTGCCTCTTGATTGATTCGACGGCGCTCCTGAATCTATGTCCGATAGGTAGACCAAGAATATCATGGCTACAGTAAACGCTATCCCGATGAGCACCAAACGCAAGACTATACGCATTGTTACTGGTTGTCGTATCCGACTAAATTTCTACAGTAAATAATTATTGAAACCCACAAAATTCCACAAATGCTATCGCTGTAAATATTTATTTAAGTATGTAACGTATTTTTATTATTTCACTTATTTTTTAGATATCACGGCTAAGTGTGTTCAGGCCGTGAACCCATGACACGCGTTAAGTATGGATCCACTGAATGATGAATGTTAACAAATACGTGCCGAGAAGTGTGCGTACACATGCGCTTGCGTCGGCGCCGCGCGACATATTGATGGATTGCTCTCCCTTCAACAACGATGTTGATGTTTAGAGATCTGATCTTTCAGATATCAGTAACACAACACCAGTACGAATTGTTTTCGTAAACACATACCACCGTTTTACAAATAAATAATTTTTGACATAGCCGATTTCTTTGCACTTTGTATGTTTAATTGGGTTTAAAAAATGTTAGTAATCGATGTTTCTGATGCCATCATTATCTGCATGACCTTCTCTAGTTTTGAACTGTTAACGTTATTTGTATGCCGATTAAAATCTATAATTTAATGTAGCAATGGACTCCCACAACCAAATTACTGGTCACTGGTCATATCTTTCTGGAACAATTCTCCGTCGAAGGGAACTCTTATTTCTGTCATAGATCGATAACATTTTTCCATTCCCCAGCAGTGGGACAAATAAACTACTTCAACTTACCCGTTTCAAATGTTTAATTTTAATAATCATGTCAGTTTAACAAGTTATCCAAGTTATATATTTACGTTTTCTAATTAACGATGCGATAACCAAAGGTTACCAGACGTTTTGGGTTAAAAGATGATAATTTTAGCAAAACAAAGACTTTCTTTAAAACAAGAGCCTTCGATATAACTTAGCACAGTTAGCGTCGATTTTAGAAACAGACATCACAACACAAACGAATATAAAATTCAGGGCAACCGTTTGTAAGTAAAGCAGGAATAAATAATTTAACATCTTCAGATTAGAGAAAGACGTACTGCTTTAAGAGGCGGTCGAGATAAAGAGAGATATTAATGATGCCGAATACATTTTGTGTCAGCGCAATAAGAAATGATGGTGACTAAAGACTTGCGAAGATTACATTATATTAGAAGAAGGAGCTTTTCTTTCAACGATACCTATTTGCTTAATTACATCTTTCTTGATGATACCTACGCCTAAACTTAGTTTCCATCTAAATTGAGACCTTTGAATTTGGCGTTTATTTTCAGCGTAATTTTGACCGTACCCATCAAAGCTGGAATTGTGAAAAGGCGTTAAATGGAACCGTTAAGCTGCGCACAAAAACAAAAGCGTTCGTTAATCTGTAGCACTCAGGAGCGGGCTAAACAGTGGATGATAGAGGAAAGTAGTCGGGAGGCAGGAGGCGGGGCTCGCGGGCCTCACGGGGCATATATGCCGACGCCACCGCAAGGGAACTAATCTCGGCGGGCGGTAATTAAGTGTGGCCTCCAGTGCACTGCGGTCCGTAAATCCGAGCCTCCTCCAGATTTACTGTTATAGCCCGCGCAGACACCATAAGACCTCTTCCTCCGCACACGTCTTCACACTGACTTATTGCCCGTGCGGTTCTCCGAACTATCACTTTAACTGCCGCTCGCGACGACGCCACTAAACCTTTATTTCCGGAAATACACTACGCAGTCAGTTTATTTGTCGATACTTTGTGCCTTTACTGTTTTGTGGCTGAGATATGTTATTGGCACGACTATTTCGCACTCATGAAGCGGTTCATCTCCTGAAAGAGGCATTAGATATGCTGGCAGCTTCCAAACAGTATTCTTTAGTTGAAAATGACCTAGATGAATATGAATATGCTCTTATAGTACAATATCTATGATAAAAATGTTGTGCTTAAAAAATGTATATTGTTGAGAACTTATTTACATGCTGTCGACGAACAAGAGGCTCTTTCGGACAAGTTATCAAAGAGACTGTTTATAGATGTCGCTGAATTGCTGATTTGATACTTTGACCTTTATTTTAGGATTCGTGAGCCGATCTTGATGTTTAAACTTCGATATATGAACCACTGTTCTATGGACCGGTTTTGTTTAAGGAAAATTATTCTAAGTTATTAACTGAGAAAATTATTTAAAATTACATAGCTAGCTGAATTCCTCTTTCCATACTCACAAAAGAAGTGAAGATAAATAAAAGCTTGTAATCATTAATGAAATTAGGCCATCTCTGTGGATGACGTCACTTGATATTAAGAAAACAAGACATTAGGTAAACAAAAACAGCGAATACAAACAAAAAACAGGAAAGAATTAAAAAGGAAAGCTATCTCGGCGATTGTCATTGAAATGGAACAGCATTTTTAGAAACTGCCACAATAACACGGAAAAACAAGCCATTTAATGATAAAAAACATTAAAAACAATGCCGTTTATTGACAGTGCATTGTTCCTTCCAATGCTTGAAGAGAAAAGGTTTGATTTACAGCTCTCTTCGGTTAGGTGTCGATGAATCTAAAGAGGTAGTTACTTATAAATCGAACATTCCTGCAGTGGTTTGCCAAAGAACTGCGAAAGCCTGCAGAAATGCAGACTCTAAGTTTAAACAGCTTCATTAAGTTCAGTACAGCCGTTCAATAATTTAAAAAACCATACCCTATTTTAATAAATAAGCCAATTCATTAAAACGAGCTTTAAAAAAATCACATAAAGATGACTCATCATATTCGGGTCCCTTTATCGTGTTAAATTCGACTAAAATGAGCGGACAACGGTTTAACAAGAAACCTCGCGACCCTCGCCTCTGTTTGAGGTGTCAAATTGACGCGCTGTCATTGATCGATTGTCTTGTCCCAAAACACGTTTGTCTATTTCGCTTTCAGTCACCAACAAACACATACAGACAGATTGTTTAACGTGACGTTGACAGGCACAAAACGTGAGCCAGCAACGCGTTAACCTTTTGACCGCCAATGGCATGTATAGATGCCATGCGCAAGCGTGCCCTGTGCGCCACCGACATCTATAGATGCCAAGAAACAGATCATAGAAAAATACAAAATAAACATATTAAATCATTACTTTAACGTGTTTTATTGATACATTTGATTTCATTGAATTTGTGGCTTGGCGTGGAGGGCACGGCGAAGCGTTATTACTCTGGCGGTCAAAAGGTTAAATTAAAATCGTAAATGGTTTAATTTGTTGTAGGGGTTGAAGTTCTTTTAAACCAACTGTCGTTAGTCTTTTAAATGTTTTAGTTCAGATGGTATATACCCGTGGTTGCGGGTTGTTCGAAAGAGCGGCCTCGGAACGTAAAGGGCAATGGAAGAAACATGGGTGGGTTTTAGTCAGTCCAAGTCTGAAACTCACAAGTTATTTGATGATTTACCATCCGCATAAAAAGATGGTGTATATAAAATAGCATTTAGACACCTTGAAACTAAGGAGGAGTAAATGGAAATACAATATTCAATGCTATTAGCACCAGTTTTGATAGCACCTACCACAGGCCGCCCCGAAAGATGGATTGAATGCTCTTCGTCACGATAACGCGCAGGATGACGTAACCGAAGGACGGAGCCACTGTTTGAGTTTTTCTCTAATGGAAAATCTGCATAATGGCTCGCTCCCCCGTGATTCGATTTGCACGGAACACGTTACGGAGGAGGCGCGCGCGCCGTCACCCGCGCCTCCTCTAATGGACCACTGCTATTTACTCGCCGACGGAAGACGACAGTTTTTGTAGATCTCCTTTTGCAAAGTGAACTTGTAAGTGGGCCGCCTTTGTGACTTAACTGCCTTTCACAAGGATAAAACGAGCGATCGACGGCGCCTGTCTCACCGACAAACATGGGAACCCTTGTAAGCGATATCCAATAATGCCGGGCCCTTGAGCTCACTCGTGTTTTATGTCCATTATAGGGCTCGCTTAACCAAAAGATTTGCAAGGTTCACTCTGACCCGCGACTGACAGCGCCCAAATAAATCATCAGCCAGACAGAAATATTAAAAAATATGACGTAGCACAAGCAATTAATTATTGTAAGCGAGCTCTGACGCCGCTTAAAGAATTCCTGAAATTTCGGGATCATATAGAGAATTTGTATTATTACTAAAACAATAAAATCCCTTTTTATTTAGATTCACGAGCGGGGAAGGGTCGGAATCGGAAAATATTTTTGATAGGGGTTAGCTGAGGCCCACATTTATCATTATCACGTCGTCGACGTGGCAGGTCACCGCACCTTTGCTGTGCCTACTAAATCATAAAAGTTGCAAGTCGGAATCATATTTTACCCAACTGTGCACAAGTGTGTATAGTTCTCACGGGGACTTCAGAACTACATCCATCAGGTAATGATGAATTATTAAGTGTACTCCTTGAAGCAACGTAACACTTACTGTTGACCAATCATGGTGTATTAACTACTAGTAAACAGTCTTTAACAAGCTATATTATCGGTGTTCGTTGTACAGAACACGAGTTGTTATCCTATTCTATTAAATGAACAGTATTTGTAAGGTGTACGATTTAGATGATGGTTGATATAGAGGTTTAAGGCCATGAAATCATCTAATCGAGCTACCTACATCTCATATATAGGAAAAATAGGCAAAAGGTAGCCCATGTACTACTTTTAATTTTAACTACATAGCATTTTTCTACTCAAGTTAAAAATCACGAGTAAAACAGCTATTTTTCTTAGTAATTGAATAGCAAATATAAGGAAAATAAAAGAACAATACAAAGAAAATGTTTCAGGCATGTAGAAAAAGAAAATGTAACTGGAGGGCATTTATATACGTATGTAGTTAACGTGTGAGCCGACAGGTGCGAGCAGAAATATTTTCACACAGCTCTTAGTTCATCCGACACGCTTCAGCAGAAAAAGGATACAAATAAATATAAGACAAAACAACTAGAAGAGATGAATCCTTTTAAAGGATAAATAGCTAGGATGACTTGACGTCGTTTATCAACTACTGTCGCAGATGAATCAACATCAGATAGAGAAAATTCACTAGAATCTGGTACTAGAAGAGAATCTACTTTAAAATTTTAATGTTTTGATACAAATTGTTTACTACTACTAAATGTAGTAACAAGGCTATTAACACATTTTAAATATTAATTTATTTTAAATTACAATCGTAAAAGTATCGTGTAAAATGTCGATTCTAAATTGGGAACTACAAAACGGAAATCCAACACGTGCTTATATTGGGTTAGTAGTAATCAAATATCGACCAGTCGGTCCTAATACGCACTCGACACACTTGCGTATTTTGCGTTCGGTGTGTTCATTTGAATTTATAAATGGTTGCATGTAAGCGCAGCCAATGAAACGCCCATTCGCAGGGCTGCAATAGTACCGCTCTATTTGTTCAGGACAGCGTAGACGGAAGTTCGTGTAGGCGCGGATCGCAAACACCGGCGCGTTTCCGCTTTTGCGGTGCACTGGTTCAATAAAGCAATACTGGCTTCACTTCTACACAGAATACAATACCCGTTTCAGATAGTTCGTAACTTGATGCCTCGATAAAGCATCGTTCGTGGCGGATCATGGCCAAAACACTTTCGTCACAGAACAAGTTTCGATTATAACCTTAATAATACTTTGATGGGAAAAGTTTGCCTTTTAGAAACGATCAGTTCCACTCTATCCAATAAAAAGGAAGCTATTCAGAGATCTACGACATTTCTATGGTGTGCGGCAAGTTACGAGTATCCTATTACGAACGAATGGGTCGAAGGCGCACATTTCTACCAAGCTTTTATTTTTACTGCAACACCTGCGCAGTCCGTAAATTACGGCAGGAATCCTTAACATAGGCTTCATTGCTAAACTATCGGGCTAAAGAAGCGCCAATAAAAAGCGTACAAATTGATGACATCAAATTAATACGGTATGACCATTTGTTACTTACTTTCAAACGTACAAAAAAAGTTATTAACTAAACTGCAATGTGTTTTGTCATAAGACATTCAGTTTTTATTAATAACATTTCGAAAGGTATATAATAATAAACAAGGTATTTGAGTCCCCGATATTTCGGCGCTGTAAACTAAAGTTTTTAAAACTTACATCCAATTTTTATTTATACTAACATATAAATAAGTATTAATCTGTAATATATTCGAAAAGAAATATTCAATCACTAACTTATCTCTCTCCCTCTCTATTGAAGATTAAGTTCTCGAAATCTAGGTCTTAAAACCTCGACCGTAATTGACTAAACACTAGGGTCAATTTTGTATTAGTAGTGTTCATCCTCAAAGAAATTAGCTCTTCTTCAAATAATTTAATCATAATAAATATTCCATTAGTAAATTAAATTTCACTTCTATTAGGCAAGCGTCGCAACTATATAGAATTATAGACGACTGCGTATATTTCCAACTTGCAAGTTTATGATTTAGTAGGCAAGGTAGAGGTGCGGTGACCCATCACGTCAGTTTTATCTACTCGTCCGTCATAATAATTAATAATGTCTCGAACATTGAGGCCTTATGTAATAGTGTAGACGAAGCATTTATCATTTTATAAGTTCGTATATACACATAGCCGCAGATAATAAATAATCAATTGAATTAAATGTTTAATAAATAAATGCTCAGCTTGGCAACAGAAAAAGAAGACTATAGATATTCAATTTCAAGTTAGACTTACTGTAGCTTTGGTGTATAAATAGCGATTCAGATTACATGAAAAAGAAAGCGAAAACGCTGAAAAGAAGAGAGGAATTTCGGCTTATAATCTGTCAAACGTTGGCGCGATCCAAATCCCTTTATTTAATTTCTATCTCAATTTATCCATACACAAATAAGATTATACAGCCGTGTCTGTTTATTGATTTTTGCAACATTTTCCTCAACGTCACTTATTTTGGATGACGAAACAGCTTATTAGGCCCGGAATAACATTTTGTGTTATATTTTCATGGTAGATATTTATTATTTTATTGAGACGCTTGAGGCCATTCAAGTAATTTAATAAACAAGTCAAGCAGACGCTATAGCTGTGCGAAACTGACTTAAGAAAACATGTTTTTTCATTATCGTTTATCTATAAAAAAAAATATGTCGAATTACTTTGTGTCTAAACCTTTTCAACACTTTAGAACATGTTTTGAAAATTAAACTCTTTAATGTAAACTTAACAAAATAGAGTGCCAGTTTTAAGATTATATTTAGACGGAAGATATTCTTTTGGGGGTGCTTAAATGCAGCTTACGTGGCTCCTAAATTCCTCGTGATGAAATATCAGGATGTTACACAGCGTGAAATAGGAAAGCTAATCTGTGGAGTAGTTGGCGTCGAAGTGGAGGCGAGTTTATCGTTTGTGTAAACTTTCATTCGGTGCCACTAAGCCGCCAGTTTAAGCCTTAAACTGTAAGGCAGCTTCTCGTTCCCGAAGAAAGCGCTCTAAGAAATCTTTATATTGCACATTTTCTTTTCAGAAATTAAAGCGGAAAATACTAGCTTTAATAGTTTAGCGATGAAAGGCTCTGTTCAGTTAGGCTTCGTTTGAAATAGCCTTTTCAAGACGAAACTTTTATTTCAAACATTTCACCGTTCGATTCGTCTTGTACATTATGTAAGTGACCGTAAGTCCTTTTAAGTAAACAAATCTTACCTTCCTACAACTTCGAAACAGAATTATTGATCTGCATTAGCATAGCATTATCCCGGTGAGAGCTTTCATCCTACCATCAAGAAAGCAAAACACAATGCAAAGCGGGGTTCGTAATCATAATTTACGTTTTCAATTAAACTGTTTACGACAACGTTTTTATTGTGGGATGCATTAATATAAAGCGGGAACACTCTCTGCGGGTAATCTCCGAATTTACGAGTGCTGACAGCGGCGGCGTAGCCCGTGCGGTGTGCCGAAGTGCTGCACAGAATATTTGCATACTACCCGCACACACGCTCCCACAACTTTAATCACGGCCGAGTCAAAAATGTAATGAGTTATTTGTACTGTTTTTGTAGACTGCGTACTAATTAAGGCAGCCTACAGCAGGGCGTACACTATTGTACAATACTGTGCTGTGTTCCAAATTAATCAAGCTGAAGAAAATTACAATTGCGAAACTGATGTTTGTTTTGATTTGGTTTAAACTCGGAAAAAGGAATGAGAAACCTTGGAAAAGAAATATTATTTCGATCATTTGTATGTGACATGATGATGTGAAATGGATCGTAGAAGAACCAAACATGTCAGAAGAATGAAATAAAGTAGTCACAATGACAACAATAGGAATGGAAATAATATCATAAGAATCCCCAACATAGACTAAAAAAACTTATATTTTGTTGGTGAAATGTTCCGATAAGGGAAATGTAATATAGACGAAATACGAAAACTCAGCGAACCACAAATAACATCTCAAAACCCCAGTCATAACGCGACAACACCCACTCATAGCCATCGAAGGAAAGATAAAGTACGAATGTCCTGATACGTATCCGTTGGGTAGGAGCGAAAATCGCGGATAGACTGAACACTAACACACACTAGATATTGGCAAAGTTTCGAAGACTCGAGCATGGTTCGGCTTTCACGATCGCCACTCTATATCAACAGTTTTATCTTACTGTTTTATTTTATTGCCATTTTACTGCAATTGGTAAGTGAAGAGAGTACGTTTGGCGGTAAGGAGTTGGTACTCCCTGTAGTCCGTAGTCACGCGTCGCTTACCGTTCGATACTAACCGCCGTAAATAATCTTATAAATTACTATTTCTTATACTACTTACGAAATGAAATTAAATGTCACGCCCATGTTACTTTTCAATCACTCACTCTAATAGCTAATATTGGCACGTGTGTAATCAATGGGGTTATTTACACGTGGTTATTTAATCACCTACTACTGAACGTGTATATTGCCATCCATTTAAATCAACGGAGAACAGAAAGAACAAACATTCAACAAAACTGTTCAAAAAGGTTGATGAAGAAATTATAATCCCTGAACTAAATAGAAAAGACGGAATAGAATAAATGCATTAAAAGCTATTGACAATACTTAGATGATGCTATATTTTGACTAAAACCTCGAGACCGAAACATTGGAAAATCTTTATGGCCGCTACGAAGTAACCGAACAAAGGGTATTATTACGTAGTACGTGAATGAGTTAAACCGAACGGCAGTTACAGTAGGCGATAGAGAAAACTCGATTTATCCTAGTGGACAGTCTCTAACGAGCGGTCCCCTGTGCAACGACTGCCACAATACTAGGGTGACATGGAAAAGGCGGGATGGAAGAGAGTGTGGACGCAGAAATCTTCCCTTTTTGCTCATGTACCGTGTTTGATAGTATTAAATGCTTTTAAACGGATAGTTTTGTCTAAATACATTTTATGTATGTGGTGAAAAAGAAAACCGACGAAGGTATTTTTTTTTTTGTAAATACATATATGCCATTTTACCACGTAAGCATGCAAAAGATTTAAACACAATCAACTTATAACTAGACAATACATGTAGGTCGTTAAAAAACATATGAATTAATTAAAAAAATATATATATCCTTTTTACACGGTATGGAGCATACAAGTATTATTGAGTACTTTCTTTTCGTTATATTTTATTTAAGCCCATGATTGATTGTGGCAAAAATATCATCATCTAACCTAGCCTTTTCCCAACCATGTTGGGGTAGGCTGCTAGTCTAACCAAAAACAGCTGAATACCAGTATTATAATGAAGTGAAAAAAATAAATATTTAAAATATATTGTTTACTATTGTTTCATAAAGATTCAAGTTTGAGTAGGTGTGCAACTGTTTTAATGAACAAGTACAGTTTATTTATTTTTTTAAATACGTAGCCCCATACTTGGAATTTCTTTTGTAACGTGGTTACGTTTACATACACTAAACAAGCAGCCAGATCTGGAACAACTATCTTACAAATATTTGTTCCCTGCGACATGCAGCGCAGCAGTCGATCGCTCAGACATTACGCCAATTGTGCCGTATACATAGTCCGGTCTATTTACACATTCAAGTTTACATAAATTCCCATAAAGCTGAATATTGGCATAGTTGTTCAAAACATCATTATAAAGAAAATCTCAAAAGTCCTCATCGTTCCGAGGTGTGCTAAAAATTTGGCACGGGGTCAAAGGTCAAAAAAATGAGTTTTTTGCGATTTTTAGCGAAACGGTGAGTTTTTTCGCAAAATTACCCCAGTACAAAATTGTAGATCACAAAATTCTCTACAAAAAATATATCAATAATTTTTTTCCTAAAAGCCACCATTTTGGAGATATAACGTTCCGAAAAGTTGGATCAGTCGTAATCCCTCTATTTTGCACACGTTTCCACGCCACCTATGAGGTAGTGTACAAAGCGGTGTAATTAAATAAAATACTTAAAATAAAAAGTTAGTCGTCTGATTCATAACTGTCCAAGATTTCTGTTTCTTCTTCTTCTTGATCTTCTTCTCCTTCTTCTTCCTGTTCATCCTCTTGTTCTTCTTCTTCTTCTTGTTCTATGTCACACGTAAACTGCCCCAATAGCGATTCCTGATCGGTATCAAACGAATCTTCAAGAGTTGGTGACTCAACATTCGAGCATGATCGGCCTTGACAGTGTGTGCATGCCAGGGAACAAAACAGTCCAACTTTTCTGCAACCACATTTTGCACTACACCCTTTCTTGCAGTTGCAAAATATTGTGTTGAGAAGTTTCTCAGGTGCTGGTGGAAGTAAAGTTTGAACTGGCTCTAGTGTATTGTCGATCAACTTCCAACCCCAGTCTTTAGGGTCCAGCTGATTACCAAGCCACACTTGAACTTGGTAATATACCCGAAACAGATGTTGATGAGCAGCTACTGAGGTTGGAGGAAGAGAAGCTAAGTTGACTTGTTTTTTATTACGCGTATTTTTCACGAAAGATGTGTATCGCAACTTATCTAAGCAAGTGGTTTTTTTGGGGGCTCCGTACATAGCAAGAAGAAATTGAACTCCGTTGGTGATAACATGTTGTTGAGTTGAATTACTATTTTTAAAAACTTCAGCACATTGTAGTAAATCTTTTTTAGCAGCAATAGAACACTTCCGCGTATAAATTTTACGACAGTTGCTATGTATTGTCACAGATTTTTGTTTTTTAAGAAATTCCGAGTATCCATCATCTCTTTCAGCACTTGCATTAATCAGTGTCTTCATACCACGATCAACAGTTACAGTTTCACTTTCAGTTAAAAGATGAGTACAAATAAAACAATATTCTGACATTTTTCTTATAAAAATCTAAAACGCACAAAATAGGTTAAAAGATAGGTTAAGATAAGCACATGTTTTCCCTACGCAGTGGCGCTCAAGACTAACGGTATGTATTTCATATATTGGGCATGCCAACATAAAGCAGGTATACGACCCTAGCCACGCGGACAATAGAATAAAAGACAGATGTTATCCCAAGGTTATACTGACGTACAAATTTAGGAACGGGGTTTCATTATACCTGAGATTCTCGTAGTTTAACTTATATTTTACATAAGCAAGTTACAATAAATAATAGCGAACTTATTTTAGTTCTATTACACCTTTAGTGACTTTCATATGTGGCGTACGTGTGCAAAATAGAGGGATTACGACTGATCCAACTTTTCGGAACGTTATATCTCCAAAATGGTGGCTTTTAGGAAAAAAATTATTGATATATTTTTTGTAGAGAATTTCGTGATCTACAATTTTGTACTGGGGTAATTTTGCGAAAAAACTCACCGTTTCGCTAAAAATCGCAAAAAACTCATTTTTTTGACCTTTGACCCCGTGCCAAATTTTTAGCACACCTCGGAACGATGAGGACTTTTGAGATTTTCTTTATAATGATGTTTTGAACAACTATGCCAATATTCAGCTTTATGGGAATTTATGTAACCTTCCTCCTGATTTTAGGCTTAAATAGACCGGACTAACATAGGTAGTTATCCTTTATTACTGCATAAAGTTCTTTAGTTAATGTAAGTGCAGCAAGTATCTTTATAAATAAATAAATATAATTGCAATACATTTAGTGACAATAACTGAATATGACTTTCAGATTTAATGCTATTAACTCTGCTATACAAAGCGTAATGAAATAACATGTACGGTAGGGTTATTGCACTAATCATTATGAAAAACTTTTACTTTTGTGGCATGATTTCTTTTAACAATTTCGTAAAGAAATCAGCTGCTCCATGCATATTTGTTCACCTCATTCGACGGAATGGTTCTAACAATTTTTGGGTGTGATCCAAGGATTTGAGTACAATGAGCCCATACACATTTTTAATCATTTCAATTACATCTTGTCTCTATTATAGGCGAGAGTTTATTTAGTTACCGTCGGGTAACTTTGCTTAATCCAAAAAAAAGTACTAATACAACTTTTAAAACTGACATGTCACTAATATTATTAAATAACATCTGAAACGATATAATTTACCGTGTTTATTATTTACTATGACATGAGGAAAATCAGCTCCGAAATATCGGGAATTCATTTAAACATGATAAATACCCATTTCACAAATGTTATTAATAAGTACTAATTTAATGTCAATTTGATGTAAAATCAACGTGCCTTTAGCACGTTGATTTTACCCGCTTGTTTGTGAGCACTATGATAAATAATTTACAGGAAACCATTGTCTATGTCCCCAGACAAATAAATACTTCCTGAACGAGAAAAGTTACGTCATACGACCAGCACTTATGGTAATGATAGACAATCATACTTATCTACATAGTTCTATTCAAATTTTGACCATAATTATTTGAAATTACAATATGTTGTCTCCATTTAAAGCCCCCATTGAAATACCAAAGCACAATTTTATGCTTTTGCATGGCATTTGTACCTAATACTATCTTTTCCAAGGTTTTTATCAAAACAGTTCGTTAGCATATATCGATGATGATGATGAGTTTCTTCCTTCTCCTGGCTAGTACCCAATGTATTTAAGGACAACCCAGTAATAGTTTCTGCATCAGGTGCATTCATGAACAATTCATTCCATTGACAACCTTGAAGCATACATAGGCGCGTGATGCAAAAGCACTCAACAAACAGCGAACATTGAATGTGAACATTCTGTTCCTCTCCAGACATTGTGTAATAGACCTTGACTTTGGCATTATCAAAGTACAAAATCATTTGAGGATTCCTTATCTAGTCACATATTTTTTATCTTACTATAACTTCTGCGAGTAGAAAATATTATGAAGCCGAAACGTTTTCAAATCACGTGTGTAGCAACCGAGATTGTATCGAAATGCGACGAGATAAGTTAGCGATGCATGAAAGGAAACTGAACAGTCGGACTAGCACGTCTCTCCTTAATATTCCCTGTGATGGCGGCTGCGGGCTGCAGGCTGCGGTACTCACCACCACACTACCACCCGCCACCACCCGTGCTCTGAATCGACTAACTTTAAAGAATCTCTTTATTCGAATACTAAGCGGCGCCTCCACCAAGTTTCTAAACGCTTGCCAACTTTACAGTTCAAGCTATCTCTGAATGTTTGAAATGACTATTACTTATACTAGTTTGGTTTATTTTCCTTATAATACAGTATTATATGTATTTGTTAAGATACACAATAACACAGACGGCTTTGATTACACACGTGGACTCGTGGATTATTACAAAAACATTAAACAATGCCACCGTTTATAGCGTTTAATCCAGAACAATACATTACAAAGGTAAAGAGAGAACACATGTTTACCTAAAGCAGAAAGTCGAGAGTATCTCGTCATGCGGGTCATGATAAAACTCCACTGTTTTTTCAGAATCATTGGTGGACACAATTGCTACCCTCCTAATCAGTCAACTGAGAAAAAAACAGAAAATATACTTTAACTAAAATCTCTAAAGTAATGATTAAATTTACTAAAAAAAAAAACCTTTCAAATCTGGTTAAAAGCAGAGCTTTTGAAACTTGTATTAATGTATCTCGGAGACAAAGCCTTAAGAGAAAAAGACCACAAAGTTACAAGCTTTTCTCCAGACGAAATGTAATTTCAAAGTCGGTGGAGTTAAGTTAGCGCCGGCTGTGCGATACTCAACGAAATTGCTGATTTAAGTCATGTAGAGGCTCTTTCCTTTGACACGATCATGCTACTGTACGTACGAGCTCATTTATTTAGACAACAATTTTAAAAATTCAATGTATGACAGAGAGCTCGTCTTTCTGAGCCGGGATACAAAATCTAGAAAGACATGTTTCCACAATTATTTTGGAGGCGCTTGCATAAGAAGCTAATTGTACGTACAGAATGCAGCAAAGATTCGGGCACGTCTGATGCGCATTGTTAGCAAACATAATGTCCAGATGATTTTTTACTTGAACGAGGAGTTTTTAGTCTTGAATATCTGGAATACTTAATATTCCCATAACAACTACCTACAAGAAGACCGATACAGATCAAATATACGGCACAGCAGCCAGCATCACGGACAACAAGTTTTTATGTCTCAATCGGTACAGATGAGCGAGTTTGGCATCGATGTCATATTTGATAATTATTATTTCATTCGGATGTCGCAGACCGCTAGCTAATGATGAGCCACAAATAACTCGACAGTGATTGGCTAAGTTAGCGTTTGGCACGTACATTATCCACTGAGAGGAAGGACGGCGCGCTCGAGTGGGCGCCATTCAGCGACAAGTAGTCGCTGGAATTTCTCTGTGAATGCAATTAAAATAAAGCCTGCTTTGTTTACTTACTAAGCGTCACTAATTGCTTAATTTGTAAACAGAAGCTATTTAAGCAACGATGGTAACTACAACAAAGAGTAAGACAGATCAATGATTGCAAAATGCAGTAAACACAACTGTTTGATTTCCAACTTGAAGATAATCAAACATTGTATTTCTTGGTTGAACTTACATAAATTACAGTTCAGCGGCTAGATTCCACTTTCGTATCGATATAATAAATACAAGAGAATTTATGTCAGCGTTTAATCTGAAGACAAAATCGCATTTGCAGTCACGAGGCGCATTGTTGTTGGGCAATAAGGTGTTCACACGACCCTCGCGCGTGCTCGCCTCGCTACCAATATCACAAATAATGTTCGTATATTTCAATAATTTCATCTTGATGGAGGATATGAAAGTCATGATCTCTAAGTTATGGCGGCTATCTAGCCAATATCTCTGCCCTTAAATTTAATTGAATATGGCCTGATAACATATCTAAAATCACGTTAAAGCAAGAAATAGTCGCTTCAAGAAATTCTAGTTTTATGATGTTTGCAATTTTGCGACCGTAATAAGAATAACGTCCCTTGTACTTCCAGTTCGTGGCGAGTGGAAATATTAACGGTGCTTATTTATGTTCTGCTAATAAACGTTTAACAAACGAGAGAGTCTAAAAGACCACACCAAATATTCAAAATTCTAACAATAATTGCTTTATGCAAGGTACTGCACAAAGCGATGTTCAAAGGAATCGATTCATTGGTTCGTCACAGTCTGTTAAAAATGAACAAGCATTGCCGGCGATTCGGAAAAAGACATCTCATTCGAGATTCAATTTACGCCGGAGCGGGAGCAAACCGCATATAATCCAGTTGCGGAGTTGACTCCGCAAACAATTCATTTCAATTTCAATCCAAGTGTGTGCCAGCGCCACTGTCCGCGGTCACTGCTCACTATTTCATCTGTGTAAACTGAAGTGTTCCTACAATATGATACCTTCAAAACGGTCGACGATGCGACGGCATAATTGAAATGCTGTCCAATAAAATCAAACGTTTTACCCTTGTTTCGAACGATATTGGCTATCGAAATTCCATTGGCATTGATTACAGCGGTAAAATTATTTAACTATCTTCAAATTCATAGATGTTATCGGATCTTTCGGAAAATGCTGAACTGCTGAATTTGAAATTTATATAATGAGGGTTGAGGGAAGAGGTTGGGGAAATCAAATCAAACATGTATTTTTTGTTGCAGAACTTCATTTGAAGACTTCCTTTGAACCGAAATCAAAGTTTGAATTAAGTAATCAAAGTTTACATTTTCTCACCAAGGTCGCAAAATATTCAGGAAAATGTACGGAAAATCAGATTTCGGATGTATTGTAGTCCAAACTTGGTAAATAAATTTATTCAAAAATGTTATCAGAAGTCTAAATCAAACCAATCACAAATCACAACGGCTGGATTTATGTGTTGCGCATGACCGGTACGCAATTTTTAACGTTACATTCAGCCGATGATTTTTAGATTACTCGCGTATTTTGTATTGTTATTCAGTTGGTTTTAAATTGTGCTCATATATCTAACTAGCTGTTCCACGCGGTTTCACCCACGCTGCTCAGCACCTGTTGGTCGTAGCGTGATGTTATATAGCCTATAGCCTTCCTCAAGAAATGGGCTATCCAACACTAAAAGAATTTTCCAATTCCAACCAGTAGTCCCTGAGGTTAGCACGTTCAAACAAACAAACAAACTCTTCAGCTTTATAATATTAGTATAGATAAAACAAAAACTGGAGGCGACCCCGTGCCAACATCAGCTGATTGGACAAAACGTGATTATTTGAAGAACTTTCCAAGCAGTTTGCAGAAACTATAACAAGTTCTTCCGCTTGAACAAATGATGTGTAAATTCGAGCTTACATAATAGAAACTCTCGGCGAGTTGTTAAATGTAAACTAAAATCTTCCTGACTTCTTACAAGGAGAGAGAATGGAAAACAGGGTGCTCGACCCTGCGCCGCGGGTTGGGGGAGGCGAAGTTGCTCGTTTTATATGCAAATTTTCTACGTCCTTATGAATATGAAAATTTTCTATTAGAACGTGTCGTTGTCAGCGTTCCCTTGATGTACTGAGGATGATGCCTTCTTTTTCATAGATTTTCGCCTTTCAGCAATTTGCAACGAAAATGCAAATTGAATAAGAAGTCACTCTGCTGTCAGTTTAAAGTGCAGCGCTTGCATGCTTGCAAACAACAGAGTTGTGTATCCGAGATTATAAGGAATTTTGTCAACAGTTAGCCTCAAAGATAGGTTTTTTATAATTGAATCACATCGATTGCAATTCATGACTTTTACAGCCAATTAGCGACGTGAGTTTTAGCTTCAAGGTTATATAGGTATTTAAGTGGTTTATTTATAGAACATTAGACAAATAAAATTTAATCGGAGTATAATGATCCACATAACAAGTTGGTAGTGGTGGACTCACGAGTTTATGCCTTAAACGGGTGGAGCGGAGTTTGTGAAACGCGCACATGAGGCCGCGGGCGTTGCATACAGGCACGTAACTACTCCCCCAGGACCCAGGACTGCGACATTCACTGAATATCTTTAAAGTTAGCGGGTACACGACGCGCCTGTTTCGAACTTCGAGAGAAAACGTATTAAGCCTATCGCCTTTAAAATGTGGACAGTTTATATCCTTTCTGGTAACATACAGCGTAAGTTCTCTGTGTTCAAATAAATTGTTACTACTTAATTTTTTTTTTTTTTAGTAATTACGTAAGTAAGTAATTACTTAAAACCAATAAATCAAAAACGACTATTTAAATCGCAATTCAATATTCATGATATTTTCCATTAACTCTTCGATATAATCGATAAGGAAAAAAATATATTTACGAGGAAACTTACTTTCAACTAAAAGATTACAGCTGTAAAAAGAACTCTTGCAAGCTATGTAACGTTATTTTCAAATGAGTTTTAACTGATCGAGGATGACTGTTTCTAAGAGTATTGTTTCTAGAAAACAATGTTTAATAAAGAGCAATTAGACGTACATAGCATACACTACTCTAAATAAAATTGTTAGTGGGATCAAGCCGCAATTAGTGGTCAAGGAACAAATCATAATGACTGCCATTGGAAAGCCAATTGCATTTGACAACGAAGGCAGCATACGTTAGCTTCATTCGGAATGAAGGAAACAAATACACAATCTGAAACCGTAAGTCAAGAATCTAGACTGTCGTAAAATAACGGGAGCCCCTAGTTGCAACAATCACAATCTTAATAACACTGCGAAAGATATTTTTATGACACGGAATCCTGTTTTTAAACGACTCGGCGAATAATTCATTTAAAGCCGAGATGAATGTTTTAAACGGTAGAGAAAATTCAGGCGTTGGGAAGAAGTTAAGAAGAAATACCAAAGTAACAGTTTGTGAATGCAATTAAATCGAGATCGGAGGGGGCGGGGGCGGGGGTATAGGAGAGGCGCAAGTGCATAAGACTAGTCGCCACCATCTCGTGGTCCTCTCTCATTAAAATTTAATACGCAATAGAAAGCATGTAGACGAAATCGATATAGGCGAGGCTGTTTTCAGAGTTGGTACGGCGCATGCTGATGTATTTTCGGTCAAGTTAAGGACGATGCTTATAGCTATCGTTATTTTGGGGGAATATATTTAAGGGCTCGTTCATATTGATGAAGCTATACTTAAGTTTTATGTTTGAATATTGTGGTAGTAATATCAAAGGAGATACTTATATAACATGTAAATATTTTATTGAACCTACAGTGCATTTCTTGAGTTGTGAATCTAAATATCTTCAGAAACGGATTAAAATAGTGGTTTATATCAGCTTCATTAAATTCAGATGTTTGATACCGTTTAGCCTTTACGTAATGAATTAGGAAAGTCTATCAAAACAAGATAACAAGCAGGATGTTTTATGTTAAAATGGTTGAAGAGGCATGAATAAGGTAAAGAATTAAATTAATTATTTCAGAATGTTAAGTTTTCTTGGAAATGTTTTTTTTTTCATTTTGCTGTCACTTTTAGCTACTATTTTCATTAATTTTTTGAATTCCAATCTGTTGTTATTTTTTTGTTAATTTAAACTTACGTTACTTCGCTATGAGGTTGAATAGTTCTGTCTTTGCTACATATGTATGGACACAAATAAAACACCAGAATTTGGCATTTGCTTTATAATGTTAACTTCAAACTTGACACTTGTCAGATAGAATTTAGAAGTCATGGAGCTGAAATGAAAGTCAAGGGGCTTCAAGTATTTTTGTCAAAATAAACGACATCTTCTAATCTCTAGAGCTCAAAATAGCAAAAAGGGGTTTAAAAACCTAAAATCTCGAAATGGTATCAGTATCAGCAGAGAATAATTTTTACTTTACATACTAATTAGAATATAGATTAATTGTTTGTTGTGGTTGAAGGTATAAGATATTGCATTATGATTTAAAGTAGATGAGCAATCAAAGTAGGTTACAAGTACTAAAACAATAGAAAAAGTAGCACAAAAGATAGAGCAAGTGAATAAGTAGCGCTTGCTCGTGACGGTAACTGTTCTAAATTTAGATAAATAATCCCCAGTTGGTGCGCAGGACAGGCGCAGCAAAATGTCGAGGTGGGTACAGATGCTGTCGCAGGCCCGAGGTCGCTTTGAGAGCAACAATTCGTGAAAACAGGCACTCTGCCAACGAATGCAGACCCAACCCGGAACATGTAAGTGCTTTAAAGCACGTATACTTAAAATGCGAATCCAGACGCTATAGAATTGGAAAACTGTAGTGACCCCACACAGAGGCGCTAAGTAAACATTAAAAAGAGAATTTTCAAGTTCTCAAGACACGTATGAAAGAACTTTAGCAATAAAAGGAGAAAAAGGGGCTTTCCGGGCCATAGCTTTTACCGAGTTAAAGTTACTCAAAGTGGCGTACTTTGGTGGAGGCTAAGTTGGCGATGGTCAATAAACTTAGCTGCCGCCTCGTCTGGCCGACTCGCACAACAATGAAGCGGAACTTCCGCAACAGTTTATCTCATGAAAATCTTACAAAAAAACTTTTAATATTAATCTTCAAAAGTTGAAAGGTGCTTAGAAGACGTAGAGAATAAAAGAGCGATTTATGTTCCCGTTTGAAGTAAAAAAATGTTCGTCGTGGTTGCCGGGAAGGCTACGGGTCTGTTTGCCAAGAATTCAATCGGGAAAGCGGTGTGGAGCGGAGCAGGCAGGCAATATGCACTCGTCCCGGGGGCTGACGGCGCCACCCGCTCATTAATTGAGATACCGACCTATCTACATAGTACTGTAAGTGCTTTTTGATTGAAACAATGTGAGGCATGTTTGGTTGTAGTTGGTATTTAGCTTACATTGGTTTAACTTGGGTCCAGTCAGAATCAGTACTTTTTTAAGCTTATTTAAAAGAATAAAGGGTAAGCAATTTACCAGCAAATCACGGAATAAAACATTGCTTTTAAAATCCAAGCTGTCTTATAACATAAATAACGGCAGCATAAAGAGAGGAATCATATAAAACTGACTTATTTCTACCTCCAGTGTTTCGGAACATCAGTTTTACGACGGTTCGTAAATGTCTGCGGGTGGTAGAATAAAATTTTTGTGACTAGCTTTCGTGAAAAAATCTCTGGTGACACAGAAACAATGTAAAATCCAATTTTCTAGGATCTCTCGTACCTGTGACGCAAGGATCGCTTCTTTACGACCATCAGCTTTGAATGCTTCTGGAGTTGTTGCGAGTAATCAATCAGTATTGTAAACTAACCCAGAACAACGTGTTTCGAGAGCATTATGCCATGCTCTATTTTACTGAATCATAGTCAATGGCGCTATTTCGTTACAGCTTGGTGAAGCAATCTGTATTGAATGCCCTCACCTGTAGTGAAGTGTATACACACTACGCTCATCGGTATAGTCATGTCTTTTGTGTGCGTTCTGAATGGGCTTTCAATGATATAATACTTCGTTGAATATTCATCAAACCAAGACGATGAATCAATGGACGTTTCCACGGAAACTTTAGAAAACAAACTCGACTAATATATGACAGGTTTATCTAACATAACCATGTCTGACACATTAAGATAATAACTGCATTTATAAATTGAGTCCTGTCTTTTTCGAGGACACATCATTTTACAAATCCAAAATAAGCTTTAATTATTGTAAAACTTCGTGTGTCGAATGATAAGATCCAATAGGCCGCCTGGTGAGACAATGAGACGAGACGTCCGACGGAGAGCAAAAACGTCGCCGCGGACCCACTCACGCACGCCCTTCATCTCCGACGGGCACCGACAGAATTATCAAACACGACGGACTCAACATGCAACATGATTAATGCTCCACGGAACCACAAATTTGATTTATTTAACGACGCGACGAAAACCTGTACCGTTTAAAAACTACGACAAAAACACCGACGACTAATCCGTGCAAACCATAACGAGAGCGATGAAACCCAATTTAGTACAATGAATACGAAAGATAAAGGTAAATTAGAAATGCAGAGCTGAAGGTTTGCTCGATAAAGAAGATAATATGATAAACGAACCACGACAGATCACCGCGGGGGCTAATGTTTAATGTACGATCACAACAAGTAGCGCATTACAATGTGAGATTTCCTTAACGATAGAGTGTAGCGGATGACAGTTGGGGAATTGATGAATTTATCCATTTCATACATAAACGGACTACCGTTTATGTATAAATTTATCGAACAATAAGATATATATCATTAATGATTCTGCAACTTGTCAATAAGTTTTGTTGTTGTAACAATGACAAAAGGCGTGTGCAAGGCTGGAACATTCGCCGAAACAATTCTTTTTAAGTCTTTTTGTGTTCATCTAAATATGTTGTCGAGTGCGCGTGGATTTATATCCTCCGTCCGTCTAATGTACAGCTTGGCGTCCGCAAAAAGCTCGGGAAGCATCCGTCGGAGGCGGCATCCGCTTCGATGACGGATCGCAGCCAGCGCGCCGCATCCATCACCCTGACTGGACCCACCGGGTATTGTAACACTCATTCTCAACTTACAACCCACACACACACAAATCGTACGCAATCTAACATAATAACAGTCGTAAAATTAAAAGCAAGCTACATTACTAAACAGTTAACCACACAGAATGATGTAACAGTTACCGCAACACCGCTAAACACTTCAAGCATATTGCTGTTACACACTACACAGGGATTAGTAACAATAACGTACGGGTTGATCATTACCGCAAACTTTCACTTCACGTTTCCCGCATACTTTCGTATTTACATAAATTTTCCACTTTTGAGAGAACTTTCCTTAGATGTTTCAACAACAATTTTCACATTTGCATGTCTTTTCAATTTTACCGCTACCTACCATTTGTTTTATCTTTTTAGTGAATTTACATGTTTAAAAGGAGGTTAGAAACATTAAAGATACATTGTATTCAATTCGAACGTACAGGAATCGAATTGAATAGCTTAGCTGATATCGCTGTCTATCGAATCATAGCCGAGTTTCTCTTTGTTGGTATGTCGTCATAAATTTAGGGAATAGCACCACATTTCATGTAAATCAGAGACAGAAAGCATTAATCATAGCTATCATTACTGGCCATATTGAAACGCTTACATAAACTGCCTTTCACGTTAACGCGGTTTATTGAATAATAAATGTACAGTAAATTAGCGTACATTTTCGGGAACAAGATAATAACGTGACGTTACAGTGAGAAGCAAAACCCAAAGGTATCTTTATTGCAATCTAGGTAGTTTATATAATAGCGGGTGGCAAATTAATTCATCGCACGGCGGCGGCAGCATGGTCCCGGTATCTCCCACGATAACTTTCGGACCAGCCCCGGGGTGCTGAACACCAACTATCGTAACGAGATCGGGATTTCTCAGAACGTTACGTTGAATGCTCGAATCGTTACCACCAACGTATGCGCTCGTACTCTTATCACGATTTTCGCTACATCATTTACGAACCCAAATGAAAGTTTGAGGATGTATGAAGATTGAGATAGAGCAAATATGATAAAATGGTCCCAGGAACATGAAAACGTTTTAAAAAACGTTGCGAAGTACGAACAATCGATCTCCCGGTAAAACTTGGTAAGGACACGGCTTAGGTGACGGTGACGGGCACGGAGCATGAATATGAAACGTATTGCGAATGTGTCGTGACCTTCACGAACTGAATAAATGTGAACACGAGGCAGCCTCACAATAATACAATACAATCTGCACATTCTGCTAAAAAGGAACAAGAATTAATTACTTCCAAGATTCCGTATCAATACGTATTATTGCAGAAGGTTATTAAATTATTATCTCTCCTCCTATAGAGTAATAGAGTAGGACCCTACAATACGTATCTTCCAACTAGTTACATTAAAATGTATCTCATCCAATGTAATAACTTATTTGAGTTGTACAATAAAAGCTAGCTAGGACGGATGTTGTGTGTGCCTGCCAGTCGGCCGGCACTTGTTTGCCCTCGCATATTCTTATTTACTATTCCTGAAAGCAAATAAAATCCCGAAGAAATCGTATAGACTATAGACTTATGTCGCGTGCCTATGTGAGAATACTCGTACCTACAGACAATGAGTTTGTACGCTGGCGTGCGACTCTATGAAAATATTTTAGTCTTGAAATAAGTTCGCGGCTTTTTGATGTTATTTTTTGCCAGAAGTAAGATATTCCTTGTCCCTTCAACTTAAAAAGATTTTATAATATGAATATCACAGAATAGAATAATTCATTTATGGTATAAAAATTCCCTCTTCCGGATTAAATGACTATACCTCTACTCCAGGGAATAGCTAGGATTATTTATAAATGGGCAATAAATTCTTTTGATACTCAAAAGAATTTATAAGTAACTTCATCAGCATTTAAATGCTTAATTCATACAGTGATCGTGAAAGAGAGATTGCACCGACTGATATGTAGTGGACATTGTGTGTGAGGCGAGGTGCCGGCGGGCGGTGGTGGCGGCGCCCACACGTTGACAGGACAATTGTCGATTTATGCTTCAGGGATCCGCACTGCCCAATTTACGGCCCAGTCACCGCCCGGTTAGTTCTCCAAATCAATTGCGAACCTGCACATAGCGTTTACATCAAGCCCGCACTGAATTATAATAACAGTCTCAATTTGAACAATCGTGAACACTTTCAGACGGCCCTTTACGATAATGTAACGACCAAATTAATTTAAAACTTTCTTAAATACTATAGGATCCCCTCGAAATTGGTGGGCGGCATTAAAACTGTCCATTATAATCGGCTCTACACGCCATTAGAGAGTTACGTTTGGCGATCAATTTGGTTGAAAGTTTCCATGATATTGTGGAGTGAAGCTGGGGCGGGTGAATTCGTTCGTAAGCTCTCGATTATTTATGGGGACAGGCTGGGAGCCGTTGCCGCCACGGCCGCAGCCACCGCCCTCCGCGTATCACTGCGTAAAGAGGAGTAATCGCTTGCGGCTGCTGGCTGAGTGAATTTTTCCATTCGGAAAATGGTCGAAGGAATTAGGCATTTCAGTTTCATATTTCAATGAGAAGCCTGCGTGCCCTTTCCGCGCTCTGGTGGGGGCACGACGAGAATACATGTACAGGCGAGACCTGAGTCGTTTTTTATGTTCCTCGTAAAAAGGAACATAGGAAAATATTGCCGGCACAACGGAAATCGGGAATTGCCACAATAACACAGTTGTAAGAGGGGAAATATAAAAAAGAATTAACTGCGCAGTAAGCTCTTTGAAATGTTCTTCTTGAGAGGTTTAAGAAGTCGTTTTGCGTTTCAAGAATTACCTGTAACAAGAAACATTATCATTAGTGATAGTGAGATAATAATCTCATACTTAAATATTATTATGGTTATATTTCAAAGTTGATGCTGTTAGGTAGATACGAGGCATAACAGGGAGCATCCTATTTGTACTTAAAATTATCACTAAAATGGTTCGACTGGCTGTGTAACGAACCAATTAGGGTCGCAACTGTCCAGTACTATTGGTTGGTTCTAGGAATAGTATACGTGTGAAATTCTGCACCTAAATAACACTGAACTACTATTCAACGATAGTCATCTAAACTATTTGCTTATGCGTGTTTAAAACAATATGGCACCAATTTACATTAACGACCTACATTTTAATGTTATTTTTATTGCAATAGGAACAAGTTAATAAAAAATAATGAGGAGTTTTTTAAATAAACATTGCTCATTGTACTAGGTACTTGAAATACTGGCATATATAAACTTTTCATAAACGTACGAACTTTCGGGCAAAATTCCTGTCCCTCAGTTGTTCTTTTTGGCATGCAGGGGCCTTTATAAAGTAAATCCACTTGACATTATTAAGAGCCGACTCTCGCTTGAAGACGAAAACTAAGAAAACTACGCTCATAAAGAGACCGTTAAGAGCTGGAACAAATTGCAGCCTAATTTCCTACGCTTTATACTCTTGTGATAATAATAGAAGCATAATGTAAACAGAAACAATGTATTATCGCAAAACTAAACATTGTTGAGTACAACGAACTCAGGTACGTTGATCTGTCTGAGTATCACAGAAACAGACGTGTGAAATATGAGTGTTTGGCCTTAAAATTTCTTCGCCACAGTTTATAACATGCGAATCATGATTTTCGCATAAAGTTGGCGCTTCGTGGCTGAACTGTTGAGAGCTAGAAGTCTCCGTATCGGGCTAAAGAGCTTCCCGGAGGACAAACGAGCCAGATAAGGCATCCTACTCGCTAAGCATCGCTCGGGTTTTACATTCACGAAGATATTCGATTTGAATTTTAGAATAGCATTAACCTATCTATTTTAGAGACAGTGGCATGATGGATTAAAACTTAAAAGGGGAGAAATGAATGATTGATTCATATAAATAAGTGGATCAGAGTTATTTCTGACAGTAGGGTTTACAAGAAAACTGATTTGATTAACATATTTAATAGCCTCGAGAACACATGCAATTTACGGGATACGTCTAGCTCAATCGTCTCCACAAATTCCCACTGGGTTCATTAAAAAATAACTATACTACGTTGCATTTATTTTCGAGTTCACGACCTTTCTAGTTCTTTGAACCGAGATTTTATTTTTTGGCTTGGCATGGTTAGACTGCCGTACGTGTCTTGAGTACATAATAATTATCACAAGGCACACCATGCATAACAACAAGGGTAGTCGACAAAAAGATCAAACGAGATAGCAAAAAAAGGTCCAAGGGAAATGTTGATTATCGCGTTATCTTACAATACACACATTATCATAAAGATAAATGCAACGCGACATATGTTCAAGTAGTTGCGATCGTGGGTCACCATTATTGAACGCTATCACAACAAGATTACTAAATCACTCGATAACTCCCTGCTTTATCACCAACTCGTCAATTGTTTGATTACCGTCAAGTAATCGGACACAGCAAATAACCCCTTTTATCGGAAGGCAATAAAATGTAATCCCAAATATTAAATCAATGTCAACAGTCAATACTTCAAAGCTATTGCCGATATTTGGAAGATAAGGACTTCATTGAGGATCTTGATATTTGTTTAGATATAGGTACTTGAACTATATTGACAAAAACATGGGTCAAATATTTATAAAGGATTTTATTATGAAAAATTAAATAAGTTCTATATCTAACCACTTCAAAACTAACTCTTAAGTAGATGTTAATAAACATATTATGACGCTTAATAAAATGTCCTTAGGCATTGGATCTTTTTATTAGCATCTGCATACCAACTGCTAAATATTCTTCCAAAGAGTCCAGGGTCTAATCACTCATGCAAAACATAAAGTAGCATCCGCAAGACAAAAACGACGGCTAAGTTCAGGCAGTTTTTAAAAACAAACAATAAACAAGGAAAAAGTCTATCCAGCCAGCACATAGAGTCAGCACTCAGAGCTGCATTGAAAAAAAGATCTCGATGCAGTGATAAAACTTCCATAACCATTAACTAAAGTTGCAATTACTGGAAATCTCAACGCCTTTTCGCATGTGAAAGAATCACCGAAAAAAACATTAAAGTTTGCGTGAAAACCTGGCGGAATGCAAAATACAAATTACGTAAAATACGAACTGGCTATCAAGCTAAATGCCTAATAGGTGGTACGCTGTTAAGAAAATGACGTGTCATGTTCGAAAGTCTTGTACAATTAGTAATGAAGTCTAATGATTTCATAAGCAGTATAATCAGGCGGGTGGCCGTGTCAGGCGAGTGATTGAGCCTCGTTACCCCCCCACCCTTACTCCCTATTATCGCACATTAGCCGAACATCAGCGGGAACAACAAGCGTATTAAGGAGGAAACATATTTAGCTCATGTTAGTAGAGACATTATCTGCGGTATCTAAGATGGCGTTAGCTGTGACGCGAAAAACGCAATTTTGAGTACACTGAGCATAGCATTTTTAGGGAATGAATAGTAAAATTGTAATATTGTAACCATAATCTAATTTCGACGACACGGTTGGCGCAGTTGCTGAGCGATCGACTGCTGCGATGCGTGTCGCGGATTCGATCCCCGCACGGAAGAAATATTTGTATGGTTTACAGATAATTGTTCCGGATCTGGCTGTTTGTGTATGTGAGTATAAATGTTTGTAAAATGCTAGTGTGGGGCAAAAACAAATGTTTTATACTAAATATTGTTTTTGAACGCAATGCAAACAATAACACAAGAAACTCATCACCTCCTAAGAAAAGAAAGCATCATTTAACACCTATTGTTTATTTCTAGCACAGCGCATCATCTGCCTATTCTTTACCTAACTGTTTTGGGGTCGGCTTCCAGTCTTAACCGAATGTAGAGTAATTTACATAGAGTAACTGCTTATCTGTCATCTGATCCGAGTAATGGGTAAGATTGGGTTGAAGTGGTTGTCTTTCGGCCAACTACCTGTAACAACAGGTTGTCAAAGATCTAAAAATGACAAGGAACCACGCAGGAAACAAATTATTAAATAGGTGGTCACCCATTTTCAGACCCTGGCAAGCGCTTTACCTGAAGTTCGACCCGTACCTGTTATTATTTAACCACAGCATAACGTAAGCTGAATATACTCGTTCAGATTTATTATGTAACGAATACTATTCCCAGAGGGGCAACTACGAAAGTAAGAAAAACGAAGTGTCCAGTTTCTTTTCACAGTCCATTAGTCCCCGCTCTTTATTCACGAACATCAATGGACGTTGTCGTAACCGATGCAGAAAAACTGTAATCGGACATAAAACGATCAAATCTTACACTGAGATATTTTGGGAGTCAAGCTATCACAATGTACTCGGTCGATAACTTTTGAGATCAACTACAGTAAGCGGGACGAGGAATGTGTATTAAATGACTCATATCATACATACCTTATGTATATGTCCGGGCATTATGGAAAACGTGTTTAGCAAGTTCGTTCAAATTATATTTGCATAACACACTAAAGGACAACCATCATTGATATTTATGCAGATTCATTTAACTAATAGAATTGAATACATCAATTCAGCATTTTTATCATGAATATTTATCGAGAACAGAGCTAATCTAGCAAACAGGGGTAATTTCGCTTTTGTACAATCTTCTTGCAGTTCATTGACACGAATGAAGAACGAGTAAGCCAATGGACAAAGGAGGGTCCAAGTTGTGGTTTGAAACGGAAGATACTCATTACGATATATCCTACCGGCCGCTGCTAAGTAACCACTTTAGATATTGGATCTGTGACCGTTGAATTAAATAAACAAAAGGATCGAGGGCTTGCACTGCACAGAGGACAGAGCTTCTAAAGAAATTAAAGTTGATACAATTAATTATAAAACCGGCCAAGTGCGAGTCGGACTTGCGCACGATGGTTCTGTACAATAAATTCTATATTAAAGGCAAAAAACCAATACATGTTTGTTGTATGGGAACACCCTTTTTTACGGATGAGAAATTATTAAATAACTTCCCCCGCTTGTGTCAGACTTTTACTGACTAAAACCCACTCATGTTATTTATTTTGCCCTTTATGTCCCGGGGCCGCTTTATCTCTTTTGAACTAACATGGATGGAAGCTTCAATATTTATTCTATTGTTTTTAGTAGGTATTTTTTGTTATAGCAGCAACTGAAATACATCATCTGTGAACATTTCAACAGTCTAACTACTAAGGTTCCAAATATACGGTCTGTTGACAAACGGACTGACAACGGACTCTAAGTAATAGGGTCGTGTTTAGCCCTTCAGGTACGGAACCCTTAAAATGTCAGTATCGATGCTTGTCAGGAATCTGGACTCAGTCGAGATAAAACAATGTAGTCTGCCGATTTGGTTAAGCATTTCGGTAGCGTTCATTTAGTAATGTGGGCGACAACATGTTCGAGTTTTTCTTCCGTTGATTTCCAACCTACGTTCATAATCGGCTACACACAAAAAAAAACAAGATGGCTACCAGTGGATGCGATGCACCTCTGTAATGTTAACGTACATTATGGGTTCTTAGAGGCAAAAACAAAAAAGGGGGAGGTTCTCAATTCGACATGACGACACGACATTTTTTGACAAAAATATGGAACTTGGCACAGTTGTTCCTCGAGTCTTAATAGGCAGATTAAGATCGGTAGCTCACGGAACCCCATCTGGCACCGGAGCTCGGAGTAGGGTTTTAAAGTAACGCTCTCCCGGCTTTATTCTACAAAATATAACCAACCAGGTATCCTTACTAATATTATAAAAGCGAAAGTCTGTTTGTTTGTTACGTCTTCACGCCTAAATGGCCAAACCGAATTTGTTGAATTTTGGTACAGAGAAAGTTGGGATCCTGGAGACGGACATAGGATAATTAAAAAAAAGAGAAATAAGGGAGAAAGAGGGAAAAAAGGGAAAACTTAGCTTTGCTATTACTAAAAAACTACAGGTAGCAGGTACCTGCAAATCGCGTTAACTGCGTTACCCCGAATTTAACGGGAGCGAAGCCGTGGGCAAAAACTTGTAGCTCAATAAAATATCAATATCGTAAAATGAATTTCAAGTAAAAAAAATGAATTTCAAAAAATAAAAAAATAACAATGAAAAACAGGTTTCAGTTAGGTTTGAGAAAGTTTCTTACTTGCAGAGCAACACTGTCATTAGGCGTATTTTCAATCGCGCACATTGTTTCAACCAGCTGTATGACGTGATATTTAGCTACTAGTGCCACAAAAACTTAAACCACATAAGAAATGAATAAGAATAAAGGTCACTGTTATAACGGCAAGGTCACATGTGAAATAACATTTACTTTATATTTAATTTTATTGTTGTTTCACCTCTAACATAAACCACATGTCATGAGAACAAGAGCCACTGAACTGCAAGATCACAGGTGAAATAACAATAATGTATTTAGCTTTACATTGTTATTTCACCTGTAACATAAATCTTAAAGACACCGAGAATCACTATGATAAAATACAGAAAGAAACTATAACATCACAGAATATGAGAACAGTATCTATATTATAATTGGTACGAAGACGGGAAAAATTAAGACCAAAAGTTGTAACGACACTTTTTGCTATAGTTGTAAGCCGTACGGCGTGCGCGTGTTTCTCTCTCTCATAAAAAGCAAGCCATTTTTTTTTTGTTTCGTCTTTCTATTTTGCATTAAACAGTGTGGTGTCGCGACGATTATTGTTTTATTACGATGTTGGAGTTTGAATATTGTATCATACTACATACAAAAACGGCAGTACCCGGAGACTTACAATCACAATGCTGCATGTATGTCGAAAAGAGAGCTGTGTCACTTGGCATCTAATTAACATTTTTATGAGGCAATATGAAGTTCGTAGTACATTGTAGTGTGATGAGGTCTCGGCGGCGACTGTTTAGGCAGACATTAAACGTAATAAAAGTTCCCGGAACGTCCTGTGTGCTAATTGCGGTACGCATTAGTCCGGACCGGCGCCTTTCATACGATAAGTTGCAACTAATTTAAACGGCCACACGATTTAAGGCGCCGGAAACACTATGACATCATTAGTGTGAGTAATTTAATAACAACAAAGATGATAAGCTTAATGTCTGCGAAAGTATTTAAATGAAGCATTGTTTAAATTAAATATTACGTTATGGTACGTAAACACGGTTTGGCCAAATACTGCATAAATTTTATACACGCTTGTAAAACATTACTGTGTAGTTTTCAAGTCTGTACCGTTTTTATCGAGTCTGTACCGGTTATCCACACAATATATACATAAAGATCGCATAGCTGTTCAATCGAATTGACGACTTAATTCAGTGTGCAGATACAGTTTACCTAACGGTAGCACTAAGTTAATCCTTACTAATTTTATAAAAGCGAAAGTGAGTCTGTTTGTTACGTCTTAATTGCCAAACCGATTTTCATGAATTTCGGTACAGAGATAGTTGGGACCCTGGAGACGGACATGGTAAAAATAAGAAAAGGGGGGTAAGAGGGAAGAAAAGGGGAGGTAATTTTTTTTTTGTTCGATCATCACGTGGGTTAAAGTTAGCGTAAGCCAAAAGTAACTATGCCACCCGGACGTAGTCGCGGGAGCAAAGCAAGCTAGTAATGAAATAAAATAACACTGCTTTAGTTTTTATAGTTTGGTGGTCTACTTAATGCATAAAAAAAATAAGATTCCCGTGTCAATGTCAGTTGATAAAATATACTAGTTTTTTAGGTATTGATTTTTAGTCAAGGTTGGATAATGAACTGCATAAGCATGTCACTTTATGAAGTAGGTTTATTATAGTCTTTAAGTCAGCCAAGTGAATGCAATACGTACCTGCAAAGCGGAAAGCAATTGTTTTGTTAGACGAAGAAAAATTAGTAACGGTCATAGTTTTTACAAGGAAACCCTTGATAAAATCCGAAATTCATTGCGGATTTTATCGTGGGTTTCATTGCAAGAAACTACAAGCATTATTTTTTTCTGGTGGTCTAAAGAAACAACGAAACCAACCAACTCACCATTCATGTGATGTTATCCTTGTAAGCTGTCCGATAAGCCCATCTTAAGAAAGTTCCGTTACAAAATTATTAAAACGGGACTCTTATTATTTATCCGTTTCATTTTTTATTGCATGACTAGACTGAGGACTATCGTATTCCTCAGTTATTAACTGGGTTGTGTGTGGAAGGCAAATTAGCAGTCGCTCCATGTACAATTCTGGTATTCAGCTGAATCCGGTAAGACTGGAAGCCGACTACAACATAGTTGGAAAAAGCTAGGCCTGATAACGAGAATGTTTTTGGCTAAAGATGACCTTACCGGTGACATCGGTCGCGCGCGAATGTTATTTTATCTTGTTACAATTTTTTAAAGGGATGGAAAATCATCAGGCGGAGCGGGGAGGTGTGTCAAACTTTTACTAACTAAAACCCATCTATGTTCCTTCTTTTGCCATTCGAGTTCCGAGGCCGCGGTATCTCTTTCAAAATCCGCAACAGCGGAACGATTTGCTGGAATGGCATTTATTGGCGTTCAATATTATAATAAATATTTTCTCTTAATTTGTAAACAACACCTGATTGAGAGGACAATCCATTCGTTTGACAATACAACATCATCCATTGCTTCATAGTATGTTTAAACATTCTGATCGTCAACAATAATAAATATTTTAAAATCGTTTATCCTGTCTGACTATCAACATACAGCAAACTACTGGGCGGAACGGGCAAAAAATGGCATACATTGTAATAATGACGCAGGCATAAGCTAAAATAGAATAGTGTTCCAATTTAAAAAAAAAAAAAAAACTAAATTATATTACTCATTTCATTTCTACGTATGCATATTATATATTCGAACTCTATCTTTGTATTATAAAAACATAGCTTCATTTCAAGTTGATAATTATTATATTGTTAAGAAATAAAAAAGTCGAAATATCCACAGATTTTGCGCAACAAAGAATCAAACTATTTACCAATTGTGTAGGCAATTTTTGTTCTTCATGACATTTAAAAATAAATAATTTAACTTTCTATTGTATAATTTGTTACTACTCCAAAAAATTCGCTCTGAATGAAAAAAAAAAATATGATGACTTGCCTCTATATTCCTAATAATTGAACCTATTTAATAATATATCACTGTATTGAATAATTCTTTCCAATGTATTTACTCATTCTTGACATTATATTGGATAATCGTAATAGTAGTAAACAACTAATTTTGATACAAATTTAATTTTAATTCTCAGAAACTTTTTTATCTGACGCCAAAGTATGTGTAACACTTAGGTAGAACTAGAAGGTATCTAGAATTTTGTAAAATTCAAGCCCTAAGAGTTTGTAAGATACTCCGTTACCAGACGAAGCTGGTATTAATTACTAACTGACCCAATTAGTAGAAAAAATATTTATTAGTGGCAAATGACGACGAGCACTAAAAATAAAATGACCGTTATTAAAATGTCATGATAAAAAGGATTGTTCTTCTCAGTATGTAAACCAATAGGAAGCTGGGGTTTTCTTATATGAAATAAGAAGCAGCATCCACTCAAAATTAAATCGGAGGAAATGACATGACAATGACCACTTTGTTTATAAATAACATTCAAGCGGTGAAGGACGTCAAACATGATGACTGTATCATTTCCGGTGCCCACAATTTAATTTCACAAATGGAGAAAGTGAGTCTTACCTATAATCATCATTCTCCTGCCTTTGTTTTTAATTTTTTCTTGGAGTTTTCGTATGCCGATTTTTTTCCGTAAGTACGTCTCTACTTCAATTTCAGCCCCTTTCTTATCCAGATCATCTTTCACACAATTCATCAATAGTTTTTAATATTATCCCTCACACTTTAAAATCGTCCACAAAGCCCCGCACATAACAGATATCTATGGTGTTTCAATTCCTCTAATTTCGTCACCACATGCCAGTCCACAGTTTCAGTGCGACCCTAAACACACAGGACAGGACCCTAAATCAGCAAGGAGAGTTTCGCTCTTGACCGAGTTTTTTTATCACATCTCTCGACGCGATACTGAGGGCCGGCTAATTGCCCCGGTTTGCTCTCAACAAGCCTAACTCCGCCGTCAACAAGGTTTTGTTTGTTTTGTCGCTAACTTATCGACGCTTTGCCGACGCCGCCGACGCCGCGCGGATTATCATCCGAATTAAAACAATGTTTACAGCCGCGCAGCCTGGTCAGCCAATTGCAGGATTATTTCTTTGAATTGAATGATAGCTGTTACTGTTATGGTTTTTAGAATCAGGGTCAAGAAAGCTCTCGTCCTCATTAGAATCTTCACTGTTCATCGGGTGGTCTTTTGTTGTATTGATCGCAATATGCTTTAACTAGAACCAAAAGAGTAACCAGCATAAACTCTCACCCTACATATAAAATGTAACTTAGTGCGACATGCGCTGAATCAGTCTTCAATAATATACTATTTAGACCCCGGAAGTACGGTAGGTAGGTCGGTCGGGTCAAAATGATGCTATAATGACGCAATTTGTAGTAATTTATGTGGAATTTGCATCTCCGGGGCAATTCTTTCCCAGCAATTTCTATGGTCATTACGCGTGTTCAATGGACCAACCCAAATATTTGAGTCAGCATGGTAGCTAAAAATTTAAAACGCATTCCGGAACGATACGGTAGGAGTGTTTGCGAGAAAGTGTCGTTAGTTTAGCGTGCAGTGAACGGTGATGTCTTACGGTTTTTGTGGGAAATGTGTGTCGTGAGGTCACCGGCGATGTCTCGCCGCGACCGATTCGGTATGCCGTTACGTTTCGTACTTAACACGGCACTCCGGCGCCGATACAAGTAAACTGGGTCTGCACCGTATTCGCGGAATGTGCTTTTTAGATGAGCACCGTCCGCGTGTCATTCTGTGCTTTACTCGTACACGTTCTATTTAGCTATTTATATAATTTAGTAGGCCAATGCAACTGGAGTTATTTGTAGAATATATTTCTTCAACAAAGTATTTTTGCGTTTTCACCTTCGCATTTTAAAAAGACTTCGTTGATTTTCTATGTAAAAACTTGGCATGTAGTTATGACAGCACGTGTTCGTACTAGCGAGTCGTTTGTAGCATTCTAATGCTGTAGTTATGAGGGATTCGACTCGACTTTCCCTTTGGTAGTGTGGTTTCGCATGTTAGTTATAATACTTGTTTCTATGTACATCATAGGGTTATGTACCTCAAAAGGAAAAAAACGGAACTCTTATTGGACCTCTTTGTTGTCCGTCTGTCTGTCTGTCAAAACCCTTTATATCGGGAACACCTGAAGGTATCGAGAGAATTGAAATTTAAACCGTATACTCAGCTCTGTGGTTCCTTTGTGCTAAAAAACACAACCCTCTAAGTCTATGCAGTGAAAAGGTATGGCTGTTTGTCGCAAGTTAGTACGGAACCTCGGTGCGAGGTTACTATCTCCTTTGCTGACTGTGGTACTTTTGTATACAATAGTATTACAAGAATTTATCGTAACATCTAAACTACTTCTTATAGTATCCATTTTAAATGATCAAAACTTTAGAACAAACATTAAACAAAGATTTTGCGCAAACAAAAATGTTTTTCCTTTACTGCCTTTAAAACCATGAAATTGGCATCGATAAAATAGGTACACGTCATTATTTTACTTTTATTGGCAATGTGACGTTGCGCGTACACAATACGTTATCAAAGAATAAAGCATAAAAATGAATAGCATTAACTATGTGTAGTTCACTCCGCGGCTGTTCAAATATTATCTCAATCACAACAGCCATGCTGGCTGAAATAATACTGATTGGACTTTTGTAGTTTTGTAGGTACAAGCCAACACAATCATGAAAATTAAGTTAGATTCGAATGATGTAATCAAACCGGGGGCCAAACAAGGTTTGGGGATTTTCGCGGCCTTTGCTGAGCTTTGGTGGCAGAGATAGTATGCGGAACCAGAAACCTGGTACGATTTAAACCGGCTAGTTTTCGTATTTAGCCAATGACCGTGTGAAAAAATACAAGTTAGCTATATTATTTAACCCTAAACAAGTAATGCCAATATTCTTATCTTAATTTCCATAATTTCGAATTCTATTGAATAATTCATTATGAAGGAATTCGTTTTATCTACAATTCTAGTGAAGCAAGACCGCCTTTCAATGAATATTGTTTCGCATTCTGTAGTAGTAATACAAGACAGATGAGTAGAACGAGTAAGTCATGCGAGTATAAACAAATGATTTCACTTGCAATGCATGCGTGCGCGCATGGTGCCTTGAGGCGTTGCGCAGCCGGCGCCTGCGGTCATCGACCAATATGAAATAGTGCCAAACGGCCCACCATGAAAGTTTGCGTGAAAGCCTAGACCTCTACTTGTACGAGTATGTACTTGTGCGAATGCTTGGCCATTGTATAATAGAATAATTAGCGTATTTCATTTGATGATATAGTAATTAAATTTTCTACAGCGTGTCTGGAATTCTACCTGTTATATCTAGGTACATAAGTGGACCAAGCGTTATCAACTCGTTATGTACATTGGTGTCGCGTGATACTTGATGCCTGCAATCGCAATGCGTTGGATTTGCAGATTGTAATAACTAGCGCACAAGTATTAAGAAATTACTGGGTTAAACCATTGCGTAACTAGCTCCTCATGGGACTGTGCAATTCTTACTTGACAGTTGAGTTGACTTGAAAGAATTTTCACACGGCTCTATTTTGGACGAAGAACGAGCAAAAAGGCCGGGATCTCACTTTGTGTTTTGTTTAGTTTGTGAAGATGAAACTATTAGGTAATTTATTGAGGAGCTGCTGTTGAAAAGGATTGAGAAAATTGCGAAAAACCGTTCGCTTTGAAAGAAAACTGCGTCTGCTTCTAAAAATATCTTGCAGAGCTATACTGGATGATTTTAGGGCCAATAATAACCAACCAGAAATTGATTTTCATTTTATAATTTTCACCATGATCTTAGCCGAGGTCGTAAAAGCGTGCACATCTTAAATCCTATGCATGTTAATTTATCTTTCAGTACTTCAATGCGAAATCTTATTTGCATTCACTTTTGAACGTTTATCGTCTGTGATTTAAATTAATGTCACAGTCTGAAGGATTATTTATTTTTATTTCATCTTTTTTTATCAAGTAATTAAACAAATATAACGAATCGGAGCGATAAAATTATATTGTAAATGAAAAGTGCCATTATCTATCGTATGCACAATATCGATCGATAAATACCTATTACTCGTGTACATCTGTTACCGTAATAATTGTGTAGTGCGATTTCGATATAGTATTGAAAGTAAGCAACTAGATAACTAATTGATCTTTCGTTAATCTAACAGTTAAACATTCGTGTGAAATAAAAATCTGCAGCAAATTATTTTGTTTTAAAGACAAACCTTTCTGAAAGGCTATAAAACTACTATTTGACGGATCCATAAGACAAACAAATACCATGACAAGTTACAATGAATTGAAAGTGTTCTGTGAAGCAATGTTGTCCACTTGCAATAACAATCCACTCATAAAATACAGATAAAGTACTCTATCTATCAGTCCTTGGAAGTCTTCATCCAAACAGTGACCTCGTTAATGAATGGCTATTGTGGAAAACTGCTGTCCTCACTCCCTCAGTATGCGTAACGTGATTGTTACCTGAACAAACGATGTATTAACAACAATCAGTAGATTCATTCAAATTCGCGATGAACCATTTTTTTTTTATTAATCCTAGAACTCCCTAACCCGATCCAGTCTTTCGTCTAAGTAGTAAAGGCCTTCAAATCTTGGATTATGTCTGCCGCGGTGTGCGACTCGCTTCTTTTAGCTGCTCATCTATCAGTCGACAAATGTGACTTTTGTCTGGCCTAATTTTATGTACGATAAAGCTGAATTCTTGACATGTTTTAAAAGATCTTAGCTCTACCCAGCTGCTGGACTAGAAATGACAAATTGCGACATCTAAGACAGGTTGCCAAAACTAAAACCGTATGACCTCACTCGTAAATACATTGACGTTCAAATTGTAGAAACATCTTGATTGGGAAAGCCCAAAAAGATAGATCGGCATCGTAGGGTGAACCAAGCAACCAACCGTGGAATCTATTTAATGTCTGCCATGGTGACTGGCACACATGAACCAACTTTCAAACTATTTCGTTTGATATCGTCATGGTCCACGGCGTTAGATTAACATGTTCGAGCGGCGGCTGTGTGATGATTAGGCACACCATATTATTAACAGACGACCCTGAGCTCTGTGTTACAGCATTAAATACTCTTTTACAAGATCGCTGATTATTATTATTCTGCAATATAAACACTAGGTATATATACCTATGGTATTTACTGAAAATATTTATTATAATCTCGAGAAAAAATCTTTTTAACTAATTTTACACACGAAAGGTTAGGGGCACAATTAGGAAAGTCAAGGAAATCACAATATGGCATGCACCACAATTAATTAGGCTACGGATTTTAAAGCTGAGATTACAGCCAGTAATCCTCTAAAACCGACGTAAACGAACAAAAGGGAGGTTCCAGGAAGTGGAGAATACAATAATGATCGTGGAGAGGTTTAAGGCAGGTAGGTGCATGTGTTCCGACAAATTTATCCGCCAGCTGCGTTATCAATCACGGGCAATTGTCGTGGATTGTTGGCGTCCTGATAACTAATATAATTAAGAAGATGATGACGTAAGTAAATCGTTACGTGTGTATAGTTGTACGTATTTGCGTACTCGGCAATAATCCATGATACGGACAATATTTTTTGTTTTACTACCTTTTGCCCGCGGCTTCGCTCGCGTTAAATTTGGTGTAACATAGTTCCCCTTTCCTGATTTGCAGGTACCTGCTACCTGTAGTTTTTGGTATTGCGCCTTATTTATTGTAATAGCAAAGCTAAGTTTTCCCTAAAATATAAATAGCCTATGTCCGTGGGCTCGTGCTCCAGGGTCTCAACTATATCTGTACCAAAATTCATCAAAATCGGTTTAGCCATTCAGACGTAAAGACGTAAGAAACAAACTCAATTTCGCTTTTGATTAGTAAGGACTGTCCACGGCGCCAAAATGGAGCGAAAGTGGTTTATTACCTACTATTAAATTTTTGTTTAGTCAACTAGTGCCAAATTTGAAGTATTGAAATAAACAAGACGGAAGAGTTCAAAAAACCTTGCCAGGGCCGCCGTTTTTTTTTAATAACTTTTTTTAGCAGAAAATGCAATTATTTATGCCTGATAAATATAAACTTTTTTCTATATCTAACATAATTATTATAAAAGTGTGTTTTAAAAAAAGATTAACGAAAAATACGAGAATCATACATTTATTTTTACATTTCATAAGTCAACACCTACCAACAAATTCCAATGTAAAAATAGAGTATAGTTATATAATAATGGCATGAGATCGTATCATACAAGTAGATGAGCAGTATTGATTAGACTTTCTTACTTGTAGAGCTTCTTTTGAGTCAAGGCTACTGGCTAACTAGGGTACAATATAATAGCCTGTTTGATTCAAGGTATTAAGCATTGAGACTTGAATAATAAGTGTTCTGAGGCTAAAATAAATATTATCAGTGTCTCATTTTTGAAAAAAAAAGTTGATACTAAAATTAGCTCCAATATTGGGGTGTACTATTAGGTAAACCTCTCGACAAACCTTTCAGGGATTACCAGCATGATGTTTAGTTAAATTTAACACGAAACATAACAAATGATATGGGCTGATTTTTCCTAAATTATACACTGCCAAGTATAAATAGGTTTTACTTGTATCATGCATCTATATGTATGATAATATTTTTTTTCCTTTTACAACTATATTGATAAGTATAAAAATACTCAGTGTAGTTAGACAGGATAACAGGTTAGTTAAAGCTGGCTTCACCCACCCATGTTTCTTTTTTTGCCTGTTATGTTCCTGGGCCCCAGTATCTTTTTTGAACAACTTGCAACCCCGGCAAGTGGTGGCCCTGGCAGGCCCCTCTGGTTAAGGTTTGCTTTACAAACAAAATAATGTATGTTGGCCACAACATTGTATTATTTAACGACTTGAGTATGTGTCTAGATTTGTATAAATTGAGAGAAGAGTAGTGAAGTGTGAATATCTAGAATAGGATCTAGATAGAATATCCTACTACAATATTATAAATGCAAATATTTGGCAGGATGGATGTATGGATGTATAATGCTTTCACATCAAAACGGCTGAATGGATCTTGATAAAATTTGGCACAGAGGTAGATTATAGTCTGGAATTTCGATCATCACTCAGGCAAACCCGCGGGCTCTAGCTAGTCTTAAAATAAATGCTTTCAAATCCTCAGATAACTTCAGTAATTGTAGAGCATGTTTTATCAACTATTTAGAGAGATTAGAGACTTTTAAACTCACAAAAAATATGACGATAAAAGTGAAATTAAATACATCTGATGACAAAAATGAAAGAATAAAAGAAAAGAACTGCAACTTATAAATCAATGTACACCTTCATTGAGAAATATTGAAAAGATTAAATAAGATTACTTAACCACATAAAACCTGTTGTTATCAATCAGTAGTCAACATTAGATTAAATTATCTATGCATGTCCAATATTTAAACTGATAAGAAATATTAAGGGCCAATACAACTGATAACAAGTTTATCTTATATCTTTCTACTTTACGCTTGAATGTGTTTCTATGAGAAAATTTCTAAAAATCATAATATTTTTACAAAATCTGATAAAAAGTATTCTATTGCCCGATTAGACTGACCATAATTTCATTGTATATACACATCGTTTTTTTTCGAAACACCTACATTAAAAAGTAGGTACTATGAAGTATTGATAACCATTGTACAGAATAATTAAACATTTTACTATTGTGTAAGAGTGCTTCATTATGCAAACATTACTTTTGATGATTATGCTGTGTTACTTCATAATTGAGATCTACTTCCTCATTCATGGTTCGTGATTCTAGCACTTTTTCTAAATATGACTATTTCTACATTTAATTAAAGCATTAAAAAGTGAAACTAACAGGCTAATTTGTTTACAATCATGTGTGCTTTCTATGTTTAGGTATTGTGACTCACCTTTTTTACAGTTTCCAGTTTACGTTTAACCTCTGGGTCAGCTCCTGGTGCCAGGGCTACAGCCACATACTTGTCGGAGCTCTCCGCCTTTAGTCCCGCCGGCGACACGTTCTTGCTGGCTGCATTGTTCCCTGCCGCGGGCTCCTCGATCGCGTCTACTGGCGGCTTGCCTGGCCCCCGCGAAGATGACACAGAAGGCGCTACATCATACTGCGGTCTCTCTAACACCTTCATGCCCATATCCTCTTCTATCTTAGCTCTCAGACGGTTCCTATCTTCCACTACGTGAGGATCATCACCCTCTGCGCCGTGGTGAACGACCAACAAGGGAAAGTCACCAACGTCGTTTTGTGCGAGTGGAGGCGGCATGAGCAGTTCTGGGCCAGCCTTCTGGATTCGTTTGTAAACATTGTAAACACTATCGTTCACACTATTGGAACTTTTAAATTCTGGCAAGTAGAACAGTGCTCCTAACCACACAATCCCGAATGTCAAAAGTACAGAAACAATCAAATATTTTTCTCGTAGGCGGAATGAACGCCGAGAAATGGACGGCACAGGAACTCCATTTACAAAACGTTGGTATGTAGGTAAAATCCCCGTCATGTTTAAGTAAACACGGAACTTACACTTATAAATCTAAAATAAATAGTGACAGATTCGAGACAAACGACCCGTCACCCGTGGTCGCCATTAAAGAACTGCCAACTTGAAGAAATTGAAGTTACTTCAGAGAATGTTACCAGTTGTAACATAAAAAATTCCAAGTTGGATAAAGACGATACAGTTTAGTACAACGCAACAAAGACGATACAGTTTAGTACAACGCAGTAAGTTTAATGAAAATAAAAAAAAATGAATTCTCACAAAGAAACTGAAGGCTTTAAAGAACTCAACTACATTACAGCAGTTTTCAGTCATTATGGTTTTACCCTTTTTTCCTAGAAAACTCAACAGTTAAATTAGCTACATTAAATCGGTTTAATTGTTTCCACTATTTACAGTTACTACTTTTTTTACTTATGCAAATTATTACACTTATATTTTTTCTGCAACATTGTCTAAACATAAATGAACAAGTCCCTTCTTAACGGGAGTTTATTTAATCTGGTAACATTAAATTGGTCCTAGGGATACCATTTCACAAAACCCAAATCTACTACAATAATAAAAACAAAGCTATTTCAAAAAAAATGAATATTGTTATTTAGCTATGTACACTAATGATATTTTCGAAATCCTCACAAATTATGTTGCATGGTATGACCACTTAGAGAATGCAGTGCAGTGCGGTTATGCGATTGGGTGCTGCGCTGCGGGTCACGGGTTCGACCTCAGCACGGAAACAGTAGTTGTGTATGGCCTACACAGGTAGTTGTTCTGGTTCTGGCTGTTTGTGTATGTATTCCCAGTAAGGGGAAAGTTAAAAGAAACCTATGTATCGTAATAAAATAGCATTATTTTTTGTTACACCTAACCGTCGAAAGAAGAAATGAAGCAAAAATTGTTGGGTGTAATTCACGAGTTCGAAACAAACACCAAACAAATCTGTTATAAACTGTGGTTTTATTATATGTGGGTTCAGTCCAATTTAAGTCGAGTATTCCACTCTTTGCTTTACTGTCAATCAGCTGTCAAATCGCAACATTTTATCCGTTTGTAAAAAGTTACAAAAATCAGCCATAAAAAGAACAAAATAATTTATCAATCGATGTCATATAACTTTTATTTTGGCCTTTTTCAGAGTTTTCAACTATTTTGTTTGAAAACAAGAGCTAGCAAAGTACCCGCTAGTGACACCTATGTTTAGAGTATCGCTAGATTACACTATTGTTTTAGTTTTCGGAATGTTACAAGAGATGGCATTATTAGAAGATAAAGAATTTTGTTCTTTTTACAGCACAGCCAAAAGGACGGGTTATCATTATATCACTCACAAAGCAATAGATTATGTGCTTGTCGCTTGCTGAAGCACCTGATGCTGAATATCACTAGTAATCTCGACTATTCGATTGTTTTAAATAGGTCTTGATTTTGGGTTTTATTCTAGTGCAGGCCAACTGTTATCCAGGACCAGGACTCGGTTTTTGTTTCTATCAGTCTGGTAATTAATCGTTACACTATGTCGCAAATGTACATACAAACGAAATTCAGGGGATTCCAAAACTTCTAAATTTTGGAAGCAATCCCAGTACTTACCTACTTGTCTACTTGTACAGCTGAGGATGCCGCAGCATCCTCACCTCAATCGTCAAAGCGCACTGTTTCAATTTCTTCGCTACATTTAAATTAAAGATACTTTTTATATCCACTGATCTAGTGTTCGCAAGCTCTACAGTATTAGACGGTATTACTGGGTTCGGTTTCCAGAGAGAACGTTTGAAAGTTGCGCCTGTATTAAATTGAAAGGGAGTTGTATGTCTTGATATGGACATGTAGATAATGAGAAAGTATAAAACGCATGTGATTTTAAGAGTGATATAAATGTATGAATGCTGGGAAATTTTAACTTGCGTATATACTACACACGTCATTTAACCCTGATAAGAGCAACAGGTGTCCATAATATACAGATTTTTGCATTAGTTTAGCTGTATAATGGACGTTTTTGAGATGTTGTTTGATGTACAAATAAATTATTACACATAGTACTTACAACTGTTTAGTAGTCTAAATATTCTTATTAAATTATCATTATGCAAGTATAATAAATACTATGTATTTAATGGGTTTGAGCTGTATAGTAACTAGCAAAAACTATGTCTCTGCTTGTTATCTTTCCGGGAATTACTGGCGTGATGTATGTTACGAAATGGCAAGTGGCACAGTTTTTACTTCGCATATGGGATTTGTGTGGGTGGGATGTAGGTTGGGAGGAGTGTAGGAACAACCTTTTAAATTTGGACTCTGGTCAAAGGTCACCCATGAACTCATGTGATAAATAAGATGCGACTATTTCCAGTTCAAGATAATTCTGGCTATGTAACGACAATAAAAAAACTCAGGCAAATTTAATTGGAAATAATTTATTTATCTTCACTTTAAGGCACTTTAAAGAAATAGATTAAAATTCATAAAAAAAACTTACAATTATAATTCTGCAATGTTTATAAAATATTTTCCCACATGAGATCAGTCAAGCCTTAATACAATAATCTATTTTATAATCTGTTTCATTACTTAACAATATTAATACATAGGTACATACATGTAATAACTAACATCCCATATGGGTTGAATCAGAAATACAAAATTGATTGGAATAGTTACACTATTGAGTATACGCTGCCACAATTTTCAACATCAAATTATTGCTACGAGCGGGGTTTAAACCTAGACATGTAAAAATCACAATCGGGACAATACATCGCCGGTGGGTTGATAGACTTCTTGCGACATAAGTTGCAAACGGTCTTTTGTAGTGCGTCGCCGCTCGGGTACGCGAGGTTGCCGTTCATCTGCGGCGGGACGGGCGAGTCGGTGCCGCCCTTCGTTCCCGGCTCAAACGATACTGACTTCTTCTGCAGTTGCTTCGCCGGTGGCATGTGCTGATATGGATTGTAACCGTTCTGAGCATACTGGTACTGCCCAACTTGCTCGCTGTTAACGTTACTATCAACATTTACGTTCTGGCTATACATGGCGCGTTGGTGCTGCGTGTTGGCGTAGTGCCTCGTGTCCTGCACACGCGGCTGGCCGGACGGGTTGTCTACGTAGTAGTTGTTAGACATTTTCTGTGGGAAAGTATTGTAGTTTTCAACGGGCACGTCACCGTGTGGCGGCGGGACCCTCTGGTACGGGGACTGGGTGTAATGGTTTGCACTATTCGCCGGGGGGTATCGACTAGAATAATCTGAGCTCGCATAGCTTGTCGGTGGGTTGTGGTAGCTCTGGTAAGCCGGCGAATTGGTGGGCACGCTTTGATAAGGCGAATGATTGGTGGTCGGCATGTTGTGTGCATACTGACGGCTTGTGGTGTAGTTGTTGTTGGGCATGGTGCTCATGGTGCTGGTGCCGGACGTCTGCGGCACTCGGTGGTAGTAGGCGTTGTTGATGGCCGGGTTCATGTGCAGGGGCGCGGCGGGGTGCGCGGGCGGGTGGGTGGCAGTGGGCGCGGGTCGCTTGGACATGTAGGCGGGGTTGTGCGTGGGCGTCAGTCTGTTCGCCGGCGTTTGGCTAAAGTTCGGTGGGCTAGCGTTGCTGTGGTTGGAGTACACAGCCGGTGGCTGGTTGTACGGTATCGGGCTGGTGGTGTTCTGTGGAGCGTTAGTCGGAAGCGTTTGATATATCTGGTTATTGTTTACTGCAGTTTGATTTTGCGTAGTCTGTACCGGCGAGTTCGTTCCGTAAACACTATTATTCTTTTGTGCGTTGTATTGTTGTTGTAAACGATTCGGCGGCATCTGATAGGCTGGATAATTGTTTTGCAATCTGACGTACTCGGCGTGTGTATTGTCGTTGGGGACGAACGAGTTCTGTGATAGCGAAGATATCGTCGAACGAGACGACTGACTGTCGAACGAGTCCTGTCGCTGAAGAGATGGCTTATCTGATTGGAGAGGCATAGTCGTCAACTCAGGCTTGTTCATGGCAGATTTCAACACTCTCTCTAATATAGGGTTCGGAATGTAACTGTCATCTTCTTGGTCTTCGGCTGTGGACACAAGGATGACCTGATCACAGAAGGACACCGATTTCTTCTTAGGTTTGGATCGGTCGCCGTATGCGTTGTTACCGGACTTTTGGTCACATTGTTCCTCTTCAATTTGTTTGGGATCAATAGACGACGCTGAAGCACGACGGTTTAGTCCAGCATTAGATTGGTCGGAGCAATTAATCACGTCTCTATTGCCACTCATGCCTACAAAACCTATATGCGTTCTATCACCGTCTTGTGATGTATTTTGGGTGTTGTTTTCGAATCTCGACGCGATATTTCTAACGTTATTGCTGCTCTCATACATATTGTGAGCCTCTACAGGACTGGACAGCTGTCCCTCCAAAGAACCGGATCTTTTCAATTTGAATGTTGCTTGTTTTGCTTGCAGTTCTTTCAACAATGATGGATGGACGCTTAACTTTTCAATTTGAGCGATTTGTGGTGCGCATTGTTCGTTTCTTAAGATCTGGTTTCTTTTCTCTTGAAGGCTTGCCAATAAGGTTCCTTTTGCTACTTCCATGTCATTCGCCATGGACATTTCACTAATACTCTGGATCTTCTCAAGTTCGTCATGAAGAGGTGTTAAATCAATGGGTGGAGGTGGTGGAGGGAACTCTTCACTGGGTTGCCGCGAGTGGTTGACCGAGTTCATAGGGCTAGGGTAGGGCGGCAACTCGAACATGGTGGGTGACCTGCGCGGAGGCAGCGCGCAGTCCACCACGTCCACGCCGCCGTCGAACGTGTGCGAGAGGTTCTGTATCGTGTTGTGCGAAGGCACTATCGGTTGCATCGTTTCTCTCTTCACGGGACTTTGTTCCTGGTGGATCATCGCTTTCGTCACGACCGTGTGGAAGTTCTGTGCTGGTGAAGTGTCCAGCCGATCGTAGTGACTGTTAGACTTGTCGTCATACGGATGCAGGAAGGGTAGTGAGTGCGGTTCGTCAATGTACTGCTCAGAGAAACCGCCGTCTTCTTCGATTTCAGGTGGATATGTACCTTTCCCATGTTCTGAGTACGTGTACTTAGAGCCGGTGAGTTGTGAAGTGGTACGGAGTGGTGGTGGAGGTGGAACTTTCGCGGCTGTCAGCATCTTGCCGGCGCTGCCGTGGAAGCTCTTTCTCATCAGTTTACTCCTCTCGAGGTTCGGATTGGTGCCGCTAGCAACAGAGTATTCCAAGTGTCCTTCCGATAAATAGCCGCTAAGGTTTGTTTTATCCTCAACCGTCCGGCCGACGTCGGTGTCGTCGACAGAAGAGACACGCTTCTCTTTGCTAGTTGTGTCGTTGTTTGCATCCGCACCTTCCGTCAAGTCTGGCATCGATCTATTCTTCCTCCGTATCAGTCCACCCATCAACAACTTTCTACGGATTTTATGTTGTTTCTTATTAGCTTTCTTTTCTTCAGCTGTTTCCTCTTTTTTCTCTGCAGCTTTAACGACAGGAGCTTCTTTTCGAGCGCGACTGCGGTCTTCACTTCTCGACCGCTTTTCTCTTACTTTGTCATCATCCCTAGACTTATGCCTTGGAGGGCGCTCTCTTGTCACGATATCGATATCATCATCGATACATTTCGGAGATTTCTTTGAAGAGCCCTTCTTTTTAGGTAGTGTGGCATAGATTTCTATGGTCATGGGCGATGCTTCAAGACCACCTTTTGTATTTCTGATTGGTGCTGCCTGAGGTATTTCTGTCACTCTGGTCATACCAGCCATACGTCTCTGAAGACTGCGCGCGCGCATTACGCACGTATTGTGTTTCATGCGAGCGAATGTTACCATGTGACGATTATTGTAGGGAGCATCCATCGCTGCACGGGCTTTAGACGCAGCAGCGTCGCAAAGTACTAGGGCTGTTTCATAATCGGCTGAGTCCTCTGCATTGCGAGACTTTTCCAGCAGCCTATCGGCTTCTAAACAGAGCGCCTCGCATTCACCGCGTGTGGTGATTTCTGGTATCTGCGCCAGTTGCAAGTTGTGGCGCAGACCTTGTTGCAGAGGTAGGCTATCTGTAGAGGACAGCGAGTAGGAGTCGTACCCGGCGTCGCAAGAGCCTCCACTGGACAGCTCGCCCTTGCGCGTGGGGCTGCCCGGCACACTACCAGCACCGCGCCCGCGTGCGTACATGTAGGGGCTCTCGGCCGTGGACGACGACGCAGACGACGCACTGTTCCGGTCTCCGCTCCAGTTGCCGGAGTCCCGTCGTGCTCGTGGCCTCTCCTGCGTGTCTGACCCGGAGCCGGTGCTCAGACTACGATTGAGTTGTGCACGTCGGTTGGCCTGAACTTCTAACATATTTTCGACAGCTTTTCTGCTAACGTAGTCACTTTCATTATCTGGGCCTGGAGTGACAGCTCGTCGGGCGAATCCGTTGGCCGGACGTTCGGGCGCCGGCGTTACTGCTCGCCGGGGTTCGGGAGCCGGGAATGGAACGACATCTTTCGGAGCATGACGAGTGTCACACGGCGTTCCATCGACCGCAGCGTACAAAAGAAGGAGCGGTTGGAATCGTCCTCTTTGACATTTTTCCACGACGTGCGACCACTCCGGTCCTATTTCTTTGACGTCCGCATCGTCGAAATATATCCAGAGGCGGAGTTTAGAATGGAAGAAGAAGGTGGAGTAGTGCTTGCCGTAGTAGGTGACGAGGCCGACGAGGCGGTGCGTGGCCCGCGCGGCCCAGGCGCGGTCCACGCAGGCGTGGAAGGCGTCCGTGGGCCGCAGCTCCGTGCCCAGCGCCGCGTACACGGCCGCCACGTGCTCCGCGCTCGGCCGCTCGGAGTCCCACACCATACCGATTGATACCACCTCCGGACGGTTCATCAGTGTTCTGCATATTTGTATTTTCGCCCCACATGCATTCTGCAAAAAATTAAAAAGACATTGTTGAGTTTAATTCAAAATCATGGAATCGATAAAGTATATCCAAATATGTACTAGAAGATAGTATATATTTGTAAATACTATATTTATTGCTAATAATATGTTTTTCAAATCTGTTGAATACTCACCGGACAGTCTCTGATATCGCCCATTCCTCCAGCTTTCCTTAGCAGCAACCCAAAGCTGTCTCCGTGTTCACCTAGAGCAGCTTGAGCTGTTAGAGCTGTCGCTGATACGTAATGAACCATCTGCGAAAGAACGACAAATGTTGCTCCATTACCATTCTTCATGAGAATACCAACTAAAAGCCTTATTTTAACTAGATACTGTTCCGCTGCTGGACAGTGCAGAAGTGTTCCGCTGCTGGACAGTGCAGAAGTGCAATATGTGAAAAGTAAAATGTGTGAATATTAAAAATTACAAAATAATATTGGTCAACTTTAATCATACACCAAACACTACTTATATTCCAAATTTGAAGCTTCTAGGTCTGCTGGAAGTGCCTTAGCATTTTGATGATCGGTGAGTCAGTGAGTGACAAAATTAAGAAATTTGACCCGTTATAATTCTTAAAATACTGGTTCAAATTGAATGAAATTTGAAATATACCGTGTCTTTACTATGACTGCAAGGTTACTAAAATTTCAGTCTTCTAGTTTTATCTACAACGAAGTTACAGGGGGTCGATAATGGTCTGAGTTGCTTCGAGAAAAGGATGGTACGGCCGTGACGCTTTTTGCTCGACTTGGTGGGGGCACTGCCGTGCCCCCAGACTTGTACCCATCTGATGGAATTGATTATTTAAATTTTTCTTACATTCAAAATACATAAATCTAAAATAATTTAAATTGCCTTGTAGCGATGATTGAAATTATTGTATGGCTGACTAGTTAAAGAGAAATTTTGAAACAAAGACTTGTTACACCGACACGTATGGTTAGAAAAATGATGGTTGGAGGAGGGTGAAAACTAACCTGAGTAAAGGGCAGAGGTTCCGACGTAGCTTGGCAGGCGCTGCATACAGATTGTTCGACAAGCATCATGGCGAACTTTCGGTGGGGTACGCAGTGCGGTGCGCGGCAGGCGTCGTCATCTCTTCTGTCAGAACCGGCGGCCACGTGGGCATGGACTCGGAGGAGCAAGTGCTCGAAGCACTCGCTGGCGTCGGCCATGCAGCCGAGTTGGAAGCGGGCGCCGCCGCCGCCTAGCGCTCGACGGAGACCGTCCGCGGCTGGCGCGCGTTCGGCTGACCATTGTAGTTGCGTAAACAGTTCCTGTGAACAAGAAAGATTAAACTTATATCGTTGTTTGCGAAAGGGTCTAGCTTTGATTGTAGTCATTTATTCTAATAAGTGTGACTACTATTGGCTGGATATGGTAATTAGTGTACCCAATTTATTAAATAGTGGACCTTGTAGTATAAACCAGCACATATATTATATTTGACACAAATCTTTATATTTTGAACCAACGAGCGATTTCTCGTAAAAAAAATACACGGGGCCACTACAGGCTCTGCATAAAGAAAGTTGTGACCGACTGCCCGCTATGTAAATTTAGGTTTTAATATCCATACAATAAGATTGAATATAGCGGTAGCGCTTATAAGATTGGAACAAAACCAGTATGGCACGAATACGAGTTAAAGTATAGGTCACAAACATGGCGTGACCCGGCCGAGGCGATTTGACGTACAAACGTAGATATAACTCGCTGTTTTACGATTTCGTAACAGTTAGAATACTAAAAGTTATTCAACATTTTAGATCCATCGTTTGATGGCTACAATGATATTAAACCAAGCTTAACGCGTTGTTAGACTGTAAACGCTGCATTTTTTTAACTAGTAAATTTTCACCAAATCGATGTCTCGTTGGTCTAGTGGTAGCAATCGCGACTGCTGAGCATGAGGTCATAGGTTCGATTCCCGGGTCGGTCAAGGTGTTGTTGTATTTTTCTGTCAGAAATTTCACAGTAATAGCCACGACGGAGTCTAGATTGGGGCCCGGCAATAGGCTCGCTCCTATTACATGGAGCTTAAAACATAACTGGCGACATGTGGATGGTACTATTAGATACACTGCCTTACCCTTCGGGGATTACAAGCGCGATGTTTTGTTGTTATTATAAGCAAAAGCAAAACCAATCCTTCCTACTAAAATTATAAATGCAAATGTTTGTGAGGATGGATGTATGGATTTTTGTTACTAAGTATTTCACATTAAAACGGATGAACGGATCTTGATAAAATTTGGCACATAGGTAGATTATAGTTTGGGATAACACATATATGATCCTTTTTTTCGATCATCACGCGGGCGAAGCTGCGGGCGCCAGCTAGTTAACTAATATTTTTGAGCCGTGTGAAAGCAAGTTGAGATATTTATTTTGCTGGATAAAGATGAGTGCACAATTAAATGGCGTATTATCCGGTGCGCGGCGGACGCAGCTTGCGCCTGCGCCTTCCGTTACACGGCTTTATAAACATGACTAAAACCAGATACGATGTTACCGCGGTGTTTAATTTAAACAGCCTAAATACTGCTATCGTGTTTATCTTTCTAATTCACAATAGCTTGTTTGCTTGGCTAGGCACAGATGTCAGAGGGAACATAAATTACGTAGTTACAATTACAAGAGCTTTCATTAAAAACGAGTAGGTACTTGTGAAAAGTATTTTTAATGAAGTAATTTAGACTGCTTCGTTGTTCAACAAAATTGTTATTCTTTCAGGCATTTCTCAGTAGATATCATGTAGCCTGTATTTATGTCCGGTTAATGGTAGTACGCTCGAAGTGACTTAAAAACAACTGTGTTGTTGTGTTTACATAGATAAGATATAATATTCTTTATTATGTACACCATACAAATTACAAAAATAACAGGATACAATTTATAAATAGGATGACACAATGGGCGGTCTTATCGCTAAAAGCAATCTTTTCAAGACAACCTTTGGATGGATTTAAAGGAGCAGAGACAGTACTGTAGGTAGTCTGTGATGTAACATTTTTTAAAAATTAATAGCTGCATATAAAAAAAAAAACTTAAATATAAATACATTTAATATGCATATAAAATAATAACCGTGAAGAGCTAAGTAATGTCCTAAGTACCTACCAAAAAGTTAGAAATATTTTAAGTACCTTAAGAACCTTTTAAAGAAATGTTTAAGTACCTAAAACACATTAAATACACTTCTGCCTAATTCGGGAATTATAGTCGTGACGTATATAGCAAATGCACATGAGTGTTGGACCTTCTAAATCATCATTTTATATCACAAAACTTCATCCACAGATTCAAAACTCTAGAACCTGGTTAGAGAGCCAGACCTGTTTGCAGGTCAACGCCTTTGAAACTAAACAAAAAAGAACTGCAAAAACTTCAATTTTCTTGCACAGGAAACTTTTACATAGCGCGATAGCATAAACAGACATGCTAATTGATAACTGATTATGATAACTAAATACGCATACAACTTTTGTTAGTGCTAGTTGAGTTGCAATTTGTATTATTAACGAAGAGTTCGCGTCTTAGACTCTACCCGTTTCTTTGTATTTTTTCAGGTACTTTGTTGCGCTAAATAGCGGTTAATTGATGTTTCAATGTGAGTACTTAAATGAGACGTGAAACGAATTTGTTAGAAAAAATCTGATTAGTTTTTTTTTTGCTTGGCTAATTTCAGATCATTTAGCTCGTTATACTTAGTAGTCGTGGTATAATTTCTGCTGGTAATCGTTCAACGTACCATTTAAATCTATAGATTACCTACTAAGAATAATAAAATGTATATAAATGTGGTTTTCCAAGTTTAGAATTGCAAGACATAAAACAGTAAATTAAATAAAATGAATTCTCGAGAAGGCTGGCACTGGCAAATTGCCATAGAAGGTTCTCGAAGACATCGCAAGGGAATATAAACGCATTGATTACGTTAAGCTGAAATCCCTATCTTGGAGACTCGGCAGTTTTAATGAACAAACCCGGAACGAATTCATCATACACATGACATTAGTGGCACAGCAGCGTTGTGGGTGAGAACGCGGCTACAGTGAGCACTGAGCCTTTGTTACGTGAGAATGATGCGGTGAACCCAGCCCCTGACCCTGCTTCTTGTGTCTGCATGCTCGCCTGGTACACAATGTTTCAATACGAGACGAGAAAACTAGGAAAATTGTGCCATATATGTATTAATGAGCGTGGGATGGTTTCTTTTTATTTGCGGCTTGTTCTTGACACGGAAATAAAAACGAAAAGGGGAGGAAATATTGCATTTCCTATGTAGAATTGGAAACGTCATTGTTCTGGTACTGATGAATACTGTATCTTGAATCAGTATCTTAGCTAAACCTTTTAGAGTAGACTATTTGAATCATAACAACCGCAAGAATGACTCAAGTTAATTAAAAGCTTCTATCTATTGTTATCCCATTAAAAAGCACTCAAAACTTGAGCTAATCCCTTTTAACAGTCGTTTTAAGTGACATAATTGATATTCCCTTCATCATATAAGTTTTAACTTGAATATTTTATTCAAACCAATGTTTGATGGTTCCAAATAAGTTAATTTCCTGAGCACAAGGACACAATAAAGCCCAGCTTAATCTATCAGATGAATATTAATACGTACCGCGGTGTGAAGTATGCGCGTGTTTGAAATATGAATAATAAGGAATAAGTTTCAATATAATATTGTAAGTACAACCGACAGCAAAAATATGTATAAAAACACAATTTTTTATTATGTAAAATCTTGTGATAAAGCTTTTAAGTAACAAATTTGGTGAATTACCACACTCAAGAGGTTTAAATTTAGAATTTGTTAAGTTACCTCTCTTTACTTTTTTTATTATGTTATGTATCATCGTTCCTCTTCAAGTGTACGATACTAGTAAAGAAGAACGATGATACAAAACTATGCTAAGTATAATACAAGTTTTCGCCCATGACTGTACCTATGTCACGAAGAGACAATAGTCAATTCAAAGCGCGAGTTACGCCGGAGGACGGTGTCGTCGATGACGGTTGCGCATACATACATAAGTGGGCATTTTATGTATTCCCGAGACAAATTGCCTTTGGAGGCATCGACACAATAGCCTTTGGGGGGTCAGCGACGAGTAACGCATCGACAACATATTCTCTGACAGTTTATTAAGTAACTGTATTGTACTAGAAGGTAATATGCATATTTTCCTAGCCGCCAACAAAGGGCCATATAAATCTTCCTCGGCTGAATGAGCTTGTGAAACTGAAGTCTACAGTATGTAGTTTTTGCAATGAATGTTGCTCTGAACTTTTCGTTTCACTAACTAAGGGCACGATTTCCGTCTAAACTCGTTAGTCTATCGTTTATAGGTAAAGCAGGTTTTCAAATGGTCATAGACTCGGTATTTTATCTCGATTTATGATCACGAATCGGAATAATTCAGGTAAATCGTATTAACATCGTTAAATCGAACTTGTAAATAATCCAGTAACCCGTCAATCTGCAATTCCAATATTTTGATTACATATTTAAATAGGATTAATATTCATGATCCGTATCCGATTCCACAAACACCACGGGTTGTGTTTAAATAAATAATTACATGTGCAATTAGCAGCCAATGAGGTAACGACAAGATTACATTTGTAACTAAATCGTTGATGTCTTTTGTTCGCTGTAGACCGGCGAGGTTCGCTTCAGATTTGTAATTGAAATACTCAACTAATTGTAAATTTGTTGATGCATTGCAAAATGTCTGCAGTTTACTAATGATTTTTTAGATGAAAATATGTCATGGAAGAAAAATACAGTGCTTACGAGTTTTCAACTCAAAGCATTCCATTTATCCGGAATCCGCTGAAATTAGTTTAATGTGGTAGCAGCAAGTCAAACTTACTCTAAACAGCAAAATAGTAGTTTGGCTGAGCTGAGACTCAGGAGGCTCTCGCCTGGCTGCAGACGAGGGTCGCGAGCGCGGGAGAGTGTTGTTCCTCACCCCGGCTAGCGAACCTGTCAGCAGCATGTCCTTAGGAGGCAGTAGCTCCCGGTCCCGAAGACCCTCGATCTTCGTCTTCTGTATCGCCGCCGTCGTTCCGCTCTTGCCGCCATCGCTGGACTCCTTACGCTTGTACCGAAACTTGATCATCGTTTCACTGTAGTCCGCATCGCTCACTCCAATCACACAATTGACCAAACGAATTCAGTTCCTCATTTGGATTCAATCTCCATACCTATCGCAAACACAATGGCCGCAAACTAAATATACATTTGTTCTTCGAGTCCGCAAACAACTCTATACGGCGATAAGTAACCGACACACGTAGGATTGAAAAACTATTCATTTGAATTCCACTCCGCACGTGAACTACGCTGAGATATGCCTATATACGATATTTTACTTTACTATAATAATAAAACTAAGGGAGTTAAGGAAACTTTTGAGTTTTGGGCGCGAAAACGTCAGTTGTCTTAGAGCAGCAGGTGGTCACAAAAGTTATTAAGAGCAACTGTCGCGTTGCAACACTTGGTTAATGAAGGCACTCACCGAGTCACAGATACAAGTCGTTATTAATTATGTTTCATGATTCTTTAATGACTGATTTCAAAATCGTAAATGACTAAAAGTAGGAGCGAGCGCTCGACTCTACGAAGGCTTTCGTGCAGACTGAGTTGAGACAAGCGGCGAGGTGTGCGGGGGCGGGCCCGGGCGCCTGTACCTTCCAGGTAACACGTTTTTTTTCTAATCTATTGTTAACGTAACTCACGTGGGCCCTGTGTTGTCTCTGTCTCTCTAATAGAACCTGTCTATAAGTCCGTCTCTGTTAGTTTTGAAGACGCGAAGCTTTGTTTATATTTCTATGGCGATAAGCTCGAAGAGTTCATAAACTTATAGAATTTTAAGAAAAAGCCTTATTTGGAGTACACGTGCTGAGCACATGTATAGAAATAATAGATTGTTCTGTGCTTCTCAGAATTCTTTTAATTATTTAGAAAAAATAAAGTACTTTCAGAAAATCACACGTGCTGTAATACCGGGCGAATTTCAATTGCAAACACATACCTAATAGCCAATTTATATATTTATTTTAATACAAAAGGCTACTAATGGTGAACTCACTTACCTTTCCATGATTAATGATCTCGGTTTTAATCAGCATTTCAATAAGAACATTCTCACTCCCAAAAAATCCGTTCCAATGATTCATACCTTAATAATTTTAAGGGTCTACTGATCTCATTGATAAACGACCCTTGACGCCCAAATAGGTGGTAAAAAATAACATATTTTTTGTTATGAATGTTCTTATTATGTAAGTAGTTCATCATTTTGAAAAGTTCTATGCGTATTATGAATGAACTTTCTCGCCACGTGAGTCAGACTGTAAGTATGCCGAAGTTGTAAAATATGTGGTCAGTTTCCTCGACAGACGGCCGATACGTCAGCAGGGCACTTCTTAAAACAACCCATAAAAATACTTTGTTTGTATAAATAGCTGTCACCAATAGGCTATATAGACGACACATTACAAACCGTACTTAATAGAGCATCCATTTTCATAACAGGTCGTGAGTCTCGTAAAGAAAAATAATGTCATCCGTTTCCCTTTTTAGTAACTTGTGTTTCGTTTTCTAATACAGAACATAATATATGATAATTTGATTACTTCTAAATTACTTGCACTTCCGAGGGCACAGTGATTCATTCATGTTACGTTATGTTAAAACAACGAAGTCTTTTTAAGTTCAAAGCTTCGAGTTCTGAGAACTGAGTTAAGGTCGCCTCATAAGGAAAAACCGAAAGAGTGCGCCCACGCATGCGAATTTTGGCCGTATTCTAGATTTACCATTAGTGGCGTGTGAATGAGCTGAACTTTGCTATTAAATTAGTGACATTTATAAACGTTGCTATTATTAAGGCAACATTTAATTTAGTATTCTATAATCGCGCAGATTTTAATTGAGGTATATTATACTACTTTGGACTTGATATTTTACGTAATGCCGGCTGCAGGTGGTATTATTTAATTTGCTAATTTGGCTTAAAAGCTTCTTTGGGTATAACTTTTTTTTTCATTTGGCAGATTTTTTCTTTAGTTTTTGATGTTCTTTTATAGATTTCTATCAGCTTTATGGCTTTAGTGTAACCAAAGATTTGCCTCCTAGGCTTTGTAATCTTTAGCGCGGTGCTACCTTCAATTTTCTTTATTACTAAATTAATATAAAACAAGGGAGATTTTAATTGCGAAACTAATACGGAACCTTAATAGTGATTAACATAATTTCCATGTAAACTTTCTTGTAGAAATCTCAGCATCTTACAAAAAAGCTGTGAATAGGAAAAGTGTATATTTAATAATAAATGTGGCTTCAATAAGTCGGTGTTCATGAACCGTGAGAGGTTCTCACATGTGAGGTAGCGATCCAGTTACAACTACCCACAGAGCTCGTGTAGACGACTGTGAGAAACTATCATCTTTTTATCATTATCAATTAACAACTTCCCGTTTAATTAAAATCTCAGATTTGCGATCACACCATAATCTTGTCGACATTGACATTAAAAAAAGGTAAATTATTATGCTATGAATTCCAAGTGTGTGCATTAAAAGCTCATGAGATTTATGCTCCTTTCAAAATGTACTTTAAACAAATATTCAATTCATTTAGTAACTACTAGAAAACGAACAAAATAATGCTTAAGTCAAGGAGCGATTTTTTTTTGTCAAAAATGACATAAAGAAACGATACATAAAGGATCGAAACAATGTTTGATGAAATGAAAATTCGTACCTTTTCATAACACACGGCTTTTTCTTAAGAAACCTTGATACAATTAACAAAGGTGCTCTTAACACCTACCTACACATCGAACGTGATGTAAAGGAGTCATTACATGGTATTGTTATAAAGCTGGAGTAAGTTCGTCATCGCAGTCATGTCAGCGGCGTGTTTCGCCACGGTTTCTCCGAATAAGGCTATTCAAGAGGCGGATCTTTTCGGCGTATCACACCATCGCTTGCTCACAGTCTTGCGACAGGGGCCTTGACAATTTGTATTAGTTTTTTCCCTTGAAATACTATGAGAGATTGGTGTAGTATATTTTTGATATGAAAGTGTCAAAAGACTTGACTAGAATTCGCTAGTAGTACAGCAGAGGCTTTTGTAATAACTTATTCATCCGTTCACACCTATGTTTATGAATTAGAATCAGTGGTTTTCATAATATTTCCTTTCCCGGAACATCAATATTTTGGATAACATGTGTACATGGGTTTTCATAGCAATGAGTTCATGACTAAGAAGTTATGATGCACACCTAGATTGCACAGAATTACATTTTCTCAGGGATCGGTATATTATATGATTGCGGCAAGGCAAACAAAATAAATACGTCTAAACGTAATCACCAAAAAGTCTGCGCTTATTATTTGTGTGATTTAACATTAAAAAAAATACTACAAAATGGTATACATTTTCGTAATCGTAAAAATCGTAAAAAGTAGATCTTGGGTGTATTCAAGTCGGCCACCCCTGATATAGATAACACAATCTGCTGTATTAAAAACACCAGCCTGCTTACTTTTAAAAACAATCACAAATGATGTTTTTATCTATGTTTTTAAATCCAACTTAATTGTTTTGGGTGTTATTTAATTATACTCTGCTGATATAACCCATATGGTGTGCTTACGAACTAATTCACTTGTAATTGCGGTTGCCAAGGTGTAAGCCACAAACAATCGACTTCGCAACACTAAGCGGAACCCTTAATTCTGTAGAATCCAACGTAGTATCAATTACCTATTGTAATGCAATCCTAATTCTTCTTCGAAATTGTTACAAGGAGATACATCTATCATAAGGTGTAAAAGATTATCTCGTTAAATATATGCGTGTATGTGGTTGTTATCATTGTTTTACTACGATTTGGTTAGATTAGGCAATTCTATTGCGAATTAAATTCACGAGTTCATTGGAAAATTATAGCGTTGTTTACTTTGTTTGGGATACCTCAAGGACCCACAAAGAAATCAAATCGTTTTAGAAACAATTGAGTTTTATAACGAGAGGAATGCATTCGATAAAACAATTTCACAATAAGATAACATGACACCGAGGAAAGTAGTAAAAGACAAAGAAATGAGATCAATCGTTATCACAACGTTAGTGTGATGAACTCTAACGTTCTATTCGATTAGCCGGGGCAGTTATCGGCGCCACAATCGATTCGTTCAACTCGCAACATCTAATTCAATTACGGCTGCAATAAACCATTGTGCAAGTGAGCTCTGCGATAAACTTAGATGTGTGATTTATCGATACACAACCCTTACAGCATCATGTTTGCAAAAATGATTAATGACTGCACTGAAGAAATAGGGAAATTATATTTACATGGATTTGCTTTTAAAAGAAACAAGTAGGGAGGTATTTAAGATCGTTGCAAATATGTTGCGTACTGACCACTCACTGTCACTAAACGATTTCTCTCTTTTTTTAGAGGTGACTAACGAAATTGCATCAGAGGTTTTTGAGGTCAGTTCCAAATTCAGTTTGTTTATTAAGGACATCTAAAAGACCACAGTTAATGGTGACTGGGATTGATTCGATGCAGAATTCAAAAGGCAACTACTGTTTGTTGTAGCAGTGCACTGGATATAAAGATTCTTATTTACAAAATCTTGTGAGTGCATATCCTATAAGGGATAGTCTTTAAGTCCATTAATATCCAAAGAAACTTCTTATGGATCTGAAACCTGGTCATTAATAAAACTGCCGACATCCGTAGCGTGAGCACCTCTATGCAAATTTTGATGATTTCACCTTTACCAAGATACTATATATGCTGGTATGTTTTCACATTTAAATACTATAATGATGTACTAAAGGTACATTGAGTAAAGGACAAAAGGAGTCGTTTTGTGGGAGTAATATGCAATTAATAACAAGGACATCGAGAGCATTCATGACAATGTTGGCCGCGCAGGCGTCTTGTTTGTCAAATGTCTGTACGATGCAAGTGTACGAATTTGTCACACGGTGTGGGTGAAAAGACAATGGGCGACAATATAATTATTGTATTACTGGCTTATTGTAACAAGTGTTCAGTATACTACCTACACGAGATTATTAAGTAGGAAAATTTGTGGTAAAGAAACTCGTGAAAACTCTACCTTTCTAGATGCGGCTATTAAATGTGTTAATTAAACATGTTAAGGAAGGTATAGGTTTTGACACATGAATAGGTATAGGTAAATGTGTGTATGTTTTCTATTGATTTCTCAGAAAATATATTTGTAGAGTTAGAAATAGATAGATTAGACACGAACAGACGCTATTACAGCTATAACTGAGTTGGCGTAAGTTTGCCCACAGTGTGGAGCAATACATCGAATTTTATATACCTAATGATTGCTTCATTAATTCCTCGTTTCGATAAACGAATAAAAAGCGACCCTGAAAATCGCATTTACTTATCGCAGCACAGGGTTGTCTCGGCACATTTAAATAAATTAACACTTGTATATTTAGTTTGCAGACGTCAAAGAGCTGTCGTCGACAAGGCTAACAAGTAACCAATTCACTGTATAAAATCACATCCAATATAGATACAATACCGTTCACTTGATTAGGACACGATTTTATATGATAATGACCTTTAACACTACCACATTTCACTTTGGCACCACACTTTCACTTTGTTATTATTTGTGCCATTAAATTGTGAATCCGGGTAGTAATCCAGGTTTGTGGTGGTGTTCCACGTGTGTTTAAAGCGTTTTAGTTCGATTTAATACAAAATAAACACGCGACGTGCGCTCCGGTAGAGAGGCGTCATGTACGACTGTACGTGGAGTAACCGCGCAGTGACAGGCTGCGCAGGCGCTAGCGAGCGACAAAGACAACAAATGAAGGCTTTGGCGCCAAGCCTGCCTTCGCCCGAGTGCGAGCGGGACAGACGAGAGGCTTGCGCGGGAGTCCGGTTATGTATCTTACTTGTTGTAGCAAGGAGATTAAAAGTATGTGGAAACTACAATTTACATTGCAATTATAATTAAAATTCCACATAAACAGTAATATGTCACAAGTAATTGTATAAAATCATACATTTTATATAAAATGACTGCGAGCAGTTACGCTAGAAGACTTGAACAGTTTATCTAATACTATAAAAGATACAGCTAAGGTGGTTTGTTTCTGGTTTTCACCGTATGAATATTTATTTTTTGATCAGATCTTAAACATATTATCATAGGTTATAATAAACTATGGATGTTTATTATAACCTATATCAAAAGATTTTACAGTTTTTTCGAAAGCTCAGAGTGAAGCTTTTACTCGAAACGCTACGATATTGTTACATACATAACAGAAACTTCGCCGTATAATAAAATCTATAATTTGATTGAAATTGCGTAAAGCCTAGTTAGCTCATAAAGTAATTGTTTTCTTTATTTAGACAGGTAAGTATTGCTAAACTTTTAAGCCAGTCTCCTCACGTCCCACTTTTGCAACCTCTAGAAAATTATATTCAAGGAAACGCCAACCAAAAAGTTTGCGTGCATTACTTTGTCTTTGTAATCGAGAAATGGTACACAATGACGTCATCGTCTCGACCACGAAACGGTTCTCGACTTTGTAATTAATCCAAGTGCGCAGAGTATAAACACTGGTCTAGTCTGTATCATTATCTTGGTTGGATCATCGACCCCGGCGTATGTCTCACCCTTCTAAAGAGTTGCATAGAACACACTCTAATTTTATAATGCAATTATCAGATAGAATAGATGAAAGATATCCGGTTTTCATAAATATCCATTGTGGTATCGCATTAACAAAGGATTCTGCCAATATCCAAGTTTCGCAAGCTCATTATTAGTGTCAGTTCACATCCAGTAATAGGACCACATCTGCAAGATCTCGCAGATATAGTATATCATGCTTATGCAAAACAAATCTGGTGAGTGCGGGGTCAAGCCGCGGTTGCTAGTACCGGTTTCAGTAACGCGATACGACGAAGTAACGACACCTCGTTGTATGTATACGTATACTAATGATAACGTGGATACTTGACGAGGTGGCGTAATGTGATGCCTTTCTTATCGCAGCTCCTGATGAGACTACTGGCGCAACGAACCCTCAAGATAAACAAATGAAGACTTTGGTGGTTTTTTTTTAAGATTTGTTTGTCTGTTTACGTCAATATAGACGAGTCATGATAAAAAAAAGGATTGTGGTTTTATGAAACCACGGTAAAAGTGAAACGTTTTTTCACATCATAGACATTTAGACGTCCCTATTCCGCGGCCGACCATCACGCGACATGCAAAACACAGACGAAAAGTTTGAGACGATGTAATAAAAGGTTCTCTATAAAATCTATTCTCACTGACTAGCGTATGCATACACACAATACCAATCGTATACTAAACCCTACGTCTTTCTAATCAGAAGTTTTTGCAACATAATAATTCCATTGAACTCTTAAATTGGTCTTTATTAGACACAAGAGGTTCGTTATACCGTCAGTACGGCGCAATCGGCTGTACTGTAAATGTCAAAAGTTTAGTTGCTTGCATATAACATTAACGTCTATTGAAATGTTATATCGCAACAACGGGTTTCCATGACCGTGAATAAACGCTAGCGTTAACACGATTGTAGTTCATTAACATAGCATTAATTTATCTTATAGACTAAGTTTAATAGGAATGGAATGGTTTTATAAGTTCTAGGAAATCAAATAGGACAAAGAGTAAAAATTACAAGGAAAACTTGCGGAAACATAAGTCTTTGGACAAAAGCTTATTATTTATTTTATTTTAAAGTACGAGAAATCAAGGCTTCGATCTAATATTGATGACTCAGCATCTACGAGAACCGAAAACAATAATAGGAATGTCTCTTTAGACACAGATCGTTATGTATACAGTTATTGTAATAAGAAATCGAACATTGCATCCAAACACATAGTAGTACTCGTCAAAAGAATTCAGCAATTGTTAGCAGAAGGTGAATAAAATTTAACATGGCAATTTTTAACTACCGTGTTCTGACTCGCGTCATTCTCTTGGAATTCTAAAATGTACGTTTAACGCGTCTTTATCTTTGAGCGTGTGAATGAACAAAAGCAATATTTTTGTCTATAAAAGTTAACTCGTTCAGTTTTAGCTTGTGTCAAATCGAACTGGCTCAATACTGCTTTTGTTTCGACTTCAACGAACTGAGTAACAGTGACTCAACTAACACAACGGAGTAGACCAAGTTTTGGGTTAATAGAGAGTCGTTGTAATTAACTAAGTACAAACAAAAGGTAAAAAAAGGAAGCACGAAAGAAATACAAAGCAACACAGCATGCATCTGAAATGAATTGAAGCGGGGACCCAAAGACGAGTCACCACAAATCAAAATACGTGCGTAGAAAATGGAAGTCGGTGCGTACTTCGCTGAATCTTTTATTCGTCCCGAACATAATGTTTTCAATAAAAGAGCATTAACCCGAACAATAGAGCCACCTGCATCAGAAGAAATTCACACGGCAATAAAATATGAGTTAAAGAGCAATGTTGGTCGATACAGGTTGAAGAATACCGTTTTAACAGAAACTGTCCTACCTACTGTTTAAATTGGAAATACTCCAGATATAATTGACCGTGGTAAAAAAGGTTTCAATAATTTTAGGTTTCAGTCAAGACGAGTTTTCGTTCGTTGAATCCAGAAGTCGGAACGATTTTTTTACTCGAAAGAAAAATCTTTTGAACCAGATTCCCAACAATACAGATTACAGATAAGATAACAAAATTTCTGAAGTCTAGTAAAAATATTAGTTTAATTATGATTTCTAAAATAGTTGCAGTAGAAAACAAACTCAGAGAGAGTACAAAATCTTGGGTAACTTATATTTAAGGACTAAGCAGATTAGTATGCAAATCCAAAACCACTCAGATTTGAGTGGACCTGTCCAGCCAGTGCAAGTATTAGTCAGTTATCGTTTAGCTCATTTCATAACTCAAACAGCTCAACTACACATTTTTCGAATACTGTGAGTGATTTTGTCAGAAAAGATTTTATTTACGCTCGAGTGATGCCCACTCTCACTGTAGTCATAATGTGTGTCATCGTCCTAGATTCAGTCCACTTGTTCATTTCACTTGCAACCTGTTTGACGACCAAACATGTCTCCCCAGCTTAACTCTAATCGTTTCATATTTTAATTACTGCTCTTGTGTCAATTTCGGCTGGTAATTGTACAATTTCCGTTACGAATTCCAAGTGATTTTGTTACTTTTGTGAGATATTTGCAAGCCAAATTAGGCGTTTAAATTGATAGTTAACGTCCGGTTTATTAAATATTTGCCATAAGTTGCAATTTTGTATCAGTAATAGGTGGTAAGTAATGGCAAGTAATTGTGTGCCGCCAAGCAATTGCGGAGTGATTGAAGTCACCAGTATAATTCAATGATGGTTAGCGTAATCGTGCGTCCGTTATAAACTTATAACATATATTGCCCACATTAAGTCACTTGGAGGAAATTCAAAATGAGCTGTATACAATCTTGGAAGTTTATAATATTATGCCCCACAAGTAGTGGTTGATTAAACTTACAATCTGATATAAAAAATTCTCGTGTCACAGTGTTAGTTACCATACTCCTCCGAAACGGCTGGTCCGATTTCAACGAAATTTTGTATGCATATCGGGTAGGTCTGAGAATCGGCCAACATCATTTTTTCATACCCTTCTCTAGAAAAGGAGCTGAGCAGCGGGTGAAACTGCTGGGCACACCTAGTACCTATACAATAATAACTGACTAAAGGAAAACTGCATCCAAGCTTTATCACACAACTTTAACCAAGATGAAAATACAATAGATTCCAATTCAATCTTAGATGGATTTCGCAACAGCTGAAGTCTATTAGTAATTACAGTAGATAACACCTAGCTAAGATAATAGTCAATGATTGCGCATTCCTTACTTAGTTGTGCCTAGCCTCTCTAAGTCGGTTGAAGGTTGAAGGTAGAGCTGCTGGTACTAATTTGCAATCATAAATTTGCTTACCCACTCTAAAAACTAGATTTTTCTTTGTTTAAGAATATGATTGTTGAAGATTGTTTATGGGGATCCTCAGAATTATCTACTTCACGCATGTAAGCATTTTTTTGCGGATTAGAGTTTATCAAATAATATCCCCCGCTCTAGGCGACGCGAGGGGAGTGTCAGATTTTTGTTGACCACCACGTTTACTGACTTAATAAAAAATCCATGATTAACATTACGTTTGTCTCTAAGTGGTCATCATGGGGTCAAGTCGATGGGAGGCCACTTGTCAACAATGACAGTGAAATGTAAAATGCAACGCCCTATTCGTGTCTTTAAACAATAAAAATTATATTGACAACGGTCGGTTATTGTATCCACACACGCGTGACAGTTGGCTATGGACATGTGCGTACGATGATTGACATGCGCATGGGCATTGCGCGTGCATCCCTAAGTACAACACGAATTCAGAACGTGGATAATAATTTTGGTTCTTAGCAGTACAGGAATAGAGGACACAGTTGGACGAAGACGAGGCGCTGGACTTATCATTATGAATACCACACAATAGATGCTATTGGCATTTTGCGGTTGACAACTACTTTTGACAGTGGTTTTATTCAACCTTACTCATGCTAAAATTACAAAGAAATAATCGCATATTCAGTTTATTTTAATTGGGCTTCTTGCAGTTAACAACGTAATTAGAATGTTGTTACTAATTCCGGTGTTCACCTTAACCCTAATACAAATACAGTTAAGCTTTTCCTATTCATTAAAATGATAAATCGACCTCCTACGACAGTCCAAAGACCGTGAACTCTGACAGGACAGCCGACAGTCCGACTAGCTTAATTATATCATATATCAAATAAAATTTAGTTTACGATGTAATCCGTAGTGATTTGTAGACCGAAGCTAGGGCGGCGAAGGGAGTGATTGCGCGGGCGCCGGCAAGTCGGTGTCTTTCGTGACCGGTCGTTGGCGCACGTGGCGACTCGGCAGTCCCTAAAAGGCCTGTTTTCACCACTTTCCAGTTAGCCATAAGTTAGTGGCGGCCAGTTTTCTAAGGCACTTCTTGGGATGTATTTTTATGGTTTATTTTACACGTATTTCTGGATTGGTTAACAGAAAAGAAATCTCTAATTATAGATGTGGGATGACGTGATCTAAATGCGGGTTAAAAACTTATTGAAGCAGTACAAACATGGTTCAATCCATATAAAGGTTATTAGTCAACTAGCTTTTTCAGATAAGATAGTAATCGAGTCGTCACCAACTAGTGGGCGAAAGCCTTGTTCACTACCTCTCAACGTGGGTGTGACAGCAAAGCTTAACTTTTAAATAAAACTTATGTAATTTTACGCCAGTTATAAATTTTCTCGGCTTGGCAAGGCTTATCTGAACCCTGCATTGTATTTCACGGAATCACACTTTGTTACTTGCCTAAAATAAGGGATTAGGTAGAACACGGAGCTGAGACGGTGTTCAAGACCGAGGGAGTATTTGAGCCGATTTTTAAGACAAACGCTAATATTTGTCTAGCCACTGTAATCCTGGTCTGGAATTGGCAATCAAAATCTCTATTGACATACAAAAATTAAGACTCTTTTTAAGTCTAAAGAAAACATACGAGCACTTGCAATAATATTGGTGTGTTAGTTAGGTGCACTTAAGAAGTATAATCATGATTCCGTTTCGGGGAACCGTCGAGCTGGTGTAGTACAAATGGTGTGTCCATTGTTGTAACTGATACCGATGCACAATGCACAGGATGCAGACCTCGTGGTGCACCGTGCAGGTAGACGTACTGTTTTTTTTTTCGCAATAATGCACAATAGAACCTTTTTTCTAATAAATGACGATATTAGATGTTGTTGTGTGAGACTTAAAAACTTCTAAACAACGGTATGTTTGTTTAGACAGCTTCGAATTTTGAAGTAAGAAGCATCCAAAACACATGATTTGTGTGACGTAAAAAGATTTGATGTATGATTTGGGGGCAAAGATTTGTAATTTTTTTTCAGCGATAACTATAACTACGATTTGAGAGAAATTTAAAAAAATATGGCACGGACAAATACAGTATGACTTTAAGTTTGCATTTCAAAGTGGCGCTGCTTTTCAAGAAAAGTGCGTCGAAGCGTACAACTTGGGACATTTATTTCAGTTCTGTGGTTTACTGTCTGCATATATTTGTTGAAGTTGCCACCAACAAGCGATTTTCAGTTGTTTTGGCCACCGGAGCTCATTGAAGGTAGATGTATGTATCAACTATAGACATGGAAACCAGTTCCCTAAAATTAAATTAACCTAGACATCTTAACAAGGTCAAAATGGTGATGAGGACTATTCAACGCTATTAGTATTATTAATGCTACTTTTTGACAAAAAGTTGACTTTTTGCAATAAAAAAAATCGTCGTTTAAATTATGCTTGTCTTTAACTTTTTGCTTCTGTAAGTACTTATTTCTTTCGTGAGATTGCTAAGCATGTATAAATTGCTGTAAAAAATAGTTTCGCGTTTTTACCTTTCAAACTACATTGTCAAGCTGAGTTGGTTCCACTTCAGATTGCTTGGATCTCCCACTGGGCATTTTTTCTTTATATATTGAATATCTTTATTTCCGAAATTGCAAGTTTAAAAAACTTTATTTATACTGATTAAAAAACCTTTAAGCTCGAGTAATATTACTCCCAGAGGCAAAAGTCTTCCACTATCAATATCAATGAATTGTATACGTTTCCGTCACGTCTACAAAAATAATTTTATTAAACACACCATTAAACCAAATCAATCCTTCAACACACCGCAGCATCCGCACATCTTACAACTAAGATGGCTTTTACGACCAAAACTTAACTGTATAGCTATAAACTTTATAGTAAAGTATGACATGGCAGAACTTGGAGTAAACGAGAAGCTAAAACCGGTCCTGCAGCTGCGCGTGCGACGCTCCTATAGATACATGGTGTAATGTAGATCTATTATATTACGGGTACCATGGACTATGGACCAGGGTCACAAAATAAATACATGGAGAAGGTTTGCTCTATACAAGGAACAAAAACGAGGGTACAGATAGACACGCGTCTACGTATGCTGAGTGCGAGCGCTTTTGAGATTGGCTTTTGTTTAAGATTGCCGTACTTTCGCGATTATGTGAGTACATATCCGTTTATCCCGTTGGCCTTCTGTATCTATTGAACGTTGTGGCATGGTCCTGGCATTCGTGGTCGACACGGCACGTTCTCGCGTGATCTACCCCCATGAACCACATTATCAATCTTAAGGTTTTCACGACCTTTTATTCCGTGAACGAATTTAAATGCACGATTTGACACGTGGTGATGGTATAATATTAATTGAGCTGTTGTTTCTAGCAAATATTACTTCTGTTATTACGTTTTTAATTGCTTTAAGGTAATTTTAGTGGCAGTAGCGAATATGCGTGGCCAGTGTTCGTATCCTTGAATTACTAATATTTTTACCGTATTTTTTTCTTACTCTTTGAAAAATGAAATTGATATTATAAATATATAGTGATGAAATCATTGATCAAAGGTACCTACTTAGTACCTACATTTTTGTTTGTAAATACTAACGCCATTCATTTATTTATCAATACTTTGATTCTAGAAACATAAGGAGAATTGTTAAAGCTGTTTTTCCCTTACAAGAAAAATAAGACAAAAACACAAGAAATAACTCCACAAACGGTAAGGTTCGCTACAGCAATAAATGTAAGCTTTAACGCAACAAAGTCATTGAATTGCAGATCTGAACGAGACAAAGTCATATTTCTACATGCCAGGCTACTATTATTACTGTTTTTACAACCTAACAATACTGTAGAAGAATTGTGTGGGTTGAATATAATAATAATGCTGGACGAAAAATAAGCGGGGAAGAGCCTCTGACCCCAAGTGGGCGGAAAAGCTGATGATAATGGCTACTGATGCAACATACTTATTAAATCCCACTAATGTTGACATATTGACCCTCCTACGATAACTCTATCTAATTCCATATTTTATGTTTTTAAGAGCTCAATGAAAAGTCGATATATGTAGCTTGTTTTGGTTAAGTGACAATTTATCAAGTTCCAGTTTTGGCCGACTTTTAATTTAAATAGATATTAAGATTACCCAGCAAAGTATTGACCATCTACTATGTATATTTGCATATAAGTGATTTTCTCCAAATCTGAACAAATGAAACTATACGAAACTTCAAGGAAAAAGTTCAAGCACATCAAAATCTAAACTAATATTATAAATGAGAAAGTAACTCTGTCTGTCTGTCTGTCTCTTCTTCACGCCTAAACCACTGAACCGATATTAATGAAATTTGGTACAGATATAGTCTGGGACACGAGAAAGGACATAGGATAGTTTTCATCCCGGAAATCCCCCGGGAACGGGAACTATTAATCCACGCGTACGAAGTCGCGGGCAAAAGCTAGTACTGAATAAATATCAGCGTAAATTATTTGTTTCTACTCACACTCAGGATAATTGTATAAGTACTTGTAAAATTGAATAAAACACACAAATATCTATACAATTTTAACATAGTGGTGTAATATTATCTGAGTAATTGGCTGGCCCAGTTTGTGTCCAGCTTGGGGCACGTACTACCACGGCCTGATTCTAAGGAACGTGCCTAGATCATGGTCTAGCGTTGTTGCTACATACCACACTAATATTTGGCCTAATGTTTCACTTATGTACTTAGATCAGGAGAAATTGATATTTAAATTATGGTCTACTTAAGTTACATTTCAGTTGGGTTTGCTTTGAAATAGAAGTCTCTTTTGGGTTTGATTTCAAAGCGGAACGAAACTTTGGTCTGATGCTGTTCTCGCTCTGTTTGTTAGTTGAGTTCAGTCTCTATTCATGAACATTTACTTTTTACTTATTTTAGGGATTATATATTAACTAAGACAGGATAATCCATGGCCTTAGTAGGGACACAGCAATAACTTTCAATAAGGAACACACTGCTGAGGCCTTGCACAACTCAAGACATCTTGTATAATTTAATTATATAATTCTAAGACATTCTCTAGCCAAATTACACCTTTATAAATTGCAAATAAAACTGCTACCTACATGTGCCTATTAAGAGAAACCGTAGCTAAATGTAACTGATTAGCTACAGCAGTGTTTGAGACCCCTATTAAAGTTTTTGTTGTACTTTTATGTGCTGTGTCTAAATTGGCTACCAAAAATGGCTTCCTGTGATTTTAATATGGTTAGATCGTGAATAACCAAAGAGCAGTGGTGGTCTCGTGATCAACGAATTGTAGGTTCAAAGACAGATAAGCACATTAATTAGTAATATTATTTGCTAGCTTATTCCCGCGGCTTCGCCTGAGTAGATTTCGGTCATTGTTCCACGGAATTGTATCACCGGTATAAGTGTCCTATATGTTATCATCCAGGATGTTAACTATCAGTGCCAATTTGCATATGACATGTTTGATGCATGCAATTACTATAGATAAAAAGTAGCCTATGTTTAAATCTAGGGTATAAACTATATGTGTGAATTAGCGCATTTTTTGTATTTGGTACGTTAAATTAATATTTGTAGTTATGTCACCAACATCGCCACTAAAAAGGGCTTTTTCTTTTGAGAAAAAGGAGGCCCAGCTATGGGAACATTGTAAGTTTGTAAATTGTCTTTGTAATCTTAATAGCTTATTGCTCAAGTGTATCAGCTACTAGGTACATATTGCTGTGAATTACCGTCGTCATGCCGTTAGAAGAAAGGCGAAGTAAAAGTTTTAATTGCCGCTTGATATAACAGATAAGAGAGAGATGCTTGATCATTGTCTGTTTTATCCATTACTAAGTGTTCTGATTCACGGCACTCAAGACATTATCTTATAATATTTAAAATAAGCGAGGCAAGTGATTTATTCCGCAAAAAAGGAATATATTTCTTTAATATTATATATTATTAATATTATTAGATTTATCTGAATCTTATACAGCCTAAAATGCCCTAAATTGGCCTAAATTGATTAGTTGTAACTAAACGATTGGTCGCTCTTCCAACCCATTTCTTCGAAAAGAGGTAATACTGTCTAAAGTGTCAAAGTCATTAAATGTCAATGCGCATCTGACATATGGGTACATCGCTAAAGGGTTGTTTTACTTTTTTACTATATGGCTGTCCTATTTTTTGGTCACAGAATCAGCATTGCCATCCAACTTTTCTAGACTATCTTCTGCTTATGATACATAATTTATATATGAGAAAGTTATTAAACGTTATAAACTTCTTAATCAATACGGTTGATTATTTCTTTAAACTATCTTCATAATAGAGCAGTCAATTTGTGCTTCAATCTTCCGGAACTTCATCTTTGTTAGGACTAAAATTGTTAGAACTTTCACGCCGCCTTTCACTAATATATTTTCTTAGAAATGCCTCAAGTCAAAGTTAATTCAGGGGTCTTTTTAATCTGGTTGTCTATGAATAGAGCACGTTAAGGTTGGATTCGCGTTCGTGGTTCCGTAAAACAAATTCAATTTTGTACGGGTGAGATTGCACCCAATAAGTAGAAGTACTTGTTACTGTTAGATAAGTGATCAAGGTAGGTACTACGCGATTATTTGCTAGCTGTTGCCCGCGACTTTGTTCGCGTGGAAATGATTAACCCATTAGAGGTCAAATGAAAAGTAAAAATATTTTTTTGGTACAACCGTTATTTATGTATTCAAATAAAAACAAAAAAACATAAAATCAAAGAAAAAAGTACAAAAAGTTAGTTTTCAGCAATTTACAGGGGTGTACTCAACTGAGTACACTGACCTTCTAAGTAAGAAAAATTTCTAAAGATTTTCTCGACACCAAGTGTTTTTAGACACTTCTTACAGTCGTGGTATCGCTACGTTAGTCTTCTCCTGCTTTACTGAACACCATCGCTTGACAGTCCCTAGTGGTTCAATGGTATCATAGTAAGTTGCCATTGTACAAACACTATTGTCTTTCCACCTTACCAGTAGCAGCTCACTTTTCCTTGTCAAACCTGTAGTCATAAGAGACACAGTCTTTCTTTTTTATGTCTTTTGAACAGTCAAAAAAGTGTGAAAAAGTGTCCACTGAGTAGTGGACACTTTTTAGTCCTGTGTTTTCTTACAGTCTCTGTAGCACGGTATCCTAGGTTTCAAGTCAAGTCAACTAAAAGTTCGCAGCTGGTGAAAAAGTTGTCAAAATAAACTTCGTGATTTTCTGGGGTACAGTTCAATTTATAGGATAGGATCAGAATCATTATCTGAATCAAATGAGTAATGAGTTGAGGTGTATGAAGGGGAACATTTCCTCCAGGTTGGAATTGGCTGATGGATCATATCTGGTCGCCTTCTTTTAGACGCCAACGGCTCATCGTCACTATCATCGTTACCACTATCTTCGTTACCACCATCCTCGCGACTCGATCTCAATAGTACCTGTGGTATGGATGAAGAAAGGGCCTATGAGGATATGACGTATCCTCATCGGCTCCTTCTTCTTCATCAGTCAATGCACTGGGATCAGGTGGTATGATAGCCATATCTATTTTATCATCATCACTATCACGTATAATGGCATCAACGACTTCTTATAGCCCTTTGTAACAGTTTTGGTCCAAATAATATTGTTTGTTCATTATTACGAATCGGAAGAAAAATATAGTTATTTTATTATGTATGTTGTCACTGTACCCAACCGAGTACAGCAAGATTTATACGGCTATAGCTTTTTTGTAATGAACATTGTTTTACTATATTGTTGTTTATAAGTTACTTTGGCATGTATTGAGTACTAATTGAATGAGAAAATAAAGTATTTCTCAGTGTTTTGGATAATATTTCCAAAACAATTCAGTTATCCGCACAGTGTTTCGGTGACACAACTTCAACTGATAGTTTTATTTAAAAAAAAAAACACATTTCCTACATAATTTAAACGTATAACTTTGAACAGTATTTTAATTAAATAGAATAAGAAACAAACTACCGTCAATTGTTTAGAATCTTATATCCACACTTAAGAATATGGCTGTACTCAATTGAGTACGGTGACTTCTAATGGGTTAAGTAAAAGAGTGAGAAAAAAAGTAACTAGGTGCTGTCCCAGACTATAATCTATCTCTGTGTCAAATTACATCTATATCCGTTCTGCTATTCTGGCGTGTTTAAAGGGCCATGAGCAGCGGGTGAAATCGCTGGGCACAGCTAGTATTATATAAAATAGAAGGTATTAAAATACCTATTGCATAACTGAAATATTCAGGACAACATTGAATCGACTGCGGAATCTAGTTGAAGTGGGTTAACTTTAAAAGCTAGGGTTTTGTAAAATGTTAGCTACTTTCCTTTAAACAATACTATAATTTACATAAGACCAGTTTGAAGAAATGTATAGTCATGTTTTGAAGCATATTGGTCGCACATAATTAAAAAAAAAAACTAATCGCCGTATAGTGTGCCGACAATTGATTTTAAACCATATTTATATATAGGTATAGAATAATATTTTTATTCTTACAGGTCGGTAAAAAACTCACGGTACAATTTATAAATTATTAATTAGCCACAGCATATTCATTTTCACCCACGATTCCTGTTTAAAACTGCCGTGGGCGATAAAGGTAGCTTGTAGACATCAAATTATTAATTAACAGTTGTTAGAAGACGTTAAAATGATTGTAGTAGGTTAATTAAATAATTGCAGTTATTTTAATTACTAGATCAAAATCGTTCAATTAACCTAACTATCGACGAAGAAGCCGGATAAAAATGACTTTTTAGTTTTTGGAATTAAGTTTCTTTACGACTTAATCTGATCTTTATCTTTATTATTGTATTTAAATTTTTTTTATTTGCAGCACAAAATAACTGTACTCAGCTTATAAATTTTATTGCTTTGAAACATAATCTTTGTCTTTGTTTCAATACTAAGAAAAAGCAATGTACCAATCATAAGGCTTGTATTCTTATTAGCATTTGTCGTATTGATATAAAGAAAGGAGTGAGTGTAGTTGGCGCCACAACACAACACTCGCTGGCCAATCACGGCTGAGGCTAAAAGTTCTACGAACTTACGCGTGCACCTCATTGGTCGAAAAGAGCGCCAACTTCAAACAAGTTTGAAAATGGAAATGTAACGGCGTGCGCGCACGCGCTGGCTTGCCGGTACCAAATACATACGAAGGTACATGAAATAGAAAGTTTTATTGTGTTCATAACAAACAACGAAGATTTTGTTTCTTTTTATGTATTGTAGGCAACATAACAATACATACAATCTACATTAATCATGTATTTCATGATTGTAATTACAATTACAATTTATGATTTAAAAATGCAGCGTTAATAATTCACAAGTACCTAGCAAGCGAATGCTTCCACTAAAGACGGCCATTTAATAGACATGTTTCTTATCAACATTCAATACGATACACTTGCTTACAACCACCCCCCATTTCTTTCCAGTTGACACCTAAAGTATTACAAAGAAGAAATACATAATTCAGTATAGACAGGTTGCAAGTCATTTCCAGCACTAACAGCATTATTAAACGCTGAAGGAACAATAAACAGGGTGGGAGCAAACACAAAGGCCTATAAAACTATCCCAGTACTGTGGGCCAATCTGCAGGTAACAAATATAAAGCGGGTAGCTAAATCACAGCCAGCCTGGAGGCTGCGCGGCCCATTCTGTAAAACCAGTCGGGCAGGTCTAGCTCTAATAGATTAACCCTCTATGCCCTTGAATTTCGTCTCAACTCGTGTAAGCAGAATCTATTTTGAGACTGAAGCATGCTGCCAGGAATTGTATCTTACAGTAGCTGTGTACAGCGGTTTCATCCGCTGCAAAGCCCCTAAGTGTCGTAGCGTGATATCATATAGCTTGTAGCCTTTCTCGATAAATGGGCTATACAACATTAAAATACTTTTTTAATTTGAATCAGTACTTCTTGAGATTAAGTATAGATTGCATCATACACATGGAAAAACTCGCGTTCATCTATTCTTAAGAACTCGTACTAATTTGTTTTCATGCCAAATTCGCAGTTTTTCGTATGCATATTTAAATAGTAAAGTAGCAGAGAGAGGCGTTCGTTATATAAAAAAAAACGCTATATTTACGAACGCGTTGAAAGCTCGGATATTTCATTTTGAATAAGGCTATGAACAGATTCTATTGTTCACAAAAGGTCACGTTTGTCTGCCGGGCAGCGGGCGAGGTCACACCAGTTCTTTCGCTTTGTTAGAAGTACTTTGTGTCGTTTTGACTGGTCAAAGAATCATGTTTCCAGTTGTAATTGCTCTGGTCACTGGTGGTTGCGCAACTAAAACAAGCCGTTCAAAATCTATGAACGAGAAAGGCTTTTGCGCTTTCAGCTTCGAGATGTTATTGCGTGTGTAACATATTGTGCAATTATGGAGAATTATTAAGTACATTTTAGTAGCGGATAAAAACTGCATAATAAGCTCATGCCTTTTTTCGATGAGGGTACGCAGAAACCACAGAGCGCCACCTGATACGATTCTTACATACCTCTTACAAAAGGTATAGTTTGCAGGAAAATTCCTTATCGCGAGCTTTCGTTGTGAATATGCAATAGAAATGAATCCATTCCCACTTTTATCGGTGATTATTTTAATTGACCCTTCTGCCAAAATGTACACCACAAAAATTACAGCCTTGTTCCGAAATACTTTATTGTTTCCAAGTAAATGCGGAATAACTGTTCAAAGCATACTTTTCGGATGTATATGAAACTGATTTTACTGAATTATTATGAGATAGTAGATTAGCTCAGTACCGCAGTACAAAATCCATTTTTTTAAAAAAAAAACGTTGCCCCGCACTTATATTTCTCGTGTATCGTGGGTGCGCTTACAAACATTAAAAATCACATACACAAACAGCCAAACCCGAAAGAACTACCTGTAGGTCATACAAATATTTGTTCCGTGCGGAGGTCAAACCCGCGACACACAGCGCAGCAGTCGATCGCTCTGCCAGTGCATCAACCGTGGCATCATTTATCATTCGTAATTGTTTGCATATTTTGCGTCGAAATAATCTCCTCGATGCCTATAGTGCTGGCAGATGCTTAACCTTTAAATAGTAAAGTAATTATCTTACCTTTAGAGCGCAAAAAATGCAGGACGGTCCAAGGCAAGCGTGGCCGGTGAGCTCGCGGAAGCTGCGCCGGAATATATCCAGATGCCACAGCACCTGTGACACAAAAGGACGAACATTTTAAAACATATTACATACCTTCGATACAAGCTTTGTTATTTATTATTGTTGTGTTTTTTTTGTACCTAGTTGTAATAACTTTTACAATCTACATCGTGGAGAAATAATTATTTATTTCGTTATTATTCATAATTACACCAGCAAATGAGACAGCGAACATTAAGTTTCCATTGCTTAATCACGCATCTGTATTAACAGTAGCTGTAGTTGCATCAATTTCATTATTCAAACTTAAGAGTGTATGTGTTTAGCAGGTGCGCTAAGTTGAACTTAAGGCCAGGCCGGGAAATCATCAAAGAACTTCCCCCGCTCTGGGCGGAGCTGGGGGGAATGTCAGAGTTGTACTGACTAAAACCCACCCATGTTCCTTCTATAGGATATGATATGATAATGGACCTAAGGCCATTTAGGAAGAAGTCTTTGATTTTTAGTATTTTTATTCTAAACATTGGTAAAGGTATTGGGTGCAGCCTTTGAATAGACAAGGAGTCTTACACAGGTGCCAATACAGACCCTAGCACCATTGGACAGACATTGGAGTTGGAGATTTTCTCCAAAAAAGAGAATCCTTGCTTCCATTTTGTTTTTTAGTGGATAATCCTCGTAACAAATTCTTTCAGGTCACCAAAGCAACATTGTCAAATAAATTAATAAACTTTTAAATTAAAAGCCCGATAGCATCAGCAGGTTATTTTTAAAGGAAGCACATGCTAATAAACGTTTAACGTTAGGTGCACGTGGCAACGTCAGGTGGAGGCGGCCATGTGTCGCGAAACGACGCGGCTAACAGGCAGCTTTCGACAATTATTTATGTTTATTTATGGAGCATTGGGTTAATCCATCATTTTTATCATGTCAACGGGCCTTAATGTGTGAAGAAAAGTGTTTTAAAACTTTTCTATATAGTGCACCTGGAGTTTCTGAGTGCGTTTTTAACAGTGCATATTTAATACTAGCTGGCGCCCGCGAATTCGCCCGCGTGATATCGAGGAAAAAATATCCTTTGTGTTATTCCAGACTAATATACCGTTGTGCCAAATTTCATCAAGATCCCATCTGCCGTTTTGACGTGAAAGAGTAACAAACATGCATACATCCATCCATCCACCCTCACAAACATTCGCATTTATAATATTAGTAGGATAACCCAGGACGTTATAGCATTTTTTTTTGTAGAATTTCATCCGCAAAGGGTTAAATAGAGGTGTAATTAGTACATAGACTCAAATTTCGCCAGTTATTTTTTAGTCCCTTGTGAGGGTGAGCCTATTGTCATCACCCGAGTACAGTTCTTTACTCGGCGGCTGCTAATGGGAAATCCCTGATGGAAATACCCAATAACCTAGGACCTTTATGTGCAACTGTTGCGCTTACGACCACTTGACCAAAGAGGCTGTTCTTGTAGAAGACAAATTATTAACTTGATATTAGAGAAGCCTGAATTCGGATAAATTACTGGTATGCTTGTACGATTATTTATTGTCAGGAATTGGAAATATGTGGTTAATGTTTAAAACAGTAGTAACAAGATCTGCCATTTCATTAACCATTAACAACGTCATAGATATTTAAGATAAAACCTGAGCACGTATCAGTTACATTATAATGGTCACAACGCCAACACACTTCCTGCCGCCCACATCACATAATATTAAAACATAAATACATATGTAATCGATTGACTACCTTATTTTTTTTGTAAAGATTCCAAATATCAAGTTGAACAGGTACTAATTAACATTTCGCTCCAGTTTCAATAAAGTAAATGTCAATTTGAATGTTGGCACTGCTTTATAAAATATTTTTTACTAGCTTTCGCCCGCGGCTTCGCTCGCGTTAAATTCAGTGTAACACAGCTCCCCTTTTCTGATTTGCAGGTACCTGCAGTTTTTGCCCTTGCGCCTTATTGATTTGTAATAGCAACGCTAAGTTTTGCATTTACTTCCCTCTTTTTCCCTTTAATCCGTAAAAAAAATAGCCTATATCCGTCTCCTGGTTCCCAACTATCTCTGTACAAAAGTTCATCACTATCGGTTTAGCCAATAAAGCGAGAAGAGGTTACAAACAAACAAACTCAATTTCGCTTTTATAATATTAGTAAGGATAACTGCCTTTTTTGCGTTGACAGGTTTTACAGCAGCTTCAGTGGTTTTACACCACCTTCCGAAAATCGATTGATCAAAAACGTGAAGATACAAATTGCACATACTAGGTACAAAACTACGTGTGGTTAAGACCACCTTGCGCACTTACAAATACATATTCAACCACACAAAAAGTGTCATTATTCCAATTACATGCACGGTCGATAAGAAAATTGTTTACTACAGAATTTATAGTAATACTCTGTAAGCAATTATCGTGTTTATACAGTTAGCAGACTCCCTAGGTCTGCCATAACGCCATAACATCATCCCGCACCTGTTATTGTAATGAGAGCGATACGTGGCTCGCTTGCCAGTTTTTCGCGATTGTTTTCGGGTCTGGCGGCAGGTGCACGCTAACTCGTCTCAAGCAGATGTCGAATGCTCTCATAATACACTCGTGCTTTTATTTTGTATCTTGGAATCGTCCGTGAACCGAATTCGTGTGTTATTTTATATTCGTATCAACGCTGCACTTGCCTCATAAAGTCATAAGTGGCATACAAACACTTCGCCTTCTTATCTTATCTTCTACACGTGCTTTGATTTCGTAACATTTCAAACTTTCATTTTATGGTTATTAACCCAAGTTTTAAAAGTGTGGTGTTTATTGCAGGACAATGTACAGGAAGGCGAAAAAATTGAGGAGGAAGGATGACAGATGGTCCCGACAAGTCGCGCATGCTCAGAGCCGTTGATGCGCTTGCGCACCGGTAGCGTAATGTTCCGCGAAATGAGTTTAAAACGTGGCTAGCGGCAGATTAATGCTGATTTTTCTCAGTCACGTAACTAAGGTACTGTTACTGGCGACATATTCAGCGTTTAAAGCCTACATAAGTGAACCTGCTACTATATTAAAACTAGTTTCTAGTAGTCGCGAAGTCAGAACATAAAATGAATGATAAATAGTTTTCTCATCTTAATTTCAAATGAGAAGAAATATTTGCTACGAATACATAAAATGTGATCTAGTTCTATTTAATAGATTCCATGAAAACTTTTTATCTTATTTATGTAATATATCTAAAGTTGCTCCATGCAACGTCACGAAAAAATGCCTGTTTGCATAACGAATAAAGATGAACGTGAGGTTTTCGTTGTATTTCTATAAAAGCATCTCAAACAAGCGCAATAAAGGCACTGTCCTCGTACAAACAAACCACTAAGGCTGGGTTCACACTTGCCGTATGGGCCTACAATACCGATAGATTCCGAGGTCTATGTTAAATGATTGACTGAGGGTCTGTGTGTCGGAGGACACGGTGGAGCACACAGTGGCGATCTGCCCGGCTTGGGCGGAGCACCGCCGTGCCCTCGTAGAGGCGATCGGCGGCGGCGATCTCTCGCGTCCGGCCCTGGTTCAGGCCATGGTCCGGAGCGAGAGGGAATGGGAAGCGGTCACCACCTTCTGCGAAGCAGTAATGTTAGCGAAGGAGGTGGCCGGGCGTTTGAGGGAAAGAACATCTGCCCAACCCAGCCGCCGCGGGAGACGCCCATGGCGCCGGGCGCCGCGAGACGACTTCCGGCCACCGTAGATGCGGGCCTGTGGGCGGTGAGCAATGGGTAGTTCACCGTCCGTCCGTCGATTGACGACAGGCCGTGTCGACGGCGCGTTCGTGTTTCACGCGCGCCTCAAAGAGAGTCAGCAAAGCAGAGGGGCTTGCCAGAGCCTCTGCCTGCCGGGGTTGCGGGTTGTTCGAAAGAGATACCGCGGCCTCGGAACGTAAAGGGCAATAGAAGAAACATGGGTGGGTTTTAGTCAGTACAAGTCTGACATGCCCCCCCGCTCCACCCAGAGCGGGGGAAGTCATTGGATGATTTCCCACCCGAAAAAAAAAAAAAAAAAAAAAAAAAAGGGTCTGTGTGTATGCAGCCTACATTTAGAAGAGCTCGTGACAAACAGATAAAATGTCTTGCTAATGGAAGCGGGGACGTATTGTCGCCAGATAACGATTTCGAAACGAGACCGTTTCGGGAACAACGGTTCTTGTCAATGTTTACACTGATAAGACTTTAAGTTGTTTTGAGTATAAAAATAAGTGATAAAATATTCCTTGAAAGGTAAGTGGGAAAAAAGGAAGTAGAACAAGGTGAGGGGGAAAATAGAACAAGGTTCTGGGTTCGATTCCTGAGTCGGGCATAGTGTTTATGTATTTATTACATTTGGGAAAACAAACAGAAGTACTTATAATATTAAGTGAGTCTGGTTGAAAGCAACAGGCTCGCCCCTTAGTACTTGGTACTTAAAAATAACTATTGTAATGTGGGTGTACTATTAAACACGTCTGTCTTACCTTTTGGGGATTACAGGCGTGATGTGATATGATGTAGAACAAGAGGATGAAGATCAACTTTTCTTTCACCAGTTCAAAAATAAACGGTGCATGAGAATAAAAGAGCCTGAAAAGCAATCAAGAATTTTGCACTTGAATAAAAAATCTAGCCAATCGGATTGTGATTATCAAAACACTATTTGTATGAGCCAATATTCTAAAATGCGTCACAACTTCAAAACAACAAAAAAAAACGTTTTCTTTATATACTCTATTCTTTCGTAATAAGGTTGAAAATCTCAGAGTCGTTTTACCAGTTAAAGATATACACAGAGTAGAGTATCTCATAAGAGGCCTTAACGAGTTACATACGATGGCAAATAACGGGACGTAGCGTTTGTACGAACACTACGGGTTCAAAGGACTAATACACTGATGGGTGGCTGTTATAAGTAGGCACACCGCCTACCAATAACAGACACTCATAAAAATTGCATTTGATATATGGTAAATTGCGCGGATTGAAATTCAAATACACTACAATAATGAAAGGGAGTCGTTTGTCTTGGTATGGACATGTAATGAGGCGGGATGAAGCACATGAGACTAAAACAGTGATGGATCTAAATGTTGACGGGCGGAGAGCGAGAATAAAGCCAAAGAAAAGATCGATGGATTGTGTAAGGAAGGATATGAAGGAGTAAATGATGCCGTGACGTCTGACAGGGGAGAATGGAAGAAGAAAACGTGTTGCGCCGACCCCAAATAGAATGGGACAAGGGCAGAAAAATGATGATGATGATGAAATTCAAATAGAAAAAAAAAAACAAAACTGTATTTCATTGCTTATTACAAGCTTACATAAGTATGTACTTTGTGTTTGAAGCTTATCTTTAAGCAAGTAATGAAAAGACGGAAAACCCGCTCTTTTTTAATCTTTCAATCCTATTTTCTATTTTGGAATGTTGGCAATATTGTTTGAAATATATTAGGATAATGTCGAATATTCTAAAATAAAACTTACTCGCATTAAATTACTGGTTTTTGCCATTCTGTGTCCACTTTTCCTCTGATTTCAGATAGCATTTATCGAAGTACAATGACCTGTGAAATGATACTTGAAACGAAAGGCCAACAAAACAAAAATCACACAATCAACTATTTGTTTTGTACTTTGATACTATTACTATCAAAGTACCAACCATATTATGAGTAACTTGACACAGATGTTTGATTCAAAGAGAACAAAATTATGATTATTTGTAAACATTTGTGTTATTAATACATTCTGCTGAATTTTACATAGGATTGGTTGATGTAACGAGGCGTTGACCTGAGTTTCTTACGATCACAATAATATTTGTTTATGTACACATATTTTATCATTGCGTTATTTATACATTCATGTTTATTTTCAACACGTGTATTACGGCAACATAATTGAACTGTTTTTGTTTATTACTGTACTGAGTTTTTTTTTTACTAAACCTTTATACACAAGTAAAGTTAACCGTATGAAGGTGGACATAATGCTTTGGGCATCTTTGACCACTAAACCTAAGGATCGTGCAGAAAATAGAACTTTTTTCCGTTTTTCATTGCTTTAGAATTCTCCTGAGCACAAACATTCTGATTTCTCAATAAAACCTCAATGCAGTAATTAAAAAATATTAAAGTTGCTCTACATTTATGTTTTAATCACGACTTAATTGAAACAACATCTAATTACATCAACGCTATGATTTAAGTACACAGTTTTTCCATCTACGACGTGCTAACTATAGTTTTTTAAGAAATGTGAAAGGGAGACGGTCAATTAGTACACGTTTTTATATAAAGAGGGGGAGCAGTGATGCGTTGGACATGTATTGAATAATATATACGAGGAAAAACCTCGATTTGACGCCCCGTGGGTCGCGTGGGAAGCCGACAGCTTGTACTAATGCACCATTTAACTCCTACTCTTAACCGACTTATAATTTGTAAGATAACTGTGCGTTTATCTAGATTTATTCATCCCTGAAACTTGTTTGACAGTACTAGTTCAATTTGCGTAAGCTTGAATTAATCATCGCTAAAATTGTGAGCCACAACCAATAGTCTTTTGTTCATAAACCAATGCAAGTTATTAAAATACTAATTATACGTTTTTATCTTCAACATGCACATTGAACATCAAGTGGGCCTTATCAGTGAATCGGTATCGGTGAGCGGAAGTAGTATTTGAATCAAACTATGGCCGGTGCACTTCCCCTACGGAAGTGCTTGGGACTCACCTACACTTGAACGTATTAATAATTTCTACTAATGTATTTGATGGTTTATTTATTTGGTTACTTTTTTTGGTACAAGTATACGAAAACAGCTGTCAAAAAAATCAATAGTTAATTAAGATAGATCATTTAATATGCACGATACACCATATGTGCATGTGGTCTTCCTGGCAAATTTTAGGTAGGGTCGGTGCAGCATATCTTCTTCCAAAATTCTGTATTTTCAGCAGCCACCTTCTTTACAATCATATCCTCCTTTGCATAGTCCATCTATCTTGTCTTTGGTCTTCATTAAGGTCCTTATAAATAGATTTGTTTTAGGTCCAAATTGGCATGTGTTTTTTTCCACCGTCTAGGCAGGTTAATTAGTTCCCTCAGGCTTCATCGTGATCAAGGCATTGGTTAGGTATCATTACACATGGAATATAATAAACAATTACGTCATCTAGCTAAGACGCAGGTAATTACAAGCTGTATTAGTTATACAGTACAATATTGTTTGATATAACATGTACTGATCAAGGTCTAAACTTCAATAACATGCCTGTCTCTAATGAGGATTCTAAGAAATCTTACCTACAAAGCTATAGGTAGGTAGATACGTAAATTATACATAGCATTGTTTTGTCCTGGCTCCCTCATGTACAATTTTTTTTAAATACGTTGCCCCACACTAGGAATTTCTCCTGTATCGTGGGTACGTCTACAAACATTTAAACTCACATACACAAACAGCCATCCCGGAGCAACTATCTGTAGGCCATACAAATATTTGTTCCGTGCGGGGATCGAACCCGCAACACCCAGCGCAGCAGTCAGCTCAGCCACTGTGCCAGCCGTGTTGTCGTATTGACAGCCTCGTTGGTCTAGTAGTCGAAAACGCCAATGCTGAAAATGGGGCCCAAGGTTCGATTGCCAGTTCGGCCTAAGTATTTTTGGGTTCTCAGTGAATGTCTCAGTAGTATTAATATTCACGGAGTCTAGATTTGTGCCCGGTCGATGGCAATAGGCTCGTTCCTATTACATGGGACTTAAACATTAATGGCGAAAAGTTTATATCTCAAAGTGTCCAACTAAACTATTTAAGATTGGAGCTTAAGTCAAGGGCAATTGGGTAACGTTTTTATTTTCCGATACCAGCAAGAATCCTAAGCCATCATGAATCATGCATGTAAGATTGTCATTATAATCATCATTAGATATATTAATTAATTGAAACTAGTACAAATTTGTAAATTACTACCACGAAGTAGCCTAAGCCTCTATAATAATTACAACTTATGCAAGTTCTATTTATTATTATTCATTAGAAATCTATAAGTTTACACACTCTGTCTCATTTTTACCTACTCTCTTTTCGCAGAGATTTCTCCTTTGGAAGAGATTTCTTTTAAAAGCATCACATCGGTACAAATTTTTCCTTCTTATTTTCTGTATTTAGTGTGTACATAAACTGCAAGGTAAATACTTAGCTAATACCTGCACTTGTTCGTAAAATTATGTAATGTAATTCTAGCAACGTTAAACCGGCTCACAGTTACAGTCAACCTAATTCAAGCAAGTAAACCACTAATTACCATGTTACTTTACGGTCTAATTAAGAACCAATTAGGTGAAACAACAGTCACGTATGTGACAAACATGACTATGCAGTGATTCAGGTGAATGTACAGTCAAGAGCATGAATAAGTTTACACGTCGTAACGTAGTGATTCTCTTCTACTGTACTGATTGCAATTTTATGTTTTTTTTTCGATTGATATCGTTGCTGTCTATATGTTCAAATTGTTGCATAGCTTAGGCCAAGAATTATCAAGTGTTGGAGTGAGAGTTTAAAGAGAAAAAGTCAGAAATAGGTCGAAATCGAGAAATATACTCCAACAAAGGGCCACTCGTTGCTTCAAAGCTTCAGGTGATGACGACACATATTTGTGCGACTGACTGTACGGTGACATTAAAGCTGAGTCACGGATTATCACTATGTGATATTATGATAACATAGCGCCATTGATCAGGTATGTTATAAGTATAACATAACAATTTATGTAAGAACGTGATCTTGTTCAAATTGATGACTTGGAATGCTGTAACAAGATTCGAGTCATACAATCGGTATGGATCGATACTCGGAACAAATGTGCTGCTCTCGCAATAGATGTTGATTAAATATAGTGTGACTAATATGTCGTGTTTTATAAACTGATTTTGCTCTTTGCCACAGGCTGTGAATGGTAAACAGCAGACCAGCCCTTTCTATAAGATTCTGAGCGGTATTTTGAACTCTTCATAACATCACGCATGTATTTTCCCGAAGTGTTAGGCAAAGGTGCACATTTCGTCAGTTATGTTGAAGTTCTTTTTATTTCCCATTAACCGGACAATAAACCAAACTACAGTCTTTTAATGAAAAATTCCACAATAACACTTTGGTCTACCTAGGGATGACGCCAGGAAATCATATTCGGAAGTAACGCTGTTGATCATAAGACTATAGAGGAACGTTTTCACTACTTTATTGCAACCGTTGTTCGAAAGAAATACCGCGGCCCCGGAACATAAAGGGCAAAAGTAGGAACATGGATGGGTTTTAGTTAGTAAAAGTCTGACGCTTTTTCCTGCTCCGCCCAGAGCGAGGAAAGTGGATGATTTCACATCCGAAAAAAGGTATCAAATGTCCTTCTGCCTTGGTTTTAGGCTATCCTTGATCTTTAGCTTAAAAGAGATCTAGCACTGATAGACGATACACGACACTGAAAATGTTGTAATGCATTTAAATAGCTCTATTGGAATTATTTTATTATCAATTTAAATATCATATTGCAGCTACTAGACAGCCATTCAGAAGTAAATATGACACCACCTCTAAGGCCTCTGACCTAAGAAAACATTCGGTCATCAATAATAGGTACAATATTTTGTATACTTTCTATTGAATTTTTACCCGGCCAATTTAAATGTTGAATTAGCGCTCATAACACTAAAAAGAACAAAGAGAGATTTACTTTCTAGGACCGTTAGCAAACACATTACAGATCATTTTTTTTACGTCAGAACTATTCCTCTAACAATGAGATAACTGGTGTCAAAACATCAGGAACCCGACAGGATGCTATCCAAGTAATAGATACTTAATCCGTCTTGTTATTAAGTGTGGTTTGATTTGCGGTACTTCTATAATTTACTGGCGATGATAGCCGGAGTACTGTTAATAATATAGCCAGATGATTGAGCAGTAAAAAAATCAAAGTGATATGGTGTAAATCCAACCCAGGCGGAACCGGTCGGCGAATTGAGAGGAACGTGTGCTCAATTTCCGAGAACTGACCACTTCTCTACCAATTTACATTTTAGATCGCCAGAATTCGTGGGTTAAGTGCTTATTAAATATAAATTAGGGAGGATAGGTAAGTATGGTGTTAGTTTTAGCGTTTAAGGGTTATACATTGTTAATAATAAATGCTTATTGAATAAAATTTAAGTCTATGTACATAAAAGAAAATCTTCGACAGCAAAACTGTTTCCCAATAAACATGCAAATGAAAACCTCAATCCCAAAATCTAACGAAGAATAAGTAAAAGAATGATTCAATTCACGCATCATTAGCATTCACTGTCCGAAACGAAAGACCCCAAACGTTTAAATGCCAGCACATTACATACGGTCAAAATCTGCCCCATGGCCCCAAGCCCATTATAGAGCATCCCTTTTAAAAATGGGGAGATCGGCCATCCGTGGAACGGCCACTACCTGTACCTATAAATGTACCTGTATACGAAATCCCAGTCCTTAATTACATACAAATAAATAAGTATAAGCCCAGCTCTATAGGCGACATCTGTCTCGCTTGCACAAACACGAAAACACCTTTAAGGTATTGCTGTCTCTTTCATTCGAGTGCGTTGATGTCTTTTACTCCAAGCGTAGGCCCCGTAGGACCATAGTATACACGAATAAATCAGAACCTTCTTTTTATGGCCAGTTGAGAAAATGCATAAGTTTTTTAGAAATGTTTCGAAGCGTAAAATAGTGAAGTGAAGAGTAAATTATGTATGCTTTTTAAAAAAAAAAAAAAAAACATATCATAAGTAATTAGGTGCGTTTAAAGATTTAACCAGGATATAAACAATATTTGTCTACGGAAAACAGCATGGTACAATATCGACCCTTTACCGTCTAAAAACTTTCGAAGAAAATTTTAAAATGGCATTGACCTACCCACTTTCTACAAGTTGTTTTATCAATACATGTATTTTTGCACTGTTTATGTACGTACCACTATCAGGTACGAGGAAGTTACTTTCTATTTACTTACTCGGTCGACTTAACTTGCATAAGGCAAAACCAATATCTGAAAATGTTCCTGTATTTTCGTGTATACTGTGCGATGGGATCGCTTTTAAATTGGAAGCACGGAGGCTTTGAAGGGCATGCGCGGGAGAGGAGGGATCGAGATTCACGAAGAACGTCCAGAGAACCGGACCCGAATGAATTACCCTCCGTAATATAACCACTATAGTACAATATTTCAAAATTTAACGTATTTACAACTAAATAATAACATAAATAAGGAAGTGTCGCATTTACAAGACGGAATTATTGTTGATTCATTTACATAAATAAATAACACGCTGATTGATTGTTTAAAAATAACCCTTTTTAAACACTTCTTGGTGGTAATTTTGATGTTCCCAATGAGGAGAAAGTTGAAGAACAGCACTTTAATTGATGAAAACACAAAATAATAACAAATTAAAGTAGAAGGGCTCACCTTCGCGCTGTGGTAGAGAGCACTTGTTCTCGTTATTTTGGCCTTAGTCATTGCGTATCCTTGCAATCCGTCCAGAAGTCACATAAAGCACAGTTCATAACAACACTTCCAAACAAACTTTCATGTTTACAATCGTTTTTAGTCCACAGGGATACGAAAACTTATCACGCGGCGTTCGCGACTGTGTTTACAATGAGAGACCGTACGTGGGAGTGTAGAGTTGCGGGTACGCTGCCCGTGACGCCAGCGCCGCCACCGCTCGCAGCGGCGTAGTACCGAACTAAACGAGAAGCGCCGCGCGCGGCTACGGCGGGAAACAAGCCTACGACCCAGGATTTTGAGGCTTCGAGGCGGCCATTTTGTTTTATAGAAACGAGCCGCGCTATGCCCGCGGGATCACGAGAATAACGATGACATGAGCAATAATTGTTGTTATTATAAACACGTCAAGGAAATATGTTCTATCTTAGAAAATGTGACATTCCTTATAAATAATAGTTATTACAGTGTTGATTAGAAATACTGTTGATTGTTAGAAATTTGAACCTTATTGCAATGTTTTGGTAGGGAAAAGTGGAAAACTAATCCTCACACCTACATTTTATCTTCCACGGAAACAAAATACTCCGAAAGCAGATCATAAATAACAAAACGTGCCAAGCAGTGTTGAGTTCAAAAATAATAATAAAAATTACCTGTTCTGTCTTAAGTTTTTTTATTCGCTTTAGAGCAGGTGGTCGGAAGAAAAAAGTTTTGAACGTGCGAGGGAGCTGTTTTGGACTGCACAGCGGGATGAGGGATTAAAAACGCCCAAAAAACATTTATTCGTTAATACAACACCTTGCCGAGTACAATATGTAATCGTTCGTAATACCTTATCAATTTCAGAGAACATTTCTAATAGGTTTAGTTATTGTCTTTGGATTGCGTGCGTGACAATGTAATAACGTACGCATAAACATTCTGTAAGAACTTGTCTATTATAGCAGAAAGATAATAATGACGTAACTGATTGTGTTTGTAAGGTGTGAAAGTAAAACTAATCTTGATTTAGCTAGGCCTACGGTTATTAGGACTCTGGTCTCAATCATGATACCTTTTAAATCCAAAGAGTTTTATGATCGTTTTTAGGACTAGTAAGAAACCCAACACAAACGTTTTATCAACAAATCTGTGTTTATCAATCAGAAACTGAAGTGGTTCCTAAGCAAGCATGTACACACGTTCATATTTGTCCGTGAGCTCAATCTATTCTCGCGGTTGACAATCGACTACTGTCAATACAATTTGTAAGTATATTGTGGATACTATACCATAGAGCTCAATGATAGTGGCGCAACAACACCTTAGTAGTACCCACTTAGTAGTTACATAGGTACCACGGCGCTATGTCTCTTGTTCTGCACAAAGGTTTCAAGTTCCCTTTGTCTTTGCGCACGTGCGGACACAGTTACTTAGCACGGGTCCATATTATATTCTAAACAGCCTCAATCTCAATAACAAAACATCATACCAGATTCAAATTGAAAACAAACGAACCTACACTCCAATAAAGAATCCTTGTAGAGGACATTAATTTATGGTTTAGATTTGAAGCACCACCTCCTTTTATATCAGTAATCTTATTATCTTACCTTAAGAAGGTAATCGATAAAAATAAAATAAAAAAGTAGTGGAAGCATTTAAAGAGATTGCTCCACTACCCAAACGGTAAGCGGGCTGACTGGTCTATGCTACGGGTATTACTTATTCCATTCCGTAGTAATTGCGTAGTGGGCAGTTTGGCCCAATTATACACTCCCGTCTAGTTAGGTGAGAAATAGAATATTGCCGGCATGACGACGGATCAAACTATTATTTTTACTCACAAAATTGTGGGTGTAATTGTAGGTTCAGTTACGAAAGTATGGCGATGAGAAGTGTTTATTGACTGGTTCTTAGAGTTGCTAGTAGACTGATGATATGTTTTAGAAAGGATTGAGTAAGAAACTTTTTCTATGTCTATGGTTATTATTCGGACCTTACCTTATTGACGAAAAAATTGAGCATGCTGTTAAACAATACAGATAATCTACTCATCTTGTAGCGATTATCAAGTGTTACAAATTATCCCTGCACAGCCCTTAGAAGCCGTACGTTTTATTAAACCATAAGAATGCTCATGACGCACAAATTCCTCGCACCAAGGAACGCAGAAGAGATTGCGTTAATAAGAAATCCTTACTGTCCAGATGATGACATGGAGGCATTTAACTAGCCTTCTCCGACGCTGTAATTAGCTGTGGTAATGACTGTAGCAGATGGCTGCTATTTGTCTCCTAAGGATGTGATTTCTGTATAATTTTAATTTAAAACGTAGTTGGATATAACGGGATGGTTATTGATGAAGATAGAGTATTTTGTGTGTGACAGTTTTGAGTTTGTCTGTAAATATTTTGGTTTTTCAGTATAAAATGGCGTCATTTACTAAAACCAGCCAGTTCTAAGTTATTTGTTTAGGAAAGTATAGTTTTTTTTTCTTCGTGCAAGAACTGCAGTATAACAACATAAAAAACTACTAGATTTCAGTTGACATGAAAAAAGTATTTCGGCTAGTTTTCCATAATGGTAGTCGTTTTTCTTAAAATGTGGACAATGAGTGTCTAAACTCTCAACGATTCAAAATACGACAGCATTTATGTCTTGATTAATAAATCGAATTGATTGAATGGCTTCACAACAGGAAAACCTTTACAAGCGAGTCCCGTTCTTAATTTAAAATTAACAACAAAAACGCACAATACACTAATCATAAAAGAAGTATACTCTTCCTCTATTCAACCCTTTTTACAAAAACCAATCTTAATCTGATTTAGGAACAACACGACCAACTTAATGGAAATTGGAAGCTCGAGAGGTTATTTTAAAATGGAGATTACAATCTAATCCTTTGAAAGCTTCTTTGTAATTAGCTAGACGCCTTTTTAAACATAGAAGGGTAGAACGTAAAATATTGTTTGTGATACATTAAGAAGGAGGTAGCTTTTTGGGATACTTTTAAGTATTTTTAAGAATATTTAAGAACTAGTATTCATATTCGGGATACCTTTTAACTAAGGATGAGGACTAACTCTATTCCATGTCTTAATTAGCAGTGCTAAGTCCTCTTTAGTCGCCTACCTGGAAATTACGGTCGTTATTCTCTTTTCATTTTTTTTTGGGGATGGGAAATCATCAAATAACTTTCCCCCGTAGGATTCAGCCATGTTCCTTCTTTTGCCCTTTATGTTCCGGGGCAGCGCTATCTTGTCCGAACAACTTGAACCCCGACACCCGCCACCCCGACGATCTTTGTCCTAAGCGCGTATCTTCACGAGTCATCAAATTGCTGAACATTGATTTCAAATTGTTTTTTATACCAGCTTTTCGATTAAAATAAGAAACTTACTATATGTAGTCATGTGTGTTTATTAATAACCATATAGTAAACTTACAGCAACCCTAACCGGTTTTTATCTCGTAGTAGTACTATACAAACATATATCCGTCTCTTTTACTCACATGGAGCCTCATTTTCAACAAAACAAACTAGGCTTTAACACAATGTTAAAATGGTTTAAAATCCCTTGTTACAAACTTCATAGCCCGTAGACTGTTGATCTTGTAGTAGGTCGTAGTAAGACGAAACGAGTTTTGTGCTAAGAGGAAATGACCACTCCGCTCAAAAAGATGTTTACCGTTAAAGAAACGTCCAAATATAGTGGAAACAAACTAGATATTGTGTCCTCTATTCCAGTATAATAGAAACGTCATGAAAGGGTAGATATGAGATACATATTTGTAGGAAAACTCCTTTACAATTGAAAAACAAATAGGTACTCGTAGTACCTCTATTATTACTATACGAAAAGTGTTGTCAAACAAAATATAAAGGTAAAACACATTTCGATAAAGAAGATAACTAACCGATACATAATATTCGTTAAAAGTGGAAGCATTTCTTCAAGTTTCGCAAAAATAAACTAATGAAGCGCCTAGTAAAATAAAATAGCAAGCATTTGTTTCCCAGCGCGGTGTACTTCAACTTTCTATAGGCGCTCTCTACCAATGTTTGCGTTATATAAACACAGGTTACAGTGAATATTAGTACATCAAGTCATTAAAGGAGAAAGATACATAATATGACGCTAACACAATGGATCATAATTACGCTGTTGACAATTAGTTTCTAATAAACAGTCTTCGCCCTAGCCATTGTTCTGACGGGAAATATTTCCCAGATTAGTACACTTTCGAGAAGCGTTTCAAGTACTAGCACTAGATTGATACATGCGGGTGCTACTACGTTTGAAACTGCACGCAATTCCCACGACGCCGCCATTCACGAAACCCGCAACACTTGAGGAGTTCAGGCACTTAGACGGGTGTAACGAACTGGGGGTTTAAAATGGCCGCAGCAGAATCATAATAGTTAATAATATGAATCACGTTACTGTTCGTAAAATGGTCACTAAGTGACGATTCACAATATTAACTGCATCTGTGACCATTTTAAAATTTTAACGTACCTAATTCATATTATTAACCTATTACGATTCTGCTATAGTGGTCATTTTAGAACTGTTAATATTAAGTCAGGGAAGCAAGATAGTTCGTTTTCATTGAAAAGAACGTTTTCAGTAGAATGATGCTGTCTGGAGCTCTCATGTGTAATAAGTGCAGATTTTGGGGTAAATCTTGCGCGGTGTGTCAATCATCTACCGTCTACTATGTAGTTCACATTAAGTTTTTGGGCAGCGGAGGAACGAGGTGTGATAGTGCCTTATACTATTTTCGCTGTAGCATGGTGCTAATGACATTAGATGAAAAAATATGTTTAGTGCTTCATAGTAATATATCCCATCACTATATGGCTATGACATTCAGGGTAAAGTCTTAAAGGCTTTCATGTTCAGTCATGGCCAGAAATTAAAGTTACGTTACAGATTGAAGAGAAATGGTACACTTTACTAATGTCACCCGCACCATGCCACAGCGAAAACAGTATGGTATTATTTATTATGTTACTAGCTTTTGCCCGCGGCTTCCCTAGCGTTAAATTCGGGGTAACACAGTTCCCCTTGCGCCTTTTTGATTTGTAATAGCAACGCTAAGTTTTCCCTTTTCTTCCCTCTTTCTCCCTCACATTCCAATTAAAAAAATTAAAAAATAATACCCTATGTCCGTCTCCTGGTTTCCAACTATCTCTGTACCAAAATTCATCAAAATCGGTTTAGCCATTAAAGCGTGAAGAGGTAACAAACTCACTTTTGCTTTTATAATATTAGTAAGGATTTTAGAACCTTCAGGGAAGGATAGACACTATTCTCTGGTGAGCGCAGATTTTTCGGTCAATGTTGCGCGCTATAGGATTGTGAGAACTTAACAGTGTCGTCACCTACTGTCAACCTAACACGCAAGTACGCAACTAGGCGTATAAGTGTCGTAACATGTTGCTAAAATACCAAAAAAAAACGTGTCCACTTTTCGTCGTCATAATAGGTACAAAGAATGCAACTTTCACGACATTGACTCGAAATTCTTTGCTTTCCTTTATGCATATGTATATGACATTCGTTTAGATACTAGAATTATTATTCAACATTTTTGATGTATTTGGCAATGGCAAAAATGCAGATCGTACGGTAAATAACAGTCAGTTTTGTTCAAGTAATTTAGTATTTTGCTCACTTATGTTTCACGACGAAAATGAATTTAATTGCCTTTTAATTCCTTCATCAATAACAAAATATTATTCCAATACAAATTGGCTGTTGCAAAATCTTTCTATTAATCCATGTAGGAGGTATGATATTTAAAATTCGTGCGTGGCCAAAAACACACTAGTCACGACGATATGGCCCGGAAAAAAAATCCTGCATAATTTGAAATCATTTCAGATATGCTCTACAAAAGCTTGTAGTAAGAGCTCGAGCTCTCGTTCGTGGCAGACACATAAATTGCCGTCTATCTCTCTTGTATCAATTTACATGAGAGATGAGCTCGAAACTGGACCGTCCACAATATCGCACGAGGTTTCTCTAATCTACGACTGCGACCGGTTTCTTCAAGGTGTCTTATGGATGTTTCCCTAAATTTTAAAATGTAACCGACCCACATACATGGCCCACTCTAGCTTGAAAACCGGCAATTTTATATGACCACTCAAGCAGAGGCTTACAAATGGCTCTCCGAACTTCAGCGACTTTTATAGTTTCCAATCTTAAGTTTTATAGCCAAGCGAGAACAGGTTAACGTCCAAATGATAGGCTTTGAAATAGCTCATTTGCATTTTAATGCCAGCCTATGCTTAAATGATTATTTTATATAGAGTTACGGTACTATTGTCTCGACGATTGTACTAAACTGTAACCACTAGATTTGGATACAAGTTTTATAGCTGCTGACTTTGTTACCTGAAAGCTATAAAGAAGACATGGAAGGTGAACTTAACTAACTGTATTTAAGTCCTACATCATGTAAAGATATCTATCAATCCTCTGTAGAATAAATTACTTATGTGAATGGTCGCTTAAAATTATTAGCATAACAACGGCACATCTCCAGACGCACTCTCTCCTTGGACAAACGGTCTCTGTCAACAAATAGATGGTTAGATAAACAGCTATTCGTTTTTCTAAGGAGTAGGCCTATAAAGTAATAAACGGCACGTTTTGTGGGAGGATCGATGGTCAAAATATGATGATGACATCGAGAAGATGCTGCGGATGGCCATGTACGTGTTTGTTTGCTAATTGGATTAACAAGTTGGAAAAATAAATGTTATAAACATTTTCTGGCTTTAGCAGTAAATGAGAACGGTATAATATAATTGCAGATGCTAATGGATTAACTGATTGGGCTTTAACATAAACTCAACACCAAAACTCAAACTCAAATTTATTTCAAGTAGACCATTACAGGCACTTTTGAATGTAAAGAAACAAAAGAATGAAGCTACAGTCCCAGACACAATGCAAAATACCTTGTGAAAGTACTGTAGTTATAGTACAGTGTGTGCAGTACGTACTGTTCTCGAGCACAATTTAATGCTTTTGTAAATAGAATTGAATATTTTAAAGTTTGAAATAATCGGACTAAGAATTTGCAGTAGCAGTTAAAATTTTGCAAAGTAAGTTTTTAAAATTAAATGAAGCTTCGGTATTTACATTTTCTTTTATTTATTCATTAAATACATACTCTTCAAATCAACAACTGATGCCGCGCAGTATATTACTTCGCCGTCAAAAGCGTTTACAATTATACTCTTTTTATATTTATGTAGCACTAAAAATATAAATAAGAAATCCACGGACCGAGACTAGCATATATTCTCACGGCGATCACGCATCGTATTCAGCGCGTGGCTGCGCACTCTGCGCAGGCGCCTACCCGTGGGAGTTCGAATGATCCAACCGATACTACGTAAGGCTACGTATTAGGAAACTGTTACCGATATGGAGGATTGGTGGCAACGAAGTTCACGAGAAACCTCTGTAAAAAAATAGTGAGCTTCACGTGTCCTGAAGATGGACTTATTTTCGACTCAAAAAATACGAAAGTACTCAATAAAATTCCAACTCCATAATTGGCTGTAAGTCTTGTTGATTTTATCAAAGTAATTTCCTCACTCGATATAAGTAAGTAAAATAAAACAAATGTTTGTAAACATAGTAACCACAACATTGGAAATGATTTTCAGAACAAGCGGGAATCTTGAATCAACCGCGGTCCCACAGTTATCTCACTACCATAAATTGATACAATTGTTTCACGAGACTTTCAATTTCGAACTGATTATATTGGAAATAAATTGCTACTTTACCATTTAAGTCTGGATAGAACAAAGGACGGAACATCTTATTTATTGAATTAAGTTTGCATGAATTGCTTTTTCCAAGAGCAAGTTCTCATGGCGGTAGCTACGTCGCTACGTAAACCGAATTTTGATCGTGTTTAGATTGTATGTAGCAAGACACGACATTTGATTTGGATAATTATGTTATTATGTCTATTAATGAATTCCATAAAGATGATTAGAGGAGCTCGTGGTAAATAATAACAGCCGCCTTCATATGGTCTATCTTCTTATTAAGCTGCGCTTGCCTAGACTGGTCCGTCAATGGGTGACATAATAAGTTTTGATGATAGTTTGTAGATCTTTGAAAGTCGTTACAAGTGGTCAGTAGCCCTAAAGCTATGTAATTGAAGTTAGACAACCACTCCATGCCTCCATGTAAACTACTGATATTCATCCGTTAAGACTGGAAGCTAATGGCAACAGAGATGTGAAAAGGCTAGACAAATGATGACGTCTATTAATTAATATCACACAAAATTGAAAGTTTCCGGACTTTTCCGGACAGTTTCCGCGAGAACAAAGCATTCCCTTTTTCTCCTTTTCTATTTAAAACAAACATTCTCACAACATGGCTATTTCTAGATAGTTGAACAATAAAATTGTATAGACCATGTCCTTTCCCGTCACATCCTATTATAGACTTCCTATCAACACTGGTTCCATCGTTTCCTTATTGCAGTGCAATGCAAGAAATTGCCTTTAATTTAAGGTCCTGTATATGTGTTCATGTTCAACCTTTGACCGGGCACTGTCAGGTGTTGTAAATGTTGTAATTAGATCGTTACCCGAAGCATGGCCCGACGGTCAAGCTCGGCTGGGTTTCCCACACGTCTTGGCGTCTAAGGCGGACCCTCACTGTTCTGATGACGAGATTAACCCGCGCTTCCAGATATACCGATATGCGACTACTTGGGACTGTTTTACGTTAATAGCATAATTTTCTACGGTATATAACGGATGAATGAAAGAAGAATTTTCCTACATATGTGTTGTTCCGATTTTTGTAGTCGAATGCATTTTATGTTGCGGTATGCTTTGGTGCATGGTTTTGTATTTTCGGATTGGAAATCATCAAATAACTTACCCCGCTTTGGGCGGAGCGGGGGGAACGTCAGACTTATACTGACTAAAACCTTAATGTTACTTCTTTTGATCTTTATGTTTCGGGGCCGCGATATCTCTTTCGAACAACCCGCAACCCCGGTTTGCTGCATGCTTTTGTCGTTATATCATTCGTTGTTGCAAACTTTGGGAGCTGTGTAATTCGATATAACATACTTCGAGATCACGTAGCGCAGCGCAAGTCAACTGATAAATCTTCAGATGAGAATTGATTTATGTGTGATTTATTTGTGGTAAGTATTAAAAGCCAGTTTGTCGATGGCACACCTGTTGTTTATTAAACACGTTAATGCTTAGTCGACACTTACTAATGACGTTTTTAAATTTACTTCTGCTTTCCACAAAGCTGCTGTAAATCGAAAGGTTCCATAATTTTGGGCTGTCGTAAACGTCACGGCAGAGGTACCTGAACGAGTTACGGTTTTTCGTTACAATGGTCTATATTCAAACAATGGAAGTTTTTTGTACCGCGAATTAGTCACAGGAGTCATATCCTTGAAGACGGTCAGGAAGGGTGAGTCATCAAAAGCCGCGGGTCGCGGGGTCGCGGTTCAGTGCTCACAACCGAACTGTGCCAATGTTATGTACTGCGCCGGCGCAGTTACGTCATTTTAAGCTGTTATTTAGCGTACCGGCTTTGTCACGAGATAACAAAGGACTGGCTTTTAAGGGTTTCTAATTAAAAACTGTTACGCAAAGGGACTATAGAGTATAGATAAATGGACGCTATCAGAAGAAAATTCATACAAAAACTGTGATACCTTGTCTCAGTAACGCCTGAGAGCAAAATTACATAATTGCGAAGTTTGTCACGTTACACTCACTATACTCACTTTGTACCGCCAATCTATCAGTTTTTTTAATTCTTTGCCGTAAATAGAGGGTGGGAGGGTGAACAAAAAAGGTAATGTATTTGAGAATTAGGACAGGAGAGACTTCTATAGGTAATAGATAACTATCGAAGAAGAACACATACTGCGCCGACTGGTACAAAAACAAGAAAATGATTATGAGGGACTTCTTTTAGTCAGCTTGCTTAAGAAGTTCAGAAAATTCACCTATTGAAGTCAACAGGCTTCAAACACCGTATATCAGCTATAATTGAACAGCATTTCCACTTTAGGTACTTAGATTTCTACATAACGACGGTAACTAAACAGACAATAGCAAAAAGTGTAAGCAACGAACCATAGTGTCGTACGACAAACTATTGAGATGCAAGTGTGTCCAAGTGATCAACAGACCGACTAATGCGCTTTAACTAGGGGCCAACCATGAGGTCGATACGGTGTTAACCAATCATCGATACCTTTACATTTCTTCATTTGTTTTATTATTAATACTACGTAGGTAAAGTTCAAATCAGCCTTGTGAAGGGGTATCGTATTATCCAGTACTAATGGTGTTATGGAGGTCAGATATGCTGTCGCATGTCCATGTTAGATACTGGTACCTAGCTGCGTCCGGTAAGACTGGAAGCAGAGCCCAATAAAGTTGGAAAAAGGCTAGGCTGATGATGAAGTCACACTTGAAATACCCTCGTTGCAAGATTACCTACTTAAAGACAGTGGAAGTTTAGAAGTTTAAAATTCTCATGCAATATCCAGATTGAGAAATTCCTGAGGTAAACCTCTTTGTTCGATTTAGGAATAGAACCCAAGAGTTTGATTTGATTGCATATATTCATTGCTGTCGGGTTAAAAAATGCCGAATCAAAATGATGGATGAATCCTTTCAGTTACATCATATTGTTACATCATACTTCCTTATCAAACAGCTGACAAGGAATCATATCTATAAACAAAAGCAGATAACGATACCACTTTTAATTTTGACACAAAACTTTTCACATTTTATTACAAGAGTAATGACAAAACTACTGATGTTGCATCATTTTCTAATTATTTTCAGATTAGGAATGTTTCCGCTTTTATTTCTTAAAGATGGACCGTTCAAAATGATCGGAAGTTGAACATTACAGAGTTTAGTTCTGATACCGTTTCCGGACACACACGACGTTGGTTTTTGAACAAAATTGACGAAAATTGGACATCAAGGTTTTGTTTTTATTTGATTTTAAGGTAATTGAGTACCTAAGAATTGTTTGAAATTGGTCTAATGTATGTATGAGTCGTGCATATGAAGCCATTAATCATGAAACTGGTAACATACACCGAAAAATATGTTTTATTTAGATATACTTAGAGAGAAAAATACAACGCACTTCTAAGTTGTCTGGCAGAATTAACCAACTATTCATCTGAATTAATGAAAATGGAAACCCTAGGTGTGTTCCATGTTCCAGTAAAACCTTTTAGACTAAAAGCAAAAATACAACACATTTCAAAGTTTCATAGCTTAGATGTGCCTGTGTTAAGGAAAATATCAACCATAGTTGAAGAGAATGTTACAAAAACAATTAAATCGTGAACCGTGACGTTTGCACTCGTAACAGCTTACTAGAACTGCAATAAAAATGACCCACAATATGAGAGCCATTCAAATACCCAACCGTGGGATATCGAAGAAATTGCACATTGGTTTCAGTAAAAAGTAAGTATTTTACTCGATCACCCGGAAAACATAAGAAAATAACAGCACAAACTAGATAAACGTGAGAGGAACATTTATTTGGCTACTATCGGTAGCAGGCAGAGGTTATCCTGCCCCTTGTTCACCAAATCAAATTTGCTGACATACCGACAGCAGTGCCACTTACAAGGTCGAATTGAGTTTTCAAACCACACGGACCTAATAAAATATACTTACAAAATGTCTTGCAAATCAGTCCAACCGTTTAGGATGGTTTAGTTGACAAACATACACACGTACAGAATTTTTTTATAACTGATTGCCACTTACTAGGTACGTATCCACAAAAAACCGTCGAATTTTCCGATATACTTATAATCTTAGTTTTGTTTACCGTTCTTAAACTTCCTGTAAATAACGTAGGTATTAAATCACATAATGATGACTAGCATCATACCAATACTATGCTAAAGATATGTTATCATGATGACTTGTGTCTATACCTACAGGTATCACAAACGTGTCTTATCAATACTGAATCGGTTTTCGTCTATGAATGAAGTGCAGTGAATTGTGTGTTAATTTTGCTATATTTTAGTTGAAAATAGTTTATCGGTTCGTGAAGTTGGATCTCAGTGGAAATAGTTTAAGTACATAAAAACAATGGTGTCGACTTATGGAAAATTTGTACTCGTCGGGTTTTTGGTAAGGTTTAGAATAGAATAGAATATATATTATTTTTTGCAAATATGGGTAATATACATCACTTCTAGTAATAAATCAAAGTCGTGCCACATTGTCGTGCAGTTGGAGTCGCGCCATGACATTAATTTTAAGTCGTTTGTTGTGCGGGTGCCGTGCCGACTACATTAGACACCTTCCTTAAAGGAGAGTTTTGGCCGAAGGGTGTCGTGTATCGACGTTTTCGTGGAAGGGTACCGAACTCGTAGCGAAACACGAAGCCATCACCTCGTGTGCAATAGTTTTTAATTTTAAAAAATATGTATTCCATATTTTAATATTATAAAAGCGAAAGTGAGTTTGTTTGTTTGTTTGTTACCTCTTCACGCTTTAATGGCTAAACCGATTTTGATGAATTTTGGTATAGAGATAGTTGGGAACCAGGAGACGGACATAGGCTAATATTTTTTTGAAAAAAGTGGGATGGTCGGGAGAAAGAGGGAAGAAAAGGGAAAACATAGCGTTGCTATTACAAATCAATAAGGCGCTAGGGGAACTGTGTTACCCCGAATTTAACGCGAGAGAAGCCGCGGGCAAAAGCTAGTATTTTATAAATTTAAGATTATTTCTATATAGTATGTATGGGCCTTCGATGCCTGAAATAAATAGATTTATTTATTTGTACCATTCGACATGCTTCTTTCGGCAGTTACATTATTTTTAAATCTTGTCAATAAATTTCAAGAAATATAAAATTACATTTTTAAGTTCGTTTATTTAAAGTTTACGTTTCAATTTAATGTAAAACCTTCAACAATTAAAAAGTAGGAAGGTTGTAGGTTCTTCCCGAAAAAATTTCAAATATATTCACCATCATCATAGATAACTTTCATTGTGTTATTGCAAAAAGCATAAGAGAAATTCACTTTAAATACCTACCTAAGTTTTATTTCAGAAAATACATGTGGAAGTTTGGTTTGTATTTACAACCAAAACTACTTGTTTTGTAAATGTGCAGGAGTGGCTCGGTTATGAATTTCATAATGATTTAGTTGAGCAATTAAGTTAAAACTGATACCTACACTACATCAGCCTAAAATTCAACATTAAGCAGGCACCAGGACTTACTATCCAGGGAAAAATATATTTTTAAAGCTATAATTTTTAGATACTACAAATTTTTATATAAGGACTCGTTAGAATAATTATAAAATGCAGTTAAAAAGTTTTCTTTTTTTGCGTAACCTTTAATTTTGTCTGACATTGTATATTGTGTCTTGTTCCAGGATTTGCTGTCGGTATCCTTTATATTCTCGTATCTCGATGTCCACGCGAGAGGGCTAGGCTTCAATTACATCCAGATTGGACTCATTGGAGCCATTTATCCAGGATGCCAACTGATTTCATCACCTATTGTGGTAATTTTACCATAGCACAATCACCTTTGTTTATGCTGGTTATTGGTAATAATCGTTAACACAAACTCTTTCAGACTATGCCTATATATACTTATAAAGACTAGATCACATTATCAATATTATAACTATCAATAAAAACAACAACCATCAATAGGGTCTACCTACTTATACCTATTGTTTTAAATAAAAATAGATCTAGAATAATAACATTGTCGCAAATTCGCATTCCTTTTCACCACAGCAGCTTAAACATTGTCGCAAAATGCGATTTTAGTCACTGCGTGCGACAAAGTAGCTTTTTAAATTTTCAATCAAGAGACCCGCCTTCTCATTTTTACTATTGGAAAAGCGTAATAAACTAAATTAAAAGACTTTTGTAAAATAGATGAATATATATTTTTATGTAAATTACTGAATTTATATTTTTTTAATGCAGCAATTAAAACGGATATGCAACCTGTACATTTTTATTTTTATTTCAAGATTGTTACATATTAAAAATAATTTACATATGAAAAATAAAACACTGCTTATAAGTGTTTTTTCAATATATTCCTGTCAAATGCTGTTCATTGTTTTATCATGGTTATGTACTAACCACACGAAAAAGAAAGAACATAGGTAGAATAAAACTTCAGCTTAAGAACATCATATTAAATGCTAATATAATCCTGTTCGTTGTAGAACATGAAATACACTCTCTTGCGTGATTGAATCACAGTAATATGTGTTCTCGCTGCTGAAGTGATAAGTTATGTGTGTTACACGAGAGCAATATTGTTTGTATCCCTCGCCACATTCAGGATTCTACTTTAGAATCCCTTGCTACGCTCGTGATTCAATCATAGAAATGCTGTGATTGCTAGAGACTCAAAATCAGCACTCACAGCAAAAAACAACTTTGCTCTTTTATTGCACAAATAACTACTGTTTCTTTTTTCAGGGAAGCTTGAGTGACATAAAAGGACGGAAACTAACATTTTTGTTTTGTTTGATTATCTGCTCTTTGGCTTATTTCTCACTGGGACTGACATCATCTCTCCTTGTTTTCATAGGAATAAGAGCTCTATTAGGTAAGTGAACATATTATTATTATTTAATAAGAGTGTGTGTTGTTAGATGAAGAAAAGACAATTGCCATTTTCTTTTCTCCCAACCATATCATTTACCGTTGTCTTATACAATAATTTAGTTTGTATTCAACCTTGATAGCCTATTGGTGTGACCGTCCGACCAACAAGTCACAGATCTCGAATTCGGACCCAACGCTCCTCTGATTTTTGTGATTCAAGTCCGTATTGTATAATAATCACTTGTTTCGGTAGAAGAAAACATCGTTAGGCAACCAGCATCTGTAAAAGATATTTCTCGACGGCATGTTAGAGGACCATGGGTAGCATAAAAACAGTGACACCAGGTTAGGGACTAACCACGCGATTAAGAAAGAACCACACCATTCCGATAAGTAAGTAATTGTAACTAGAGTAACTCAATTTGTTTCAGGAACATTTAAGCACACTCAAACATTAACAAGGGTTTTAGCACCAGACTACTTGGAAGATCAGAACGATGTTACAGCTTTGTATGGCAAGTTAACATCATTAGGAGGACTTGGGTTGGCTCTTGGCCCTACTCTAAGCGGATATGTCATGGAAGCCTTTCCTGAAAGCGGATTTACCATCATGAGTACAATACTCGCGGCATTTTTTATACTTAATGCAGGTAAAGATTGTTCTATTTATTCATCATCATCTGCCTAGCCTTTTCCCAACTAAGTTGGGGTCGGCTTCTAGTCTTACCGGATTCAGCTGAATACCAGTACTTTACATGGATCAACTGCTTTTATGACCTCTGCAACCTAGGTAGTACGATACCTACTCCTCGGTAAGACTGTTTATCAAATTTGTGCCACTGACTGTCAAAGATCTACAAATAACAGTCACAACTACTGGCTTAACGAGCTTTCTGAGGTACAAAGTAAACTGGGTAAGTAATGGGTACTCACCCAATCAGGGATTAATCTAGGCAAGCTAGGGTTTGTTTGCGGATGGGAAATCATCAAATAACTTCCCCCACTCTGGGCAAAACGGGGGGAGTGACAGACTTGTACTGACTAAAACTCACCCATGTTCCTTCTATTGGCCTTTATGTTTCGCGGCCGCGGTATCTTTCGAACAACCCGCAACCCCTGTGCTGACATCTCGTTGAGGCGCGAAGAAAAAAACGCGCCATCGTCGCGTCGACACGGCCTGTCGGCAAGCTGGGCTTAAAATAAATAAATAAATGGCAAAAACAGAACCCTTACAAAGTTGCCATGTCCGTCAGTGTGTCACATCCATTACTACTACAAGACTGATGATAGTATAATGTACAAATAGAGCGGTTATAATGTACAAATTTCTTATGTACACAAAAACATTAAGCTACACAAAAATTATGCGATATATTTACCTTCAAATCTCTTTCTCATTGTTACAGGTTTGATCAATTCTTTGCCAGACACACCAAACGATACAACAGACAAATCAGAAGAAGACCTCAAACCAACAAAATTATACGAGCCTATTGTTGACACGTTCAACCAAGCTGTTGACAACTTCAACAAATTAGACTGGACAAAATACTGGGACATATTTCTGTTTAAACTTCTCATGTCAATGTCTATGGGGTTATACTTTAACAACTTCCGTATATTTTTGAATACCGAACACGATGTGTCTCCCAAAGTTCTAGGCTACATTACAACTATGCAAGGAATCATTCCATCAATAACCAATGAAAAAGTGACCTCGTTGGATAAGTTTTATGTTAATGATAAGGACTATACACAACGTATTTTTCATATATTTCTGTTCATGATGTTATCTTTGATAGGGTTAGCGATTATGCCTGCTATACCGTTCTATATTGCTCTCATAATTCCTACATCAGTATGTTTTGCCTTCGCAAGAGTAGTTACTATGGTCGTTGTGTCGAACAGGAGTGCAAGTAACCGAGGAGCTCTCATAGGCTCGTTTAACACTGTTAGCTCAGTGGCTGGTATTATAACGCCGATCTTCGGCGGTATTATAAATCATTATTTAGGTGTTACTTATGTATTTTACACCGGTGCCCTGATCTCTTCAATAGGTCTTGTTTTAAGTTACAGAGCGAGATTGAGATCTTTGCACGAGAAAACAAAGTAGTATTTTCTTTGGTCCTTTGAAATTATATGGAGGATCTTGAGAAAAAAAAACACGCCGCGCGCCGTGTCTAAAAATACTACTTTCTGAATCAAGCACTTCACCCAGTTGCCAAACGAGAGCCTCCTCAAAAGTTATCGTAAATCCTTCTTTATCATTATTTCATCAAAACGAGAAATTGTTAAGTAAAATTAAAACTTGATAAAGACATTTTTTTTTTCGTAATTTTCTTACCCAATCGTTGCATCAACCGTAATAAGATCTAATTGTATTAACACGTTAGAATAACACCAGTAATGGGTGTGCTCTAATTATCAAAACATTATGCAGGTGAATAATAAAGGGAATGTATCGTAGACCCGTGGTCGGTTCCCACGAGTCGGTTCCTTCCGGAGGCGGCGACCCGTGACGCTACTGTCTTGGCGCCCACACCGCGCCTCTCATTGTTTCACCGCTAGTTACTGAACCTCTTAAATACGACAAGGGCCAATTTTCTAATGAACAAATTATGTTTATGGTGCTCGATATAGTCGAACGAGAAATAATTGAAACGTATAATGATACTGTGGTTGAATATAAAAAGCCATAGCACAATATAGAGGTTTGGAAGGAATAATTTAGTTTGTAAAAAATAAACAGATTTAAAAGATCTATAGAGCGGACAATAGGAATAATTTCATGGAAAAATTTTGACCCCAAAAATTTTCTCTTTTGACGGGCGAATACTACCTGAAAAGCAAGCGTGTGATACTAGACAGAATGATTTGTTACCAAGTAGTAACAAGTATTGGATAACAATTTCTTCGACTTCCTGTCTATCCTATTTCCTACTATAATATTATAAACGCGATGCGATGCGAATTATGGATGTTTGTTACACTTTCACGCAAAAACTACTGAATGGATTTGAATGAAACTTTACAATAATATAGCTTAGATATCAGAATAACACAAAGGCTAATAATATATTCTATCACCACGCGAGTAAAACCGCAGGGTAACACCTAGTCACTCATAAATATCTTTAGTTAAAATACGAAAAAAACACGTTTCAGTAAGGGTATCGATTTTTATTATGATGGTAACCTTAATTGAATGTCAATTTAATTGTTAAAATTTCAATTTGAAGGTGTTTTGTTTTGTGCTAATAATTGGAATATTATAATGAGGCATCGTAGTTAACCATGCAGGGTCATCCAAACGAAACTTGATGCAACATTTCCGTTTAATCGTAATCTTGAAATTAGGTAAAATTTTACTTCTAAGATTTGTTTACATAGTTAGTTGCAAGGGAAGCTAATAAAAAGTATGTTATAAAGGCCAGGACTGTGTCTAACAAACAGAAAAGAAGTAGGCAGGCAAAAAAACTAGCGGTTTTGGACAACTGTTATCTAACCATTCCACTTCTTGATTGAAAAAAGGAAAAAAAGACAACAAATTAAAAATAACCGTAAAACAAATAACGGGTTAAGCATTGTATGATCCGTCATCAATATTAATTGTTAGTGGAACGATGAAAAACTTGGCGGTGTGACGGAAATGTCTGAAGCGCCGAGAGTCTTGGCACACGACGGAATGTCGGCGCAAGCGCAGGTGCGTCGGTGAAAAAACTTGAAGGTGACCCTTCAGTATGTCCAAGGTCCATTGTGTGAGCTGGAAAGCTTTTAATATGTTCTTACAATTGGCATTAAAACGGTCATCTTTAAGTGATCGATCACAATTTTGCTAGGACTAAAGAGGCTTCACATATCAGCGCTGAAATCAGATACAATCGTTTAACACGGTTTTAGTTAGTTTTACCTGTACCTATGTTGTTACAAATCTAAGAAGTATTATTTTACCCATTTCCCGGTTTTCGATTGAGCTATGTTGTATGGAAGACAATGCATGGTCACGTAACGTCATTCTGAATCCAATATGGCGGATTCCCAAAGATGGCGGTCTATAATCGGATTAAAATCTTGCAGAATTACGGGTACCTATAATTGAAAGACATGCGAATCCACTTATGGCCCGCGTAGGACATGCCCACTCCCTCCACAGAAAAGAGGCATCACATCAGCTAATAAAACCTTATGAGCAGAGTAACCCAATATGCTGTCTTGCAGAATTTAAAAAAAAGTTATGTAGATAGTGTATCGAACGTTCATAATGCCTATAGAACTTCCATCTTTTCATCAAGAAAACACCTTTGCTCTATGCTCCGCATTACAAATGATAATAACGTCGCTGACATTTAATTACATTATAATTCCTGGGCCTGCGCACGCGCTTCTTAAACAACTTTTGTGAATTATTGTATGGAAGTCGACAGGTGCATGATATGCACAGGTGTTACGGTGTTACAATGATAGAGGATTATTAAGTTTCTTATACATACGACTAGCTGTGAAGTAAGCTATCATCAAGAATATTGTGATAAGGTGGACCTTTTCATGAAATAGTCATTCAATGGGCTTAAATGAACTTTGTATTGATGACTTTAATGATTATTATTCTATAAATAAATACGTGTGTATTTAATCATATTTTAATCAGGATGTAAAAAACGTAAAAAAATGTATTTCGGGGTCTTTCCTGAAGCTTCGACGTTCAGCTATAGATATGTTTTCATGTGGAGTCGATAATGTATTATTTAATTTAAATAATTTATTGTATTCTATTTTTAAAATAGTAATTATTATTAGTATTGATGATTTGTTTCATTTGCATAACAGCTTGCTTTTCTTAAAAAGGAAGAAACGGATCTGTAATGTTAGGATCCATTCGTTATCCAGCTATTTTAAATTTATAAGTTAATAAAAAAAAATAACTGCTAGGGATGCAGAATAATGCTTCTTGGAATAAAAAGATATAGAGTTTCCTTACCTACATTTTTTTACCTACTTTCTCCAATTGAGAAAAGCGTTATTATCAATTTCCAATAAGTACCATCAATATTAGAGAAAGATTTTTTTTGACGCACTATGCATTTACTGATAAGACTCTTTCTTGAAAATGATGTCTACAATAAATGCTGAAAGCTTGTAGAAAACAAGGTACAGTAAGTAGATAAGTCTAAATAATTTAATTCATGTCTTATAAACTTTTCTTACATTCCCACCATTGGAATAAACATAAATAAATCACGCTTATGTTTATTATGTTCCACATGTTCACACATCCTCATTCCATATTCATTGTAGGCAACTTCTCCATGCGTTTATATACGCATGACATGGTTGACGTGGTCAAAATTAGAATTGAACTAAAATAGCCGTACTATTTCTGCACTATGGTTTGTGGCATAACTTATTTTTGAGACCCATAAACAATGACTTGAAATGGGCACTTAAATATGCTACAATAACAATCCTTGGAAGTTTGTGTCGGTGGGTGTTCCACACTTCCACTAATGGTTACGTATATTTAGGTAATAATGTTTGATTTTAACACGTTATCTTCCCATTAAGAAAACAGGCATAAAATAAGTACATCTAGTCCTTAAAACCAGATTTCTCGCCAATAATAAAATAATAAAACAAAGACTTTTGCTCGGGAGGTCAATCTGAACATAAATACCGCGAGCTGGAATGCCCGAACACGTTCAACCAATCAAACTAACGAGCTTACGTTTTATCACCTTCGTATTGTTTTTATAATTACTTTTATACAATTTTTCGATAATGGATGGGCTTGCATAACCTTTTCTTTTAATTGATAACTTTGAGCATTCTTGATCTTGGAAAATTCGTTATTAGACCTCATTAAGTTGGTGAATGTTTGTTGATACTAGGCATCTGTCCAATGACAAAAGCTATCAGCATCGATTTCATTAAAAGCCTCTAAAAGCATGCAAATTGATTAATACCTTCATGATCTTTTCATAAATCTGAAATGATAAATGTTGTTCATTTTGCAAGTAGGTTTTTACAAACACTTAACAAGTCTTTTTTTTTCATCTAGACTAGCCCGTTGTTTCATACCCGACTACTCTGAGAAGAAACAGCTGAAACAGAAACAAACTCAAAGGCCATAGTCTCTTTTTAAGATCCATACTAAGATCTAGGTCATCTAAAACACCATGACACAAATTGCTCACGTATACTAAAAAACCGGCCAAGAGCGTGTCGGGCCACGCTCAGTGTAGGGTTCCGTAGTTTCCCGTCCGTCACAATAAGTGTTCCCAGTTATGAGGCCAACCGAACATTAATACCCGATCCAATGTAATAAGTACCTACAGCGCCATCTCTCGAGGAATTGGGTTACTAATTAATACAAAGACGTGCAATTTCGGTGGTAATTTTGAATTGCGACAACCGATTTCAATAATTCTTTTTTTGTTTGAAAAAAGATACGTTCAGGATAATAAAATATGTAAACAAAGTTACAAAAAAAGCTTGCATATACGATTATACTACAAACTTAGTCCAGAAATTACTTTATACAACTTTTTGTCTTTTTTGTACAAAAACTGTTGTGTCAATCAAGTTCAAAATAATTTTCATAGAAAGTCCTTATAAAGTTCTACTTTTCAGATTTTTTTCATATTTTTTAGACTTATGGTTCAAAAGTTAGAGGGGGGGGGACACATTGTTTTTTACTTTTGGAGCGATTATTTCCGAAATTATTGACATTATCAAAAAATGATCTTAGTAAACCCCTATTCATTTTAAAATACCTTTCCAACAATATATCACACGTTAAGGTTGAAATTAAAAAAAAAATCACTTCCCACTTTACATATAGGGTGGCTACCCTAATAAAACATTTTTTTCCAATTTTTATTTTACCACTTTGTCGGCGTGATTGATATACATATTGGTACCAAATTTCAGCTTTCTAGCGCTAACGGTCACAGAGATTAAGCGAGGACGGACGGACGGACGGACGGACGGACGGACAGACAGACATGGCGAAACTATAAGGGTTCCTAGTTGACTACGGAACCCTAAAAACCCTCCAGATAATAGAAATAGTATCATCTATGACAGATACTAACTAGAAAGCAATTAAAGACCATTATGTAAGTTTATCACAAAAAAAAAAACATAAATGGGTTGGAAGATGGCCCCGTAAGTATACAACTGAGTTGCAACGTGAGTGGAATAGTCGATAGTTAAGAAAATAACTTGTGTAAGCACACACATGCACCTGTTCAAAGAGAATTGTTTAGAATACTGGCAGCACGAACGTTCCCACTTCATTCCATAACAGGACTACCTATAACTCTCTTTCCCACTCGCACTTACATCAAAATCATGAGAATGAAAGAGATAGATGTCGTTTGATTAAAAATTTCTTTTTTTTTTATACCGGCTCGTGCTTTAGAACAGGTGAGGGGTATTTAAATCTTGTTTCGACACTTACAAAATGAGTGTAGTAATAATAAAGTTAAACTCGCGCCTTTTTGCCAAAAGAGGTAGATAGAAACTGCACAACGCCACCTGCCACACTTGAATATATGGTTTTAATTCCAGCTTGATAGCTCCACGCGTTCCCGAGATAAAGGGTCTTGACAGACAAGCAGACGGACAACAAAGTGATATTATTTATTTATTTCCTTGTTCTTCATTTTCCTTCTTCCTTTCCTTTGAGGAAATGAAGGGTTCTGTTCCTTTGAGGTACAGAACCCTATAACTATTGAGCTAAAAACGTGATCATCTTCATAATGGTGAAAAATAGTCTGCAGAAAGTTTTAGTAAGTAATTTCAATAATTAAGGACTATTAAGCATTCGATATCATTTTTGGTTGCAATTCAAAGAAGAGTCAAGTTAACATCAACATCTAAACTTTAAGAGCCAAATTTCGCTAAAACTGGTTATTCTTGCTGGCTATTTTTTTTACTGGTTATTTCCCATTTAAAGGTTGGTCTAGGTGTACGACAGCCAAATATGTACTAATTGATAAAGAACACAATACTCAATATTGAAGTTAACAAAACATGACATGGCACGGAAAAAGAAGTATGTCAACAATCAATATGAAAGGAGAATACCGTTGATTGAAAGATAAATCTGTTCAAGAAATTTATGAATCAGCTTCGCGGCCGCACATGTGATTTGAAAGGAGTATTATTGTTCATCACGCGTCATGTTTAAAAAAAAACTAAACACAGACGTGAAGAAATAGCATCTAGATGCCTAGTATTCAAACAAACTCAAAGCATTTATTTCATGAAAACAAAAAAAGATGCTGCTACAGTCCTAGTCACTAGACACTTCAGACACTTGTGAAAATACTGTAGTTGCCCGTTCCAAAACGTAGATCTCTATGGAGAAGAATGGGTAACAAACTCCATGGACACTCTTTTAAATCATAATATTTTTACAAAATCATGGATACAACATTCATGTTAAGATTATACATACATGTGAGAACAATTTAGAAAAACGAGCACATGAAGGGCGTCCAGGCTTAATGCAAAAACAAGAGTGTAATAAACGAATTAATTAATTAAAACAATACGTGGCGGCTAATAGATTACTTCAAAACTTAGTATTACTTCAAAATAACGTTAAGAAACTGGCAATGACTCAATCGCACACAAACGATACAAAATATTGATAGAAACAATAAAATAGTGACGTCACTGCGTCACTAATCTCCAATTTCAGACTATAGTGCTTTTCCGCCAATAGTAAAACCATTGTTAAAAAGCGTAGGAAATGGGACGTCGATAACGACTTACATAAACGATACTTATATTTCCTTTACAATGAAATCAATAGTTTGTTTACTTCGCAACGTAGTGAGTGAGTAAATTAACTAGTTGATATTGTATGCAAAGGTTCTGATTAGAACACAGTCGTAAACTTTATTATCAACGCCTTTAATACAGTAATGTTGTTAAAAGGACCTTACTATAAAGTTGTACCTTCTTTGCACAAGTATGTTACTAAACTTAGCTTGAACTTAGACCACTAAGTACAAGCGACATTACACATTCTGGGTCGATCCATTACGGAAGAGATAAGACGAGTAAAGAATGGAGTAAAGGCTAACATGGGCTTATCTGCTTAACGTTTCTACGAACAGGTGCACAAAAGTATAACGAACTCATTTGTGGTTTAACACTGGAACTGTGAAAACTATAGATGATCTATGGAAATTATTAGAAACGAATTCCTAATTCTTTGCGGGTATCTGCATCTATGCCAGAGGTCACCGTCACACAGTCTGTCTACACATCAAAAACATCATTTCTTTTATCGCAATAGCGTTGTCAGAATCTAACAACTATCATTTTAATGTTGTTATATTTTCTATTCATAAAAATTCCCACGTAACTAATTCGACTCTACTTAGTTCGCCGACGGTTTTTATTAGAAAAACGATGTTAAAGACACTGGTTTTGTGACTTGTGGACACTTGCCTAATTAAGTTTTACCTAACATGTTGACAGCTTGGGCCCTTTTCAAGATAACAGAATTTTCGGTTTCCGTTTTAATCTGGGTGCTATGTTAATCATTTCTGTTAATTACAAAGCGGAAGTTCGTTGACCGTATTACTTGGAACGATCTAGAAATATTTTTAAATTTTCGAGTATTAGTTTCAAGACAATGAAGTAATTTTTGAGTCTATTACTGAAAGAGATTGATAGGGCTATCGCGTGCTCCAATTGAATCTACCTTTATGGGAACGCGATGGCTATTAGAAAACCCCGTAAGAATATCCCCTCTTCAGGCTAAATTCACACGATCTTTGTTTCGTTTTATTAATACTCTTCGCATTAATATCAGTCTACTCAGCGTCAGAAGTTAGCGGTATATTTAATACGTTAGCCAACATCATACACTGATTGTTTTTGGTACCTAGTGTTGTAGGGAAAATGCCACATATGACTTTCCTTAATTACCCTAAGCTGATAAAATTTTAGTTTTTCCCAAACTATGTAAATATAAGTATTAAGGTCGGTTTCCCTCGAAGGAGAAAGGGCTGCGCTTCGCCATCCGCCAAGTCATCAAAGTAGTTTCTAGACCCAAATATGAATTAAACAACGAAGAGATGATTTGTGTAAATCACATGGATCTTCTCGCTGTAAATAATGTCGGATCATGGTAAAAATAGATCGAGGAAAGGGATTAAAAATAATTTTCTCATAATAGCAAATTGCCCAGATTCATCTCAGAACTATCTTAGAAATAACAAGTTGCGAGACGTCATCCATCATAAACCAGAAGACGCAATCTTTGCCGCGTCACCTTACTTTGACGTGCAAATCCCATGTCGCCTTCAACACTCCATTTTTTCTTACATTCCTGGCTCGTGCCAACTATTCATGGTATATTTCTTTAGTAACGCTTCTAAAGCCGCTGGAATGTCAGATAATAAAATGTTTCTACGACTGTTTGATTGGAACTAAAGACTGAGGTTCGTAAATCTGCGTAAAGGAATTGCTGATGTCTTCTATAAAATTGTTTTCAATGCTACTTACAAGTAAGGTCTGTAAACATTCCATTTCCTTTTGGAACGTTGTCTTTTTGCATAACTATCATCCGCTTAAGAGCCGACATTGTTGGCTTCAGAAGCGGCCTGCGACTTGATGCAAAAAGAGTAAAAGGCCAAGACACTACTTAGTTAGGCCTACAAACGTCTTACTCACCTCCATGGCCACATACATTGACTGACACAAATACCTTGACAGGACATTCTAAAACATAATTGCTTATTAAAATCTTTGCCCTAAATAAGATCACACACGTATACCTTGGAGCTATGACATCATTTGTCTCATTTCGTGGAATCTTCACGCGATGTATAGTCTGGCATTTTAATGGGAGTTTGATGCGGCACCCATGGTACCTACCTACACGTCATTACGCCCAGAGCTGATGGTTGTAAGTTTTTTGTATGCTCTCGCGTCTTTTCCGTGTGGTAATTACGTCTATGTAAATTGGATCAGATTTATCAAGTGCGTACGAGCGATGGAACGCCAGTTATGCATGTGCTTAGAACCGGAATACATGGTTTGGTTGCCGATGATTAGTTTTGAGTGTAAGTGTAATAGAAATCGTTCTCGTAACCAAATAACTTTGAAAACTGACTGCTTCAGAGAGTAACGTATTTTAGAAGGGGTTTTCTCGTTTAATAATAACTGTAGGTATCTGTATTTTGTTTTTGCTCATTTCGAAGAAAAGACTAGTGAGAGAATATAAAATCATAGAAAGCCCAAAGAAACGATGAATGAACTGTGTGAAAGATGTTATGGCTAGAAAGGAGAAGAGAGATGGCAATTCATAGAAGAAGCAGACATGCGGTGCCGACCACTAATAAGTCGGGATAGGGGCACGCAAATGATGAAGATGCCTAGTAAGAGAATTTTTAACACCTCGACACCTCAAAAGATTTTAGAATTTCGCAGTTTAATGATGAATTTCGCAATTCAACGGAAATAGCCTGTTACCTCATCAATGAAATCAATCGCAGACAAACAGTTAATATGATGTTTTACTAATTAAAAAAGCATGTTGTTCCCACGATCACGCGAAACTTATTACCGGTACGACGTAACATTTTCGTTAACAATCTCGAGCTAGACTGTCAGTGAGACGACGTTCTTGTGGGAAATGTAACACTACATAAGCCCATAAGGGGTTATTGTATGAAAAGTTATAGCTTCATCGACTTCTTTCTCTTCACATGGATATAACACGCGCGAAAAGATAAGACTGGCAATTAACATATTGTTACGCTGTAAAAATATTAATACAATAGCTTTTTAACTGGCTGCTCTCCGAGAAAACACGACGCAGTTTTTCTCACAAAATTTACGTTTTTTTTTCCAGAAGCTGAGCTTTATTTAGTTGTTTGTCATTCAGTATGTTTTCAAAATGATAGTAGTCAGTACTTTACAAATATTTATTTTCTCATGGTGACCCCAAATTAGTATCAGGTAGAGAAATTATTACAAAGATCCCATGCTAAAATTATGTCAGCCGTAATTTGATATTTTTGGACCCACCAGCTACTTCAAAATATTGACGTTGCTATACAAGAAGTCTTTTAAACAGGTTCTAACATTATTAGTATAGCAGTCACGTCAACAAACGACCCCTAATGGAAATAGCCAACAGTGTCATCAGCATCACACAATACCACACGAAAATGAGCTCTGATTCTATTCAGTTAGGTTTTCTTTTTGTTGTAACATATATCAAGAGAACCGGTGTAAATGAGTACGCGCCGTTACTTATAACGTGTGTCACCAAACCATATTGTCTGCTTATAATTTGAGTATGTTTACCTTTGACCATAAAATCTTAGAGTAGCAGTATTTTATATCAAACGACTGGCGATTGCTGATTTTGAACCTGAAAATGTGAATGAAGAATAGAACGAAGTTCTACGAAGATCTCACTTAAAAAAAAAATACAAGAAAAGAAAAAACGTCAGTTAATGAATTTCGTAAAATATCAATTGGCTAAAAAGTACTCTGAGGGAATTCGCCCCCGATTAATAACTGGACTCAGGAGAGCAAAATCATGATAATAATGGACTATGATGATGATATTATATAGGTCACAGCATTTACTATTAAATAAAATAATCATAAAAATTAACAAACAGGGCTATTATTAATAACAGATCTAATGAGCCAAGAAACGAAAGCTTTCAAGAAGCATATCGTAAGAACACCCACCAACATAAATCATCTTAAGACTTCCAACGTTCGCTCCTAATATCAGGGCGTGATAAGGAATAATGCTTTGTTAAATATTCCAGATAGAGGATTAAGCCCCCAGCTTACTCGATGAAATTTGAATAATGCTCGGAGGCGTGCCAATGACAGCTTCCTAATGCCTCTCGTTTATCTCCGAATTTATCACTCAATATTATTTACGTCAACTTAAAATACGAAATCTTTTAAGTCCACAAACGAAGGCTGTTAAGTTAGACGTTTGAAATGTAAGTGTTAATGATTTTAATCATTGTTGCCAACATAAAACATGAATATGTATAGAGCTATAATTAAGTTCGTTTTGCATTTTAAATGAGAGTGATATATGAGCTGTATCCAAAGAATTTGGGAACAAACAGGCAATAAAATCTCGAACGTCTTGAAAACATCCAATTACGAAATAATCAAGTTATCCGATTCCAACTCAACTACGGAAAACAAACAATATAATTTATAAAACATTTCTTTGTGTCTAAAAATAAAGATGACGTTGTACATTTAAAATCTCACGAATATCTACAAATATACGTACGTACAAACCACATAGGTATGTATTTCACTACAGACCAATAATCAATACACCACCCACGATAGGTAAACAATCAAACACGTTGAACTTCGCATACAGCCATTTAAGTACTTGTTTGCCTTTAACCTTCGAGGAATTTTGCCAGAGCTTAAGAAACAAACCTATGAGCGAAGGTCAGCCAGGTCACAGATATGCTGCTGAATACATGTATATCGAAGAAGCGTCTTCGTTAAGAATACCCTATGAAGAGACAAATGCTGCCGATGGAACACGACATGCTGACAAACAGGAAGATTAAAGTCAAGTCTCATAAGATACAAATTTGCACTGCGTTGCATCTTGTCATATACTTATACCCGTTGCGATCGCATCGCTTTGTCGGATTTGTCTCTTACCAAGGACCGATAAAGTGATAAAAATGACTTACCTGTACAGCACTGTTTAAAAAACAGTTGTTCTGCCCCGGAGCATTCCACAATCCTTTAGTGGTGTGAAAGATCCCAGAATCTCGAGATCCATCTCTCGAATGCTGAGGTCGGAGTTCAGCATCACGCGTGTAACGATCGTGCGCGGGAGTCGCCATTGTTGGCGCCATTTTTTCACCAGTTTGCCATTTTGATGAAGAGAGCACTAAAGTAATGTATCCACTGTCCACATTTCGGTATCTGAAAAGATAAAATAAAGTGGAGAATGTAATATCTGCAATTTGGTTAACAAGTCTGATTTATGGACGACTGTCGGATTATCTCTGGATTAAATTAATCTTTGGGATGATATTCTTAAACATGAGGAATTGAGACCAGGATACATACAAAATATATACATATATAATAATAATAAATAATATCTTGAGACAACTCACACACGGCTATCTGATCCCAAGCTAAGCAGAGCTTGTGTTATGGTAACCAGACAACTGATATATAGGTAAATCACACCCAGACACAGAACAAACAATCATGCTCATCACACAAAGTTTGTCCTGGGTGGGAATCGAACCCACGACCTCCGGCTCAGCAGTCAGGGCCACTAACCACTAGACCAACAGGCTCGTCATATATTTATTGTATAAATTAAATAGCTAAATGAACGTTGGTACACATCTAAATGAACGTCGCTTTGTACAGATTTCCCGTACATGAGAGATCTGAATAAACTGGTTTTGTATAGCTTGATGTATGATGCTCGTCCTATGAACGTATGTAATTCAATTAAATTAATTTAATTTCACTTAACATACTTTATTCTGTTTTTCGAATACTAGTTTTTATTTTAATTCCTATTTTAACCACTGTACAACATATTAGTAATTAAGTCATTTGATTTACATGTGAATAAAAATCAGTCTTAGCAAAAATAAAATTACTCGTTGGTACCCAGAAATTCACAACACATTTTTTCAGTTCCTGATTCCTAATGTTGATCAAGATCTTTAAATCAGGATTTTTTGCTGTTAATCTGATCTTTACAACATTTTGTTAACCTATCAACATTAATTTTAACGCGAATAGCGAAAAAAAAATGTGAATATCCGTCAAAAGTAGACAACATGGTACAATCATTTGACGAAACGTTCACACAGCCTAGACAAAACAATCGCTGGGCGGAGTCAACTATCGTGTTCTGATTTCTCATTCATATAATTGTTACATTGGGGTTAATAAGGCGAGTTTTCATATTTAATTACACAATGATTCATTAGTTGATTCCTTTCACTACTCAAGTCACGCGCATTGTTACTGCGAGTGCTGCTACTGACAACAATAAGCTGTGTCGTGTTCGTACCCTGTCAACCTTTGTCGAGTACAGGCAAACGGTTGCTAATCTTGCTAATTATCGATTGATTGCTCGTGATGGACCGTGAATATCAGTTTTAACTAAATAAAAGTCAATTATGTCACAGGAAACAGAATTGGTCGATCCTTAGCTAGAACGGAATGATGTCATGCTTCAGCTTTTCAAAATTTGTTCCGATGAAAAATAATTACATAAAATACGAATTTTATAGGTAAATCTCTAAAAATAACAAAGGAACCTTTATGCGATGAAGCTGCTAGAGACTCTTGAGGAACACACAGTGGCTGTTAATAAAAAACATACCTGGAAAACATTACAAGATCCTAAGTAAGGTGCAAAAATGGCAATTAACAGAGTTACAAGCATACCTTTTGCTAATGATTAAGAGCTATAAAAGAAGCTACCGCATTTCTGTGTTTATATCATACTAGCTTTCGCCCGCGTTAAATTTGGGGTAACACAGTTCCCTTTGCGCCTTATTGATTTGTAATAGCAACGCTAAGTTTTCCCTTTTCTTCCCTCTTTCTCCCTCACATCCCACTTTTTTTAAATAAATTTATTTATATTTATTTATATTTATATATTTATTTATATTTATTTTTTTTATTTTTTTAATTATCCTATGTCCGTCTCCTGGTTCCCAACTATCTATGTACCAAAATTCATCACAATCGGTTTAGCCGTTAAAGCGTGAAGAGGTAACAAACAAACTCACTTTCGCTTTTATAATATTATAGTAAGGAAGTAAGGATTTATTTTATCCGACCGACAATACAAAAACAAATGTGATTGTAAAAACACTTAATTTAAATGCCCCAATTATTTTGTACATTTATTAGCCGCTGATTTGTTCGTTTCTTTATTTAGATTTATACAATGGATTAAAAAAATCGTGGTTTTGCCGACGAGTTGTCCAAATTAGTGTTGCAAGTCTTGCGCCGGCGCCCCGCGGTGCATCGGTCGTCGGTCGCATGCGTAAGCACATGTGCGGGCTTCCGCGAAACAACACGCAGTAAAACGGTTTATTTCAAACTGCATGATTTATGTAGAATATATATGGGAATGCCGGCCGATTCATGAAAGCAGCAATTTTCTAATTTTACCTTCGAAAACAACTCTCTCATTACGTCGCCTTTTTTTAAGAAAGACGATTTTGAACGAACGTTTTCTTTAGAGGACCCACTTAGACGACGCGAAGGTTTAGATTTTCTAAAGCAACTATACAACAAATTTCAATATGCACCTCGCGATTTCTACAAATCCTGCTTCTAACATCACAAATCTTCATCACTACAAATGCAGTCTATCTCTGTTTGGATTCCAATAAGCATAATGGTATTGGTTCCGTTTAAGGCGCCAATATATTTTGTAATGCAAATGCAGGCGTACGTGTGGAGTTTACATGTTGTTTCTAAATACTAAACAAGCAAGCCGAGCTATTTCAGTCAGAAACTTGCGGCCACACTTCCGATCTATCGATAATTTAACAAAAAACGGGGTTAATTCCTGGATATCATTTGCTTGTTGCGCAACAAGACACGTTCCCGTCTCGGTTTTTATTTACAGATTCTTTTACAAGTAACTGAGATCGTGATTACAGATTCCAGAGCATAAATATTTGTAGTAAGTTGAAACAACTCGCTGCAGAACAGTCGCTAGCAATAAACATTGTGTATAATTGAATTACGAAACATTTCCATTCTTTCACATTTTGCTTTCTTTAGAATAAAGAGCGGATCTTCCACTTGATTCGCAGAGGCTGTTATTAACTATGTTATTAATTGAGTATCATTATCCTAACTTCCATTCAGCGCATTCTAATTACAATATCAAACTGGATGCATTTTAATCTTCGAGAAGTTTAATTAAACGTAACCAACAATTAAATTACAAAAGTAAAAGGGTTAAAAACCCCATAACAGCGTCCGTACCGATACACCGTGCATAATCCGTGCACCCAAAATAATTAATCTCAAGTGTTATGTTCCAAGCAGCTTCGTTTCGTTGCCATGCTTTCAGTTCTAAAAGGTCCTTAGTCCTTTCTTAGGTTTCTACAGCAATCTTGCTAGCAATTTGTAATTGTAAAATAAGAAAACTATTTCGGCTTACCTTTACTAAATATACGTAACGTTTTTTGTACAATATCTATGGTGTTGTTTTATCAATCTAATCATATCAACGTCGTCGGCCTTAATTTTACGGTCTTAATTCTTATTCTTTCCTTGGATCTTTTGGTGCCGGGACAGAATCAGAACCAACACTTCCACCTTATTTTTTAAATACAATTTCATAAAGCAGTTTCTCAAATTGTTTACTAACAACGCCCCCTATCATTTTTTTTTAATCCCAAGACTATGCAAATAGATGCAAGCAATCCAGAAATCCTGTACCCTGCTAAAGCGAACGTGACCCGCCGGCCCTGTTCGATGACCGCTACGAGATTTATGAAGAAGTGATTCATTTTGTTGGTATAATTGGTTTAAGCTATTCCATTCGGGTTATCAATTTGTATCTTTTTGGTATGCACAGACTAGGAAGAAGTGTACCCGAATCCTACATGCCAATAACTGGCAGACTGCGAATTAGGGCAGTTTACTGACAATTCGAAGTGACCACAAAAATCGAATTGAATCCAGTAATTGAATTATTATAAAGAAATAAATCACGAGTTATTATTTTTTTACTTCGAGGAGCTAGAAATGGATTGCATGTGCACCACGTGGGTAATAAGTAATAACGATTGTAATCACCGAAATGATCCGACTGACGACCGCAGTCGCATTCCTGCGTTAGTTACGCTCAAGATTCGCTTTTATCTCTTTTTGTAGGACATTTCACTTCTTTATCTCAAAGCCATATTACTTTCTAGCACTGTATTTCATAAACAAGAATATCGCAGTTAGTTTTTATACGTTTTTTGTTCAGGCCAATCATAATTAAAACTTTCAATTGTAATGGCTCTGTGAGCACAGAAATAAGACTTCAAACTTCAATCATGTTTTATGTATGATGATGCGTTTTGTCACTAAACGTTCTTTAAAAACTTAATAACACGTTAGTTTGGGCAGCAATCAAGCAATTGTTGCTTATTGCCCAGTCACGCTCCTTTTACCAGATGACTGGTTCCACCCAAAGAAATTGATAAATAATTGACAGTTACTATAAGTGTTTGTTTACTGTAATCTTGAAAATTGTACCACATATTTCATCAGAAAGGTATCACAATTCTCAGCAAAAAATGCTAAAGGAGATGAAATAAATAATTTGTTCCCGGAAATTGCATTTCAAATCCACTTCTCTCATGCAGTTGTACAAAAGTGCGATGTGACAAGTCAAATTGCTATTCCGAGAAAATATTCTCAACTAATCTCAATAACAAATCTCAAGCGGTTAACTTAGCGTGTGATTCGGCATCAAAGACGCTCATATTGCTGAAAAAAACAAGAAAACGCTCAAGTGGTTGCACATTACCATGGGAACAAAAAACTTCAACTTAATACAAAAACTTAAGAAAGCGAGGGATTGTTTCAAGTGTTCCATTAGTAATAAATCTCAGTGATAACTTTAAAAGCATTGCCTTTGACTCGAGCACCTATAAAGAGTTTGTCGATGTAACGAGGCGCACGTTAGTTTGTATCCTCATAAAAATGTTATAGTCCATGTTTGATCAATGCTTTACTGAATACTAATGTATATGTTACCTATGTATGTTTCACTTTAATAAAAGAGACCGGTGGTTTTAACTATCAACAGTACTTTAACCCCGACTGAGTAATTTCAGTAAATAGTTCAAGAAACTTTAAAATCGATTCAGGTTTATCGAGGTACTAATATTTGGCGTTTTAATTGCTTTGTGCTTGCCAGTAATTACACTTTTATTTTAATTGCTTAATCAATTTTAAGCTAAGGTGTAAAAAACATAACAAGGGTTCAATCAGAAAGAGAGTTGTCTACATTCTACCAGATAATTATCTTGCCATCGCGGTCAGAATGGGGCCTCAAGCCAAAAGAAAATAACACTAAAAGAATACGCGCCACTTTTTTAATCTCACTTCCAGTCACTACACAGTACATATGTACTGTGTTTCTTTCTAGTCGGTTTAGCCATGACATAGCTAGATACTAGTTTTAAGTGGGGCGCCTACCTTTGACCCAAACCCCGAGGCTATTGGAGGTTAGATGGCACTTGGAATCCAGTTCGTGGCAGTATGCGTACAATATGATTTAATGTTTTATACTTATAGCTGCTGGAGAAGGATAATGCTGACGATGTATGTCTGTGTGTATGTGTAATTCGTGTGAGTCTTATAAGACACGTAGATAAAGACAATAGTTGTTAAAACTTTGTTTTGTATATCAGCATTAAGAATAAAATAAACTCGAATTTAATTCATCGCATTCATGACAAGACGTGAATATGTACGTATCGGCACCAACTTCAAAAAACTACAAGCAAGTAGGTACCTACTTATGAATTCATCTATTTTTAGAATGTCTAGGAATGCAATTAAATCTGACAGGTAGGTAATTATTCGGTGCGCAACCCAAGAAATTCAAACGAAATCCGTTCAAAGTTTACACTTTGAGTTGAAGCACAGACGGTCAAAGATGTCTTACAGGCAAGCACACGTGCGCCACCACAGCACACCATTAAAAGGAACGCACACATGCCAGCATCACGAACTTGATTATACGTTACACAAAAAGAGGAAGAGCGGAGGCTGCGCGTGCGTCGAGTCGCCGACCCGCGAGATGGCACGAGTCAAAACGCCGCGTCGCGCATAATATTACTATTATTATTTTATGACACTATTCCTCCAATATGATCAACACATTTGGCTCCGTAACTAATAAAAAACAGCAGGCCAACAACACGGGAATGAGCCGATCATCGGCACAGAAATAACTGCAGGTCGTTAATCTTTACATAATTAAAAACAGAGCTCCATATACAACTTATGCAATGACATGGATTAATAAAAGAGGTCGATTTTGTACACAATTATCGATATACCATGAAGACTAAGCCAACTGACAAACTCAGCTTAGTAACGTCTGCAGGCACAATTTTGAGCTTACAAATCTATTCATAACATGCCACCACTTTTTCTACACCTGTGTTAATAGCAGATATCGAAGTACCACTCGACTAATGGAAGGCAATGAGAACAAGATTACTTGAAATGCTTTGTACATTTATTAAAACTTTCATAAGACCACCTACGATCACAGAGCACAGACTCATCTAAAATTGAATTGAATAATATAATGCCAAAGTAGCGTATCCGAGCGGCGTGACGGTGAAGGCTTTATATGAGCACAAAATACCTAAAGCACGTTCAAAAGAGAAGTGTCAACGCGGCATTAGACATTAATGACGACCATTCCTCAATCTGCAGGCCAACAAAGAGGTTTCAATTGGTGGCCAGACCTCACTGGAGACACAATGTTGTCAAATTATACATGGACAATGGATATGCATAAGCAAGAGACCGTCTTCTATAATCACTGAGGGGCAGTGGAGGTCCTCAGTAAAATTCATAGTACCCGATAATGCACTGCACCGACATTTACAAAGTTTATTCTAACTGCTACAAAAGATGTTACAGAGTGCGAGCCAGGGTTTTGATATGCCAACCGAAGACCATGGGTACTGACTATAAAACTACTTAAGGCGAATTTCACCAATGAAACTGAACGCAATTAGAACAGATTAATTGCGTTAAGGAACTGTCAATAACAATATTCCATAACTATTATGACACTGGCAAAATAAGAACGCAGTTGAATCTGTTCTTAGAGGTAGAAGCAGTTTACCATTTACCAGATAAACAGGATTCAATCTAGCAAACATATTGAACTAAATGCTCCATCCAGCAATCACCTGGGACTAAATTAACATTGCATATTTTTTTTTACATTTTGTTCCAAACCGATCTGGATTCTAACAATAATCATTACCAACAGGCTACAAATTCATTAGCACTTTAGCAGGCACCTCTTTAGCTTAAAATGCTCATATCTCATTAACACATGTGAATAACATTGTAACTAAAACTTCAACGAAATGATGTCACACAATATTATTGGCGATTATGGCTCCTATCAGTCAAACATAATATTACAAACTGGTAATGTGATCTCGATTTCCGATACAATGTATTCATTTTGATATTATTCTGAAACTATCTTTTCACCTAGATAGAAATGAATTATGATTGCGGTTTTATTGGAGCAAAACTGCGGAGAATGTCACGGGTAGTCCAAAGTTATAACTAAAATACGGGTCGGTAAACAAGAGCTTGTTTCTCGGTACGTCGCGTCGTCGGGTCGGTACAGACATTCATATTCGCATATGTTTGTCACAGTTTCACAAACGCAAGTTCCCGCGGTCTATTGTTTACAAGTATCTACGTTCAATGGTAGATTGGCTGAGATTAGCCAGTCGTGATGTGGCCCATATCTCGATGAAAGCAATCACGATCACCGCCGGAGACATACTTGTCACACGAACAGTTCTAGAGACGATCACGATATAGCCTCGAGCTTGGATCATATACCCATAGTTACATAATCACGACACAAAAGAAATGCAATAAAATATTCAGGACGAGGATAATCTAAACAAAAGTCGATCGCTGTCTTCCAAGAATGAAAGTTCTATGATCTTTGAACTTTCAAGCATCCAACAAAGAAACGCACAAGAAACGATCAACTTATGACAGTACTAGCTATCTGTGAACCAATGTGGAAGGAGTAGAGATTCAGAATTAGACTGCTAATAAAATCCAAAAAAGTTCTAGAAAAAAGACAAATCGTTAGCAAGAAATGTGACATGAAAATGTCGTGACAGGCGCACTGGTTACAAGTGGGTTAAATCGAGCATGCAATATTTCATGCTCAGATGCATTAAATAATTGCAGTCCGTGGAAATATAACTGTTAATAAGTAGTAGGATCTGTGCAATGACAGCATCGCCTATGAACATATTTAGATAACGGGGACCCGTCCGCGAGCTTGTTAACTTGGCACACACGGCAGCTACTCAATTCCTCCAGATCTCGGAGACGGTAGCAACATTTAAATATAAATCGAGCAAACCCGTTCTTTGAATTAGAATAAGCTTTTACAAAGTACCAATCAAGTTTAAAAGCGTTCATTGGGTCCTAAATACAAAGCATTACTTAAGTTCTCGCAGAAGGCAAAATAATGGGCTTATTTATCTGCATAGACATAGTTAATTATACAGACATGAAAAAATTGCTTCTCCACCTGGCTCGAGGCACGTGCCTCGTTCACCTGTTCTTTAGTCGCACTTTTAAATAAGTAGGCTCTCGAAACCGGCAGTCATAGCTGTTTGAACCATGCCATTATTTTTTGTATACGTTACAAAATTGCTGCATCGCATACGTAATTATAAGTCAGCAATAGTAGTTGTGATAGTAGACTGCTATTATTTTTAAATGATGATTAAGGCGTAGATGTGGTTTTAAATCATTCGAATGCTATTAAGAAACCATCGCTCATTTTGTCTGTCTATTCTGTTGGCGAGTGTTAGAACTGGTATACAAATAATATAACGGAATCAATTAAGGTTTTAAACTTGTATTAGGTGAAATAAGGTCAAGCTTTTGTTAAATTCGTGAAACAGACATGTTTTTGATTCTGTGGTTTTATAGCAGCACATTACATAGCCTATAATTCCTTCTACTAGCTCAATTAGACAATCTTTATTGTTTTCAGATTGTTACGGTCTTAATTAGCAAGACAATTATCGTGAATATTGTATTGGAGAAGAGACACCTACAGGTTGGGCCTGGTGACGTTCATTGCGATACTGCACCAGAATGTTGGCCTCAATATTTACATAAAATATTGATTTCTACAGCTAACTCTTTCTTAGCGTGCTGATAAACCATTACATATTTCAATACTCAAAGCGCTGTGTCAAGGTGGACCAAAATGGAGGCAACCTAAATTACAATAAAGTCTGTCTACGCTCATGATTACATAGTAGACCGCGATTCGTATCACTTAGTGTTGCAAATCCTTTCTCCGTTGAGAAAGACACAAACTATAACTTGGTCAAATGTCGATTTGACCGACTTTAGAGTTAGGTTTAGTAATAACTCGATTATCTCATTGACAGTTAGTTTTTTAAGTAACCCCGGTGGAACGTAAGGCATTCTAAGGGTTTAATTGCGCTACGACTAGACAATGTAAGTATAGGTAAGTTACAAAGTAATGAAAGGCTTGCTGATGTTAGTACGTCTGCGCATATTCAGTTAGGCTCTTAGGAATCGCCTGGATAATACATATCGAGTTGTGAGATAGTGCCAGTGACAGTTCACTCGACCGAGCACATATAAATACAATTTGATTGTACTTTATAAACAGCTAGTGTGAGGGGCAAGCAGGTATGGTTGTATTTTTAAGACAAAGGACTGTCTTGAGCGCGGTTTTAGTCCTTGATGGAGGAAAGTTGTATTCATTGAACTGATTGACTGTAGGTAGAAAACTTTTAGGTTTCTTTGATTTTCATGGGCGATCCACAAAATGCCCATGTACACAACAACGACGACAATAGGACACTCAGGCGTCAAGGTACTCCTCCAATATAATTTCTCCATCACTTTAATTTATAATTTGGAAGTATGAAAACCCTTTGAAACCTCTATTTTCCTTTAGCTTTATGGTAAAATGGGTTCTACGGACGAGACATAAAGTAAGCTACAAGCTCGCCAGCAGCAGTCACAGTACTTTGACCACAAGTCCGAGGCGGTTACCTTTTAAAACGAAACAGGACGCGTAGACTCAGAAACCTCGGCTCTAACAATAAAACCAAGAAAGGCACAATAACTGAGATTTCATTAGCATGCACGTCGACATAGTCAGAATTTTAATATAATCATTTAAGGTAACAATGGGTTCAGTATTTGTAAGGAGCGTGGAACCATAACTCACTTCCTATAGATTATACGGAAGTGTTAAAAACAAAAAAAATATTCGGCACTTGTAGCCAAAAGAATAGTTTAATTTTTAGGCTTACAACTTTTATCCTTGATATTATTTTAAACTAGCTTTTCGCGATTAATTTAATGTTGTTATTGTATATTTATGAACCCAACTTAGTAAAGTAGAAAGTAGTATTTTTTTTATTTCCAACAGGATAATTGAGTAACATTTTTTATTGTGGCATTTGGTAGCATACTGTTACATAATATAACAAATGTGATTAGTTATAAAAAATGATTTGGCATTAATAAACCAGACTTAAAAGTTTTAAGTTTTTTTAAATATATTTCAATAACATATGAGTACGAGTTAACACTTACCATTAAAATCCACACAATAATAGAATGGCAGTCCTTTTATTAAGTCCACATTAACACTTATATATATTTTATTGTACCTTTAGTCCCACATAATCCAACACTAGGGGTCCAAATCACGAACCGTACAAACCAAACTACTACGAAAAGTTTTTACACAAATCTTTGATTAGAAAAAAAAATCGTCTTCGAAGTCTTTAAATTTTTTTTTATAGAAATTCACATTCAAAATTCGAATCAACACTTTCCCGCCAAACGTTTATTTATTTCGTCGGTACCGGCAGGCACAGGCACAGCGGCGCGTCCAACCACGAGCGCAGCCGGTTCGCTGTTGATTGTTTTATTTTGAACGCGATCGCGCTGCTCGGTTCAAGCGCGCAACGGCCAAGCGTCCCTCGATATACGATACCAAAAAAAGGTACTTCTAAAAACAATCCCTTTCTACTGTAATGGGATAAGAACTTTTGAAGTTTGATGAGGCGAGAAAATAACTAGCCGCATTTGAAAAAACTCGTTTATTGATTGTATCGCTGCAGTGTTTTGATGAAACAGAATAACAATCGTTTATGTATATTCATAACAAATAAATAAGTGAGTATAACAAAATCATGCTTACAGGCTATTTTTTACACGAATTAACATAGGTATTAAATTAAACTTATTACCGTTTTAGATCCATGGATAAATAGTTCGATTTATGTTATTTTTATACACAACCCCCTTGAAGTAAGGCAAGATTCCAACTAGATTAGAGGTAAATATTTATTGCTTCTTGTTTATAGACCATAAAACAAGTCGTTATATGTGATGATCTTTATATTTAAATCTTGATGTTACATCTAATAATTGAGTTTGAACTTAATATGTGACAAAACCTCACTTTGAATTACGTTATTCAACTAGCGCCATCTATTAGCGAATGTATTTCTAATCAGCTTTCAATTGGCTTCTCTTCTACGTTTTCCTGTTTCTCACCTTCATTTTCTTTTTGCTCTACTTCATTTTCTAATTGTTCTATATCTTCTACACTTAAATCTCCTTCAAATTCATTTTTAGCCTGATTTTTATTAACGTTAGCTCGTTTCAAAAAATGTTCATGCAAAGCTTTATGGAGTTTTTTTGCTTTCGTAGCACCAAACCCAGGACATTCTGCCAGCCTTGATTCTGATGCTTTTATGATATTCTCCAATGTGCCGAATTGTGATATGAGCGTCATTGCATCCGTTTTATTCACTGGTTTTATTGTCGTTAAAGCATTTACAACCTAAAAACAAAAATGGAATTAAGCAGATATTGACCTGAATAACCAGAACCTAGTCTTTGCCTGAACTGGGAAATAAAACTTAAGATTTTTTTTATTAAAGTCAGCAAAGTACTGGAATCATGTTTCACTAATTAGTGGATACTTACTTTACTTTCGTCGCAACGAATGAAAAAAAATAAAAACAAATCGACTTTGATGTCGATGTCAAACACGATGCGTCGCGCCTATAGGAAATGTCGCGGCAACCGCGAGTTTCCGACGCTTTTCGGGTTTTTCTAAAGAGCAATGCGGCTTGCATTGCTCCGTCGTTAATTTTCAAAGGTGTAATGCTATTGATACTTATACTATCACTAATCCATAGAGCCGCGTCTCTGTTTGTTACTGATATTCTTTTCTTTATTTTTTTATTTATTTATTGCCTTTGGGGTTTAGTCTTCGCAATCGCGACTGCTGAGCACTGCTATCGCTACCTACTGCTGTTCTGGGTTGGCAAATTGTTATTGGGTTTTTCCATCAAGAATTTCTCGGTAGTAGCCACAAAGTCTGCATTGTGCCAAGTTGATGGCATTGGGTTGGTCCCCAATTACTACTGACTTAGAAAAAACTGTTTTAAATTATATTGTAAAAAACTTGTTAATTACCTTCTGATGTGGGTCATTCTCAATCTTCTCCATGATCCTGTCTGGTGGTTTGTTTTCATATATCTTGTAGTTTTCTATGATCTTGGCTGATTCTTCTGGATTCCATGCTAACATAAGAGTCAAGTCAGTCAGCAAACAAATTCTTGTTAAATTCTTCAGTGAGTTTTGTGGTTCTTTAAGATCAACCTAAAGGTGAAAAATTAATTATTATTTGCAAAGCTATTTATTTATTTAATTGTGTTACAATTTAATATGTTACAATAAAATTAATAATAACAGTCTACTAGCAGACTGCTACTTTATAAACTACACTTTTCTGTTATTTACTAAAACAGTTCATGCAATAAAAAACAACATCAATTACTAGCAAATTCTTGAAACAAGAATTAAATAATATTATTTTTCAAAACCAATGACCAGCATATAAAATCATTGTAAGTGATTGGTATTATGCAAATAATAAGTTATCCTGCCAAAGATAGATGGCAATATGCAACAGATATCAATGCAATTTTTCATCATCAATACTTCAATTTTAGGGTTCTGTACATCAAAAAGAAAAACAAAAACCTTTATAGGAATGCGTTATACGCAAAATACGCGCCTCAGACGTGGAGTTGCGGACACCAGCCCGTTATACAATAGGAATGTGTTAAAGTATTGATTTGAAATTATATATGCTCAAGTTTGTGATCCCTTAAAGCTGTGTACAAATAAATGTTTTGAGTTTTTTCAATCCAAAGATGAACAGAGCCTCGGTGCACAACATGACTTACAGTCTGTTTCTTTTATTTTAATATAATAATAATACCTGTACTAAAAGCACCCTAAGTTCATACTTCTTCCCAAGTTCCTTGATCCTGTTGTGTATGTAATCTGGGTTAATGTTGTGGTACCGGAGTGACAGGAACAGTAAGCATATGGTTTTGCCCACTTCATAGTCGGGTATGATATCATCATACTCCCAAGGAACACTTGTGATGAATTTTAGTAGAGGATTTCCTCTCTGTAAAATACAATACTTGCTTTTAGAAATAGGTTAATCAGATATAATGAAATGATAGTATGGATAATGATCCATACTATCATTTTATACGAGTCTTTAACTAACACTAACCCTTATGGGATATTGTCCATGATTTCCAATTATTGTGAGCACAATTTAAATGTTCAAAACAGTGTTTAAAAAACCATTCTTTTAGGTACTACATTATCAAACGGTATTAGTGCCTTGGGCATTTTCTTCCAGTCAACCTTATATTTTTTCAAAGAAATCAAAACAGAACACTTTAGGTCATACTTAATAATATGGCCAGAGTCGCCTTTAAGGTGGGTTAAATACACATTTGGCCAGTTCTAGGCAGTCAGCCCTGTTACTACTTAGCAGACTATCTGATATTTTAACTCAATATTAGTTATTCTTATTTAGTTTGTGGTGAAAATAATAATTACCTGTTTCTGATTGACTAGTACACAGTGTGTCTTAGATGAGGCAGGCTTGGAAACAGGTTCTTTAGATGTCCCTGAAAACGTAAAGGTTGGAAATTTTTGATTACTATTCAGTGACAAGCTATAAAAAGTACTTGATGTTTTTGTATTGTTACTGTTCAATGTACCACTGCATATCTATGCAGTGGTACATTGAACAGTAACAATCTATACATCTCCAGCAATAAGTAGCTCATTATTAGATACAAACAAGTTGTGACATGTTTTATGTTGGAGTAAGGTTTTGTGCATTTGTTATAATTTTCCGATATTTATCCTTGTAGTAAAGAATTCTATAGTAATAAAAGAAGTCAGGAAAATGGTAATGGTAATGCTAGTTTAACGATGATATTTACAATAACCTTTAGCTAGACATTTTTTTTACCTGGTTGTACTTGCTGTAGGCTTTCGGATTCAATTTTGGGTATCTTTGGAGATGTCGGCTCGCTAATTTCAGCAAGTAAGTCGTCAAACCCATCTTCTAAATCCATTATTTTTTAAAAGAATAATACAATACTGAATGTTTAAAAATTCAAATAATATACGCTACTGTTTGTTATGACAGCATGACAGATTCATTCAATGGAAAAATGAAAAACTGACACTGTACTGACAGCTGACAGCAAATGACGGGTAGTGTGCGCAGGAGTCTGACTTTTGTCAATATTTATTGCTGTCTTATTTTTGCGATTTGTTTCTAATATTTAACAAATTATAAATAAACATTTATTCAAAATTCCAGTGTACATACTTTATAGAGATAAGGAAATGTAGGTCTTTCAATACATTAGGTAATTTGTGAAATAATCATCTTAAAAGGTTACGTTTTTGTATCAAAACACAGGGCTACAAAAGCAGTATAGACTACGAAGCAACAGTAAGGGCCTATGCACACCACGTCTTTTGAACGCGCCGTCGACGCGCGTTTTGGGAACGCGCGTCGCCGGCGCGTTTCTATCCTGCAGAGCAGTTTGTTGTCGTTTGTATCGATACAAACGCGCTGCACCGGCGCGTGTGTATCGATACAAACGCGCGGCACCGGCGCGTGTGTATCGATACAAACGCGCGGCACCGGCGCGTCTGTATCGATACAAACGCAACGAGGGAAAGGGAAGTGTGAAACTACGCTAGTAGCAATCGAGCGATTTGGTGCACCGCACGTCTTTGGAACAAAAAAATGGAGCCTTTCGACACAGAAAACTTCATAACTGAAATTCAAAACCGGCCAATATCGTGGAATTCACGATTGCCGGATTATTCGATACACACGCGCGTTTGCATCGCGTCTGTATCGCTACACACGCGCGTTTGCATCGCGTCTGTATCGCTACACACGCGCGTCTGTATTTATACAGGTGTGCAAAGGTCTACAGGCTGCGTCTGACTTGCGTGCGTATCGCGTCTGTATCGCTACAAACGCGCGTCGACGGCGCGTTTAAAAAACGTGGTGTGCATAGGCCCTAAGGTGAAATGTAATGTGCCGAATTGAGTGTGTCTACTACTATACTTTTTCTAGATTATTTATCTGTGTTGTAATCAGCTGTCATTTCAACTGTGGAAATGTCAGCCAGCATGTCAATGTCAGTCACTCAATTTCGTCCGTTCGGCGACTTCGGCGTTCGTAAACGTTCATCACTCGTGTTGAAAAACCGCGCTAATCATTTCTAAACAAACTTTGCTTCATGTTATTTTAAGTTTGATGACTACTATTATCTAAATGTGTGTGTTTATAAATAACAAACTTACATGTTGTCTTAATACAAAATGTGTTTAATGCGCCTATCATTTATGAAATTCAACAAGTAACAATTATGAAGATTTACTATGAACAACTTGCCTAGCACTAGTAAAACAAAACAAAATGATGGATTCGAAAACGATGAAATGTTCGATGATTCTACGTTGCTGGCCCATTTTGATAACTCCTCGTTTATACAAAGATCGAGGTTTTCGGAGAGTAACATAAATGATTCGGCTAACGGGAGTGCTCTAAACGTTAGGTAGGTTTATGAAGGCTGCAGTATTGGCTTCTCCTTTATCATAGTTATATCAATATTAGACAACTTCATAAAATTAAATAAGCAATTTTTGATGCAATCGTTCAGCAATTGTGCAGTATAAAGAGAAAACTAGCCTTTGTTTTCTTTAAACAGCTTTATTATATTGTAAAAAATATAATAAAAATATGTTTTAAAAAACCTTGTCTAACCCGAAAAGAGCTGTTTGGACAATACTCATGGAAGTATTTATTTTTGTTGCAAATCCAAGGCACATTTGTTTTATTATCATGGAACTTGGTGTTTGCCACTACTGGATCTGGTTTTTGGAAGTTGCAGTGTTTTGTTTTTTTATCTTGCTGGTTGACCCATTTGACAAAAACTTAGATACATGTGTTTTTCAGTGCACTCTGCTGCGATGAAGAGATCAGTGGATATGACAAGCTGACAGGCAAAACATGGATCTACCCAACAAACTACCCAGTCAGGGACTACCAATTTAATGTTATTAAGGCTGCCATACTTAAGAACACTTTGGTAAGATTCAGTTTAGTAATGTGCACATTCAATTTAAAATTGTTTTTTTTTATTTAATTTTTTTTACAGCTGACAGTGTTGATGCAGTATTATAGTTTTTAAACTTTAAGTTATAATAAATTTAGCGAACATATACACACCCATTTCAAATAAGGAACACAATCTAGCTGTATCAATTGGCTACGCAAATAATACTTAGTTCTAACAACATTTAAATGCAAAAGGTTTACACCTTATTTTTATATAGGCATGCTCTGTTTTGCTGAGGGTCTACCCTAAAATAAAAAGACCTTAAGATATACAATAGACATTTAGGTAAATGCAGGCTTGGCATTCAAGGGGTTAACAATCCATAACCATATCCTATTGATTATGGCCTCTATTATTTACATTATTGTTTATAGTAATTATACCTATGATGTAAAGCTACAAAGAGTAATGCATTCATAATAAAAACATACCAATCAAAATCATAACCCTCCTTTCTGCTTTGCCACAGGCGGGTAAAAACTAAAAAAGCTTCACACTAACATTAGCATTTTTGCTATGGGCTCATTCATTGACCTTAATCTTGTCTAAGGACAGATATAAGATCGACAATGGTATGAGCTATCCCAAAAAGAGCCTGTTAACTATTGACATTTGTTTGATTGACAAACAAAACATTATTTGACATTTTCCTTTCTTCCTACAGGTTAGTTTACCTACTGGGTTAGGTAAAACATTCATAGCTGCGGTAATTATGTACAACTTCTACCGTTGGTATCCACTTGGCAAGATAGTCTTCACGGCACCAACACGGCCCCTGGTTGCACAGCAGATTGATGCATGCTACAATATTATTGCTATACCTCCCAATGACACCATTGAAATGACAGGTAATATAAAAATAAACTTAGGTAAAAATAAAACAAGAGTTTATGGACATTTTAATTAAGAATGTAACAGAAATGATTTCAACTTATCTGTCTGATAATTTAACCAGAACTTTTTAGGATATTGAAAACAGGATTAACCGATAAGAAAAAGAGATCTCCGGCAATGTCTGGCAATGGTCTGTAGGCTGATCATGATGATGTATTTGATTGTATAAAATACTTAGACTTTGGACTTTAAAAATTTATCAATAACCATTATTTCTTCAATCACTAAAATGATGAATGTTTGCATTGTTTTATCTTAATTTACATACAAACAGCATAACCTAAGACTATTATGTTTTCAGGTCACATGCAAGCTACAACGAGGAAGCAACATTGGCAGAACAAAAGAGTGTTCTTTGCCACACCTCAAGTCATATACAATGACATGAAGTCAGGGATTTGTCCCTGTGACAAAGTTCGATGCTTGGTCATTGACGAGGCTCATAGAGCAAGAGGGAATTATGCTTACTGTCAAATAATACAAACTTTGGATGATATTGGACATAAGATATATAGGGTGCTGGCATTGTCAGCTACTCCTGGCAGTAAAGTTGAAGATGTTATAAATGTATGTATAAACTAATCTATTTCATAGAAAACCGGCCAAGTGCGAGTAGGATCGCGCACGAAAGGGTCCGTATCTATAAAAACGGCAGAAAAATTATGTTTGTTGGGAGCTTATCTTATTCATTTCTGTTCATAATCAGTGAAAATATCAACTGCCCAACTATCACGGTTTCATGAGATACAGCCTGGCGACAGCTGAACAGACAGTGGAGACAAATGTCATCGAAATCCGTTTAGTATTATTTGCGTGAAAGAGTAACAAACATCCAGCCATCCTTCTTCACAAACTTTCGCATGTACTACAATATTAGTAGGATATGTTTTCCGTAAGAAACACTAAACTAAATAAACCTCTTTAATTTTATTTAAATTGGTTTCAAATATTTAAAAATGGAAATTACTTTTGTATCATGTTATTAAGGCCTATTGAAAATTATGAATCACTAATCATTACAAGTTATTTATCTATCTTTGCTTTTTAGGTAGTAAAAAACCTGCACATCGCCCACTTAGAGCTAAGGACAGAGAGCTGCATAGACGTCGCGCCGTACAGTCACGCACGGAAGATCAATACCGTGGTCATACATCTGGGACTGCAACTGTCCCAACTTAGACAGCAGTACATTGAGGTAACTTTACAATACATACTTGTAAGCTATGCTATATAGATGGGAGCAGACAGGGGAGGGGGGTGTAGCCATGGTTAAAATTTTACACTTAATAAGTAATATCAGCAAATCAGGGGTTCCCAAACTACCTTTTATTAAACACATACCTTTTTATTTTACGGAACCCCATGACAAATAATTACAAGTCAAAGACACCATAATTTATATTAGAAGGGACATTGGTGGGTCAGTAAAAGTCTAACACTCCACCCTGCTCCGCCCAGAGCAGTGGAAGTTATTTGATGATTTCATAATGTTTTAATATTTATTACTATTTACATAATAACTGTGGCAATAAATAATATCGCGGAAGTCTTGAAACTTTTCGAGAGACCCTCATATCTCGCGGAACCCATTTTGAGAATCGCTGCATTCGATTATAATAATGAATGAATGAATGAATAACTTTATTTCGGGTGGCATAGACCCATAGAAAATTAATATAATATTGTTAGACGTACACAGACACATTAAATAATAATATAATAATATAATATTTTTTAATAATTTCTTCTAAGTCTTAATGTAATGTCCTGTCATATATTTTGTGTGTGCATACATATCCTAATGGCGCCGGCAATGCGCCGCATTCATTATAAGACATTTATATTTCCTTGCTCGCGACAACGGAATGATTGCAAACTTCGACGTTATCAGAACAGCCTCGTCCTCGTTAAACAGTGAATAATGCTTTGCAATGTCTACAATCTCAAGTAGGATTATGCGTCACGATCACTTTAATAAACACTGTATCGATCAATGTGAAAAATGTTGCCATTTAAGTACTTAATCCAAATGTTTATATTAATTATATTACTTATTTATTTGAAGCACATGTGACTAAAAGTGTGATGGATCTGAATGTTTATGGACGGAGGGCGAGAGGAAGACCAAAGAAAAGATGGATGGATTGTGTAAGGAATGATATGAAGGAGAAAGAAGTAAATGATGCCGTGACGTCTGATAGGGGAGAATGGAAGAAGAAAAAGTGTTGTGTCGACTCCAAATAGAATGGGACAGGGCAGGAAAATGAATGATATTACTTATTCATTTATATTGTCTATGGTTTTCTTCATTTGTACGTCTTCCATGCTGTTATCAATAAATAAAGCCAAAAACAAAACTGTCTTATGATCTGATAACAGTAGGAATTATGTTTATTAATAAAAATTGGATACGTACATATGTTTTGCATCCGTATTTACCGTTAAGGAATTCTCTTGTGAGCAGACGATTTTGGCTGCTGCATTATAGAAATGAAATGTATCAAAACCGAACTCTGATAGGTTTCGTGTTCTTATTAACCGTTGATAAGTTCCACCGTGAGGTTAAATACTCATTGCCACCAGCAACTGCGCCAACTGTGCCGGTGATATATCACGACAGGTTTCAAATAAACTTGTGTGTTACAGTATTTATAGGAAACATTTTGCCATTTCAGATTTTAGACGGGTACGCCAGAAGGTTGAAACAAATGAACATTCTCCCTCCTAATGTAGGGAATCTGTCCAAGGGCCGTATTGTGATGCTTTACAAAGAGTATCAGACCAAAGAACGAGCTGCCAGGTGAGGAAAGCTTGTACACTTCCTTTATCCTTTATCGTCCTCGGTGGATTCAGTTTATTCACGCCGACATGCCGTGGTAAAATCCCCTGCCGTCCGTGGAGTGCGCTGGTCTTCGGTATGCCGTGGGTTGTCTCGGTCGCTGCCGACACGGTGTCTAAGGCAGCGCTGATATTATTAGTGTGCGCAAGCCGGTTGCAAAATCCCCTAGCGTGCCTCCCATGTTGTGCGCTGGCTTTAAGTTCTCGTACACATTTCAGACATCTACAAATAATCGTTTAATCTACAGTGTTAATCTATTCAGGTTATCGATGTCTGTACGTTGAATTACGAAGGTAACCCCCAACTCGATTATAAGCGTCGTCAAATCCTAAAAAAAACGTTATGACTTCCACAGACATCCACAACATAACTACATAATGAAAGACTTCACCCTCCTCATCGCATTATACCACGGCCTAGAGTTGCTAAGCCAGCATGGCTCCAGGGTCTTCCTGAACTTCTTCGACGAGCATCCAGAGAAGTCCTGGATACAGACGGATGACAAACTGACTGCGTTGTTGGAAAGGCTGCGAGATGACCTGGGGATCAATCCTTTGTCGCTGGACAGGAGTATATTGCCTGATGGGACAATGCCAGAGGTGAATATGTATGACGTGCTTAATGAGAGCGAGGCACACTAACCGACGCGGCTTCAGCTTGGCTAATGAGCTTGCGCTGATCACTTATCACCACATTTTTTGCATGTAGTGCGGCATAGTGTTGGTCCAGAGGTGAAGCGCCTCGCCTCTCATGCATGAGGTTGTTGTTTCAAATCCGGGCAAGGTCCAATGTGACTTTTTCAATTCATATATACTTTCAAAAAGTTCATCTAAAACATCACATATACCGGTAAAGGAAAACAATGTGAGGAAAACCTGGACTTCTAATATAAGTATAAGTTTGCCTAAATGAAACCGAAATTCAAGCCGATACCTTTTCTCTTGCTAAAGACCGTTCTAAATAACACGCAACGGTGTTACGGGGATGGCCACAGTACATGCAGTAATCATTATCTGCTTGAGAATTTGTGTTTGTAACATACTCAGGGTCTTGGAGAAATGCATGATGTGGGTTAAATTATAATTAAATACTAGCGATCCGCCATGCAATCTAATATATAAAATTCTCGTGTCACAATTTTCTTTCCCATACTCCTCCAAAACGGCTGGACCGATTTAAACGAAATTTTGTGTACATATCGGGTAGGCCTGACAATCGGCCAACATCTATTCTTCATACCCCTAAGTGAGCAGCGGGTGAAACCGCTGGCACAGCTAGTTTTTTAATATTATTTTTTTCTTTTGTTGTAGATGCCAAAAGACTTATGCTTCGGTCATCCTAAATTTGATAAATTAAAGGAAATAATGACGGATCATTTCACCAAAGCACAACACAAAAAGCAAGACACGAAAGCAATAGGTATGATTCCTTTACAAAAAAATTAAAAACATTACTTATGTTTAAACTTATAATTGTGCAATGATAGATTGTCCTTCACAGTTTTGCCGCTTCTTGAACTATACAGGGTTATTTGTAAAACACCGGCACCCTCTCAGGACCATGTTACCAGCATCATAATCAACAACTTTTGTTCTATGATATTTAAACATTTATCATATTTTAGTTCATCAGATTTTCATACAAAAATAAAAATATTTAAATTGAACGCTCTAAATGTTACGAAATCTATGCGAAGCAAACGTACCTACACGGGGACAGTGCGCGGCAGGTGTAGGTATGTAGGTACAGCAAACGGACGGAGTTGAAATGTGTTAGATAGGACAACGAAATCTTGATGATTTGTTTTTGGTAAATGTATAAAATTTTGTAAAAAATCATAGAACTAAAGTTGTTGTTTATGATGATAGTAATACAGTCCTGCGAGGTTGTCAGTGTTTTACAAATAACCCTGTATACTGTCTTAAAACTTTTGAAAACTTCAGGCTTTAAGGCTCAAGATTCAATTCCTTGACTAATGAAATCGATTAAAATGAAACAACCCATTAAAAAGCATGTAGTATGTTGCCAGGTATTGCCACATCTAGTAAAAAACTGACTTATCTTGGGTTGGTCGTTAGCTACCAAGAACATAATTTTGATTTTGTGATCGCTTTCCCTCGTCCCTCATATTCGTTATTTTTTACCATGGACGTAGATTTTTGTACGCTCATCCTTACTAATATTATAAAAGCGAAAGTGAGTTTGTTTGTTTGTTACCTCTTCACGCTTTAATGGCTAAACCGATTGTGATGAATTTTGACACATAGATAGTTGGGAACCAGGAGACGGACATAGGCTAATTTTTATTGTAAAAAAATGAGGCGAATGAATCAATAAGGCGCAAGGGGAACTGTGTTACCCTAAATTTAACGCGGGCGAAAGCTAGTAATACATATGTTGTCCGTCTGACTTTATGTCAAGACCCTTTATCTCGGCATCGAGTTAAAATTAAAATACTCAAGTCGATGGTCTCCTTGTGCTCTCCGTTTCTTCTCAACCCTCTAAGTCTACGCAGTCAGAAGATATGGCTGTTAATGTCGTAAGTTTCTACAAAATTTAGTTTCTCAATCAGCGAATTATTGTCAATTCTTGATAAGAAATAATACAGTTCTTAAAGCACAAGTTCAAGATTTGAGCTAATAATCTAGTTGTAAAAGATGACCGTTCTTTAAAGCACTAAGGGCTGATTTTTCAATAGTCAGATAACTTTTATCGGAGGAATAAAATTTACGGTTTGACATCTATTCTATTCTATTTTTAATTAATGGCAATTAGAGCCGATGTCGACTATTCTGCCAATGTCCAGTGAATTGGAAAAACAAGTGTGCAAGATAAAAAATAAAAATATGATTCTAATGTTAATTTAATCAAGATCGCAAATTAAATTCTTTGACACCACGTGAATCTTGTCGGGTTAGCGTGGGACTGAAACAAACAAAAAATATAAATAAATAAATAATAAAAATTGTTAAAACATAGAATAAACGCATACCACACCCACACATTCAGATTTATAATTTAATGTTATTGTGACGGATGAAAGTCATCAGCGCCACAAGCAGTTCGGGAGAGGAGTATGTAAGCAGGGAGGGGAAATTTGTCGGAAGAGGGATTTTAAATTTAGGGAGACGTCTATACAGATCTAAAGGAGGAATGTTGTTTGAGCATTCAAAGAAGATGTGATCCAGAGTACCTTCTTCCAACCCACACTCGCAAAGAGAGGAGTCCCTAACCCGGATTTTTTGCAAAAAAACAGGAGTACAACAGAAACCCAGACGAATACGACATATGACGGATATAGCAGGTTTGGAGACTTTTTTGTAGCCATAGAACCAAGGTTTTGGTTTGATGGTTGGTTGTACTGCGTAATAAAACCTGCCTTTTTTTCCCCCAGTGATATTCCATTGATCCTGCCACGATGACTGGAGGTTAGTTCGTGGAAGACTCAATAAGTCATACCCCTGAAGGCTATTGTGGGAAAGATCAGCTACTGACGATGAGCAAGCATCTTTAGCCGATGCATCAACGCACTCATTTCCCTTAATACCGCAGTGACTAGGTATCCAAACTAGCTGAACCTCTTTTTGATTGGTAGCACAAGATAATAAGGACTCTTTAATTTTTAAAACCAGGTAGCTGTGCAATTTACTTTTAAAAGGGTTTTGTTTTAAGGCTTGCAGGCAGCTAAGAGAGTCTGTGAAGATAACGGCTTTGTGTATATTATGATGCGACTGTATAAAAAGACAAGCTTCCAATACAGCCACACACTCACCAGTGAATACAGAAGACTCCTTAGGACACTTATACTGTAAGATTATTTTAGAGCTCTGGTAATAGACCGCCGCTCCGGTGTGGTTAAAATCAGACAATTTCGAAGCATCCGTAAAAAATAGTTGGAAACCATTCCATCGTTCGCCCACCACCGCGTTGAACATCGAGTTTGCTGACGGGGATTTTTTGGTTATACCGATGTTAAAAACAATTTTGGGAACATAACATAAAACATTATACGCAAAATTAAAAAGGGGTAATCTGGGAAACTGACTAATTGGGCATGCTAAATTTAGGATTTCTCGAAAAGATTTCAAAATTAGGGGTATTTCTTTATTTTTCCAATAGTTTGAATTTGTACAAATGGCATCTAATTCGTACAATTTTTCTATGAGGGGGTGTGATGTTCTGCATATGATCTTAGATAAAAATCGGGAGGCCAGATATTGACGTCTAAGGGCCAGAGGGGGTTCAGCACACTCAACCTGCAACGCGTTAATGGGGGAGGATTTCATACAACCTGAGATGATTCGAAGGCATTTAGACTGAATCTTATCTAGTCCAACTAAGGCACCTTTGTTGCACGGGATCAGAAGATAGGTTCCATAGTCCAAAACACTACGAACTAAGGCATTGTAGACCAATTTCATGGTGTAGGGGTGAGCACCCCACCAAACACCCGCAAGAACTTTTAAAATTGAAATAGTTCTTTCACATTTTTGTATAAGAAAATTTATGTGATGTTTGCCGGATAATTTTGTGTCCAAAATGACGCCTAAAAATTTTACTTTATTAACTATTGGAATATTTTGACCTAAAATGTCGATTGTAACATGAGGAGTGCTTCTTTTACGAGAGAAAATTACTGCCGAACTTTTTGGCGCAGATAGCGACAGGCCATGGCTTAAAAGCCACTGATTCAAGGAATCCAGAGAGAGGCCCAAAGATGACGCGGCATCGACTATAGAGGAGTCTGTCACGTACAGGGCAATGTCATCGGCATATTGTAGGATCTGACAATTGTTATTTAGGCAGGACCCAATATCCGCCGTATACAGGTTGTACAATATGGGACTGAGGGGGGATCCTTGTGGGAGTCCCTTCCATATCTGCCTCTCATCGAATTCCTCTCCCTGGACTCTCAGGACCAGCGAGCGGGACATCAGTAACTCATATATACATCGTATCATCTTACCCGGTAAACTCAGCTGTTGCAATTTTTGCCTGAGTACTGGAAGAAGTACATTGTCGTACGCAGAGGAAATGTCCAGGAAGGTAGCTACAACCGACTCATTTCTTGAAAAAGCTAAGCGTATGTCCGCAACTAAAGTACCAACACTGTCCATAGTACCAAGTCCTTTCCTAAAGCCAAATTGGTAGTTCGGCAGTAAGTCTCTCGACTCAACAATCCACTCGAGACGGTTTTTAATTAGGTGCTCCAGTAATTTGGCAAGGACTGAAGACAGAGCAATTGGCCTAAGACCATTCGGATCATCTGCATGTTTGCCTGGTTTCAAAAGTGGGATAATTATTTGCATTTTCCATTGATCTGGAACCCAACTATGAATATAAGCAAAATTTAATATATTTAAAAAATAAGTTTTAGCCTTGTCACCGGCATGGGTAATAAAAGAATATGGCACACCATCAATACCCGGGGCTGAGTCCCGGACATGACTGAGTACCACACTCAGTTCCTCCAAAGTAAATGGCGCATCTAAAGGATCCTCTGATATATTTTGAATGGGCATGTTTACACATTCAGGAAAACATGGAATGTATGGTGGAGCGATTTTATCAAAAAAAAGGTCAGCTGTTTCCCTAGTGATTGGAGAAGAAACTGATGGAGAGCACCCATGTCTGAACCTATTGATACTCTTCCAAACTGTTGACACAGGTGTAGAGGGAGCCAAAGATGTACAGAATTTAACCCAACCCGCACGTTTCCTCTTGCGAAGATGACGTTTGGTTCTGGCATTAATCTGACAGTATGCCAACAGATTTTCAGTGGTCATATCTGCATTGTAACAAACCTCGGCCGCATTCCTGTCCCTGACTGCCGAAGTGCACTCTGGATCCCACCACGGTGGTGATGGAATTTTATTTCGGGCACTGTTTTTTATTGGAAAGCAGGAATCAGCACTGGAGGTGATGGCTGTAACAAAACCCTCATAGCAGCTCTTGGCATGGTGGTGACCAGGAGGATCAAACAAACTTGAATTTAAATTTGGCAAAACTTCAATTTTATCCTCCAATAATGATACAAACTTTGCCCAATCTGGTTTGGATAAGTTATATTTCAGAAGTGGAGGAGAACTTTTCTCTAAATAGGTCTTATTAAACAAAGATATTACTATAGGGTAGTGGTCACTACCATGCGACAAGGACGTACAATCCCAATGGGCCGAAGCCGCCAGCTCAACTGAACAAAATGTCAGGTCAACACAACTCTTTTGTTGTCCAGGAAGAGATCTGCGAGTTTGGCAACCATTATTGAGTATACAGAGATCCAGATCATCCAAAATCTCAACCAAAGCCACACCAAAGGCATCACAGCGTTCGGACCCCCATCTGTAATGGTGACAGTTAAAATCACCCATGACCATAATTGATCCTTGAATATTAGAGAAGGTGGTTTTTAAAATATCCAGAAATTCATGCCGAGGGTGAGCAATGTATATTGAAAACACTGTAATGCCTTCCATCCTTCCCGCCACAATACTCATTTCTCCTGTGAGTAAAGGCAAAGGAAGGGGTAGAAGTGGGACCCGATCCCTAAAAATTAATGAATGCCAATCAATATAGTATCTTAAAATAATTAGGAGTAAAGTGTATGACATAGTATTTTTCAATCGCAATCTGTATTAAGTAGTATAAATTAATTTTAAATGACATACCCAATATTTGTATACCTAGTAATGGTGAAACATGTTGAACTTTCCATTATTGTATGTACCATCCTCCACACCATGTTTTTGACAAATAAATTACTTTGACTTTGACTTTGACTTTGATCATTGACTAAGAGAGCCGAACCTCCATATCCATCAGATCTGTCACATCTGAGAATATTGAAGTGTGGCATGCGGAAGCTAAGACTTGGGGTGAGCCAAGTCTCAGCTATAGAACAAGCCAATGGCTTGTATTTATTTAAAAGGAATATGAGGTCGTGCTTTTTATGCCACACGCTCCTCACGTTCCACTGTAGGAATACTAGGCGGGACGCCATTTTTAATTGATAAAAGTAGATTTATAAGTTGGTCGGCAACGTTGGACGGTAATTGTGAGCTGGAAGAAGTAGAAGAAATAAGAGTAGGAAGCAGTTTTACCAGAAGTTCAATAATTGAACTGATATTGTTTGATGCTAAATTGTTGTTATAAGCACAGCCATTAGGCTGTGAGGGTTGTGGAGAACTAACTATCTGTTGATGAGCAACTTTGTCATATGATGGAGAAAGTGGGGCATGGGTTCTGGGTTTGAGGGTCACAGTTTTGCGATATGACTGGGATGTTGGAGAGGATTTAACTATGTTGGCATAGTTGCGGGAAACTAGAGGAATAATTTTACATGCCTCTGCATAGGGGATGGTTTTTTCGGCCATTACCGTCTTAATTGCCTTCTGCCTACCATACTCAGGACATGACTGGCTATTGGCAAAGTGATTCCCTGAACAAAGCGCACAGAACGCCTCAGCCTCTGTAATATTACAACCGTCACCAGGGTGATCATGGCCACACTTGTTACAGCGTGGTTTAGACCTGCAAAGATTTGCTACATGACCAAACCTACAACACTTTCGGCATTGTATTGTAGGGTATATGTACTGTTTAACGGGAAGGGATGTGTAACAGCAGTAAATCCTGGTTGGCAGCACCTGCCCATCAAAGGTCAGGACACATGTTTCTGTGGGTCTCCATTCATTAACTCCGTCTCTTTGTGTTTTGCGATTGATGCGTCTTACTTTTAGGATTTGACCACAACCTGAGGGCACAGTCAAATACGACATGGCTTCATCTTCTGTGAGTTCTGAGGGAACACCTGTGACAACACCCATCCTTGTGATGTTGAATGAAGGGATTGATGCTGTATAACCATATTTAATCAAGCAACTGTTTATCAAGAAAGAGTTAGCATCCTGAGGGGAAGCAAACTCCACCGAGACCCGGTTTCTACCAACTCTGTTAACACCACCACGAACAATGTTCGCGATGTTGTTGTTCATTAAGAATTTGCCAAAATTAACGGGATGAAGGGTGGTGCCAGTATTTGGTTGTGTCTCAATACGCGAAACGTGGACAACATAAGGGGCTTTGTCCATGACAGAATACTTAGTACGTCCAATTAGGTTCTTTTGCTGTTTGCTTGGCAAAGAGGGAAGCAAAATCTCTTCGTCCACAGGGCGTTTTCGAGGGTTTGGTTGGGATTGAGGAGTCGATACATCCATGGGTGAGGCGTCCAAAACATCCGCTAGTTGCGATAGTGGTTTCAGTGAGTACTGATGGTCTAAGGAAGCTGAAAATTGAATGTCAGGAGGGACCTTATCGGGGGGTTTATTGTTATCCATGTTGTGTAAAACGGCTTAAAACTATAACAAAAACAAACCTGGTTACGAACACAAGAACAACACAATTATGTTATGACAAGTCACTTTACAGAATATCAAAAAACACCTAAGAACAGCAAAAACTCTAAACACACGTGCTATCCAACAAACACCGTGGTCAGAATCTACGGTTTGACATATTTTCTATAGATAAGCTGTCAAACCGCCATTTTGTTTCCTCAGATAAAAGTTATCTGACTATTAAAAAGCAGTCCTTAATCATAATTATGTTATGTCCCCAGTATTCTGCGAGTACCGCGAGAGTGTGAACCTGGTTCACTGCTTGTTACTGCAATGCCGGCCGCTCATCAAGCCCCAAATGTTTGTGGGTCAAGGCGCCTCAGGTAAGATGACTAATTGTGTTTTTTTTTATGATAAGAGCTTGTTTCGGTTGCCAGGTAGAGGCGCCTAGTTAAGACTTCCTGGAAGTCTTTATTTCGTAGTATTAAAGACGGTTTTGCTCTAGTACAATTGTTACTACTGAATGGTATTTGATTGCATAAGTACAGCGTTTTCTACGAATTCGTAAAAGTAAATATTTTTATTAATGATAATCTTGTTTCAAATTGATATTAATGTCACTTAAAAGTGACATTAATATCATTGTAAGGTTAGTGTAAATTATTTGTTAGTGTTCAAAAAGAATGTTAAAGTTTAATTTTTTGTAGTTAAATTGGACCTTATGTACAAGTTTTGAAGTAAATTACGAAGGCAGAATAGTGCGCACAAGGACTCTCGTTACAATCGCCCTAACTATGCCATATTAACAGGTAAGGATGGCAAAACAGTAGTATCCCAAAAGCAGCAGATGCGTGTGATGCGCAACTTCCGGGAGGGGCAGTGTAACGTGCTGGTCGCGACCTGCGTGGCCGAGGAGGGGCTGGATGTGGGCTCCGTGGACCTCATCGTGTGCTTCGATATATCCACTAAATCGCCAGTACGACTTGTGCAGAGGTAAACTACTATTCAAACAATTCTTAAAATACGAGCTAAGTTTCAACAACTCTTACTATAGGATCAAACATAAAATGGCGGAAAAGATCCCCTTGCTGTATTCTTTTTGTTTCGTTTAAGCCGGACTTCTGAAAAATATGAGGTTTTATATCTCAAATCGACTCTTTATTTTTTATTCATTATATGCCAATGTTATTTGTTTTAAAGGTGTGGGCGTACTGGACGTGAGCGTGGGGGACAAGTCTTTATTCTTGTCACAGAAGGCAGAGAACATCAGGTAAATTAATTATTTATTTTTGTGCAACAATCTTAATTTAGAAACTGAGAAAGACAAAAGTAGTCCAAGCTTTTATGAACTCGACAAAGTAAAAAGTTAATCTGAATTCAACTCAGCGTATTAACACTCTCGATTAAGACACCTTTTTAAACAAAAAAAGAAATTAATAAAATTGGTTCATCCGTTTAGGAGTACGATGCCACAGACTGACACACAGATTACACACTTCAGACTTAAATAACACTACTCCTTTTTGGTTGAAGATTAAAAATAAATTATTTTGCTTTACTTGGCAAACTATAAGCGATAAACAAATGAACATCATTGTTTTCTTCTAGACCTTACTCGATTGTATGCGACAAAGAGATGGGCTCAACAAAAAGGTTTTGCAATCGAAAGAGGTAGAAAACAACCTATACAAACTTAACCCAAGAATGATCCCTCGTGACTTCACGCCGGAGTGTCAGAAGATGTTCATCACGGTGGCGAAGAAACAGGATCCCAGGGAAAAGAGCAAAGAAGGAATTGAGAAGGCCAAATTGAGTAAGGTAGGAAAACTTGATATCTAAACTTCTGAACCTTTTGACCTGTTTGAATTATCGTGTTCAAAAACTTTTTTATCACATGTTACTGCTATCAGTATATTTCGATCATACTCGATTTGCCTTATATCTGAAAATATTCGTGCAGCAGAAGGAAATGCAATAATTATGCGATTTGCTTTTATAACAGTTACTCTAATTTTCAGCTAGAAATATATACAAAGTTACAAGTACAAGGTGTGAGGGACATCTTTTATTATGGTATAGCTAGAGCCAATAAATTTCCAATCCGAAAAAAAAACTCCTTTTTAGGGTTCCGTAGTCAACTAGGAGCCCTTATAGTTTCGCCATGTCTGTCTGTCCGTCCGTCCGTCCGTCCGTCCGTCCGTCCGTCCTCGCTTAATCTCTGTGACCGTTAGCACTAGAAAACTGAAATTTGGTACCAATATGTATATCAATCACGCCGACAAAGAGGTAAAATAAAAATTGGAAAAAAATGTTTCATTAGGGTAGCCACCCTATATGTAAAGTGGGAAGTGATTTTTTTTTAATTTCAACCCTAACGTGTGATATATCGTTGGAAAGGTATTTAAAAATGAATAAGGGTTTACTAAAATCATTTTTTCATAATGTCAATAATTTCGGAAATAATCGCACCAAAAGTAAAAAACAATGTGTCCCCCCCCCCCCCCCCTCTAACTTTTGAACCATAAGTTTAGAAAATATGAAAAAACTCTGAAAAGTAGAACTTTATAAGGACTTTCTATGAAAATTATTTTGAACTCAACAGTTTTTGTACAAAAAAGACAAAAAGTTGTACAAAATAATTTCTGGACTAAGTTTGTAGTATAATCGTATATGCAAGCATTTTTTTAACTTCGTTTACATATTTTATTATCCTGAATGTATCTTTTTTCAAACAAAAAAAGAATTTTTAACAAAAATTAATTAGTAACCCAATTCCCCGAGAGATGGCGCTGTAGGTACTTATTACATTGGATCGGGTATTACCGAATTGTTCGGTTGGTCTCTCCTTGGCATTGGCGGTATCTTATAACTACATAAAACTTCTATTAAGAACATGCTAAGGCAATTTAGAACAAAACTAAAATTCATTTTTTTAACACCATCAAAATGTTAAGGTAAAAACCAGTTCATAAATGATTCGATAGATGGCGTTGTGTATTGACGTTAGTTTTTTATAAGTCGATGTTAAGATTTTCCGTGCTTTCATGACCTACCGTGGTAAAGTAAGTTGCACTTAAATGTATTCGTAATTTTATTTATGAGTGATTGAGTGCATAATCTAATTAGTCGTCGAGATTTGAGCGCTCCCCTTTGTGTTCGCGCTATGAACCGCTACAAGTCGGAGCGCTTGCCGCGGACCTTGCAATGTTGCACGCTCCTCCACCTTTGAACTCATAAGTGGGAACACTTATCGTGACGGACGGGAAACTACGGAACCCTACACTGAGCGTGGCCCGACACGCTCTTGGCCGGTTTTTTTTAAATATGTTGCCCCACACTAGGAATTTCTCCTGTATCGTGGGTGTGTTTACAAACATTTAAACTCATATACACAAACAGCCAGACCCGGAAAAACTAACTGTAGGTCATTCAAATATTTATTCCGGGAGGGGACCGAACTCGCGACACGTAGCGCAGCAGTCAAACGCTTAGCCACTGCGCCAAACGTGTCGTCAAATCCTTGGCAAAATCAATTTGTCAAATTCTTGGCAAGGCACAGGATTGCAATGACAAAAGTGTCGATGTCGCTAGAATAATAGGAATATAATCACGAAAGGTTTTTTGCATTCAGAACCAAAAAGATTTGCGAACTATGCTGCTATCAAGAGCTTCTACAAGCAGCTCAGGCGGTTCTTCAAACAAAGACGTAAACAACGGGTGCCTTATCACTGAGAACGAATTTAAGGAGTTGTTTCCTGATGGATATTCTAGCACTACATTGTTTGCAAAGTCCAAGGAGTATTGGGCGATGAATAGTGGTAAGTGACTTTTGAACATGGCATGGTAATGATTGGTAGATGGAAAAATAACGTTAAGTACAGTATGAATATGTCGTAATCCTTGGGGGGGCGACCCATTACCAGCAATTGACGTTAATGCTGCAATTATGTTCCAATATCGAAATTTAAATAATTTTTAGGGTTACATCAATGCAATTTATCTTTAAATTAAATTCAATCATCCAAATAATACAATTATGCTCACAAAAAAATCAAGTCAGAGTTACACAAAAGCATACAATAACAATTAATTAATGCAATCAGTCAATAAATAAAAACAATTCAATTTCAAGTCAATAAGATTATACGACATTTATATTAATTCATAATTCTTCAATAGAATAAAGACACTTACTTATCAAGAACCGATTCCGTTACCTGAAAAGGAAAAATGGAACTCTTATTGGAGCACTTTGTTTTTCCGTCTGTCTGTCTGTCTATTTGTCAAGACCCTTTATCTCGGGCACGGGTGGAAGTATCGAATTTAAATTAAAACCACATACTTAACTCTGTGGTCCCTTTGTGCTGTGTGCCCCCTAATCTACGCAATCAAAAGATGTGGTTGTTTATGTCGCAAAACATATTGCAATATCAAGTCTACAAACATGAAGTTTGTTTATGGCAGGTATGATAACTAAGCCAGCTAGCCTTTTACGAACAAATTCTTCCAGAAACAATAAAAGACTTAACTACACCATCATCTGAGGAAACAGAACTGAAACTCACAAAATGGTTAGAATGGCAGCGGACGTTACAGAAAACTGTAAATATACATCACTCCAGAGATACAGAAATATTATCAGAACTTTTGCAGTACAGTGATGCTAAAAGATTTGAAATGCCACCATCTACGCAAAATCCATGTGAGTACGAAGTATATAAACCTACTTAAAATATGAAGGAATTTTCTACCTTAAGTGTTTACCTTAAATTAATTATTCGATTGCAGGTTTCAGCAGTCAGGACCTTCTTTCACAACCAGCCAGCATTTTTTCGTCCCCTGCCAAATCAAAGCAACCAACTAGTTTTCTGTCTCCGGCTAAATTAAAACAACCACTAGTTTTAACGTCTCCAGCCAAATCAAAACAAACAAATAAAAAGAAACAAAAAGTACCCCTAACGAAACCTTTTGATAAAAAAGACGGCGACATAAGAGCCCTCTTTAGTACTGCTACTAAATCTACCAAAAGTTATACCAAACTTATTAATGATCTAGGTCTTCAAAACGATGAAAGCGTACCGACTCGTTTGATTAGCCTACTTGTAGACTTGACCTTAGAAAATACCAACGCTCCTAAAAACTGTTACGTATGCCAAAACATTTGCGAATGCAATCTTTTACAAAGTATAAGAGAAGAGAAGAAAGTTTCATTGGTAGTGTTAGAATCTATCAAAGAGCCTAAATTACCTGATCTCAATCTAATTGACGATTTTGATACAGAAACCATAATGAAATGTGTCAAAAAGTCTGAGAAGGAAAGACATGTAAGCATTAATAATTTTGATTTAGAAATAGATTTGGAAACAGATTTTCTTTCTGAAGATCATGATATTGGTAATAACAACGAAATTAAAAAACATGATGTTTCCATAGCTTCGGATAATTTCGATATCGGTGACATTGCCGACATTTTTGCTGATGATAGCAGCCCAGAGGAAGCTATAGAAAAACAAATAAAAATTAAAGATGAACTGGCGGATTTCAAACAATCATCAGGATTTAATATAAAATTTGATGAAAGTAGTCCAGAAGAGGGTATACTAAGAGGAAACGCAGACAAAACTACAAATAGGGAAAACGCAATCAAAGAGGAGCCAGTGGATATTAAAGATTCCTTGGGCTTCGACATAGTATTTGCTGATAGTAGTCCACGGGAAGCTGTAGAAAGTACAATCAAAGACGAAATTATAAAAAGCGGAAGCACTGTCATAAACAATATTGTAGAAAGAGAAGTTACAGTCAAAGACGAAGAGCCGAAGCTAGCCAAAGACACATTAGGCTTCTTTGGTTTGGATAGCATCGACGACATATTTGCTGACGATGAAATTGATAATACACCGCCAGAACCCACGCAAAAGAAAATCAGAGAAAACAATAATACTCAAGTTGTTAAAATCAATAGATCTCCTTCTACAGAATATCCGCTGAGTCCATCTATTCTATCAGGCAGAATAAAACCAGTACCTTCTTCGCCAATACTTTGCAGTCAACCTCGTAAATTCCAATTAAGCACCAAAAAAGATCGGCACCATAGTTCAACACCCATGAATAGTTGCAGAAAACAATTAATTAAAGAACGAACAAACAATAATAATTTGATAGCAACGCAGTCTATAAAACCGGAAACTTCAATTAAAAATACTTTTATAGACACAAGCAATAACAAAAGTATGATGACGATAACGCAACTAGTCGATATGATTAACAAAACTGATGCTAATACGTCCGTATCGAAATCTGTTTCCGATAGAGTACAACCGGTAAAAGAAAGAAGCGTCTCGCCAATTCTCCTAACACAAGCTGATAAAAAGAAATCAGCTGTGAAATCTTTAAACAAATCTATAGCATCTACATCGCAAAGCATAATTAAAGACAGCCTTATCGTACTGGATAGCGATAGTGATTCGGATAGTACGCAAATATATGACCCAGTTAATGTTAATAGTGGTAATAATAACATATCTCAGAACAAAACTGATGTCAGTCCATTAAGCGGTAAAAGAAAGCGAGAAATGGATGAAAGCATAATAACAGCTTCGCCATATTTCAATAAGAAACTGAAATTAGATGATAAGACTGATAAACCAATGTCTTTGCAAGAAAAAGTGTTAGCAGTTATGAAGAAGAATAAAACCGTGACTGTCAAAAACGATAACACTGTTTTAAATTTCGTAGTATCACAACCGAAGTTTTCATCGCAAAAAGAAAATAAAAACCCTCAATTCTTAAAAGACGAAAATAAAGATGACGGATCTGAGAAAAAGGATATTTTGGACATGCTTCAAATGTTTAGACGAGATAACAAACTTGAAGTAGATAAGAGTAAAATAAAAGCAATATTCAAGAGTCCTACGAAGTCTCCATTGGGTGAAAATAAAAGAAAACTGGCGTTCGATGATAGCGACGATGATTTCGTCAATGACGACAAGAATGATTACACGAGTCGCATGGAGCAAACACATAATGACAACACGTATAGATCTACAACAAATCACAAGACTCGGAAAGTAAGTTACTTTTGAATGAACATGTTATTAGACCCCCGGCGTGTTTTTTTTTCTGAGTTTTACACAAATGAACGCCATTATTTTCTGTCTCTCAGGCTGGCTTCACTAATTTACGAACGGTTTCTTGATCTGTCTTGATGTGTCTGACATATTTTGTGTGGCAAATCTGTCAAAAACACTCGAAATTTAAACGTTTGTAAATCTGTGAATTAGGGCCCAGAATGCCTTGTAGGTTGGCATCTAGACCCTAATTCCATACACCAGTAGTATACTATTTTCAAACTGGTAGGAAATATACTTAAATTTTCTTCAGAAAAAAAAGAAAGGCAACGAATTTTTGGATTTGGAAGCTGAACTATCTGACGACGATCACAGCGGTGACGAGCTATCCGACGAGAGTGTCGGCAGTATTATCGACTTCATATGCGACGATGACAATGTCACTCATCATGAGGATATACAGGCGGTCTATCTCAAATCTATCAAGTAAGTCGCTTATTCACTGTGTCTTTAATTTTTATGCGGATGGGAAATCATCAAATGACCTCCCCCGCTCTGGGCGGAGCGAGGGAGAGTGTTAGACTTGTACTGACTAAAACCCACCCCTTTTCTATTGCTCTTTATGTTCCGGGGCCACGGTATCTCTTTCGATCAACCCGCAACCCGGGCAGGCGGTGGCCCTGGGAGACCTCCCTGCTTTGCTGACATTTCTTTGAGGCGCGCATGAAACTAGTCTTTTCAGTTATTATTTTATCTCTCAGCAGCAGTTTAACACCAACGTGATTGTCGTCATCATCTTCCTGCCAGTCAGTGTAAGATGTGATTAAGGTTCTGTTGCCAAAAGGGAAAAACCCTTATAGATTTGCCCTGTCAAATCCTGCCAAAACTGTAAGAATACTTTTTATAGAGAACATCATGTCATTGAATATCGCTAGGCATGATTTTCTACCCCTTTCGTGAAAATGCCAGTAGGTTTCCTTGCTGTGAAGACCCCAATGGGACTGCTATTGCTTGTATAGTTGTCAGTGATTTGCACTGATGTTGACGATTGCCAGTTTTATAAGCTAATCACTGTAACCCTCAAAACAAGAAAATATGTGTGTATATTATGTTATTTGTGTTAAGTTAGCCAAAAATATTATTTTTTCAGGAGTCCAGTTAGAGGAGGCGGCTTCAAGATACCCGAGTTGCCAACGAGGTTCATTAAGGAAGACATTTTATCACAGTATGTTGAGGAAGACTCATATGAAATGGTATGTAACAGACACCGCCCAGTAGTAAGCGACCGTTAAAAATGTATGTGATGTGTCAAATTGGCTATGGGTCAATCTAACTTCTATCTTTTTTTTGTTTGATATTTTTTGTATTGATTCCTGTAGTCTTTTGTTGCATCAAAAACAAAATTTATTCATCTATCTATACGGTATCCAGAAACGGTGATTTTAAAATGAAGAAAAAGTTAATTTATTAAATATTTCTTCACAGGATAGCTTTTGCGTGGACTCCAACATTGGTTTAACTCAAGTACACGAAGTTTCCGAGCTAGAGTTAGCAGAAATGAGATTAGAAAAGGAAAGGAAAGCCAAGAAAAAGTTCAGGCGAATATGTACACAGGATGACAGCCCAGATGTTACGGTGATAAAGAGAAATAAACCTAAGAGAAGACTGATTGATAGTGATTCAGATGAGGATAGTACATGAATAGCTATGGGTAAACTAATAGTGAGATAATTGATCTGGTACTGAATACTACATACAGTGAACTGGGATTGTGTATAGTTTAGGACCGCGAGGCACTTATCGACTATGCTGAAGTGTGCACCACACCAAGTTTTATTAAAGGCTGAATACTCAACCTTTTGAAGGAAGGAACATGACCTAACACGGCACGGTTGGCGCTGTGGCCGAGCAGTTAGCTGGTGCGATACGTGTCGATAGCCGATATATTCGGAGCCCGCTCGACACAAATATTTGCTTGGCCTACAGGTAGTTTATTTTTCCGGATATGAGTGTTTATGTATCTATTATAGTGTATAAACATCTAAAAAGGCACCCACGTTAAAGTCAGTGCTCAAATAGAAACTCTTCTCGTGTGCCAACAAACTTTTTCCCCAGTTTCATGAAACAAATTGTGGGTCAACCAATAGATGTTGAGTTATAGACAATAATTTTGTCAGTACAAGATCTTTATGGACAAGTATCCAGCCGGTCTGGACGTTACTCGTACTGTGATATAGTTAAATTATAGTATTGATACTTTGTATTAATGATTTTTGATACATAAATTCTAAGTGTTACTTGTAAATTATTACGGTTTAATGATATGTAATTGATAATTCTCTATAATTCGTAAATCATGTTGTATGTAAATGTGAAATAAAACATATTGTCACTTATCAATTAGTTTTTATTTTTAAGAAATAATTAAAGTAAGTTTTTGCGGCGAAATATGAGATTTGTTTTTGAGCAAATGCACACACACGATCCCTGAAAACGAATGACACAATTTTTTTTTTAAACTAAATCAGCTTGCGATTTTCCGCTTCTTGCCCGCTATGAACGGATGGTGCGGCCTAGGATGGAACACGTTTGCTTAATAGAAGAGAGTAATTCACTCGGACTTTAAACATCTAAACAGAGTTTTGGAGTTGGCACTATCATCATTGCCTTGTAATATTACTGACTGCACTTGAATGCAGTGTAGAAGTGCTGATTTTATTCAGTTTCCTTGGTAGCATTGCTTCTACAATACATAATTATTTGAGCCCGCCTGGTGGGCCGGTTGATACCAGTCGGGGGTGCGCGGATATCCTAGTATATCATGCACCCCCGACTTGGTAGTAGTAGGTATAGTGGGTGTACCCCCGGTTCCAATAAACAAAAAACGATTCGTTTTTTTCTTTCTTCTTTGGCAACTGAACCGATGTCGACTATTCTGCTAGGGTCACGTGGTGAAGGCAACTATCTTGGTGAGCCGTCGAACTTTACTTCGTTCTCTTCGTTCGTTCGTTTTCTTCGTTCGACTTGTAGATAAATTAGTATTATACGCCTAATGGCTTTTGTAAACCTAAGTGTTTGACGACTGTTGAACTCACAAAAATTACAATAACGATTCGTTTTGTTTACGGATAGTAGTATTTTGACGAATCGTTTTTTGTTTATTGGAACCGGGCGTTAGTCGCTTAGAGTCAGACTAACTTTCGCCCCCTGACGGAGGGTACAAATGACAATTTTCTTACTCAAAAAAGGACACAATTATATAAATGACGTAACATCAAACGATCATTGTTCTTTTTAACGACACTTATGCAAACGATTGCATAAGTGTTGTTAATAAGAACAATGATTCCACCTTGAGCTACTTCTAGCAATAAAAAAATAATAACATTAATCAAAGCCGTATGTTCATCGATCTATTGGCACTTACGACAAGCCAATCGGCAATCAGACACGATTTACTTGATAACAATCACAAAAAATACCATTATATATGTTGATCGTGTGAGCAAAACAACGGGCTAAAGACTGACAGGCAGGCCTACTGCACATCCGACAAGAAGCAGCGCGTTTGCTTCCGCCAAACCAATATTGACATTGGATTCCTTAAATAAGTCGAAAATAAATACGACCTAAGACACGCGTTTCGGACCGCCGCACTGGAGGCGCTCTCGGTTTGATGGAAGATTATTTATTCTCAACTTTATTTCAACTACCACAAGGTCGATATCTGTTTAGCAGTAAAAATCGCTCGGTCCTAACACAAATACAAAACTCATATCTCGTTACGAAAACTATCTGGGATTTACTCGTAAAAGCTGCTTAACCATATTAACCATACATTTTAATCAGAAGTATAATTATAATTTATCTTTTACGCAGCTTTTATGAATAAACCCCTGTATCTATAATAGATGTTGTTCAAACATTGTTAATTTGATATTAATTATTCAACAATAATATTTCACTCGTCAGAAGTCTTGGATTCCACTTCTTTAGGCTGCCTTCCTTTGTGAATATCTTCTAACTCAGCTTGAAGATCTGAATATCTCTTCTGCAATAGTTTTTCTCTGTCCGTTTGGCGATTAACGTCTTCAGTCAGTGACTGGAATAGACAATAAAGATGATTAGTTTTTTTTTGTTTCGAGGAAACGGCTACGCAATTGTAAGGACTTCTGAGATTTTGTGAACGAATCTAGTTAGAAATTGCCGGATCAACAAGACTCAACTCTTTAAAGAAAGCCATTGTCCCATATAAGTAACAAGCAAACGCCTGCCGTGAACGCCGAGGACACAAATATGTTACAAAAACGTAAGCGGGGAGGGCATGCACATACGTTTATGGGCGGTCGTTCAAAAGGTTAAATAATGACACCCATCACGTCCTCAGTGTTGCTAGCTAATTTAATTCGACATTGTTAAAGGGACTGGCTTTAGTTAGTACTGTGTAACACTGTAGACCAAGAAAAACGATAAGAAAGTAATTATATCGTCACTTACTTCTATTCTACGTGGAATGGCTGCCTTTTCTTGATCAGCGAGGAACTTGAATGTGGATAACTCCAAGTTGGCCTGTTCAATCTGATCTTGTAACTCTTGGAACTGCTTGATCAGGGACGCCGCCCGACTTTGATATCCACCTAATAAAAGAAAACATTACCTCATTTATGCAAATTCTGTTTAGGTTATGAATCGACAATTAGTATCGTGTAACCCAGTGCTAGTGGAATTGTGGAGGTCCCTGCAAGTTATTTGATGATTTCCCAACCCAAAAAAATTGTGGAGGTCAGATAGGCAGTCGCTCCGTGTGAAATACTGATATCAGACCCCATCATAGATGAAAAGGGTTAGGAAGGTGATAATTTTAATAAACTAGTTAGCAGCGTGACTTTTTATTTTCCCCACCACACGCCACAAGATCGTTATTAAACTATGTTGTATTACCTGTCAAAACCCTAAGTTTCTTCTCCATTTTGGAACACTTTTTGGCTTCTTTAGCCATGTGGCTTCTGTTCTGTTCGAGTCGTTTCTCAGCGGATTCCAGTCTGTCTTTCTTACTAGCTAAATTGGCACGAGTGTATCTGTTTTGGCCGGGTAGGAAGAGCACCTGAAAAAAGAAAAGTAATATTTAATAAGGAGTCATGTTAGAGACTTATGGTGTGTTTCAAAGCAGGGCTTGTCACATAAACTCAAAATAACTCAAAATTTATATGTTTTTTCCTGTCTAGTCTACTGTGTGTACATAAATAGTTAAATAAATTAATAATTTATTTTCTGCTACCATTTAGTTAGAACTTTACATTAAATTTCTTAAAAATTAACTTATTTTAGTAGTGGTCGCCTCTGCGGCGTAGGCCTCTCCCAAACCTTTCCATAGACATCTTTTTCCGCGGTTCACGCCTTGCGGGCTTGTTATATATGCAGTCAATTTAAAAAACTTGTTTAGTGGTCAAAAAGGGGCCTATTAAGGCACCACTTATTAAGTCCCGGCTGAAAAGATTAGGTTTTTTGTCTTCGACGATGAATCAGTTTGTCATTCTGACAGTTTTTCTATGGACACTCTCAATACTTACTTGGGCAAGACACTCCTCCCACACTTGCGTGTAAGCGTCCATGCTCAGTTCTCCATGTCCCATGCCCGCCTTCACCACTTCCATTTCTTTCTTCATCTCCAGTTTGGCGTCTTCCAAGTCTTCAGCGGAAAACTCCTCGTAAGGATGCTGTTCTAGGTACGCTAAGTGCGATGCTTGTAGTTGCACTGCTCTCTTTTTGTCTATGCCTGTTTTGATGAAAGATATTTTTATAAGACTGAGAAGGACAAAGAAAAGGTTGACGTATTTGTGATAGCTGATAATGCTAGGCGGAACGAGGATTTTGTTGAAGTTGTTAACAGAATATACTAGACAGAACGGTGAGTGAAACGAGATGCAGACAGATTAACAAAAACAAAACAACAGACAAATAATTTAATGTGTATGTATTACTTCATAGAAATCACTTACAACTGCTTAACATTTTCGCGGACAAGAACTCAGCTTATTATTATTTTGGACTCATACGCTGAGTTCTGGGCAGCGAAAGTGTTAAGTAACTCACGGTATTCTGCCTACAGAACAGCTCTTATTAGCTCAGTAATTTCAGAAACAAACACTTATAAAGTGGCAGCTTCAGAGTGAGTGTTGTGTATGTGTGCGTGCGCGCACGATCCTGTTGTGTGTCTATGTCTACACTAGTATTAAACTAGCATCCAAGCGCAACGGTGGTTTCATTTATATCATTGGCGACGAGGACATACGAGTTACCCACAATTATAGTAAAAATAAAAGTTTGTGTAAAATGTCGAATATCATCGGAAATTTACCGATTTTCGATCACGACGCCCAAGAGTGGCCTATATTTAAAGGTCGATTACAACAGTTCATAAGATTGAACAGTATCGAAACCGAAAATAAAAGTGCTTTGTTACTTACCCACCTTTCGGACAACAGCTACCGCCTAGCACGGAACTTACTTCACCCAAATGTACTCGAGGAAGTAACGTTCGAGGATCTAGTTACAAAATTGGATAAACATTTCACGCCGAGACGATGTGTTTTTGCTGATAGAGAGAAGTTTTACGAGGCGAGGAGATCTGACGGCGAGAGTGTCGAAGAATGGGCGGCTCGTGTGAGAGGTTTAGCCGTGGACTGTGAGTTTGGTCAGGCATTGGATATGCTGGTGCGAGACCGCTTCATACTCGGGCTTGCACCGTGTCGGGAACGTGACCGACTGTTTGAAGAGGATGCCAGCAAACTCACTTTCGCTAAGGCGTTGGAGGTAGCTCAACAGGCTGCGTATGCGCGATTGGCTCGATCCAAGGCCGCAGCAGTAGTTGACACCGCGGCAACAACCGTCAAAGCCACGCAGATCAAGGAGGAACCTGTGTACCGGATGAGCGGGCAGCGCGGGCAGCGCGCGCGCGGCGTGCCAGCTGAGGCCACCCGCAGCTCGAACAACAGTTCGGTGGATATTCGTCGGTGTACAGTGTGCGGTCTCAGAAACCACGACGCTGCAAAGTGTCGTTTTAAAAACTATCGGTGCCAAGTGTGTGGTGTGAAAGGCCACCTAAAGAAAGTGTGTAGTGCAAGACAAGGTAAATCACGTGTACATAGTTTGAACACGGAGGAAATAATATCGGAGCAAAGTGACTGCGAGGAATGTGAGCTATTTAACGTAAGGTACATCAATAACTCCCCTATAATAGTAAATGTCTCGATTGATTCTGTAAGATTAGATATGGAGTTAGATTCCGGATCAGGGGCTAATGTAATTTCCGAAACACTTTACAGAAAATATTTTTCGAAACGTAATTTGATAAAATCTAACTTAAGAATGTGTCTTTACAATGGCCATAAAATCTCGCCCTTGGGATATTTTCAATGTCAAATAACTTACTTAAATAATACCAACGCCATTAAGATATATGTATTGCCGAACGGAGGTCCTCCGTTACTGGGACGCGATTTTATGTCAAAGTTCAGGATGTTTTTTACTTCAGATATCAACAACATCCAAACTCAATCTGTAACCGAGTCCGACACAAAACAAGTGCAGCAACTTATGTCAAAATACTCCGATTTGTTTACTGACGAACTAGGTAGGTTTAATAAATTTGAGGTAAAACTTGTTTTAAAAAAGGGTACCCAACCAAAATTTTTTAAGCCACGGTCAGTGCCTTTCGCCTTAAAGGAAAAAGTGGAAGAGGAGATAGATAGGCTGATAGGTTTAGGTATACTAAAACCAGTTAAATTTCCTAAATACGGAACCCCTATTGTTCCAGTGCTAAAAGAAAACGGAAAGGTTAAGATAGCCGGTGATTATTCCGTAACCTTGAACAAAGATTTAGAAATAGATAAATACCCAATGCCTAGGATAGAAGAGGTTTTCGCCAAGATAGGTGGAGGGGAGTGCTATAGCAAAATAGACTTAAGTAACGCTTATAACCAATTTGTCCTAGAGGAATCGTCGCAAGAACTAACCGCGATAAGTACATCTAAAGGTTTTTTCAAATATACGCGGCTTGTGTATGGTTTAGCAAATGCACCAGCCATTTTTCAAAGGGCGATGGAATCACTATTGATTGGCATAGAAGGTGTAAGTATATGGTTGGATGACATATGTGTGACTGCGCCGTCTAGACAATTACATTTTAGCAAGCTAAACGAGGTATTAAAAAGGTTAAAAGACGCTGGATTAAAATTACACAAAGAAAAATGTTGTTTTCTCCAGGATAGTGTTACCTACCTAGGCTACATTATTGATAGACACGGATTACGAACTTGTCCCAAGAAAACGGAAGCTATTACAATGGCACCGCGGCCAACAAATGTCACAGAAGTCAAGCGATTTATAGGATTAATTAATTACTATCGTAACTTCATACCGAATGCATCAGCTAAATTGCATCCGCTACATGAATTACTGCGTAAAGGAGCGCAGTGGGAGTGGGGCGAACGTCACGAACGTGCATTCAAAAGTGTGAAGGTCGAGTTATCATCAGAAAGAGTCCTAGCTCACTTTGATCCAGCAGCACAATTGGTGCTGACGGTCGACGCGGGGCCGGCCGGCCTGGGCGCGGTGCTGGCGCAGCGCGACAGCGAGTGCTTGAATTCCGAGCGACCGCTAGCGTTCGCCTCAAGGTCATTGTCGACAAGTGAAAAAAACTACAGTCAGATTCAGAAGGAGGCGACAGCCATTATATTTGCTGTCAAATATTTTCATCAATATCTGTATGGACGTCAGGAACCGTTTGTCCTTAAGACTGACCATCGTCCTCTATTATCGATATTCGGGAAGAAAACAGGTATTTCAGTGATGGCCGCATCGCGGTTACAACGATATGCAATAATATTGTCCGCATATAATTATAACGTCCAGTATGTTAGAAGCGAAAATAATGTTGCAGCGGACTATTTGTCGCGCGCGCCTTTGCCTGAACCCGACTGTAAAACGGTAGGAGAAAATGATCTGTCGTTCCTAAAATTCTTAGATGCTAATGTCGCTCCGCTAACGTTTAACGATATAAAAACAGAAACTAGTAAGGATGAAATATTAAAAACAGTGACTAATTACGTGCAAATCGGCTGGCCGCGTAAAATTAATTGTAAACAAGTTTTGCCTTTTTTTAACTGCAAAACAGATTTAGAGGTTGAAAATGGATGTATTTTCCGAGGCCACAGAGTTGTGATACCAACCGTGTACCGAAACAGGTTATTACAAGAGCTACACTCGGGTCATTTCGGCGTGGTTAAAACAAAGAGTGCAGCTCGTAGTAGATTTTGGTGGCCATCAATCGATAAGGACATAGAAGAATGGGTAGGCGCGTGCCATACGTGTGCTGGCACTCGCGCCGCGCCGCCGCGTGCGCCCCCTGCGCCCTGGCCGCGCGACTCAGTTCCGTGGCGTCGCTTGCACATTGATTACATGACTATAAATCAACATGTTTATTTAATCGTCGTAGATTCATATAGCAAATGGTTGGAGTGTTTACACATGAGTTGCGGTACTTCAAGCCGGGCACTTATTACTAAATTAAAGGAATTGTTCTCTAGGTTCGGTATACCGAGGACTATAGTGTCCGATAATGATGTAAAAATAAAATCTAATGAATTTAAATATTTTTGTGAAATGAATGGTATCCGTTATAAAACATCCCCAATTTATCACCCTCCCAGTAATGGACAGGCCGAAAATTCGGTTAAAACATGCAAGAAAATGATAAAATGTATTATTAATGAAAACAGTCCGCAAAATTTAATTAACGAAAAATTATTAGGATTTTTATTTGATTACCGTAACACACCACATTGTGCAACGGGCGAATGTCCAGCAAAGCTTATGTTTGGCCGAAATATAACAACTAGGCTGGACATATTACTAGAAGATAGACATTATAATCAAACAAATAATGATAACATTCAAACTAAAAGAATATTTGTCATAGGCGATAAGGTATGGTTAAAATGGTATGTAGCTAGAAAAGAAATATGGGTTTTAGGTAAAATAAATAAAATAATAGGTAATCGCATGTACGAAATATTAGTTAAGGATTACAATGTAAACTGTAAAAGGCATATTGACCAGATAAGGAAATATACAGGTGCAAGCGTTATTGAAAACGAGACGAAAGATGTGCGTGCTGATGTCGTGAGCCCCACGCAGTCAGCGCCGCCGCCGCGCCCGCGCTCCCCGCCCGCGCCGGCGCCGGCAGACCAACCACCACAAACATTACCTCTGGTTCTTGAATCGCAAAGTAATGAACGCGAGGGAAATGATATTGAGGAGGAGGAGGAGTGGGCAGAAGCTCAAAGTGAAGTCACCGCTAAAGATCATAATAATACTAAGATTAACCAAAAAGTAGTTGAGGATCATAGCGATCGTTCTTCTGAACCACAGCCCACAAGACCGACTCGTAGTTGTAGACGTAAGATTAATTATAAGATTTAAATTGTAGTTAACGTTGTTGTTGTATATGTATTGTAGTTATTGTAGTTTAATTGTAGTCTTATTACTGTTATACCTATTACATGTTTAGTTTATTTAGTTCTTAAGCTTTAGAAATAGTGTCGGAGGAGTGTTGTGTATGTGTGCGTGCGCGCACGATCCTGTTGTGTGTCTATGTCTACACTAGTATTAAACTAGCATCCAAGCGCAACGGTGGTTTCATTTATATCAGTGAGACATATCACATACATACACACACACAAATCCAAGAGGGATCTCTGACATCCAGAGCCATCATGACAGTACTCACCGGGCGGCGGGTCCCGTAGCGCGTCGTAGTGCAGCATGGTGACCATCTCGTGCTTGAGCAGCTCCTCGGCGTGCTGCAGCGCCGACAGCCCCGCGCCCGCGCCGCGCAGCACGCCCACGTTCACGTCGCCCGGCCGGACCACGCCGCGCTGCACGGCCGACGAGCGCAGCTTCATGGCCGCCGCACCTACGACATATCGACAGTTCACATTATACATAGAAAACTCCTCAACACATTTTGATTGTTTTCATATATGGGAATGTAAAGCGAGTTGTAAAGCCAAGCAGTCGGCTTGAGGTCACTCTGTTGTAGACTTTCAGCTGAGCGGGCGAACGACCTAGGCGCACACTGAATTCTTCTAACAGTATTTCTGTTCTATATCATAGAAACAATTGGAGGCCCAAAAATAGAGCCTTGTGGTATCCCAAGTTTCCCAAACTAACACAGCTCGGTCTAGCACTACAAAGAGACAAAATCTACAATTGATTGATTTTGTCTCTTACGTAGTGCTAGACCGAGATGTGTTAGTTTGGTATAAATAAATACAAGAAGAATACACTACCCAAAAATTTTAGAACGAAAAATAACCGGCCAAGAGCGAGTCAGAAACTTAAGACATAAACAGCCATATCTTTTAACTACATGGACTTGCGTAGAGGGTTGTGTTTTAGACAACACAATGAGACCACAGATTTAAATATATGGTTTTAATTTTTCTACTACGATACTTCTACTCGTTTCAGAGATAAAGGGCCTTGACAGACAGACAGATGGTCTATAAATTGATTCTTATAAGGGTTCCGTTTCTTTCCTTTTGACGTGATTAACATGGTCAAACACTTTGTAAAAGTCTATAGACTATACGAGTTTTCAAAGAAGTTTGCAATTCAATTTCACTTACGTATTTCCTCTTGCTCCTGTTGCAACCTGGCATCAGCATCAGCCTGGTCTTCCACATGGGAAACAGAGCTTGAACTCTCCATAGGTTCGTCATCTTGATCAGGTACGACGATCTCGTAGTCATTTCTCGGTGTTGGCAGTGACGATAGGGCGTTACGAACTAACGCTTTTTGCTATAATTATAAAGTGAATATGTTTAGATTTTATTTCAGTATTGCCTTGTGTTGCTATTAAGTTCTGTGGTAAAAATAAAATAATTAAAGCTTTGTGCATAGTAAAAATTACAAGTCTTACCTATTTCTCATCAATGGAAAAAAATACATGACATTGCAATCAAACTTGCCAGGGATGTAGGAGTAGGTCAGGGTGGCCACTCAAAATCCAAAATGTGATGACAGTACACTTTCGCTGCCCATTCCAAATTATACAATATATTTTGGACTCATACGCCGAGTTCTGGGCAGCGGAAGGGTTAACCTTTTCACTGCCACGGACTTCAATAGAATAGTCATATTTGAGTTTATAGTTATGTGTACCTGTTTTTGCATTTGAGTGGCAACTACAGGAGTATCTCCAGTGCTCAGTCTATCTTCTGGGTTGATACTCAACTTATCACGAAGTCCTGGAGTCTATAACAAAAGGGGAAGTTAGAATACCATCTTTAGAATGTAGAAAAAAGTTCTAGAAATGATTTTATACATACAGCGAGACCCGGGGCTACGACTGCCTGACTAGGAGTGTTGAAACTACCGGGAGTCGATACTTCACTACGTGATGACCTGAACAAAACAACAGAGCATTTAAAATAAATTCTTATTTTCTCTTTTTTTTTTGAGTAAAATGGTGCAGTCAAATTTAATTAATTGAATGGCTCCAAGGTACTTTTCCTGTATATGTCGCAGATGGATTGCAAAATCATCTTTTTTATAAAACCGTTAGATTTTTTACACAAAGGAAGCTGTTCAAACAATATAATAAAAAAACTGAACAGTAATTGGGTGTTGATATAGCACATAGAAAGTTAGACAAATGTGTGTTTGTTACTCATTCCTAAGCAACAGTACTGACTGTGTCTTTTTAAATTGAATGGTTCACGCGCGGGTACTTCAAGTATTATTAAACTTACCTAAATGGTGTGATGAGAACAGTATTCGGAGTAGCAACGGCCTGTGACTGCGGCAATGCGCCGGAGAAGTCTGTTTGATGCAGCGGAGTATTAAGACCTCCTTTCAAAGGTGTGTCTACGTGAGTCAGGGCCATTACGTTCTGAGCTTCCATTAGGATTCTAAAAGCAAAATTGTTATGTTTGTTTAGAAACTACTGCAATTTGTAAAAAAAAAAAACAGGTAACTAAATTGAGGTGATGGTATAAAATGGAAGAGGTTTATGAGAGCTGCCAAAGAAATATCTTTCGTAGAAGTAGTTGTGTAATAATACACTAATTTTCGAAAACAGAACTAATAATATAAAGTAAATGCTTATTAATTTTAATCAACAATTACATGTGACTTTCTGATAATGATCTCAGGATCTAACCTGTCCTGATGTTGCGCAGGCGTGCGCAGTGCGGCGGGCGTGGCGGGCGTGATGGCGTACTCGGCCAACAGCGCGTCCGTGGGAGCACCCGCGCCGCCCGCTGACTCACGCGCGGCTTCGGACGCGCGACCCAACTTCACTACTTGTTGTAGTTCCTGTAAACACCATGAGTAAGATCATCGTGAAACATGGACACCGACATGTCAAATTGTCAGACAGGGCTTTTGTTGAGTTTGTTTCGTCACCCAAAATCATCTTTGTCTGTTATACAAGACTAACCTCCGCCTGCGACTTCGTCCGCGTGGTAGTATAGTTACTTTGGGCTAATGTTAACTTTACACGGCGAGATAATCGAAAAAAAAAATCTTTCTCTCCCCTTTTCTTCCCTCTTTCTCACATTTTTTTTTAAATTAGCTTATGTCCATGTCTCCAGGATCCCAACTATCTTTTTACCAAAATTCATCAAAATCGGTTTTGCTATTTAGGCGTGAAGACGTTACAAACTCAACTTTCGCTTTTATTATATTCGTAAGGATTAGGGTCAAGAGTAGGTCCATATAAAGTAAAAAAATATTGGCATGCATAAAGTCAGAACTCACTGTGTACAATACATTACCTGATCAGTAACTTGTGGCTCAGGCAGCACAAGCTTGCTGCGTTTACGTGCCGGCTGGTCTCCTTGCAGCATAGCCTGAGGCACGTCGTTCTCTTTACGTTGCTTCAACTTCTGTTTGTCCTTGCGACGGTCTCGCTGTAACAAATAAGTATAATTTAAACTTCTATTGGAATGTATAATAAGTAGAGTCAATCAAAATCAATTAAAATCAAATTCCTTCTCTTGTGGCTGACTTTATTTTTTTGTGTACTAGCTGCACCCCGCGGTTTCACCTGATATTACTGTGACTGGACTAAACTGATATTACACAAATTAACCTTCCTCTTGAATCACTCTATCTATTGCTGAAAACTGCATTCAAATTCGTTGAATAGTTTTAAAGATCTAAGCAAACAGATACCTGAAATTACTTCTTTTATACTCTGTAAAAAAGAAATTAGATAGCCCATAATTAAAATTGTTTTTCATTAAAACTGCGTGATTCGTGTTTTCATGAAAATAAAACATCGAAATTAGAAAAAAAAACAATGTAATTTGCGAGTGGGTCATCCCCCATAAGTAAGTAAGTTTTAGAGTAATTTTGTTAAGGAAATTATTTTACCTCTTCCTTCTCAGAATGTAGTTCTCCATCAAGATGTTGCTGCCGAAGCCGTGAAAAGTCCGGTGCCATTGGATCCACTACTTCGGTGGAAGTGTCATAGAACCCAGAAGAGGGTTTCTTCTCAAACGGAATCTCCGAATTGTAATCTACACCACGCTTCTTCTTACGCCTGATAATAAGAGAAATGGTTATTACTTTCAAGCAGTTTTCAAGAAACTGATACATTGATTTAACTTTAATATTTTTTAAAGTAGTTCAATAAGTAAACAAACAAACTTTTGTGAAAATGTAAGCTAAATAGATCACTAAAGTTTGTCTATCAGACAATCTTTTCTGCTGATCTATAAAAGGTATTGTGCATTTTGTTTCATATACTCTGGAGGTTCAAGAACTATTAGGCATTTCGCGCACTACACGGTCCCGACTTTTGGCAGCAGCAACTCTAACCAGTAAGAAAGTTTGGTCTTACTATAGATCGTCCGAGAATTAGTGGTCATGATCGAGTAGTTCGCGAGGACCCTTGGAGGTTTTATGTTTTACCTAATCGGCACAGCAATGCCAGCAGCACTTAATTCCCTCCTCTTCTGCAAGGCAGCAAGTCGCCGTGCCTCCTCCAGCTGCTTCTCACGGGCCTTCCTCTTTGCCTTCTTACCCTGTGTGTTTGCTAAACGAGCACGCGCTTCTGACAACATCTCCAGTTCTGTTGGAAAATAATAGTAATTCCTTGATTTTATAACAAAAATATGTCATGTTCTTAGCTTCAATCTTAATGTGGAGCTTTATAGGAAATTATATAATAAACAAAAATATTAAACAGTCTAGCCCAGAATTATATTACGAGGACAGACATATTTATTTAATTAAAAGCATTGTCTTCTATCCACATAACTGGAGGGTAGTTTGTAGTACAGTTAATCCAGCTACTGCATATGCTTTTTTTTAGGATTATCAACAAGTTACTTTACAATATATCTAAACCTATAATGATAGTCTAATAAATATAATAAAATCAATGCAGAATAAATTAGCCTGTAACACACACAATTACTTGTTTTCACAGCTTACTTCCCAATAGAAAAATCTAATAACAATAACCAATCCAGGGCTCAAACCTAAGAATATCAGAATAAAATAATAAGAGTAATGAAGCCAATAAATTATGTGTGCCTGCTAAGATGAGAAGAAGAGCGAAGTATGAAAACAAAACATGCTGCTCTGACTCCAAATGAATTAGAATTAACTCAGAAGACAGATGATGGTGAAGCACAATAAAATGTAATATTTTGCCTTATTTGGTCTTCAAAATTTTTGTTTGATTATAACTAGTTAACCCATTTAATGCATTGAGTTCCTATGCGGGAACATAAGACACAGTGACACTTTATATGGAGTAGCTACTGGTAAAATCTTCGGTTTTCTGAAGGCCTACCTTGCAAAAACATTGCCCATAAATTTGACGATTATGAGAGCGTTTTTGCGACTTTCAAAAGGTTAATGAATCTGATCATCACACATATTGAATATCAGCTGAACTCACCATCTTCATCCATATCCTTAGGATCAGGCCGGGCAGGCTTTGTTTCAGGGTTCGGGTCAATTTCACCAGGCTTCAGCTTGCGAGGATCATCACCCATATCCTCCCCTTCTTCCTTCTTCTGGGCTTGATCTCTGCGTCAAGTACAAAATTATGTTGCATCACATTATAACAATATTAATAGGTCATTGCAATTTGTATTCTAACTAAAGTAGAACTTATTATGAAAGCCATAGTAATAAATGTTAAAGTGATTGAATTGAATATTTTAATGATCTACAGAGGATTTGATATGATAATAATAGAAGGTATAGCTTTGCTTATCAGTTATGAGCATGTGTAAAACAGGACATTAGCATCCCCTTTGTATATATTATATTAACAGTGTAGTTTTAATACTCAAAAGCTTTATTGCTTTACCATAAGAATTTCATGTAATGCAAAATCTAGCAGGTTTCCTCACAAAACCAGATCATTCAGAGAGAAACTATCTTCAATAAACATAATAGACCACACAATTCTAAAAGAAGTGGATTTATTTGCATATTTCCGTTTGGTACCAGATAGTGTCTGATTAACTTCTAGGAGGCCAACTTACAGCAAATATTCGTATCTCTCCAAACATTGTGCAGCCGTGCGACCAATGATGGGAGCAATGGTTCTCCATTGTGTGGGCATCAACTTGGCCAGGTGCAACAGCTTCTCGTCCTCCTCGCGGGACCATTCCGTCTTCTTGATGCTCGGGTCGAGCCACTCGTACCAACGAGCCTTGCATTGTTTGGCAGACTTTCTATGCAGCAGCGACGCAATACGGGACCATTGGTTTTTCCCATATTTCATTACCGCCGCTTTAAGAATTTCATCCTACGAGTTGGACAAAGATAAATAAGAACACGAAACATATTTTGAATGCTGTAATAACATTAGATTCTAGATAAGATTTCACAAACCTCCGTGTTGCGCCAAACGCCACCTTTTATCATAATTCGCGGCATGGTTATGGACTAATTTATATCGTCGATCTCAAAATAACAATTAGTTTGTTTAGAACACTTGTAGAAACGACAAGAAATCTTGAAATTTGAAAAGAATTACATATTAAATTGCTTGAAAATACAAATAACCAACTTATAATTCCGATCCTACTGAAAGAAGAGTGAAGTTAGCGTCATGTCATATGTCACAACTGTCAAAATCTTTTTTTGTATGGCAATTTTTGGGTTTGGGTTTGGAGTTCGTAATAAAATTATTTATTTCTTTAATTATCTGTTGGTTTTATTTTCCTTGGTTTGATTCCCGGGTCAGGCATCCTGGGATTTGAAAGTTGGCGGTTTGATGCCAGTGCACCTTTTTTCTGTCCCGTCGTGTCAAATGGATTACCGTCCTATCGAACTATGAGGGAATTAAAATGCACCTGTACCTATGCATACACTTTTGTACTGTACCATCAATCATCTTCTTTGATTGATTTTTGTTTGGCATCATTGGTTAGCTGTTGTAAAACCGTTTCTTCTGATGACCGTTTTAGTAAGTAGTAAGCCATTTAAAAACCTTTTATGTATTTACCGGTTTTTGCAAGATGAAAGAATCGTGTTTCAAAACAAAAAAACATAATATTGTTTATGAAAAGGTTTAATGGTTTCCGTGTCTACCAACTTTTCAAAACAAACTGTAAATGTCAAACTGTTGTAAATTTATATGGGTGATAGCGTTTCTGGCACTCCCTTTTCCTTGATTATTGATGAAAAAGTACATAAGTGCAGACTATTTTACTATAATATGAATTTTCGTTATCAGATTTTGTTCCCTAATTAACATGAAACATTGTTTTGCTACGTGAAGTGAGTGTAGCAACTAGCGCAGCGCAATAAGGTAATTATGATTCAGGCATATTTATCACCGCGGTGGTACTCTCGTGCTACTTTGCATCCGAATAATGTAACTACTATCATTGCAAAAAGTAATACATAGGATACTGTATAAAAGAAACACCAAATGATACCTTGTTAGTGTTATTTCAGTAAAGGATTCTATTTGTGCAATCAGGAAGGATATGATAACACAAATTGGAAATGCGGCATTAAAAGCAATTGATTCGGAGCCGTACCTCGTAGTTCGTAATTGTCTTGGTTGTAGTTTCAACTATCGCAATAACTGTACCCTTGATATCTCTTACAAACTGATTTCAAGCCTAATAAGAGGTACTTCGTTGTTTAGAATGAGAACAAGTTTGCAAAGTAAACATCATTTAATTCATTTCTCGTAGTTTGTTTAGAATTACAAATGAGTTACTACATAATTAAACAGTTAGTTCAATGAATTCATCAAGCCCCTTTAATAGAATTATAGCTTATTTTAAAAGTTATTTGAATAGCTAGTGACCCTCTGGGAATCATTGTAGGTACTTATTGTGTGCCCATTTCCACATCCTGTCATTCATTGATTTAGTTTAGATAGGAATTTCCATCAATCAGATTTACATTATTACAATGCATCATATTTATTATACTTTTCAAGCCTAGCTAATGTCTTGTAATCTTTATTTTCAGAATCATGTCGACTATGTCAAGATCAGTCGTCCACATCAGCCAGCAGAAGCTGGCTGAGAAGCTCATCATACTTAATGATAGAGGTATTGGGATGTTGACTAGAATCTACAACATCAAGAAAGCATGTGGAGATGCTAAATCTAAACCTGGCTTCCTGTCTGATAAGGCCTTAGAATCTTCTATTAAGAACATTGTTAGAAGATTTCCTAATATTGATGTGAAAGGCCTTCAGGCCATCACTAACATCAGAAATGAAATCATCAAATCACTCTCATTGTATTACTATACATTTGTAGATCTTTTAGATTTCAAAGATAATGTTTGTGAGCTCCTTAACATATTGGATGCTTGTCAGGTCACATTAGACCTGACTCTAAATTATGAATTGACAAAAAACTATCTGGATTTGATCACAACTTACATCTCCCTGATGATATTGCTGTCAAGAGTAGAAGATCGCAAAGCAGTGCTGGGTCTATTCAATGCTGCTCATGAAATGGTACACAATCAAATTGACCAAAGTTTCCCTCGCTTAGGTCAAATGATTTTGGATTACGATGCGCCTTTGAAGAAACTTTCTGAAGAATTTCAACCACATCTGAAGGTTCTAACTAGTGCGCTTAACTCACTTTGGCAAGTTTATCCTGCCAGAAACCTAACAGCTGAGCACTGGAGGTCTGAGCAAAAACTAAGTTTGGTGAGCAACCCTGCACAGCTGCTGAAACCTTCAGAAACAAACACCATGTCTTGTGAATATGTGTCCTTGGAATGCCTGGAGAGATGGGTGATATTTGGCTTTGCTATTTGTCACCAAATGCTGCAACAAGATCATGCTAGCAAAATGTGGGTCAGTGCCTTAGAATCAGGTTGGGTTGTTGCACTATTTCGCGATGAAGTCATCTATATTCACAGCTACATTCAGAGTTTCTTTGATGGCATAAAAGGTTATGGTAAAAGAATATCTGAAGTGAAGGACTGCTATCATCATGCAGTACAAAAGGCCGGCTACAAACACAGGGAGAGGAGGAAGTTTTTGAGAACAGCTCTGAAAGAACTTGGTCTCATATTAACTGATCAGCCAGGATTGTTGGGACCTAAGGCTTTGTTAATTTTCATTGGTCTTTGCTATGCAAGAGATGAAGTGTTTTGGTTATTACGACACAATGATAATCCTCCACAGAAAGTAAAAGGCAAAGCAGCTGAAGATTTAGTGGACCGTCAGTTGCCAGAACTTCTCTTCCACATGGAGGAATTGAGGGCTTTAGTGAGGAAATACAGCCAGGTCATGCAGAGATATTATGTTCAGTATCTGTCAGGTTTTGATGCTGTTGCTTTGAATTTGATGATACAGAATTTGCAAGTCAATCCAGATGATGAGAACATAATACTATCATCACTGTGCAGCACTGCTGCTAATTTAAGCGTCAAACAAGTTGAAGACAATGAGCTGTTTGATTTCCGAGCGTTCCGTCTAGATTGGTTCAGGTTACAGACATATACTTCAGTTGCTAAGTCAGCATTCAGTCTTGTAGATCAAAGAGAATTGGCACAATTTATTGATAAAATGGTCTTCCATACAAAAATGGTTGATAACCTTGATGAAATAATGGTCGAAACATCTGACTTGTCCCTATTTTGTTTTTACAGCAAAATCTTCGAAAGTCAATTCCACATGTGCTTGGAGTTCCCAGCACAAAATCGTTACATCATTGCATTCCCACTCATTTGCAGCCATTTCCAAAACTGTACACATGAGTTATGTCCAGAAGAGAGACACCACATTAGAGAGAGGAGTCTTTCTGTTGTCAACATATTTTTGGACGAGATGGCGAAAGAGGCTAAAAATATTATTACAACAATTTGTGATGAGCAGTGCACAATGAGCGACAAGTTACTGCCGAAGCACTGCGCGCAGACTATCGCGCACCTAGCGAACCGGAAGAAAAAAGACAAGAATAAGAAGAACGCCATCCCTATTGTTGTGCCCGGAGCTGAGAGTTACAGGAAGACCCGAGAAGATCTGACCACTATGGACAAACTACACATGGCTTTAACTGAGCTCTGCTACGCCATCAACTATTGCGCTACTGTCAATGTTTGGGAGTATACATTTGCGCCTCGAGAATATTTACACCAGCATTTGGAGACCAGATTTTCTAAAGCTTTGGTTGGCATGGTCATGTTCAATCAGGACACAAGTGAAATTGCCAAACCATCAGAGTTGTTAGTCAGTGTTCGGGCGTATATGAATGTCTTGCAAACAGTCGAAAATTACGTTCATATTGACATTACAAGAGTATTTAATAATTGCCTTTTACAACAAACACAAAACACCGACAGCCATGGAGAGAAGACAATAGCGTCGCTTTACACACAATGGTACTCTGAAATTTTACTCCGCAGAGTTAGTGCGGGAAGTATCTGCTTTTCCATGAATCAAAAAGCATTCGTAAGTTTAACAGCGGAAGGCGCAATCCCATTCAATGCTGAAGAGTATTCTGACATAAATGAGCTTCGAGCTTTAGCCGAACTCATTGGGCCATACGGCATGAAATTACTGAGCGAAACATTGATGTGGCATATTGCAAGTCAAGTCCAAGAACTTAAAAAGTTAGTAGTACAAAACAAGGAAGTCCTTCAGATGCTCAGGACAAACTTTGATAAGCCTGAAATAATGAGAGAACAGTTCAAAAGACTGCAAAATGTGGATAACGTTTTGCAAAGGATGACAATAATCGGAGTGATTTTGAGCTTCAGACAAATCGCACAAGAGTCTCTATTAGATGTTTTGGAGCGCCGCATTCCTTTTTTGATTAGTTCAATTAAGGATTTCCAACAGCAATTGCCTAGCGGGGACCCGATGCGTGTCATATCGGAAATGTGCTCGGCGGCCGGCTTGGCTTGCAAGGTTGACCCGACCTTAGCATCAGCTCTGCGCCAAAATAAAACGGAGGTTGAAGAAGAAGAGCATCTTATTGTATGTTTGTTGATGGTATTCGTTGCCGTGTCCTTGCCCAGGCTTGCGCGAAGTGAAGGGTCTTTCTACAGGCCTTCTCTGGAAGGTCACGCTAATAACATTCATTGTATGGCGCCTGCAATTAATCACATCTTTGGGGCACTGTTTACAATCTGTGGACAGGGTGATATAGAAGATCGTATGAAGGAGTTCTTAGCTTTGGCGTCTTCATCTCTACTTCGGCTCGGCCAAGAGACCGACAAGGAAGCTATTAAGAACCGAGAGTCGGTGTACCTCCTCCTCGACCTGATTGTTCAAGAGTCTCCCTTCCTGACAATGGACTTGTTAGAATCATGTTTCCCGTATGTTCTAATACGTAATGCTTATCACGAAGTATACAAACAAGAACAGGTGTCGCTGCATTTATAATGATTTTAAAAAGATGACGAAAGACAGAACGCTTTGAGAAATTAGTTTAGTTCGGTTTATTTAATAATTATAATGTCGCTTTATAGACAAATTCCAATATTACGAGTATTATTAAGAACAAGATTTTAATGTTCGTCGTCAGAATGTTTAGACAATATGTATAAATATTTTAATTTGCTAATTAGATTCACGAAAACAGTTTAAGTTATTACCCGAGATATTTGGCTTTAATAAGACTGGCTTACTATTCCCTTATCTAAATGGAATATTATTGTTTACTTTAAGCCTCGTTTAGTCGTAATGATTTATTATTATTAGAGAACATACGTTAGTTAAGAAAAACATAATAGTTCAATATTGGTCATAGATATCAATTAAATAGTACCTATTGTGTAAGAACCACAATCCAGAGGCAAAAATAACATGAATTCTGCAGATACGTTTTACAAAGATACTATAAAGAATATGGTTAGGTAATTAGTTATATAATTGCCTCAATGCTTTTATGTGTTTTAATAATAGTTTATTGATTATCAAAAATTTATTATAGTTAATGAACTCTTACTTTTAGGATCATTTGAACACCGCCTAATTGTCTAAAGTTATATCAAACTTTCGAAGCGACACGCATTTATCTCTATCAATGATATTCCCTATTCCAGTATTTAATATGAACAGACACCTTTCTATTTAGCTTTATAATATGATTATTTGGCTATAAACGTATTTTGTTTTAGAAAAAAGACACAGTAATTGTATTTCTAAGATAGCTGTAAAAGTCTCCGAACAGGGATATTTTGAAGTTATTGCTTGACTTAAAAAAGGAAATAAGTACCTAAATAAAGTTATCTAGTTATCTGACTTACAAGCAAGCGTGGGTATAAAAATCCGAATGGTTTCAGTAATATGAGTCAATGGGAAATCCGTTGGAGAGATAACTTTAGAATATCCTAGTTTTAAATGAGACTTCAATGCAAGTTTTATGAATCACATATTTTTTTGGTTTTCTGATGTGACTTCCCTTATATGATTATAAAATGTATTGACATAAACTCCTAATACCTATTTGTACACTTCTGCTTATGATCTAGCTTGTAATTATGATACTTTTGTACCTTGTATATAAAGATATATCCTTTATTAAACTATTAAATAATATAATACATTGGTTTTTCTAACCGCCCGGGCTGTGAGTGCCGCCACCCCTGACAATCATTTTCATTCAAATGCTAGCAATAAAAAAGTTGAAAAACAGGAATAAGGTGTACATGACTCGCCCGGAGGACACGCTGGAGCACAAAGTGGCGGTCTGCCCAGCGCGGGCGGAGCACCGCCGTGCCCGAGCTGGAGGCGATCACTCGCGTCCGGCGCCGCGAGACGACTCCCGGCCACCGTAGATCATCAGACAGGCCTGTGGACGGTGAGCAATTGCTAGCTCACCGTCCGTCCGTCTATTGACGAATGCGAATACGAACGAGGCCGAATCGACGGCGTGTTCGTGTTTCACGGCGCCTCAAAGAGATGTCAGCAAAGCAGAGGGGCTTGCCAGAGCCTCCGTCTGCCGGGGTTGCGGGTTGTTCGAAAGAGATACCGCGGCCCCGGAACGTAAAGGGCAACAGAAGAAACATGAGTGGGTATTTTAGTCAGTAAAAGTCTAACACGCCCCACGGGGAAGTTATTATGAATTCCCATCCCATAAAAAAAAGATGTACGTGACATTTAAAATCTAAAAAACAGGTACAGTCGGGCAAAAAAGGTGTTAATATTCAAATAATTCAGTTTTTATCTGTAACTGTGTTCCAGACTTGTACAATATTCTCGGAAAAGGCCAGTGGCGGCGTAGCATGGGTTGGCACCCGGGGCGACTTTCTATTGAGCACCCTCAAAATAAAACGACAAATACTAAACGCGATTGCGTGACTTTATTTTGCTAAAATATTCTATAATATCAAAATTTACGTTTCGGTCCTTTACAATGGGCAATATGGAAAGACTGGTAGGTCGCGTTTGAGTCATAGTAAATTTTAAGTAAGATTTTATTACCTACCTAACTTAAGTAAGTGACTTCTTGTAAAAGAAGTTTCTCAAATGTTTACATTTGAGAAACTTCTTTTACAAGAAGTCACTGAAGCCACACAAATGCTTAAAAAAAGAGGGTTACACTCGATGATAGTACTTCAGTACTACTTATCAAAAATAATATTGAACTCATTTTGAATGTACATATTTGGACACTACCCGTTTACTTTTTGTATATAGATAGCATGTTCTATTCCTAGGTCAAACTACTTCTGAAAAAACCCTCTACTGTCTGATGAAATGATTTTGGCGTACCAGGAAGAGAAAAACATCTGAAAGGCGACTCAAAATGGCACTCCACTTTGTTTTTCTTGGTCTCTTAACATTTTGATGTTCATAGTCAATAGATTTTTGAAGCCTCAAACCATTTCAAGATTTTCCTTTTTTAAAACAGGAGGGTAGACCTTCAGAATTCGTTATAGTCCATTGAAAAGTTACATTTGCGGTTGCATTTTTTAGAAGACGTAATTTTATTTTTTTGATGTGTGACTGACCCCCCCAGTGTAAAGCTAAAACCAAGTTTGTGGGGTCGCCACCCTTGTCCCACGGCCGCCATCTTGAAAATAAGGGTTGAAATGGTTTTTACGATATATCTCTTAAACTATTTATTTCATAAAAAAAAATAACATTTTTTTTTTTGAATTTCTGAAGATTTTCGCTTATTGTTCTACGACAAAAAGTTATTGAACCAAAGTTGTAGAAAATTTAATTTGCAACAAAAAATTATAACAATTTTTTTATCAAATGAATAGTTTAAGAGTATTGTAAAAACCATTGCAACCCTTATTTTCAAGATGGCGGCCGTGGGACAAGGGTGGTGACCCCACAAACTTGGTTTTAGCTTTACACTGACCCCCCTACACATCAAAAAAATCAAATTGCGTCCTCTAAAAACTGCAAGGTTAGGCCTAAAAAATGTAACATTTCAATGGACTATTATGTGTTCGGACACTTAAGGATTTAGCTTCAATCATGAAGATACAAAAACTGCAGAATATTTTTTTTTTAAACAAAACCGACTTAAAAAAAAACTAAAAAGTCGAAAATAACTTTCCGGATGTCGCTGTCGGTGGCAAATAATTCAACAAAACTAACAAAAGTTACTTACGTTATTTTCGACTCTTTTTTTGAAAGTCGGTTTTTTTTTTTCAAAATATTTCTTTTCTTTGTCATATTCTTCTTGTTGCTAATCTCTACCTTCTTTCATTTTGTGTATCAAGATTTTCAGGCTATCTTCCCGGCGGCGTCCCCCTATGCAATGCATTTTGGCTCCTTGTTTGTAAACCATCTGTTTCAATGTCACTTTCAACACCTTGGTCCACAGCAACAGTGTGTTTGATACCAGAGAACCAGAAGGTGCTATGAACTTCAAAATTGATCCAGATAATGATTCGCGTGCAGATTAAACGATCACATCATAGAAACAATAACACTGGCTAACTGACCAAGTGTCAACTGTGATTGCTTTGATCGACACCTCAACAACTTGCCCCTGTCGCCCGCGCCGACCTTATCGTGCAGATGCGCCAGTGGCTACTAATCTGCACGACTGGCTTTGGCATTCCGTTGTCACCCCTTTTTTTTGGGGTGGGAAATCATCAAATATCTTTCCCCGCTCTGGGCGGAGCGGGGGAGCGTCAGAATTTTACTGACTACTACTACTGACTAAAACCCACCCATGTTCCTTTTATTGCCCTTTACGTTCCGGGGCTGCGGTATCTTTTTCGAACGACCCGTAACCCCGGCAGGTTGTCACCCCTTGATGCTTGGCACCCGGGGCGGACCGCCCCCGCCGCCCCCCCCTTACGCCGCTACTGGAAAAGGCTAACCAATTACAGCCGCACGGATCGTTCTTCTAGGTTAAGCGCACTCCACCTAGGTCGGTCCGTGGATGGGTGGCCACTCACGCATTCTGAAATCACGAGTTTCCTCCGTGATATCCCTTAACTGGTAAAAACTGGGTTGTGGGTAGGTAGGCAGTCGCTCCATTTAAAATACCGGTTTTCAGCTGCATCTATTTAGACGAAAGCCGACCCAAACATTGTTGGAATAGACCAGGCCGATAATGAGGACTATTGTTACAATATTAACACTATCTACTAATCTGGGCACTCAGTGTATCAGTCCAAAATAATCTCATACGCTGAGTTCTAGGCAGGGAAAGTGTTAAGCTACAATGAAGAACCCAATGTTTATTTTCTGTGCCTGCAGTTTTTTTTTTTTTTTCGGGTGGGAAATCATACAATGACTTCCCCCGCTCTGGGTGGAGCGGGGGGGCATGTCAGACTTGTACTGACTAAAACCCACCCATGTTTCTTCTTTTGCCCTTTACGTTCCGAGGCCGCGGTATCTCTTTCGAACAACCCGCAACCCCGGCAGGCAGAGGCTCTGGCAAGCCCCTCTGCTTTGCTGACTCTCTTTGAGGCGCGCGTGAAACACGAACGCGCCGTCGACACGGCCTGTCGTCAATCGACGGACGGACGGTGAACTACCCATTGCTCACCGCCCACAGGCCCGCATCTACGGTGGCCGGAAGTCGTCTCGCGGCGCCCGGCGCCATGGGCGTCTCCCGCGGCGGCTGGGTTGGGCAGATGTTCTCTCCCTCAAACGCCCGGCCACCTCCTTCGCTAACATTACTGCTTCGCAGAAGGTGGTGACCGCTTCCCATTCCCTCTCGCTCCGGACCATGGCCTGAACCAGGGCCGGACGCGAGAGATCGCCGCCGCCGATCGCCTCTACGAGGGCACGGCGGTGCTCCGCCCAAGCCGGGCAGATCGCCACTGTGTGCTCCACCGTGTCCTCCGGGCGATCGTCACAATGGTGACACCCGGGCGCTTCCTCCCGCCCGATGATGTGCAGGAACCTCCCGAAACTTCCGTGTCCGGTGAGGACCTGCGTCAGGCGGTAGGTGAGGACGCCATGACGCCTCTCCAGCCACTCCTCAAAGAGGGGACTTACCGCCACTATTGTAGCGTGCCCTGCACGGGGTTGCGACAGTCGCTCTCTCCATGCCACCATGAGAGTGCCTGCAGTTTGATACAATTTTATTGCACCAAGATTGTAGACAATTAGGATGATTGTACATACCGGTAACGTGAGAAAACTACCACAAATTTTGAGACTGAGATAACGCGGTTAGGATTACAACCGTAGACAGAGTATTTTTATTTATTCTCTGTTTAGACGTCTAGACTACCACTTTACAAGATTACTAAAGTCATGTCCATAAGTTCCGAACCCATGATCGTGAAATCTTCCGTAAACTTAATACTTAAGTGTAATGACTATACACTAAATATTACAAGAAAAAGTATTGCAGCGCCATCTACGCAACAGCTTAAGAATACTGAACTTGAAGCAAATTGACATGTGCAAGCAAAATAAATCCGCGATTATTCAATAGAACCCATTATTAGCGTGCGGGTTTTAGTTTTCAAGTCTTTTGCTCTGGCTGGAGACCTTATTCTCAAGGCACTTACAGGTTTTACCGGTTAAGCATACGACAACCTCATAGGTTGAACTGTACTGACACGACACCCACGTAGTCCGAGGATTCTCCATTTTCTATAGGGGGTGAAGAGCTTCTTCATACCCCTAAAAGGTAATTAAATAAAACACACCAAGTTCATGTAAAATTTATTGTTTTTTTTATTATTTTGAAATCACATGTTGTAACATTCATCTTGTTAATTAAAAATATTCACATTGTCATTTAAATAATCTATTACGGTAATCTAGCTTACACTTAGGAGAAATAATGCCATTGAGTACTACTAGTGACGGACATAATGTTTTCCGTCGGTTACACGATTGGTCAAGTCATTCTACAACAGAACATTACCCTCAGTTTACATACAAATATACAGTATTATAGTACAATTACAAGAACTTGCGTATTGTTTCGACATTCACTAATAAAATGGCATTAATATGGTATACTTATAAGACCGATTCTTAACATTACAATGTATAGAAATAATAAAAATACATCATGCTCTTTGGCTTGCACGACGGAAAGTAATAAAACTACGCAATACGATTGTAACATAATCTCATAATCTATCAAAGAGATCAATGGAACTGTTCGACAACATATACAGGTATAGGGAGGGGAGCGGTGTGTGATATGCAAGTTTGTAGTACACCGGCCGACGCGCGTCGGCTCCTCTGCCTCGAGCCACTCACGGACTACGCACTACTCATACACTCACAAACAATACAAGGAATGACTTTATAAAACGTCATCGCAAGACGAAAGTTTCAGTCTAATAACATTTTGATCATTTGGCAATATTATTAAATTTCACATTACATTCTACTTAAAATATGATAAATAAAATAAACGAATACAAAAGTACTTTAATCGCCATAGGAAGACTAAATGCATTTTTTTTTGAAAATATGTAGGTATTTGAGCCCATTACTAATAAATTATCAAATATACTTATGATAAATGTATTATCACGATGCAGTGAGAAATGAAGAACTAACGATTAAAGGAACAGGAATACAAATCGGTATAATGGCACCTCGACATTCCACTTACGTTACATTAAATACGTTAAAAATAACTTTATATAAAAATTACAATTACGGAGATTCGAGTAAAACAATGCAGTTACTTTACAATTACCTCTAGAGTCGGTATGAACGTTCTGGTTTATAGTCGTATGATATTTTTACATCGTAGCCTTTGTATACCTCTCCATTTATATACAAAAATATACATAAATGTCCGGTTACAGGAGCAACACTCTGAACAGTTAAAAGTATCACTGGTTCACACGAACATCGCGCCGTCCCTGAGAGTTCCCCTGCTATTTCTGTATAAAAATAATAATTTGATAGATCACCGCGTCTACTTTGAGCTCAGAGAGAGCGGATCGATCGCACTAATCCGCATTGAGCAAATAACGTGGCACCTCGGGGAGGTACAAAAGAATTTCGTCACGTTGTCCTTATTGCGTGGGACGTCCGCTAAATGTTCGCACTGACGTTCGTGTCGAGTGCGGAGGTGAGTTAGTTCGCGTCTATATGTCGGCTTGAGGTCGCTGCGGGTTGGTGACGGTGAGAGACTCGGGCGAGTGCAGAGTGATGGTGGTCTGCGAACCCACCGTCACCGTCCTGTGGTCCGCGGGCGGAGCTGACTGGGCGGGCTCGGCGCGGTACACGTAGCCCAGCAGCAGCGGCACGCCCGGCGCCAGCGCCACCAGCTCCAGCGCCGCGTCGCCCGCGCCGCAGTACTCGTACTGTCAGACCTTCTGCGGGGGACGCATCTCATACGACTGCGGGTACGCGTTCGCGTAGGGCTCGCCGCGACGTCCGCTGGGACCGGCCGGCGCCGTGGCCGGTGCTGTGAGCGAAAAATTATTACATATACGAGAAAAGGAAAAGCTGCATTCGGTTTCATCCGATAACAATACAAGCCATGAAATAAAACAAGGTAAAATTGAATTGTTGTGTGAAACCCCGGAAACGTCTGTTGTAATGTTTAGATGTTTCTTACCCAGGTCCCTGTGCGCGTAGGTGAGCGGCGGCGCGTAGCCCTTGTGCGTGCGCGCGCGCCGGTGTCCCGCGCGCGGGGGGGCGGGGCCCCGGCCGGCCGCGCCCCCGTGCCGCATGCGACGCAACGTGTTCATAGGGCGCCGGAGAGTCTCGGACAGCCGTCTGCGGTAAAAAAATCATTATAAACATAATCATTTTTGGCGACTAGTCGGGTGCAAAAAGATCGGCTAATCGGCTGAACCAATCATCACTTTGGTGGAGTTTAGTATCTTGTAAAGCGGAATGCCACTTTACATGAAACTCCATGCTAACATCTTTGCCCCGCATTGAGTACATCAGACAATGCTCTTGATCATACCCGCCGTATAGTCATAGATATTGCAATGGTCATTGGCCATAATCCGACCCGGTTACTGAGAGTTTGCGTGTAATAACGAAACACGATTAAAATTGTTGATATAGACACTTTTCTTTTTAGGTATTAATTTTTTACTCGACTGGGCCAGGAGGAATAAAAGGTTAGAGTATGCGGGACCCATTTCATTTATATAATTTTGTGCACGGCGCAGCACTTGACGAAGGCGCCCATGCACACGATAGCAGCACGTCACAAACACTGAATGTAACCTACACATACCTAGCCGGCGGCCGCTTGGGGTTGGACGAGGGCGTGTGCACGGCGCAGCACTTGACGAAGGCGCCCATGCACACGATAGCAGCACGTCACAAACACTGAATGTAACCTACACATACCTAGCCGGCGGCCGCTTGGGGTTGGACGAGGGCGTGTGCACGGCGCAGCACTTGACGAAGGCGCCCATGCACACGATAGCAGCACGTCACAAACACTGAATGTAACCTACACATACCTAGCCGGCGGCCGCTTGGGGTTGGACGAGGGCGTGTGCACGGCGCAGCACTTGACGAAGGCGCCCATGCACACGATAGCAGCACGTCACAAACACTGAATGTAACCTACACATACCTAGCCGGCGGCCGCTTGGGGTTGGACGAGGGCGTGTGCACGGCGCAGCACTTGACGAAGGCGCCCATGCACACGATAGCAGCACGTCACAAACACTGAATGTAACCTACACATACCTAGCCGGCGGCCGCTTGGGGTTGGACGAGGGCGTGTGCACGGCGCAGCACTTGACGAAGGCGCCCATGCACACGATAGCAGCACGTCACAAACACTGAATGTAACCTACACATACCTAGCCGGCGGCCGCTTGGGGTTGGACGAGGGCGTGTGCACGGCGCAGCACTTGACGAAGGCGCCCATGCACACGATAGCAGCACGTCACAAACACTGAATGTAACCTACACATACCTAGCCGGCGGCCGCTTGGGGTTGGACGAGGGCGTGTGCACGGCGCAGCACTTGACGAAGGCGCCCATGCACACGATAGCAGCACGTCACAAACACTGAATGTAACCTACACATACCTAGCCGGCGGCCGCTTGGGGTTGGACGAGGGCGTGTGCACGGCGCAGCACTTGACGAAGGCGCCCATGCACACGATAGCAGCACGTCACAAACACTGAATGTAACCTACACATACCTAGCCGGCGGCCGCTTGGGGTTGGACGAGGGCGTGTGCACGGCGCAGCACTTGACGAAGGCGCCCATGCACACGATAGCAGCACGTCACAAACACTGAATGTAACCTACACATACCTAGCCGGCGGCCGCTTGGGGTTGGACGAGGGCGTGTGCACGGCGCAGCACTTGACGAAGGCGCCCATGCACACGATAGCAGCACGTCACAAACACTGAATGTAACCTACACATACCTAGCCGGCGGCCGCTTGGGGTTGGACGAGGGCGTGTGCACGGCGCAGCACTTGACGAAGGCGCCCATGCACACGATAAGCCCCACGCCGGCCAGCAGCACCACCCACCACTGCTCGATGACCCACGCCTGGACTGTCTGCAGGGTCGCACGGTTCAGGAGCAGGTTCTTGAGACGAGCTAAAGGACCTTCAGCGTCAACTGCACGACATTTGAGGAACACGTCACAGTAACCCTGGAAGGAAAAAAAAATGGGTGAATATATAAGATGCGCATTGTTAATAGTATTTACACGTAACAATGTGACCAAAAAGATGAGCACTAACAACTGAGGCAGATTTCTATTTGTGTCGTTTTGTTCCATTTTACCTTGGCACTCGGTAAGTTGAGGGTTTTTGGAAAACAACGACCAACTTTACGAGAAGATGTTGCTACTCGTGTGGAGACAGAAAAGGCTGTCGGTAACATTCCAATATTTTTTATTAATGCCTACTGATATATATATCTATCTTTTTCTTTGTAGATGTCTGTAAACTGTTTTACTATTAGAAAATGAAGAGTCAAAAGAATATCGAATTTGTTAAATGGCAATATTTTTAAGCATGACGCTTAACAAATTCGATATTCTTTTGACACAGTTTTTATTTGATTGAGAATATTATATCAGTGTCCAAATTATACAGCTGTAACTTCAAACTTCGTGAAGCGGTTTTTTTTTCAATAGAATCTAACTGACTGTGGAAGTTTGCCAAAATATTTTTAATAATAATATTCTTATATTTTTTCCTTTCTTGCGAAGGGCAGGGCGTTTTTGTGGGACTGTCTCTTGTAATCTGTCGTTCAAAAAGTGCTGATTATCAGCCTAATTTGAATAAATGACTTTTGATTTTGATCTTATTTAAATAAATGAAAAACATTACTAACAACCCAAGACAAGTTAAAAAGCTCATTTCAATTACTACTTGCCGCAAAAAAATAAATTACACAATTTTTTCTACCACAGTACAAACGCCTGTGACTATTGAGGCTATGACGTGCCGTCATTTACCACAATTAACCTTTTTTTTAATCTAATTTATAGCTCTTAATGAAATAATTATACAAATTGTATAAGCTTTATGCAAGAAATATACAATTACAATATTATAATAGAATAAAAAAAATACTTTCTACTATATAAAAATATTAATGCGAATGTTTGTGAGGATGGATGTATGGATGTTTGTTACTCTTTCACGCAAAAACTAATGAATGGATTTTAATGAAACTTTACAATAACATTGCTTATACATCAGAATAACACATAGGCATACAATTCATGAAGATACATTGTATACTGGCTTCCGCGTGGTATAGTTACATTGGGCTAACTTTACCCTGCGTGATGATTGAAAAAAAATATCTTTCTCTCCTCATTTCGGCGCAGTTGCACACGCCATGATCACGGATAACATGGTAAATATCCCGTTAAATGTTATAAATAATGTTAGTATCCACGGTCAGTATATAAACTTTATCGGTGTATGAAAACTTTATGTCAAACACAGTCAGTCACACAATGGTTCTTACACACATACCTGGAAATTATCACAAGGCGATCCTGGTCGCAAACTAATCCCTCCGACCGGCAAGCCGACCCGGTCCGCGAAGTCCGCCGTACTCTGACACGAGTCCTGCTTCGGTCCAGTCTGACACGCCAGCTGGCATAGCGCACGTCGGTTCACTACCGCTGACACCCCGTCGCCGAGGGAGCGAGGAGCAGACGACAGGAAGCACTCTGTCATGTTCCATGCGAGGCAGATGGAGCCACTGCATTCGCCACTCAGACAGAGTTGAGTTCCTGTTGAGGGATACAAGTGTTGTGTTATTAATTGTTTATATGATGCGGGGGAATGAGGATGTCATGAGGAAGGCCAATGAAACGTTATATGGATTGTGTGGTAAAGGAGGTCACTGCTGAGATTACGAGAAGTATGGAGGAAGCAGTCATGCTGCGCCGACCCCAATTAAATCGGAATAAGGGCAGGAGAATGATATGATTTAAAAAAAGTTGCTACATAGTGACTAACAAAACTATCGGCTGAGCTAACGCCGACGCCGTTAGACTTTTATTGGTGGGTTCGGATATAATCGTTTGTTTACGAACAAGTCTCGAAAACCTCAGAGACAAAATTAAAACATGCATTTAGCGTAGTGAAAAGTGACACTGATGTGCCAAATAAACAAAAAAATGTGCATCGAACAAGGCGGTGGATATTCCGAAAACTAATACTAAAAAGAGGAAAAACAAATAGTTTTGTAATTTTGTAAGTACTTTTGTTTTTTACGATTTTAACTTTTGCTTAAATTATGATTCAAATATTATAAACTAACTTATTATTATTTAATATTCCTTATATTTTTACATCTTTCTTATATATGTATATAATATATAATATCGGTGAAGTCAATAGTACGAGAGCTGTTTTGACAACGAGATGCAAGCGTTAGCCGTGAAGTTAGCGCTTCTACAGACTCTGGACTGAAGTTCGTGTGAGCTGACTGCGAGGCAATGACTCGGATGGACTCTCTCACATCTCTTCTCTGCAGTGCCTGCCGTCTGTGCGAACAACTTGTCTAGAAATTGTACTACGACTCGTTGTGATAACTGTCTTGTATATTGTTATTTTAACTCGATAGTAAATTATTGGTATGACATAATTTTTATTTATTACCCGTTACCCATATATTGCCCACACACACAATATGATCTCTGGTCAAGGTTTTCACCTTATTAAGCCACCTCAGTCGATATATATAAAAATACAAAAAATAGGAGCCCACCGGTATTGGGAACAGGGTCCAAACTACGGCGGTCAGGTCTCCAGAGAAATAATGTAAGGGGGTGTATGAGGTGTATGTTGTTGTTAGTGTTGGTGGTGACGTACCATTGTTGCACTTGGTGTGGTTGGGCATGGCGCGCGGCGGCGGGCAGTCGGCGGAGTTCCCCGAGCAGAACGACGCGTGACTGCACTCCGACGCCTCGCGACACGTCTGGTTGCGCGCCGGCGGCACGAACTGGCACGTCGAGTGGCAGCACGGGCCTTGCGATGGACTGCGGAACAAATACAAACTCACTAAATAATACTTCCTCATGATCTAACATCCCTATCTATAGTCAAGTTAAAGTAATTGCTTAAGGAAACATGTTTATTGAATGGATAAGAAGTAAAATCCTTTTTTTTAATTGCAAACTGTGAACTTTATGAAGTCTAGTCCTTTTCAATAAGAAAAAATGTTGCTCTGAATTGTCTGATGACTATGGTTGTCACTTGCATTTTGAAATTCGAACAGTCCTTCAAAACGGGATAAACAGATAAAAAAAGACAATTTGTTCGTTTTTAAAAAGCTAAGTAACAAACCTGCATTGCGTGTTAGCCTTCCTGGTACATCCTTTAGCAGTGAGGTTCTTCTCTCGCTCGAAGGGACTCAGCTGTCGCGGATAACAGCAGCGGTCCTTGCATTCATTTTCATCGTAACCTACGTAGTTAAAATAAATTACTTATAAAAAATGAGTTATAAAAGAGAAAGTACTCCGAAATACAGAATTTCTCCTATAGCTGTAGGAAATACATGAATATTTACTGATGGAGACTGAAAAGCTCGTCTGGGGAAGTTCTACCGCCATACCCTGTTCTGTTGCCACGTTGCTGTTTTCTAAATAGAAGGGTGGGAAAAATACAGGCACATGGGATATTTCAGCTTTACGTCTGGGATAGTAACGCACCAGCGATGCCTCTGGTATTGTCATGAGTTGAATTATAAGTAATGGAAGTTTCCATAAATAGGCCACCTGATTTTGTGTGCCACCTAATTATTATAACATTGATATTAGACAGTTTGAGAAGAGTACATGTTCGATTTTCGAATTAAGCCGGGTTTGCCTAAGGTGGTCCGAGGTGGGTGGGTGATTTACCATTACATACCAAGTTTCCTCCGTGATTCTTTCCAATTCACGTTAGGCCGTTCTTATTGGGAGCCACTGACTAGTGTCTCCAAAGTCTGACCACCAAAAACCAGTCCTACCTAGTGGCGGTACTTTCATTCAAGCCTAGCTTAGCTTGCTCTATAATCTAGTATTCTTCATGTTCTCTGAACAGTCTGCTTTATGCTTTATTTTCTACCTTATGGACTTGCCGTATTGTTGGCAACTAAGCGAGCCACTGGTCCTACCTAGGAGTATTGTTTTACCGAGTACTAACTGAGCTGTGGAGTTCAGATAGGTTCGCTTTAGGTAAAATACCGGTATTCGTCTTCATTCGGTAAGACTGGCAGCCAACCCCAACATGATTGGAAAAGGCTACGCAGATGATGATTATCAATTATACCCCTACTTACCACAATCACACTCCTCCCCAACTTCCACGATCTTATTTCCGCAGAAGGCGCCTGCGCTGGCAGTGAGACAGTTGCGCTTGCGTCCATCTCTCACGGCATCGAGCACGGCACTGATGTTGCCGACGCTGCAGGTCGAGAACCGGCTGTTGTTCGGTCGGTCGCCAGATGTCGCTGATGCAAACATTATGAAGTTGCCTTGTTGCCCGCCTGGACGGCATTCGGAGGGGTAGTCGTGCTGTGGAGTAAGAGAAATGTATGTCAATAGTAGATTTGCCTATACAAAGGTTTCCGTCCAGAATTTTAGGTTAGTGTTTTGCATGCGGGAAAAATTATTCGAAATTTAGCAAGAATGAGAAAATAACAAGGAGTAAAAGAGTAAGGAGTTAGAAGGAAATAACAAATACAATGTAAATTAATTAGAAAAAACCGGAATATTCTCAGAAAAAATATCATAGAACAGGGAACCCTATTTTTACACAACGTCAATTTTGACATCTTCAATCTTCACGCCACATCCACCCGTGATCACAAAGCCGTTCAATGTGATGGGCAGAGACAGAACCAATCACGCATAATGAGAAACAGTAGACTAAATCACTCAAACTTAAACTGCACAGATAAATTTTGGATAGATATTTTATAATATAGATTGACTTTCCCGATCATATGGCAAGTCTAGACAACCATAGATATCTCTATGGTTGTCTAGACTTGCCATAATCACAAACCCTCTCCATTTACTTCTAGTAATCTTCCAATTTCTAGAAACGTACCGGTGATCCAAAGTTGTGTCCAATCTCGTGAGCCAAGGTCAGCTGACTGACTTTAGGCGGAACTCGACTGTTGTAGTTGACGAACGTGATGATGCCAGTGTTGAGGGAGCGCTTGGTGCTCTGGTACATGCCGCCGATGGTCTCCGTGTATGTCTTGTACTTCTCGCAGATGCCGCCCGAAGCGCCGCTTGCACTCGCTACCCAAGCTAGACCTAGAGGGTGTAAGGGTGCGATTAAATTGTTATTCATCCATTGAATGTTTTTACGGTTTCGGACCTCAAAAAGAAAAACGCAATCCTTATTAAATCACTTTGTTGTCTGTCTGTCAAGACCTTTTATACACTATGGTACACGTAGAGGTATCGAGTTCAAATTAAAACCACATAGGTACTCAAATCTGCGATCCTTTGAAGCTTCAAAAATCAACCCTTTTAAATCTACGCAGTTAAATGATATGGCCGTTTATGTCGCAAGTTTTTAAGGAACTCCTAGATGGGCAAGTCCAACTCGCACTTGGCCGGGTTTTTTTTCTTGCGAATTGCATTCAGTTTTTATTGCTTCAGTGTCTTAAACGTAACTATAAAGCCCTTTTTGCAGTTTTGTTTTTTTTTTGTGTGTTTTGCACTGACTACATAGTTCATGTTTTAAAAATTAATATCGGCTTGCTTGCGTTAACAATAATTTTGGTTCATATTACACACGCAAAACACGTCACATCACATATCTCATGTACATTTTGTACTTGAACTTCAATGTTCTAACACAGCAGAAGTCCAAAAGATCTTCAAGATTGTATTCATTCATCATCATTTTCTCATGCATTTTTTGCGGATGGGAAATCATCAAAGAACATCCTCTGCTCTGGGCGGAACGGGGGGAGTGTCAGACTTGTACAGTGTACTGACTAAAAGCCAGCCATGTTCCTTCTTTTGCCCTTTATTGCGGGCCGCGGTATCTCTTTCGTACAACCCGCAACCCTGGTTTTCATGCCCTTATCCCAATTTCAAGCAAGTATTTTTCTCAATAAAATAAATGATTACTTACCAAGCGTGCCTCCAGTGAAGTCTCTGTAGGTGAACACATACGCCAGACAGAAGTCTTCGTGGTTGCCAAGCGAGTGTAAGTTCAAGAAGTTGGATACGTCGATGTTCTCCAAACAAAACTGGTTCGTCTCGCTGCCGAACTCATGCCCTTTGCACATTGAGTCGTCGTCGATCTGAGAAAAATTCGTTTTGGTTAGAAATGGAAGAACGATCAATGTTGTACTCCTGTCCTTATCACAGTTTATTACGGCGAGTATATACATAACATGACGCATGTAACGCCCGGAGGGTTGGATTAGGTGTCCATTTAGTTTTGACACCCGTCGCCCCCCATTACATTGCCTCTCAGACGTAGCGGGGTGACACCTCACTCCCCCCCCCTCGTGATGAAACCCGCACAGGTCAACCGGGCCACACTAGTCAGGGTCAGCGGAACTCGCACTTGTTCCCGCTGCCCCCTGACGCAAGAAGGAACACCAGTGTGGTTTTAGTCAGTAGAGTCTGACAGACCCCTCCATCCTCTCCAGGACGGGGGACATCCATGAGAATTTCCACATCGTCAAAGTTGTCCATTTTGGTTTACAGCTGGGGTGATTGTGTAGAATGCAATTATGTCCAAGCACACCAGCCAAAATTGAAGATAAGGATCACCGTTTGGTTTTAGTCAGTAGTTGTCTGACAGACCCCTCCCCTTGGAGGACGACATCCATCGAAGACTACTACAACCAAAAAAGAGGTGTGAATTTATGTTTGTTAATCAGTATATTTTATTTCATTAGTAATATAAACACATACATGACTAAATTGATAAGTGGGATGTTTTGAACGCAAGTTTTTATAGGGAATTTCCGAATCCATATTGTTTTATCACAGAACAGAAAAACCCGAAGCAATCTGTATAGCATTGTTAACCTTTCACCTGGTAAGATATTGTTAATAAGTTAAGTGTCAATGAATACTTAAACCCTGGAATGTCTAATTTATCGATACACTTAAGGAGATAAAAGGCAATAAACTCTTATTTTACAATGATAACAGGAGTTCTTTCATATGTTTTCGATTTTTACAATAAAATCAATTTTATCATAAAGTTTATCATAGTTCAAGTATTAAATAAATCGCAGTTTAATTTATTAGTACTGATATTAATAGTTAAAGACGTTGCAATCGTAATTGTACGCGGGAAATTCCTGTTTTTCTGCCAACATACTTTAGCAATCTGGGAATTCCATTTCAATTAAAATGTTTATCTTAAAACAACAACACATAGATATCTGTAAAAACATGGCTGGTTAACTGAATAAACTCTGAAATCTATCATCATAACTAGGTTTAAAAAAAAATACGTTGCCCCTTTTTCCCATCTATGTTGGGGTCAGCTATGTTCCAGTCTAACCGGATGCACGTAAATACAACAAAACAAAACGCTTTAGTCTTAATTCATCTAATTTCACGTATTCTTCTCAGTGAACCATTCAATTTGATACCCATATCATGGGAATGCATAAAAATAACTACACAGCCATCTTTTTGACTCCGTCATATGGGATTTAGAAATAAATCACTTAGTTAACCTGCATTCACAAAAACTGAACATGTATACATTCATAAATTTCAGCTCAATTAGAAAGAGGGTTAAATAAATTTGCAAAGTTTTATTTTAAACATAGTTACTGGTCATGCTAGAAACTGTGTTAAAAGTAAACAACGGTTAAATGAATGAACTGTTACTAAAATATCAGCTGATAACATTCGCAATGGTTAACTAACTCATTTCAAATTTAATTTTACGCTTGATCAAACATATGAGTCACACGGTCATATCGTATCAACGATTATGGCACACGTTTTCTCTTAAAAGCCACTAAGGAAAAGGATTTTTATTATGGAAAAATATTTTAGACACACATCACTGACTATTGGGTTTTTTTGGGTCGGATTTGAGATATTAATAAAGTACAGTTTCCTTGATAAAGTTTAACGATACTGGGAAATTGCATAATATTTTGTTTTGCTGACGATCCCTAAAACTCTACAGTGCTAAAAAGATCCTCGCGAAACATTACCTACTGAAATTGTCAATGGAAATAGCATTAAAAAAAACAAGATTGGGATTCTTGGGATTTCAGTCCGTCCCTTTTATTTTTTTTTTACTATTACCATGCACCAAAATTTTCTTGTTTGAATTACAAGAAAATTACAAAAATATTTACGTCTGATCGCGCTATATTGGAATGGTGTTTTGTTTGTAATACAAGGTGCAGTATTGCATCGTTGATAAAAAAAAATCAGGAAGTAGTCATTGAAGAAATAAAAAAAATATAATTAAAATTACGGTCCCTGATCAATAATAATATACGCTGATTTTTTTTAGGTACGCCTTCTCTGAAATACTGTTAAATTTTAAATGGCCGCAGTGGGTTAGAGAATAAAATCATCGAATAAACGTTTGTGTTTTAGACAAAGAAAAGAGTTTTTGGAGTTTACCGATTTCCGATCCCCTTGAAGAAAAAAGAAACTATTCCCATTTTATTATTAATACTGGTGGAGAATCATTGGCATAGATACTTCCTTGAATTTGGCGACGACGCAAAACGATAGCTTGTATAAAACAATAGCTTGTATAAAACAATTATTAGGTATTTTTTGATTATGTATTTTATACACCTTAAAAGAATTAACGAAATATTTGTTAGGACTAGTGGTGGTGGATCGATCAGAGCGGCGCGCAATGATTGTTAACATAACGGTTCCGCATGACGAGAACCTCGTGAAAGCCGAATATACTTGGGTCGCGAGGTTGTCGACGTGTGGGATGTGGAGTCAGCGGTCATTGTTCCGGTAGTCGTATCTGCCAACGGTTTAATTGCCAAGAACCTTTACCAATACTTAAGCAGCTCGATCATGAGCTTGATACAGAAAGCGGTACTCTTGGACAAGGCTCCTATTGTTATGAGGTTCCTTTTTCTGGAGCCAGTAGCTTGAACTGTGTTTCCGATACCAGTGGACTACTATTTTTTGTTCATATATGATAAAAAAAATATCTATTTCAGAATATCACATGGGCTTTCATTCCAAAAGATATATTATATATTCTATCACCACACGAGTATATTTATTACCTCTGCTACATGCATTCGCGATCTAAAATACAGGAAACGCCTATCTGAGCTGTACTGCCTGAACTCCTGACCACATCCGAAATCGGACGACATGCGGTCATGTAAGTCTATACTAGTGAGTCGATTTTTCCTCAAGCGATAAAAGATGTTAATTAAATCAGCTTGTTATAATATATCAGGCCTATTTACTCCCAAAATCCCGAAAAATAAGCGGAAAACTGAATATCGGAAATCGGATCGGATTTCTGTATATGTTAATGGGGCGAATAAATAAATAAGTTTAATCATATTGAATTTGATTGTGTGTAACAATATGATACTAGTTTAAGACTATGCGACAATGCGTCTTTACCACCCGAAATAAAATTTATTCGTTCATTTAAATCGTTTATGGCTTTGCAGACTTAGCGTAAAGTCAGGTATGAAGCGTAGTTCATTTGTATTATGTTATAGTAGTTTGCTGTTAATTCCCAAACATATCCACGATACGGCGAAATTTAAAAAGTTTATACTTCTATAATTGCGTGGTTTAAACTACTACTTATGCATGCCTTGTTATTGGCATTTTTTTTTTAATATTGTAATTGTAATCTATCATATATATTCAGCAATAGTATTGAAAATGCAACACATTTGCACGCAGGCTGTCCAATGACTGCCCCGTTATTCTTGTAATCTCCTAAATGAGGTCCTGAGGAACTTTTCTCCTTAGTCTGCTAGCGGCTATTTGGGTGTACATCAGGTTAACTGCTAGCTTGTTTGGATGGTTTGTCATTCGTTCTTTGTAATATTGGCAAAATATGGCTCTCTATTTATTGTTTAACTTTTACGCATATTTGTGTCAATACACATTTGACATTATATTTTTCAAGACCAAACTTGACACTAAATATTAATTTGTAGTACTGAACCTAAAACTTAGAGCCAGTTGTGCAAAATCCCCTTTTGGGTAGGCTTTGGCCGGTGCCGTTTATATATGCGTTAACCTTCTTTCAACCCATACATATATATCTGGGCTTATATAAAATAGACTAATGCAACGCGTTTAACAAATTTAATTACAGAAATAAATACTGTTCATGTAAAGTACCAAAACATGCAATAACGGTACAAATATAGCGTTTTATGCATTAGTTATATGCAAACATGCGAATGCATTAAATCCGTTGTCTAGTAACAATAGAAGTGATGCAAACCTTGATTCTCTGCACTTCAAACTTGATGTTCCTATGTTCAAGTCTTCCATCGAACTTGGTGTAGCTGTAGATATAGTTGACGGCGGTGACGTGGTGCGATATGAGAGACAAGATCTCCTCACGGGTCTTCATATCGACCTCACTCTTCTTGCTGGCGTCCCGGTGCTGAAAATAATTGTATATTTTTAAATAACAATCCTTACTAATATTATGAAAGCGAATGTGAGTTTGATTGTCTGTTTGTTACGTCTTCACGCCTAAATGGCCATTTGATCATTTCATCATCATCATTTGATGGCCATCGATTTTGATGAATTTTGGTACAGAGATAGTTGGGACCCTGGAGATGGACATAGGCTAAAAAAGTGAGATAAGGGGAAGTAAGAGGGAAGAAAGGGGGAAGAAATGGGGAGAGAAAGAGTTCGTTCATCATGCGGGTTAAAGTTAGCGTCAGCCCAAAGTAACTATGCCACGAGGACGAAGTCGGGGGCGGAAGCTAGTTCTTAACATAGGGAAGAATAGGAGCTTAACCTACGCTGGCCGAGGTCGCTCCGTGGATGGGTAACAATTAACTAGGCTGTAGTAAAAATATGAAGAATATTAAAAAAAATGTGGTGCTAGGGAACCCTTTGTGTTAGAGTACAACTCGCACTTGGTCGATTTTTTCTTACTAGGTTGATAATATAATTATGTAACTAGATTATAAGGTTGCTAATAGAGGCCGTTACTGTTATACTACAAGGAAGTGTGGAGGAAGCCTCGTTAGCCATCCTCCACAGTTCCTTGTAGTATGTAGGATACTATTAACGAGTTCTTAGTTAGTTTACCTTTAATTAACCAAAGGAGGAGAACATTTAACAGCAATAAACCGAAAGAAAACTAAATAAAACGACAAATAATTCAATGAATAAACTGGATTATGTACTAAGAATCAAATGGATACGTTGTTTAGTATCAAGTGGGCTGATGCATGTTTGAAGTCAAGGCATTTCCGTTCGTAAGTGGTGCGAATGCGAAACATCTTTTGATCAGTCTATATTGGGGGCAATGAGGTCACGCGGACTAAAGTCTAAATTTAATTATATTAAGGACTAAAGTCTACATTCAAAGTTAGTTCATATTTTGTATTATCTAAAGACGAGAATATCTTTCAACAGGTATTTTATGTTGTTCCCATAGATTTTTGAGTTAGCGGTGTGTATTCATATGTTTCTAGTATCCTAGTGGTGTAAACCATCGGAATGCAAAGTCAAAAGCCTCAAGTTCGAACCCAAGAGCTTTGATTTTACGGATTGATGTGCGTATTGTATAATTATCACTTGGTTCGCTGAAGGAAAAACATCGCAAAGAAGCCAAATCAGAGGCCCTGGGGGCATAAGAACTCTGACATCAGCTTAGGCACTAACCTCACGATAAACATTCTAGCCCTATAGTGTAACTAGAAATATACCGATATTTTTTCTTCTTACAATTTTGCTTAAAGATTGTTGTGGTTTTTAACATTTGACAAAGAAAACTCTTTTTCAGGGATATAACATACGAAAATGTACCGCGAAATGATGAGCCAAGTGCGGACGGAAAACTAATGATGACTTGCGTCCGGGACCCATATATGACAACACGTTGGGGAGGGCTAACGTGTTGTCATATACATATGGGTCTAGCTCTATATTCAACTGCAGCAGTATCTGTAGTTTACCAATATTTACACTTAACATCACGCCTGTAACCCCCGAAGAGTTAGGCAGAGGTATACCTAATGGTAAACCCACATTTCGCTAGTTATGTAAGTCCCATATTATAGGGGCGAGCCTACCAATATTTGTAAAGACTATAAAACAATTTATTTTAAGCTAGCTGGCGCCAGCGGCTCCACCCGCGTGATATCGGAAAAAATCCTATGTTTTCCAGACTATAATCTACTTCTGTGCCAAATTTCATCAAGATCTGTTCAACCGTTTTGACGTGAAAGAGTAACACACATCCGTACATCCATCCTCGCAAACATTCGCATTTATAATATTGACGATGATGTGTGGAGTGACAAGAATGGATAAAATACGAGAGGAATTCCACGAAAAAAATGGATGCATTATGTAAGTAATGATATGAAGAAGAAAGGATTAAAAGATACCGTGACATCTGATAGGGGAGAATGGAAGAATGTGTTGTGCCGACCTCAAATAGAATGGGACAAGCGCAGGAATATGATGATTAGATAGAATAAGCACAAATCTAGAAAAGTGGCTATAGAAGACTGTTTAAAGAAGGCTGTTGTCCTATTTCTAGTTAGTTTATCTCCATGAAACATGGGGAAATACAATATACTATTTAACAGGTAAACAACATATAAATAAAGGTAAAATGGCAGCAGGAAGAACTATTATGACAAAAAGAAACCTATAATATATGTTAACGTAGGACTTACGATCTAAGCACGCGTTTATTGTTCATCCTTATCCTTACTAATATTATAAAAGCGAAAGTGAGTTTGTTTGTTTTTTTGTTTGTAACCTCTTGGCATACAAACATGGCTAAACCGATTTTAATGAATTTTGGTACAGAACTAGATGGGACCCTAGAGACGGACATAGGCTAACTTTTTTTTTATAAAAGTGAGAAATGAGGGAGAAAAAGGGAAGAAAAGGGAAACTTAACCTTGCTATTACAATAAATAAGGCGCTAGGGTAAAAAACTAAAAGTACCTGCAAATCAGAAAAGGAAAACTGTGTTACCCCGAAATAAACGCGAGCGAAGCCGCGGGCGCCAGCTAGTCTAAATATAAATAAATTATAGGCTGTACAAATATTGGTAGGCTCACCCCTATAATATGGGACTTACATAACTAGCGGTAATGTGGGTTTACCATTAGGTACACCTCTGCCTAACTCTTCGGGGGTTACAGGCGTAAGTTTATGATATTAGAGTCATCATCATCATCTTTTTAACCTTGTCCCAACTATATGTCGGGGTCAGCTTCCAGTCTCAGAGGCGGTACGTGGGTTTGTGGGGCCCTAGACTTATACTATTTGGGGGCCTGTTTAATTAACCAAGTAATTACCTTTATGTCAAAAAACTGTTTTCGATAGCAGGTACATACGACGACACATCAAGCGCATTTCCAGTATAATATAAACCAGTTTTTAGTAGTTTTGGGTTTGGTAAAGTTACTTATGGTAGCGTTGTATACCTGCCAAATAACAGTGTGTGTTTTTTTTATTCACATCTGTCTTTAATGGCAAATGGGGGCCCTTCACGCTCAAGGGGCCCTGGGCTATAACCTAAGAAGCCTATATTGATCCGCCCCTGTCCAATCTAACCGCAAGATACCAGTACAGACATATTTACTCAAAGAACTCGACAAAAAAAAACATACTAGAGAAACTCCTCGAAAAACTCTTCGGCCTAGTAAGTAGTCGCAAGCGCAACTTCTGGGATTGAGGTACTGGATTAGATTTCTAGGTAGGGTAAAATGTTATTGGATTTTTCCTTGAGGAATTCCTCAGTAGCAGCTATGTAGTCTAGTTTTGTACCCATGGTACTTAAACTTAACTGGCGAAATTTGGGTGTACTATCTATACTATGTACTGTACATCTCTATTTAACCTTGAGGGATTACACGCGTGATGTATATAGAATAACTTACGTCCGGAAAGCCTTCCCTAACATGTCTCCATATTAGCGGGTCGGTCTGTATGTACAGCGAGCAAGTGTTGCGCTTGTCGAACGTCGCTCGCCGCGAACGCGTGTGCTCGCCAGTGTTCGCTGATCGCGAATATTTGTTGTAGTGGTGCACGTCCCAGAATCTGGAACAATATTACGATAGTTAAGACATACATAAGGTAATAAGTTTGTGTGTTAGAAAGCAGATATTGCTATAAACATTCAGCAAAAAATATAATTTTAACTAGCTGCGCCCTGTTGTTTCATAGTTCAAGTAGCCTTCGTTTTCAAGTAGCCTATGTTTTATCCAGGATATAAGCTACATACCAACTCGGTCCAGACATTTGACCGAGAAGGAGTAACTAAATCACATTCATTCCTTTGACTTTAGAATATTAGTGTGATTGACTCTTTAATTCAATTTCGACCACTGAAAAATATACCATCCTCTTTGCCTTCCCAAGTTACTTCAGTATAGGTGCGACATTAATCTTAACGGTAATCACTTTACACTCTCAAAAATGAGTCATGGTGTGATCGGGACCAACTTAATAAAATTAACTTAAGACAATAGGTATTAGCCAAATTATTTAAGAAATAACACCATTGTTTCTACTTTATTTGTCCGGTTAAGCAGATTTTACGTTAAGATGTCATTCACAAAAAAAAATGTCTACTACTTTTCTTTCAACATTGCAGCTTCATAGAAATAAAAATGGAGAAGCAAACCAACGCACCCACGATACAGGAGAAACTCCTAGAGTGGGGCAATGTTTAAAAAAAAACTTAGTAACACGCAGCCAAAATAGGTAACTAGATCATTTCCCAATTCCCACCATAACCTATCAACCTATTGACCTACCGATAAACCGGTAATATCACTAATAGCCTTTAGAATAAAGAACATTCCACTACACTTAAGAACCAAGTTCGGTCGTGTAGCAGCACTTAATTGGGCGTGGTTAAACTAGATTTTTTGCCCCGGCTCCGTTCCACGTGTGGCATGTGTCAGCACATGTGGGCAATAAAAAAAGGTTTTAAACTTTTTTGTTGCAGGGTAGGTACTCAATATTATAATGTGTCAGTAGCGGGTCTCCGTCAATCGTATGCTGTTTATCGTCTTCTAAACAATTGCATTTTTGAGTTTGGCTGACTTCTTTGAACTTAAGTTTTTCGTTACTATACTGATATCTTTACTTTTATAATAATTAGTTCTACCAACAATGAAGTTTGTTAATTACAGTTTTTATCTTCTTGGCAATAAAAAGAAAGTTAACTGAGGTTTCGTGAAGATTAACTTTTTAGCGTACTCACTTTGCTGCAATAGAAAAAGTGATTGTTAAAATAATTTCAAATGACTTATAATGAGAAAGGAGTTCTCATTTGTGTATGATTAATCGAAGTGAAATATAAAGTGAAATTAGAGAGAAGGTTGATGTTTGATTTATTGCCGAAGTTGGCACGAACTATTAATTTAATAGCTTTATTATAACATGCAGTAAAATATTCAAAAACAAAGACTCGTAAACTTAGATGAAATAACTTTAATAAAAGAGCTTGAACTTTATCATTTTGAAATTAATTTATATCATTTTTTTAAAACGTACGTCTAGCCAACTGGTAGTCAACGAACAGAGCATATTTTTATGTCATAAGTAGTAATATTTGACTCATGGCCACAGACACCCACCCAAAAGTTTATCAGTTGCCTCCTTTGATAAAAAGAAAAATTAAATATCCTTAAAAATGAAATCATGGTCATTGGCAATCACTTTACAGTCAAAATTTGCAACCAAAAAGACAGTGCCGTTTTGTCTGTCATCAATCATACTTGGAAAGTCGACCAACAAAGCTCATGTTATCATAACCGATGTTTAGACGGGACACGTATTTTAAAGAGACGGTCTGTTAGAATGGAGTGTTCAGGCTATGTTCGAATGGTCTATGGGCGGGCTGCATATAATTGTCGTAACTTACCTCGGCTCATCATCCCGCAAACTGTTAGGATGCGGCGGCTGGGAGGCGGGCGCATGGTAAGGGTTGGGTGGCGGAGGCGCAGACGGCGTCGGCCCGGGCGCCGGTGACGTCTGCGGCTCGTCGTCTACACCTGAGTTCTGGATGCGCTCCATCCATTGCACCACCTCGTCTGTGATACCGCAGCCTCCTACGTGACCTGGTGTAACAATTAAGTTTTTTTTTTATTATCTACTTTATAAAAAACGGCAGCCAACACAGAGAGGCCGGGTCTTCACATCACGCACAGTTCGTACCTGAAAGAGTTAAATAGGGAATGGAAGTTAGTCATCTTTGACAACAGGAGGAGGCAGAATAAGTCATAAATTTAAATAAAAAACCGATAATTATAGCCACGGCAGATAATATACAAACAACAATACAAGCTGATTTGTCTGAAGGTCAACCTAACGGAACATGGTAAAAGGTGATACAATAACTCTTAGTCAGACAAACTTTTTATGACAACAAGTCATTATAATATTCATTAAGATTCAAGGTGAATATGTAAGTAAGAAGCTCCATTAATTCGGGGCTATAATTATGTACACGGAAATATTGTGAAAGAAAACATCTTATACACGGAATACGTAACCATAAGACGTCTAGTTGACTGAAGCTACTTAAAGATAGATTTGGGGAATAAAAGCGTTCCTTTACCATTCAGATTCACTTGTTACTGTACAAAATCGAATCTTGGATTGTTACATTGCAGGTGGATGTTCCCGATGAGGGAGCGCCATATGATGAATATTTTAATGTAGTAGTAGCTGCCAAAATAAGTTTCAAGCCTTAAAATCGTGCGCCATAACGGGGACGTCCCACGCTTCGTATTTTGGTTCGTGGTCCCGATACTAGATCTTCGATTTATGCATTCACTATTCAAGTATTCAGCCTACATTCACCCACTACTCTGGTTTATGCTATCTTCCAGATCCAGTCTCGTGTATATCCGCTCACATTGCCAATATTTACAACGTCACCATCTTGCCATTGTGCATTTATCTGACAGCTGTCGTCACTCTCCACCGACGTTGCAAAACGTAAATTACCGCATGTTATGAAATCTTCGAAGTGCGTGAGTCAGTCTTGTGCAAGCTGATCTTTCAAATTATGACTATCCCAGAGATTCATATCTCTTTTGTTTTCAAAACAGAGATGGATTAGAAAACAATCTTAAACTGGCCAAGACATACCTGATAATATTTCACGTCTCTAGACAAAATATTACCACGATTCACCGAGGCTTCCGGCGACTGGGACCGCAATTAACTAGGACCGCGGTCCCAGTCGCCGGATCTGTATAAAATAAATAATTTTCTTCCGGCGACTGGGACCACTTGTATAATAACTGAAATAAAAAAAAATGTACAGTCAAATAGAAGTTTTTAAATGTAACAATTGAAGAAAAATCCTTTTTGATTTAAAAACATCATTTATTGATATAAGGAAAACAACCACTGACTACAGTTCTGTTCTTAAAAACTTTCGTTATTTAATAACGAAAGTTTTTAAGATACATACATACACTTAGATCGTGTTAACAACAATCAACAAAAAAAAACACATAAATCGTGCATAACAATCAACAATTTTAAAATAATTAACAATCAGAAAGTAATTTTTTATTACAAAATCAGTCTTTAACTGGTACCGTAAATATAATAAAAAAACACAATAAAAATAATTAACGTGGTACTATCTATGTCAATCACAATTATTTTAAAATGGCCGATAAGGCTTCACACAAAATCAGTCAAGTAAGTAATTATCACAAAATCAGCCTTAACTGTGTTAAAATATAAAGTTAGAGAGGGATAGTATTATACAATGCTATTCCCTTTGGGTGTATTTACCTGCATGTGTAAATTATGTCAAAACGGGCTAGCTTAATAGATTAAGCTAGCCCGTTTTGACATAATTAAAATGTGTTGAGACAGTCGCTCAATTAGTAAGCACACTTGGATTTTCAACTTTAATTATAACCCACTAAGAATATTTTTTCCTTACATAATCCCACTCTTACTTTATATGTTCTTTCAAAACTGTAGTAATAGATTACTAAGCGCATAAGATAAAATCATGTCTAGAACGAGTCAATGATATTTATATAAATAATTTAATTTTTTTTCGTTTGACTGTACTAATTTTGGCTTGAATAAAAGATTTTTTTAAGTTATCTATGAGTGGTCCCAGTCGCTGGAAGAAAAATATTTATTTTTTACGGATCCGGCGACTGGGACCGTGGTCCTAGTTAATTGCGGTCCCAGTCGCCGGAAGCCTCGATTCACGAGGCTTCCGGCGACTGGGACCGCAATTAACTAGGACCGCGGTCCCAGTCGCCGGATCTGTATAAAATAAATAATTTTCTTCCGGCGACTGGGACCACTTGTATAATAACTGAAATAAAAAAAAATGTACAGTCAAATAGAAGTTTTTAAATGTAACAATTGAAGAAAAATCCTTTTTGATTTAAAAACATCATTTATTGATATAAGGAAAACAACCACTGACTACAGTTCTGTTCTTAAAAACTTTCGTTATTTAATAACGAAAGTTTTTAAGATACATACATACACTTAGATCGTGTTAACAACAATCAACAAAAAAAAACACATAAATCGTGCATAACAATCAACAATTTTAAAATAATTAACAATCAGAAAGTAATTTTTTATTACAAAATCAGTCTTTAACTGGTACCGTAAATATAATAAAAAAACACAATAAAAATAATTAACGTGGTACTATCTATGTCAATCACAATTATTTTAAAATGGCCGATAAGGCTTCACACAAAATCAGTCAAGTAAGTAATTATCACAAAATCAGCCTTAACTGTGTTAAAATATAAAGTTAGAGAGGGATAGTATTATACAATGCTATTCCCTTTGGGTGTATTTACCTGCATGTGTAAATTATGTCAAAACGGGCTAGCTTAATAGATTAAGCTAGCCCGTTTTGACATAATTAAAATGTGTTGAGACAGTCGCTCAATTAGTAAGCACACTTGGATTTTCAACTTTAATTATAACCCACTAAGAATATTTTTTCCTTACATAATCCCACTCTTACTTTATATGTTCTTTCAAAACTGTAGTAATAGATTACTAAGCGCATAAGATAAAATCATGTCTAGAACGAGTCAATGATATTTATATAAATAATTTAATTTTTTTTCGTTTGACTGTACTAATTTTGGCTTGAATAAAAGATTTTTTTAAGTTATCTATGAGTGGTCCCAGTCGCTGGAAGAAAAATATTTATTTTTTACGGATCCGGCGACTGGGACCGTGGTCCTAGTTAATTGCGGTCCCAGTCGCCGGAAGCCTCGATTCACCATGGGCATTACATGAAGCACATAGTAGCGATGCCGTACGTGTCTCGAATGCGATAGCTCGATTTATCGAGATTTATAATCCAGATCAGTCGTAGCGATTGAGTAAAAAAATTAATTCCGTGTGGCGCTCAACGAGTAAAAAGAATGTAATCAATACACTGACAATTCTGCTTCCCAGTGTCACAATGTTGGAATATTCCACAAGATGTACATGATATTTTAAATTATTCATGATAAATCCCAAGTTTTGCGGTTAAAGTTGGGAAGAAAAATACGGAGCGGACCCCGACTCGACCCGTTCGTGGCGGAATAAATACCAAACGCTGACACCAAACTCTTTTCTATAGCGCTATTCTGAGATTTATTTATCAACCGAGTTCCCTGTTAGATTTATAACCCTAATATATATTAATCTCTTTGTTTTTTCCTTTTCGGCACGAGATGCAGGAAATACCCTAGTTTGGAGTGATAGCTCGGTTTTCTTTTACCATCTGCACATGACATGGACCTGTTGGTCAGTCATACTTATTTATTTATTTATTATACCTAATTGTATTTTGCACCTAATACTCAATAATGATGTGGACACCATGCCTGCGTTAATTCTGAAGGAAAATTATTTATTTAATCTTTTATTTACACACAAAGCATAGGGAAATAACTAACGGGCGTAGGCCTTAACATTGGTACGTTATATTTCCAGACTAAATCTAAACTGCAGCATTGAATAGGGAAACCATAATGACGCATGAAAACTACAATAGCGAGCGAAAAAGCGCAGTTTTAAAATTAAAAAGTGCTGAATAGTCGAGTTTTTTTTTCAGCTCGTGTGTGTCGTGTTAGAGCACATTGGCGTTTCGCATCCGGGCGGGCTGCATTTTAACGAACCTCCTGTGCGCGAGTGCGGCGGCAGCCAGATAACGGAAATTACCGCCTGCTGGCGTACATCGCGACTTTAATGCCTACCCAGCTATTCAAATATTATATTTACTCGCAGATTTCAGATTTTCGTGGTCATTGTGTGTAACGGATTACGTTTTTTTGAAAGGCTTTGCTTTAATTGATCTTAACGAGCGAAGTAAATGGAAGGAAAGACTGGAAAGAGGTCTACTGAACTAATCCAGTAGTTGAGCGAATCGGGTAAAGATCTTTATCAGATTATGAGCCATAGCTGAGACAACGTGGGAGTAGGCATATGCAGTGCGTGGCTAGCCACGGCAGAAGGAGCAGACGGGACGCGCTTGATGCACACAGTATTGTTTAGTTTAAGATAGACAGGAATGAAAAGAAGAAAAGGAGGTCTGTGCCCTGCCGTAGGGCTACCAGGAAAAAAACAAAGCGAGACATCGTCCGCGTCCTACCTGCTACGTATAACATTTTCTGTCGAACAAGTACGAGGAAACACGTCTGCAACAAGTTTTAATAAGGGCTATGTAATATCCGTTTCATTATTTAGTCGTCGGAAACCGGTTTTTCTTAATTATATAACAAGTTCAACAACGGTAGACATACCATCTGACTTATTACCCTGTATGAAATGGAAATAACAACATTGTTTCCCTGTTTAAGTTATATATCGCTTGTAATCCAAGTGGAATTGACAGTATATAAACTGTCTCACAAAATACAGCTAAGTTCAACGTACAAAAGCGAAACTTTAAAATAAACTATTAATTAAAATGTTGCGCGCTGGCAATCTCAGGCAAAACTTTAACATGCCGTTTCCTATTACAAAAATAAATTGTAGTCTTGATATTGAGTATCTTGTTCAAATACCAGAAACCTTGTTTATTGTTAGATTAATAACCAGTAATGGTAATAACTTCAATTCGAAATATTACGTACATTTATCATGCAAATGTTCTCGACGGCGCAGTTGTGCCAACTCGTGCCCAGACGGAGTCAAGTGAACTCCGTGTAGAAATATTTAGCTGTCGATTGTTTATTCGACACGGAACATAATGTAAGTACGTATACCGGCTGTTATAAAAGGAGCATTCACTTAGATCTGACTGAACAAACATTCTCCATCCGTATTATATTTCTAAACACCATTAAACTTTTTCAAAAATATAAGAAGCGCCGAGCGTTTCTTTTATACCGTTCAGCGCGGAAAACTTGCTACAATATAATATGATTGGGAGAAAAGCGATGCGATGTAAGGATACAGATATTAAATGAAGCGCTTAAATAAGATTGCGTACAACAGTTTGTGTAACGAAACGCGAACCTCGTTCGTGACTAGTCGAGAGTTTGGACAATATTAAATTAGTGATGCTCCAGACTTCGTAAGACGGTTTACGACAAGTATTTTCTACCCGGTTAATGCGTTTTATATGTACACGAATGGGAAGGTAAACAGCAATACACAGTGTTATGTGTGTTTTGTTTGTCTTATCTAAATTACGGTTTGAGTAAACGACAATTTAGTATTTAGACAAAGATTGTAACGCGTATTTATGTATGACAACCTTTAAAATTTCGCTTACGAGAGCAAATAAATAAGTGCTAAGAAGTCGTTCGTTTAGTTTTTGCGGGTGTTTTCTTGATTGTTTAAAAAAATAGTACTGATTCTACAGTCTAGTGCCGCTTTCAAATGAACCTCAGGTGAAGCAGTACAAGGTTCATTGCCTCACAACTTGCTTAATTAAGGTTTATTCAAAAGGAAATGAAAATCAGTCTTCAGCGTCCTGAGAATACTAATTTAGGAAAAGTCTTTATGTTGCGATATTTTATAAGGAGGAAAGTGTCGTAGAACGAAATGAGGCTGTCACCGTTCTTGTATATTTTGTAAAAAAAAGATCCCTTATTTGGTTGGTCGTGAAAGTCTTTCATATTCAAATAAAAGCCCCATAGAGAACGCGTAGAGCGCGGTCCCCCTACCGCTGTTCAATAACTCGTAATGAAAACAAATGTAGCTACAAACGCGACCCTTCCTGCTCACTCAATACCTCCAGAATTTATTTTCCGATCAAACGTAATTTTCAGAAGCAAAACAAATGAAAAACCTTGTTAGCAATACAAAGAAAATGATCACCGGAAAAACGACTCGGTACTTCCCGAATACCCCGACGGAATATACAATGTACAGCGAAAATGTGATCGCAGGTAGCAAGAAGATAAAAAATATGTGACGCATACTCGTCCCAGTTTATTATGGCTGTATTGTCGGTATTCAAAAGCAATACTGAAAGGGGACTTGTGTTCGTGCAAGTCAGTAGAGTCGCATATTCAGGTGGCTCGCTACCCATACATACAACTGCACAATGAAATTGCATCTACAACACAGTTGAAACGGCAAAAATGCAAACTCGGCAGGCGGGGCGGTGTTGTTGACGCGAAATTACCATTCCAGCGCAGCCTACGGACGAATGAATATGTAACGTGGAATTTAGTCTGGTTTGATGACATTGTAAACCGTGCCCAATTCCATCTGCACAACGATAAAACATGATTTAAAGCATGTTAAGCTCGTCACGGCGAATTAAAGTCGACTGACTCTGAACGAATTTATGACAACGGCGCCGGCCAATAAATGAGTCGAACGCTCCGTTATAAATTATGCGAATTTTCCGATGCAAGCGGTGTTGCAATCAGCTGGTGACAGCGCGCCGAGCAAATGGGATTAAACTTTGTTAAACGACCTTGCGTTGCAATCCATTTGCCGTGCGACACACTGTGGCGAAACTTCCACGCGACTCGCCTCTCCCTCCACTCCCGAACTCCAGACTCCACTAACTGCACGTGTAGTTACAAATTTCTACACAGTTAATTTTGTTATTGCACCTACGCGATGCGAAGGAAACTTAATTGTACATAGCGTAATGGGATTAAAACCGTAAAACGCGATTACTTCATTTGATACGACTCATAAAATAGCATATGGCTCAGGGGTAGACGAATTGGATTTTCTTCGCAACAATAACACTGATTCACCTTTGTGCAGCTTTCTAGCACAACTTTCTTAACCCTTGTGTTTTCTGATCATGGTTTGGTCTAACCACACAATCTGATCTATGTGAAAGTATTTCAATTATTCTGAACTCTACTTGCTTCAATAAGTGAACTCGTACATCCCTAAACCTTTATTACTGTAGCTGGAACAGCATCCACCCAGTGGTTTGCAAAATTGGCTCGAGCTTACAAATAGCTGTCTGCTGTGGCTTTGCTCGTATAACGTACAATTACGGGTATATCTAAATGTCAATGAATCCTTGAATTGGAGAGGTTATTGGAGGTTCTGAGGTGTACTTACCATGTCTGTGATGGGCGTAAGGGTCTACCACGTCGCCCTCTTTGTAGATGACGGAGTGGACGCGAGTGCGCGTGCCATTCGGAGGGAAGTATCGTCGTGCATGCTCCACGTAGTAGGAACCATCGCTCGCTATTATCTTCCCCTCGAAGACGCCGTCCGTCACCGAGCCGAACACCTTCGATTGCGGATCATCTGTGCATAAACAAACAGCATTATTTTATACGGTAGCTTTGCGTACACTTTGCATACATAGGACCTCATCTGTCTCTGTAATAGCATTATTCTGTGCTCTGGCTTTACACTAGAAGCCGCCCTTCTATTCTATGCACGCTTTGAACAGCGGTTGAGATTATAATTGTAAGCTGGGATTAACACTTTTAAGCTGCCATAAATCTTGTCAGTTATAGTAAGAACCAACATCACGTCGTTATGCACTTTCTTATGATTAATAATAACAAACGTTTCCATTAATCTATTTTAAGGTTATTGCTTTAATTAAAAGGCACTTTTATAAAGTACCTATGTAATTTTTTTACAAAACTAAAATTTTCTTAACATTGAGTATTGATCGAGTGTATTTAATTGGTAAAAGTGAAATGGAATCATAAATAAGGTAGGATGGATCCGATCCTGCCGTTGCTTTTCAACAAATTAACGAAATGATGAGCGTAGATTAGGTAGCCCAAAACATTCATTAAAATTTAACGCACTAATATATTATAAAAGGAACAAAGTCTGAGCACTACTTACTGCTCAAAATTTCATTACTTTCTACGTATATTACAAGGCTTTCTAAAGTCTTGACGCTGTTTGCCTTCATATGAGTTTGTTATAACGAAATTGCCTCTATTAAGACGGTAAGTACGTGTTGTCTAATATTAGGGTTATATTCAGAATTTTATGAGGACCAGACCACAAGGGAGTTTATTGTAGACGTGTTCTCTTTTATTCCTATTTAGAGTTTACTATAGAGCTCGATATTAGCGTTTGTGGTCCCTTGCTTTACCGGAGTCATATTGGAGTTTCAGAAGTCTAGGATATACCTTTCATGTACGAATATAAGCCAAGGCACACGGTATCATAGCAAGGAAATATAGTATTAAGATGTATTTAAAACCGTCATCCAAGCATTTAGTACATCAAATTAAGTAACTCCACTGCAAAAAAGCAATGCCGGGAAACGCCTTTTTTCACGGGGTTAAAAGTCACTAGTAACAGTAAAACGCATTAACAACAATGTGTATGGATGCATTGAATAGAACATGGCTCATGGAGTTGCTCAAAGTAAGAGTTTATAATATTTGGAAACTAGCTGGCACCCGCAGCTTCGCCCACGTGATATCGAAAAAAAGTATCCTATGTGTTATTCCAGACTATAATCTACAGTGAAAGAGTAACAAACATCCATACACCCATGCATTCTCACAAACATTCGCATTTATAATATTAGTAGGACTTGTATTAAAAATAAAAAAGCTTTGGGAAAACGATGGAATTTGAACCTCCAATACCTTCGTACCTTTTCCAGGTATTAATGAACCAGAACAAAAAATAATCGCAATGACGGGGAGAGAGCAAGAGCTTTTTGGTTTCGTTAAGGGTCGTTTAACACACATTATAGAGTTAAGAAAAACTACGTTGGTCCCTTATCAATCAGCGGTTGTTGACCTCATAATAAAAAATCATCAAATCCTATTATTCTTCGATATCGGATTGTACCCAAAACATCAACAGAGTTCCGCAAGATAATTTACGTGACCTTGTATTATCTAGTGTTAATAATAATGATCTATTAACTAATCTGTATTAATTAATATCACGCAATTAGAAAGTAATATTATCACTTAATAGAAGGAGCGTCCGATAAAATTGTATCAGTGGCTTATCTGTTACAAATACACATATTATATCGAGATAAAAATTTAATGATAACGTTAGCAGTTCAATGTAAGATATAAATAAAGATTATGTAACTTTATCGCCCATATACATTAATTTACATATGCATTATGTATTTTGTTTCAACCAGTGACAAAATTTAAATATTTTGTTGTTTTTTATTATGTTTAGAATAAGTTCATTACGTCCCATCTTTGTAGTTTATTGCCACCCAATTTAGACTATCACTATTATTATAATGACCAGTTTTAAAAATTATTATGTTTATATAATGTTGGTTAAATCAGTAATTGTCAAATGTTTATGCCGAAGACTACATTTTTTTCTATTCTTATTTGTTTACTGTCATGTCTGTGTGTGACATTAATACAATTAAACAAGTAACCAAGTGATATTGGGTTTTTCCATTTGGAATTTCCCAGCAACAGCCACGGAATTGGATTCGTGCCCGGTTGATGGCAATAGGCTCGCCGCCTACTACTTATGCCTTAAACATAACTGGGGAAATGTGGGAGTACTATTAAGTACACCTCTGTCTTACCCTAAGATAATTAAAGGCGTGATGTTGTGTTATCCTTACTAATATTATAAAAGCGAAAGTGAGTTTGTTTGTTACATCTTCACGCCTAATTGGCAAAACCGATGTTGATGAATTTTGGTACAGAGATAGTTGGGACCCTGGAGACGGACATAGGGTGGCTTTTTTTTTAAAAAAAAGGGGCGAGAAATATATTTTTTTACGATCATTACGTGTGTTAAAGTTACTGTTAGCCAAAAGTAAACTATGCCACTGCTATAGCTATGAAGCTAGTAAGTAAATAAATTTGCATAATTGCTACTAAGCACAATACGTCATCCAATATCCAAGGGCAAATAACACCAAAATGTTATTGCAATCTTACTCCCTTAACTCGTAAGACGGTATCATTACTCAAAGGTATAAAGTTTAGTACTCCAGACCCGAGTCACGTTCAGTCACTATCCACTAATGCTCCATATTTCGAATACTTGTCTTAACGATACCCCTTATTATCGGTCTCGGTCACCCGAAGCTCACAATTGTTCGTACGATAACGACGCAGCTTCCACTTAACAATTGGGTGTCGTGTCGCATGTCGTTTGTTTTCAAAGGTAAATTAATAAATAGAAAATCGTTTTTTATGCAAAATAAAACCGTCGAAATATGCATCACAAATAAATGAAATATGCAACAGTAGCACTAGAGTATGCTACATAAAATTGAAAAAGTACTACAAAAATTGTTTTTGTTTTTTGTTAATCCCATTTTCAACTAGATATTATTTATTTGCTTAAAACCCGGAGCTTTCGTTTATAATGTTACTCCCTTGTATAATAATGATAGCTAGTGAGTCATACCGTTCAGCTAATAGGGGCCCGAGGTGGTATTGTACGTAAATTGAATGTTGCAATTACATTTGTTAAGGCGTATCATTTGTTTGGTACCCCTACCTACCCAGTACCCACAGACGAGACATGCAGGTGTGAGGCGCGATCAAATTGATTACGCGCTTAACTGCCGCTGGTGACTAGGGGTTTATTATAAAATTATACTCGCTAGCATTGTGGCAGGGTTGCCAACTGTACGAGGTTCCTCGTACACATACGAGATTTGGGATCTTCCGTACGAAGTACGAGAACACTTTCAACCTCGTTCATTTTTTTTTAAACTTTGCCCTACACTAGGAATTTCTCCTGTATCGTGGACAAACATTTAAAATCACAAACACAAACAGCCACATCTGGAACAACTATCTGTAGGTCATACAAATATTTGTCCCATGCGGGGATAGAACCCGCGACACACAGCGCAGCAGTCGATCGCTCAGCTACTGCGCCAACCGTGTCGTCAGTATTAACTATGTACGAGATTTTGATAATATGGCCCTATGAACATTTTGCATCACCAACAGATCTAAATGTCATCTGTCAAAAACGTGGTTCTAGAATCAGTCAAACACTACAAGTTTTACCAGTACCCTTAACTACAATACATGTGTATTAGGAATATGTTTACTTTCCCTTTTTTTACAGCCATAAATAACGAAAGAAAAACTACGTCCTAAAAGTATTCTTTAAAGAATTATCAATTAATGACTAAATTTATTATTTTACATCTTTAAATTTGAAATACAATTTTAAACATTTAAATTCACGTCACGCTGATAAGTAGCGCTATCTGTCAGATATTACTCAAACACATCCTAATGTGTGAAAATGTACGAGGTTTGAAAGTCGAAATACGATTTTTTGCAGTATCTGTACAAGGGATATCTTTTAACGGGTTTACGGTTGGCAACCCTGCATTGTGGTAAGGTTATAACAATTATGTTGCTTGCTGATACTCTAGTGCAAACCTTTGTACGAATGCCAACATTGTTTTGAAGAACAATATCGATTAACAGTCAAGGAATTTCTGACATTTTAATGATCTAGTCGTAGATGGTCGGACATTCAATTCTTACCAATATTATAAAAGCGAAAGTGGGTTTGTTTGTTACGTTATCACGTTTAAAAGGCAAAACGGATTTTGATGAATTTTGGTACAGATATAGTTGGGACCCTGGAGATAGACATAGCCTACTTTTTGTCTCTTTCTAAACCCCTACTTCCCTAATATGTGGGGTTGCAGTTGGTATGGAGCATTCTGCAATTTCAAGGTAGAAAGCTAAAAATTGGTAAAACGACTTTTTGTCACGAACAAAAATCGTGCATAATTTTTCCTTTGGAAGTCTGCCTTCAACCCCTTCAAAGAGGGGGTGAAATTTTATATGGGACTATTCGCACGCAGTTTTCAAGGTAGGAAGCTAAAAATCGGTACAAACATTGTGACCAACGAAAAATATCTGCAAATCAGGAAAAGGGAACCCCGTGCAACCCCGAATTTACTTTTAATACCCCGAAGCCGCGGACAAAATATAGTACAAAATAACAGAACTACTTGTTCCATCATCTAGTAGACTATGCAAAGCTTCTGTTAAAACTCTGAGAAATCACAAGGAAAGAGTTGTGTATCTAGTTGCTTTACAGCCAACCATATTTAACTTAATCCTCGGGCTAACCTTTAAAAAAACTTCTAGAGAAGCTGCGGAAGACTATCATATCGACTAACTAGAATCATAAATAATAGTTAAGCCCCATAAGTTCTGTAATATATCCTAACTTTAAGTGAAGTTTTTACTGCAAATATTATACTTAAAACAAAGAAGTAAACTTCGCATTCACTTTTACAATATATCGTTGGTGAGAACCAATTCTGTTGAGACAATGAAGTATTGAATTGACGACAGTTCAGAGAACGGTATGCTTAAGTGTGACCAACATTTATTGGTAACATAACATCATTATTCCTGGAATAAGTAATATTAATGTCTTAAAAGGATAATCATAAGGATAATCTTGTACCGGCTAATAGAGACCCTATTAAAAGACAATAGCGCACATTATCACGTGCACACAAAAAAGAATATATTTAGAATGTGCGCGGGAAACGCGAAATGTTTTCCGCACCAAACCGCAGGGCTCCGAAAATGTTTTCAGTAAAATTCAAGTGCGACGACAGAAAAACTCGCGCACATTTTTCTAAAGTCAAGAGCACTGCTACCAGTTCTATTTTATCATTAAGTAAATTTTATATGAACCAAGTGACTATTCACATTTCACAACATAGATACGGGTGTATTGTTGCGCTCAACTAAAGTGAACATTTCCTAGAAATAGTTCTCGTATAAAATTCCTTGTTTGCGCAATGTTGCTCATTCCTTGACGAGTTTCAATGGATGACCTAAATAGACGCAGAATGTATAGAATCACGTTTCGTGTACTGAAATACGAATATAGATTATGTATTTATTGTTCAGAACATTGTTAGGAAAGCTAATATTTCAGGCTTTTCTTAAACTACCAGAAATAACTTTTCCTTAGTTGATCCATTTATTAAAAGTTAGACTTTAGTTAGGCCCACGCTTACCGCTGCAAACAAAATGCTAAGCCACTAGTAAATTCACAGCTTTGATAATAACAATAAAAACGCAAATCGTGTTTACAGTTGCTGATAAATATGTGAGGACGGTGGGTTGTGCATGCAAAACGTAGGTTGCAACTCGACGACTAAGTGCATCGGAGACCGCTGTAAGTAGGGCGACGAACTGCGATCGATGCCGCGCCGCCCTCCGCACAACTTTATCCATTTACACTGTTCCAAACTTTCACCATCATAACACCCGCACCCGAACTCCAAGTCGCACCCGCATCGACGTCGATACGCATCACCATCACACTCTTTCATTCATCGATACTCTAACTGGCTACGTACAAAACATGTCTTTTTAACCAAGTACCTAGTGTATCTATATATTTTTGTTTGATCAACAGTTTACTTAGATCAACTAGATACGATTAAGATAAGGAGTAGGATGTCACAATTCAGTCCCAATTTAAGAATCATCTAGTAATTCGAGTAAAAAATGTTTTTGTACGGAAAATGTTATGAATCTCTTTAGAAAATTTCTTAAGCATATTTCGCGAAACAGGAATGCGGGGCAAAATTTTGAACAGTGTAATTATTTACATAGCGTAGTTAAGCTTGCAGAGCGTCCAACCATCGGCGCGGCATCCACCCGCCAACATTAAAAGTCGAGTGGCCGCCGAAAGCTCCCAATTAGCCAGGACTTTGACGCCATCCCGCCAGTAATTGCAAAAAGAAATATGTTTTAGTGCTCTCCAAGAATTATTAATGTCGAGAACGAGAGTAGCATCTAGCTCGCCAGGCGTGAGCTGGTGCGGGCAGATGCGAACCGAGAGTTAGCGTTCGGCTTTTGTTTGATTAAAGAGAAACACAATCGCGGTTGACATACTCCGAGCGGGGACTTATTAAATTTTCCCTCGGGGTGAGGGCAAACAATAGCGTCTATCTTGGGTGTAGATAACGTCGGTGTTCTCGGCTCCCGGTGTACAATGGGAGTGGGTCCCGAGTTGCGGCTGTCAGTCCGCCGCACGCTACCTACAAAGTTTGTGTCTGTCTTTTCAGTACGTGAGTGCTTCGCTTCCCGCTAAACTGCTAAAGCTCTCCACTTCACCTGACTTCACATTTAAGTGAATTACTCATTCATTTGCGGTAGAACAAGCACTATATGTTATTCTTTGTTTTGAGCTTCGATAAAAAGTGCATGTAAACCGATTAGTGATGCAACTAGATCTACTAGATTATTTTGGTTGGTTGCAAAACGCGGTTAGATTGAAGTAGCCCACTTCAATCTAACTAGGTTTTGCAATAAATTATTTCATCGACTACTTGATCCTCATGTTTTAAATGTTTTTTTCGATACTGGTTTATAGACATTTTAAATATTGATTCAAATTTGTTGATAACAGCGTAACACTTACCGGCCAATTCCCCGTGATAAATTTGTGATGTGTCGACTTCATGTAGCTGCCCTTTTGCGCCCTCAACCTGTACATAAAACGAATACGTTACGAAAAAGTTGAATAAGCTGAGCGACATTCAAGTTACAAACCAGCTGCCATCACTTACTTTAAAGTCTTCGCTGAAAGCGGACAGGTCTCGCCGCAACCGAAGGTGGAACCTCTTCCCATGTGCACGAAAGTGAAGTCTTAAGTCTGCCGGCGCGTCTATGGAGCGACGTGCACGCAAGTGTTGCTCGTGCAACGTGTCTGGATCGTAGTCCAGAGCCTCGTAGTGGTCGATGTACTCACTGAGACGTCGGCGAGAAGCTGCAGAAAAAAAAGTCAGTAAGACGGACTGCCCAGAAAGTATAAAAGCTTTTATCCGTAAGCAAGAATAAAGAGTAGACAAAGATAAAGTAGATACGGACTGCACTAAGGAATAGGACAAAAGGGATGGCCACAGAGATTACGTAGATTTTATAAAAAGTTTAATCCCAACAGTTGGCGAAAATGCAATTCAATTTACTAGGATAATAAATAGGCTTGAAAATGAACAGCGACCGCAGTTTTTTATTCGAGCAGGATTTTCGAAAGCCACTAAATCTTAATTCTACTCCTCCCACGCAAATGCTTCGAATTCCCAGTATTTCGCCTAATAAAGTCTTTTTGATTTTATTTTACCTGTAGCTTTGGTTACAGAGTATGTTTCAAGATAATAAGGTAATGTTTGTTTAATGTTGGTTATAATAACAACCATGTTCTTTTTTTACTGTCGCTAGAAACAACATCATTTTAATTAACAGAGATTGTGTAGCGTGCATTGCTCAATGAAGTGTCGTCGCCTAGTCCGCCAGTCGACTGGAGTCACAGGCAACAGCTAGTTTTATGTAAACTCATTTAGTTTACAGCTCAATCTGACGTGATAGTTACGAAGTAGTTCGTTGGGGTCCGGTCCCCGACAGTCCCCGCATCCAAAGACGGAGCACAACACTTCACACGCTTGCTCAACTCCTACACTTTGATTAAACGCCACTTGCGAAGCTACTGATTTTCTCCTAACTAATTTTTCCCTAACATTAATTATAAACTTTTTGGGGCGCTTACTCGGTGAGATTCAAGTTTAAGACACAATGGACTTATAAGTATAGTTAAGTTACTTTCAGCGGCGTGAATTCTCTGGCGAAATTGGATGCCTCGGAGTCTTGCCATTTGATAAAGAACATATTTTTCAAAGGCTTTATAAACTACAGTTACAGTTTCAGACAAATTAGCAGGAATAACAAGTAAGGTCTCCGGACCATTGATAACCAAGTGTACACTTCTGCTAGTATTTCATGTTATAAATGTTTTTGACTTAAAACATATATTTAATTACACATACTGTCTCTGGCTGTGTATATGCACGTGTATCCTAGAACAATACGCGGCTGGTCTCCGGCTACGGTCAGTTATTTATATTCACCCATTGTGTGGTGTATTGTACACTACATTTATTATGTACAAGGTGTCCAGCACTGGATATGGAAGTTGTTACGTGGCCAGCGCATCGGGCACGTAGGAAGCTCGGCGCAAATAAATAGCCTATACGTTCTCGTTAGGCCTTCATTTTGAGAAAATGCAGCATGAAGCGACAAGAACCACTTCATGTAGGAATTATAACGATGTGAGAAAAGTGAATACTAGTTTTCGACATAGAGAAATTTAACGGAACTGGTATTTGTTTGCAATGCGATGTGCAGCGGGACATAAGTTACGAGGGAGCTGCAGCTGAAGGCAATCTGAATGCGAGACAGCGTGAGACGCGGCGGATTTATTTAACGTCCCATCTGAAATTGATTCCCTTGTATGCACGCAAATAAAATGCGCAACATGTCAGCGCTGTCGATACATTACTAGCATGTCGAAGTGACATAGAAGAAGTATGGTAATTTCTGTAGCTTCTACCTTTATAAAAGGAAAGCTTTGTGGCATCGAATGATTGCGTAGTAAAAGAATAAATACGTCGAACAACCAAGTATTTGCTCATTTGAATTCGACCCAGTTTGAAAAGGGTTGAAAAAGCGACAACCATTTTTAAGGTCGTTAAAAATTCGACATATTATATCACGCTAAAAAACACATTAATCATTTATCAGTGTTTGCGCAGCGTGACGTTTGTGGCTGGTCGTTCGTGTGTAACATTTACATACGCGTGTATTTGTTCAGGCGTATAAAGTGAAGCTTTTTGCTTTGGGCAATAGGCACCGTGTCACTGGGTCAGTAGGACAGGAGCGCCGTGTTCTGGACGCGGGTATAAAGCCAACCTTGTACGCTGCCTGCTTTTATTCCCTCATCGTCTATTTTGTTAGACTTGCAAAAAGCTATCTTCCTATTTCTAAAAGTTTTGGAGATTTTACCACTGTACGGCTGAAACATTGGAGTTACGGCAAGCTTATATACCTTTTTTTTGCCAACCACTCTGTGATCGCCTAGGTACCTTCTACTTTACAAATATTATTAAATACTTATGTTCTTAGTAGGCTTCTTCACCTTGGGTGTGAGGAAATGTAGTGTGAAGTACGCAAATGTATATATATGTACTAGCTTTCGCCCGCGGCTTCGCCCGCGTTAAATTTGGGGTAACACAGTTCCCCTTGCGCCTTATTGATTTGTAATAGCAACGCTAAGTTTTCCCTTCGCTTCCCTCTTTCTCCCTCACATCCCACTTTTTTCAAAAAAATATTAGCCTATGTCCGTCTCCTGGTTCCCTACTATCTCTGTACCAAAATTCATCCAAATCGGTTCAGCCATTAAAGCGTGAAGAGGTAACAAACAAACAAACAAATAAACAAACAAACTCACTTTCGCTTTTATAATATTAGTAAGGATTTGAATAAAGAAAAACAATTGTTGTAATAGTGTTATGTTTCTTCCCACGCAATTACTAACAACTGTTGTAATATCAACGAAAAGAGATATAAACTAATTGTATTCAAGGGTGGACTAGTTGCGGACTATTGAAATACTTAAAACATGTCTGCGTGATTTATAACGAGCCTTCTAAATTGTGTTATGTGTCTAGTAGTTTATATAGTCCTGCTTCAAGATTATTTGTTTTACACATTATTCTTACGTTTTAAATATAACATCTTGCACACAAAAACATAAAAACCCAAAAATAATTGGTTCTTATTCTTAAAATATTTATTTGACGGAAGTGTAGTAATACTAATAACCCATGAAGTTGGAAGTTGACTATGCAGAATTTCCTAAAGCCAAAATATTAAAACAAAGACTGATTCAGGCAGGACAATAACAGGCTTAGCATTCAAAAGGGTTACGGGTTTATCCTTGCAGTCAGACGGGCAACTAAATCTAATTTCAGATACTGAATCGCAGGAAAGCAAGCCTATTAGTAAGCCGAAATGCTCATTTCAGGAAGAACAGTAACATTACTAATGAGTCAGTTATTATTGCGAGTATATGTGTGTAATAATATTAAGCAGAAATGCAGACCAATTTAACTGAATTGTTAAGTACAGCATCACATCAGTTTCAGTCCCATCTAAAAGGGGGCAGACTATTCTGCAAATCGACAATCGAGCTTTGTGGCTGTTACTTAGACTCTTCTGGAAAAATCCAATAACACATTAACCGACCTGAGAATCAAACCAAACACCTCAAGCTCAGCAGAAAGATTCACTTTCGGGTTATAGTGGTCTTCATGATTGATGCGTTGAGTATTTCGAGGTTAGATCGCAATGGCTATAATTGGGTCGTGTATTAAAACCGTCCGTCTACTTTCACATGAAAACAAGATGGGTACAAGTTAGAAGTGGCGATAGTCCTGCGGTCTCAAGTACCGGTTGGTTAGCGACTATTATTAGTTAGAACATGGGCGAGTTTCAATTTGCAAATACATGTACGCGAATTAGTTAATGTTTGGTTCAGGCAAATTAAAATCGTGTTACTAACCCAGAAGGAAATTGTACTTACAAAATATTTAATATGTACATGGGAAGGAAAGTTTTGAAAGTTAACAATTAACGATAAAATAAAATATCGAATCAATCAGTCTTACCGAGGGATGTCGTGAAACACAGGACTAACTGGGTTATAGATTCAGACAGACAATCGCCCCACGTCATCATCATTTTTCTGACCTTGTCCCATTCTACTTGGGGTCGGTGCAACACGTTTTTCTCTTCAATTGAAAATACTCATTTTAACAGCATCCGGCTATACCGGAAGCAGACTCCAATAATTGGCCAACATGTTAGGCAGATGTTTAGACGCAGTCCTTCACATGTTGTAGAGGACATTGTATGTCTGAAATGAAGTTGAATATTTTCCCAATTTGAGTACTGGTCCATAGTAAATGATATAAATGTAACTTACAAGTGCGTACTTCGTTTTAAAGTTCGTAATGTTTTTTCTCAGTAATCATAAATTACTACAATTCTATTAAAAGCTTTTTAGAAAGAATCTCTCTTATACCAAACTCTCCCAACTCGCTCAGTGATACTCTTGTGGCCTATTATAATAATATGGCAAGTTCACACTAAGGTCTCAAAGTTTGACTAACATCTTAACACCTTGGCTAACTTGAAATAACCAAGTTGGTCCATGGACTCATATGATAACATTATAAGTTGCTCAGATGTCAAAGAAACTACATAAGTTTCTCTTTGCACTATGTCTAAGTTTTCAGAGTTGTATTTCGAGTATTATAATGAATCTACAGGATCTTATAGCCACTGAACATATAATTACGTTCCTTTAAAGGAGTAATTAAGTTACCCATGCTAAACATTATAAAAAAAAACTGTTTTGGGGTAAACCACAATGTCACCCGATAATCAAATTGATTAGTTTTATAGTTTATATTTCTGTGCTTTGTTAATATTCTGACTATTTTCCTCACTTAATATCAATAGTGAGCTCATTATTGCAACTTAAGGAAAATGCAGTTAAGAGATTACTCTCGTTTGTTTAAAAAACAACATATTGTTTTAACATCATTAGTCTTATCGTTTGGTTGACCACTTATTTCAGGTTATTTTTTTTTAGCTATTCTTCTATACCGCGTATCGAATGTTCATATCTCTTCTCTTTTTCTTATAACTTTGAATATCGGTCAGAATGCGAAAATCAGCACTACATGGTTGTTTTTCCCAACAGAACACCTGCTGGTGAACATAATGTACCAATAGAATCATTTATTTCAATCAACAAAGATCTTATCAACATTTAAAACAATACATTGCAAAGTACAGAACAGTGCACAAGTCACAAATAGGTCGATAGCTAAGAAAATGAACCATAATATAGTTGAGGCAGTGGCAATCAACCCTAATGCTTTAAACAAAATAATCTAGTTGTAAATAACCTAGTTGTCAAAAATTTTAAGGTGTTTGTGAATGTCTCAAGAATAACTTTGGTACATGTGTATTTATATCGGATGTTCAATCCATCGTTCTGCGTACTGTAGCGTCGCTATTCGGAGTTCTCGAATATCTAAACGTTGTCGAACACTTTATCGCTACCCAGCCCTGAATTTACTATCCAATGAAAATAAATATTGCCGCATTCACGACGTATCGTGGGATATTAACATTTAAGTTACCTATTTGAGGCGCTATTATGAGAAACGAGAAACTTGTCATAAAACTGTCGAACGTAAGCTTTAAGCATACTGATAAAGTAATCTAAAATCACATTTATTTCCTTCCGTAAGAACGTACTATTTTCTGCTGGGTAGTAGCATTAGATACGTTTAAGGGATTCTATCAAATGGGAGTGATTCACCTTGTACAAGATAACAACAAACGTATTACAAAAAAAAACCAAGCCTTTTAAGAGTTTGAAGCATTTTGAAGCTTTTAGAGTATCAGTATCATTAATCGGGGTGTTTACCTGGCTGCCAAGGAAGAGTTATTTATATCTGTACTTATATTGACGACATTTTATTTTTGCTGCAATAAACTTAATCCTTACTAATATTATAAAAGCGAAAGTGAGTTTGTTTGTTTGATACGTCTTCACGCCTTAATGGCTAAACCGAGCTTGATGAATTTTTGTACAGAGATAGTTGGGACCCTGGAGACGGACATAATAAATTTTGGAAAAAAGTGAGAAATGAGGGAGAAAGAGGGAAGAAAAGGTAAACTTAACCTTGCTATTACAATAAATCAGGCGCTAGGGCAAAAACTACAAGTAGCAAGTAACTGCAAATCAGGAAAGGGGAACTGTGTTACTCCGAATTAAACGCGAGCGAAGCCGCGGGCAAAAGCTAGTAAAAGTTTAAGTATCCTTTGCTTTGTTATGTTTGCAAACCATAACTTACTGAGTGGATGGTCGCATTCTCATGCCAGTACCTGGGGCACGACGTGACGACCCAATATTATCAGAAGTGAAAGTACCCACGGAGGACGGAGGACTCTCCAAGGGATTTATGGATTACTCGACTGTCCCTCGGGATTCGTAACTTTGTTCTGCGTGAGGCCTTAACTTTGTTGTTGTTGGAATTGGTCGTATACATTTATATCACGCGTTTTGAGGAATTAACGTTAAGTAAACCTGATCATGTTAATGGAGACATTTGATGACTATTTTTAGTTCGGTTTCATAACCATAATGCAACGTACTGAATGGACGGTTATTATTTTTTAATCTGATGATATATTACAATAAATAATCACTCAACAAGTCCAAAACCATGTCACAATAAACATTTACAGGGCTATCTACAGGTTGTTTTGATAGAAGCACGTAGTAATTTAAGCTCATTTTATTTCCATTATCGTTTATCGTCTATGCGCAAGTTATTGTAGTCAACTGAAGGAAATGGCTCGCTAAACATTATGGTGCTCGTAAACGACGGGACTTGTACTCTACGGCAATTTTTAAATAAATTCAATGTTACCTAATGCACGAAGCTTTAATATTTTATATCACTTTTGCTGGCACCTTACAAACTGTCTTAAAATCACCTTAAGTTCATTAATGTTGTAGGTTCTAACATCTCATTTAAAATGTATGAATCTAATTGCCTACCCTTGACAAAGACATAATATACAGTAGGCAGTGATAATGGAAATGATTACGTATATCAAAGAGGTATTGCGAAACCTAGGTAAATAATAATTAAACAGGGCTATATGAATAGAATATCAAGTGTAATTAAAGATCAAACCAAGCAAGCACTCCGTTGTAAACCAGAAGGTACTAAAGTAAATTGTCAGTGGAGCAATTACTTCAAGATCAAATTGTACTACATGCATACTGCGTACAGACGTCTTGTGCCAGTAAAAACCCTGCATCAGGAAATACATCAAATGAAATCGATTAAGATAAGACGGTAACTAGATAGAGAAATCTAATTAGTCCGTGAACAGAAAGTGCTTTCGTTAACAGCACAAAACAGGCTAGAGCGAAGGAATACCCAAGGGAAGGGACCAATTACTTTACTTAGTGACCAGTTACGTCGATACAAGCTTTCCCCACACCAACTAACTCCAACACATTAAGCAGTTTTAAACACTATTGACCAATTGAAACGCCACGCACGTCCACGTCCTATAAATTAAAATACTGAATATTTCATGTCATAATAATTCACAGTATTTTAAACGATCTGAAAGACACCGATTCACAACAACTGCCATCCAACAAAACGTAACATACCCTCACAATCACAAATTCAATACAATAAAACATATTTCTAAATTTCAAAATGAGGAGTGGTGATTCGATTTGACACACAATAGCCACATGAACTGGATACGAGAATTGCTCAATCAATGAACAATATAAATACTGATGGGACTAAACTACTGTGCGATACGACCTAATTGATAAACTGGGTGCCTGGTCGAGCGAATTTGTGCAGCTCCCTCATCCAATTAAACTGAAACAAACCAACCCCCACCGCGTCCCATTTCTTTGTTAAAGTTTGGTTAAACAACTAAAAGTAATAGGTAGTTACAGGCGACGTTCGTGGAGTGTCTGTCGTTAAGATTCAATTTGTTATTAGGCTCCTACCGTCTTAAATAATTTGGACGGGATGAGAATGTTAGTTTCTAAAAGTAATTGGCACACGTCGTTAACGACTCCGTGTGTAGGGAAAATGGAGCGTTGAAAAATATATGAGAAGTTTAGTGTTAGTGCGAGAGTGGTGCAATAGTTGGAGACTTGGAGTGCCCTTTTATAAAGAAGACGGTGTCGACGGCATGTGTCGCTAATTGCCTTCGTTGGGCAGCGTGTGCGAGCTCGCGGCCACTTGTACTCGACACATTATATCTGTACTAAATTGCTTTTGCGCACTAAACGTTCCCTAAAGTATTGTATGGCGAATATTGTGCGGGCACATTTGCTGCACGTTTGTGCGTTTATAATAAAGGGTGCTTGTAAAATATACTACGTTAATCATGAGTTTGTGATAATAAACACAAATAAATAGATACTTGTAATTTTGATGAATTTTGGTACAGAGATAATTGGGACCCTGGAGACGGACATAGGCTATTTTTTTTAAAAGATTGAGATATGTGAGAGAGGGAAGATAAGGGAAATCTAAGCATTGCTATTACAATAAATAAGGCGCAAGGGCAAAAACTACAGGTAGGTGATACCTGTGAATCAGAAAAGGGAAACTGTGTTACCCCGAATTTAACGCGAGTGAAGCCGCGGGCAAAAGTTAAGAAAAGGCAAAAGTCTAGTTAAGAATAAAGCAGCCACAAAAGTAGAGCAGAACAAGAACAGAGTATGAATTATTTATATTTATTTTAATAGTGAGCGAATCTAAGTAAATAATAACAAACCTTGTCATAATGTTATTTATATGAATCATAATGTTGATATAATAATAAAGAGATAATACGTTCAGTGCAGCAGGAAATCAGAGGAGTGTGTTATCTAGTGTGAACTCCCAAGTCCCACCCCCTGTGTGCTGTTGACCCAATTATATGAGCCTCATATTTTATCTCTGGTAAAAATATCTCCAGACCTTCTATTCCAAATCTAAACCAATACGAATTTATTTCGGTAAGAAATCTATCATAATAAAAGTATCTCGTACATTTGTAGCCAGAGTTTCATCACTAATTTCTTAAATAGAATGACTGCTTCGGCGATTAGGTAATTCTTTTGTAAGCATAGCCAATTAAAGAGAAGTGTCCGCACGGACGGGTAATTATAATTATCTATTAATTTATGTAATACGCAAGATTGACGGTCTTGACGAACGTATTTATACCCGCAACAATGCTATTTAGTGTTATGGACACGCTGCGCAATTAATGTCTTCGCAATAGCCATTCGTCTCTAAATACCCGTAAAGAGGGCAAACGATTTATTTCAGTAACAAGCTAACAAGTCATTAGAAATGTTTGTGTGGCCTATAAAAGTCGAGTAAAACTGATTGTCCATTCATCGGTAGCTATCAGGCATATTCAGACATTTGTTTATGTTTGCAGGGCGCCTAACTACGGACGACGCGACGGGCCGCCCGCCCGCCTTCCCTGTAGCATGGATGCTAGCTACAGCGGGGTCAACGACCGCACGCTCCCACTGCTCTCAGATTTTACAACATAATAAACTGAAATGTTTTCCCGTACAATATTTGATACGTGTTTCAATTAAAAATCTCAATGTTTTCTACCTAATTAGATGATCAAGTTGTGAAAAAGTAAAAAACCCATGAGTAAGAAAAAAACATCTCAGCCTTTTAATGAATGAAGATCATAAAAAAAATTCTTTTAAAAATTACACGTGTCGAATTTACTGAAAAGGAAGAAAATCCGAAAACATTAAAAATAAATAACAAGACAGTGTTTCACAAAAGGAGGAAACAAATTCGTGAACAAGTCTTTTCAACTAAATAACAAAAGGTAGAAGTCATAAACAAGATTTAAATCACAAAAGAAGTTTAGATTCCGTATTCGTTGTCATAAGCAGACGATAGAAGACTACGTGTTTCCCACAATATTTGCTCGTGTCTCAGAGCGCTTAATCCTTGAGACATTATCCGTCTACACACTACTTCTACGAAAATGACCACAGACTAACCACTAGCCAACCAACCCAGACTTCGTAATTAGTAGCAATTTCTACACGAACTAATGGTGCAAAATTGTAGCTTATTTTTACATTTTAAACGGAGTGTGGGAGATAAAGGCTTGGTAAATCATGTATGAGAAGATGTTCGAAGGCTATTTTTGCTCAAGTTAACCCACCTTGATATTACATCGTGGAAAATCTAGTTAATGGAGCGTTGTAATTAAATAATACGCTAGTCGAATTTATGACATAACTTTAGAATACAACAGTATTTTACCGAAAACTAGGCATGTACGCATGCGCTCGGTCACACATCAATCTATACAAAACCATTTAGTGCGGATCTCTCATTGAACGGGAAATATTTACAGAGCGAGGCCATGCTATACTAGAAACGTATAGCTTGATGTGTCGCCGTGTAGTTTCGTGAACAATCGGTCTGATATTTAAATATAAAGAACATACTACAGAATTATATAAACATGTATAAAATATTAAATATAATATAATTTTCAAATAATGGAAACTCAATAAAAAAATTAGTACTTACTTAATTAGCATCGCAATAAACAAGTACTTAATGAATGATATGCTTCACAAAGAAAATACCTGTCTGTATGTTTAATGAAGTCATTATACGTATAATGTCGTGAACTCGTGATAAAGTATATAATATTCAGAGTATTCAGAAACGTCAGAATGCTTAAGTACGTTTCAAAAAGTTAAATATACGTTTTAAAGTACGAAACAGTAATAACAAGTCTGGTATCATTCACAACATGAATAAGCTTCTTAGAAACGACGCGACGCGACGTACTTATCAATTTATTTGTTATTGCCTGAATCAACATTTAGTTTTGAGAAAATTCCATTGCACGTAAGTAATATCAATATTTGGAGCACTGAGAAGGCACCGAACCATACCAATATGTTTCGCTTATCTCAAGTTAACTTTACTTACAGTCCTGATTTTTACTACAATATTTATTTTTACTACACTGTATTTCTTTTATCGGGATTAACTTGTATTCTCTTTCAAATAAGTCAGACAAATAGTCTACGATGGGAATTACTGTGTATTACATTTTGCTGATAGAATAACCTCTTTGAATGTAGCTGAAAAAGTAAACAAGCAAACTGTAATTGAATTGTATGATAAAATATTATTTTCATGATATTATCAGATCAATTTGATTGTCTGCTCGTAATAGATTGGCATAATGAAGGAAACGTTGTTTACTTGCCGAAAGTGGATTTACTCGATAATATACAGATTATACAAGGTATAATAATGATAGACGAAGCTGAACGTAAAACAAACTGTTTATGGTTCTTTGTTGAACCTCTATCTTGTATGACTCACCATTTATATATCGCTCAGTTCAGACTTCAGACTCAAATGCTACCTAACAAAAAAAATAATTATGCATTTGCCAAATAGTAGTATTTTAGTAGTTTTTGCAAACACAACTACTCTAGAGGACATTAGCGCAACTAAGTTTTCCTAGGACAACACTCAACGGTTCCAGTTGAAATCAGTGTTGATGAATCACGCGTTAACAAGATTTGCAAGGAAAATAAGGTTGGCGCGTAGTAGTGTGGCCGAGATCGTATCGAAGGTACAATAGATTAAAGATATTGGCGCTGGGCAGCGTTGCCGCGTCATGCTCGGCGGAGCGTGGCCGGCCTCCAAGGCTGCAACACGATTTAAAGCCTCGCCTCAAGCTAAACAGCTCCGCGTAACAGATTTTTTTCTAACGTCACACAGATAGACAAAAGCCAAATGATATAAGGACTCATATTGTGTGTTTCGATATTTGTTTCATCTACTGGCCAAGTACTTGCGAGTACTGTTCGTTCGGGACCGGATAAACATTAAACACTAATAGCTTACTATACTTTGCTTGGTCTAGCGTTGGTAAGCCGGGGTTCTTATAAAATAATGGCTCATTAACTTTAGTACGTCGACCTTCTACGTGAGGCACGCGTGATCTTGACTTCAAATTACTATTAAGTAGCACGAATAAGTGTCGCTGTGCCAGACTTCCAAAAATTCATATAATTGTCGTGACAATACTTTTAGCAACCATAACGTCTATGCTTTTTCATCAATGTCGACAGTCTTATTTCACCTGCTACAGAGTATAGGCCTCATCCCTTTGTTCTCCGTTTGATCATGTTCTCCTGGTTTGTGCGGGTTTCATACATTTATTTCTCATGGACTTATGTAGGTCGTTTACTACTGGCTGTTAGTCTTCCTACCGTCACCGTCATTCAGTTTCCGTTGGTTTTGATTTTAATGTTTTTGTGTTAGTTTCTAAATAGGCTTCGTAATCTTACAAGGTTACAACGCGTACTGTTTAATTGATGCTATCATGCCATTTTGCGTGTAGTTCGTATAAATCTCGCTTGTTGGCAAAAAAAAAACTTCTAGTACTGGGAAAAGCCTCCTTATTTAGGCCTCTTTCCTTTATCCTCCATGATTCCGCGATGAAGAATATTATAGGAACACAACATAATGAATGTCCTTAAAATGTATACAAACATATTCGAGACTTCAATACGGCGAGATCTGAGAATTCTTTATAAACTGAGCTAACCAAATGATTATGAACCAACATTTTATCTAAATTAGAGGGCCATGCCAGTCCAAAGCTAAGCTCTGTATTCGGCGAAAATTCTAAACGTTAGTCAGCGAATGGGATATCAATGCACCTCTTTCAGACGCGCATTACCCATTCAGGGATTACCGTCGGCAGTGCCAGACGCTAGTCTAACCGCCCGGTGGCCATTTTGGAGATTTGGCTCCGTTGTGCGGTACATGCTCGCATCATACTGCTGAAATAGGATTGTTACTATAACATTATCTAGCCAAATGATCGTTAGAAGAGATGCCGTTTTCTATTACTACATAATATAAAACAAAGTCTGTCCCTATGTATGCTTAGATCTTTAAATCTACGCAACGGATTTCGAGGCGGTTATTTTTTATAGATAGAGATATTTAAGAGGAAGGTCTATATGGCATAAATAATATTAGTATCTACATTAAGCCGGGGCGGATCACTAGTTTAAAATTATAAATAAGAAAAAAAATTACCAAATAGGCTCCGAAACTACTCGACCGATTTTAACATTTTATTCAACAACAAAAATCTAAGTTATGAGGAAGTAACATAAGATAATAGCATCACGCTACGACATTTAGGAGCTGAGCAGCGGGTGAAACCGCAGGACACAGCTAGTGTCTTATATGATTTGATCACGAAAGATTACCTTGTACGTGATTGCTCTTCTAAAACCATCTATCTCTACATGGATTGAATAGATTCTGATTAACTTACTGTGATTCAATATGTATAGTATGTTCTTAGTAATGAGTTAGTCAATACAATTACACGGTCATGATACATGGACATGAAAAAAGGTTAATGTCATACGTTGAAATAATTGTGTCCAAGTTGACGGTCAAAACCACTTCCTGTGACATTAATCTGTTATCGCTAAAACAATGATGGGCATTCAGCCGTGCTGCCTAACTTAAACCGTACCGGATGTAACTTTATGATACAAAATGCAGATTATTCATTTAATTAATCATATTTTATTAACTGCCCATTAGATGTCCATCATGATTATGGTGAGATCCTATGCGTGTTATCATCATAACAATGAAAATAATTCGATGGGAAATTATCAAACAACTTCTCCGGCTCTTTGGTGGAGCGGAGCGGAGTGTCAGGCTTTTACTGACTTAAACCCACCCATGTTCCTTTCGTTTGCCCTTTATGTTCCGGGGCTGCGGTATCTATCGAACAACCCGCAACCCCGAATTTTTCAGCTTAATAGTCTTTCAGGAGAGATAGCGTTCTGGTACACTATACGGTACAAATGTTAAAGAAACATTGTGTTGCAGAAAACTCATAATATTGTGAGAATGTTCTACATCGTCAACATTACGAGGTACAACAGACAATGACACTGTACGCAGTGACCCAAGTAAACAAGAAAAACGCGTCATAAAACGAGAAAACCGCGTCATACATTACAAGTATTATAACATTGTTATGGAACTGTTATAATTAAACCTATAATTCATGCAAAAGTACGCGTTACTCCGCGCAGTATTATCTACATCTAGTTGTCGCGATTATTTTTCTTAATTTTCTTGTTTTAACAATTTTAAAAAAGGTATTAATACAACTAAAGATCTGTGATTCTTTCGTAATCTCCGTGGCGTAATGATAATTTACGCCAGCCTACGTACCTACTTTATGTATTTATAATGATAACGCTTGATAAGAGCTTTAGAAATAGCTTTTAATAATTATGGTATGTATTCGTTGGGATTGTGTTTTCCTTGTTTAATTGAGTATGTTGATAGAACAGATTTCCGCAGAACTATCGAAGTTAAAAGGAACATTTTTGGTGTTTATTTATACAAACTGTTTACCTACCTAAGTTTTATTTTAACAACTATTAATTGATTTACATCGATTAAATTTTCAGGGAGTGCAGGTGTTGGTAAGGACCCACATAATATTTGCGATGAATAAAGATAGAATTTTGTAGCGCAAACCATTCTTGTTATGCTATTTTGTCTCACTTTCACAAAGACCTCATAAATACCGCGGATTAAGAACTGAACAAAAACCCTGAGAGGAAAGCCTACCTAATTACAGATTACTACGAAAGGCAATAATTAAAAAAGATAGTTTGAGAAACGCAACATGAGCGGCTGTTATTATTTAGCCACTAAATAATAACAGCCGCTCATGTTGATCTATAGTTTTCGTTGGTCCGTGGATGGGTAACCTATTACATTTCGTGCCTGGAAAGGTAAGGACCAGGCCACAAAATAAATAATGGTAACGACTCTGCGTAGTAAAAAATCTCTTTTACCGTCGCGTCGATGCAGGTAGCAGTCTAACGACTAGTCTTACTAAGGGGGTATAAACCAATTCTTACTGGATTGTGGCGGTCAGATACGCAATCACTTCACGTAAAATACTAATATTCAGCTGCACCTAGTTATACTGGAGACCGACCCCAAATGCGTTAAGAAAAGGCTAGGTAGATGATGAATTTAAAAGTCAAAATGATAAACATTTTACACCCGGTTTATAAATCGCTAAACCACGAAAAAAAAAATTACTGATTGTCGAACGTATTGTTGGAAAACTGGTTCTGCCCCTGCTTCTCCTCAAGTTCTTCAGCTAAATCTACTTGGGAAGTATTGAAAGGTAGTACTGTATTTGTAATATTAACGTTAAAAAAATACTGATATAATATAAGCCCTTAATAAATGGCTTTTAATTTGATTTGACTGGTTGACTTCAGAGGAGTTACTTCTGTTTAACTGCTGTGAATGGGTTGTTAAATCTATTAGCAAATTTTCTTTACTAGATTGTTGTTAAGATTACAAATTTCTTCTTATTCTGAATTTCCAGACATATAATCCCTTTTCCCAATACAGGATTGACGTGTTTTGTTATTGCATATGTACAGTAGTGCTATAAACGTTTTACGAGACTACTTTCGACGAAACTGCCGTTCGGCTTGCAACGATTGCTTTGGCTTTGTCTACTTAACTGTGTCAAACGCAGTAAAAACTTCTCAACTCGCTTAAGCATCGAGCGAAAATGTCGCGTGAAGTCTTTTTTTCGTAAACTTTTTCGATCAAAATACGTGTTCCAAAGTAAATAGAAAACTTAAGTTAATTGAGTGTAAATTGCAAAGTGTACTTTATTGAAGTACGCTCGTTTAAGATGTAAGTGGGAGATTACGTTGACAGTTATTTGATAGGGTGCCAAGAGAATAGGTATATACTGAGCAAGTTTTTACTTTTAGTTTCATCACCTTTTGTTTATACCCTTACGCGAAATGTACAGTTACATATCAATACTTGTTAATTACTTTACCATGTTTTATAATAAACTTTACTGTAATATGAAAACTGCACTTAAATTATTGTAATTTTCCTCAAAGCTTAATTACAGAGTGTTGTTTTAACTAAATACTGGCTTCACTACGTACAATAAGTAGGGACAGAGAAACACATGTAAGAACTTGAGAGTAGCTAAAAATATCTTGTTGATATGTCGCGAAAGGGCGCACGATATCCGCCGAGCGGGGGACACACGACACAAGGCGAGATCATAGCTATGAATGATGAGTGGAGGAGTGATGTGTGCGATAGTGTCGGGCCGAGTATCGCTCGGTGTCTGTCAGTCACTCGGACTTGGCATCGAGTGCGGAAAGAGTGTTTGTAAGCCGCACACGTCATGGGTGGACGTGACCTCGCCGGTTCAACGAACGCACCCGTCGCCGTCACAGCCCGCGCGCAACGCTGCGATGCGTCAACCCGACTGTCTCATGAGAGCTACGCTCAAATGATACAATTATTATTATTAACTGGCCTAACAGGTGATGATACTATCAACTTAATACTGATGAACATACTCCTTTACGTGAGTACTGCATTATGTGGTACATAAAGATTCGAGTAAGTTCTTCGTAACAAAGACGGAGACAGCAAAGGCTGCACAAACAATGCTCACAATAATTGTACAACATCATTGAATTGAAGGAACAGAATAAATAAAAAACAAAAAGGTTGTTCGTTTTCCTTGGAGACAAATTGCTTAATTTTTATTAATTTGTCTTTCAATGCGCTTGTTTCGCACTCGACGACAATGGTGAGTCATGATCATGAATCGTGCTGCAGTGCCGTAGCTCAGAGTTTGCAAGTTATTTTTGCAACAACATTATCTGTTGATACATTTCGGTTGTTTATCTAGAATTCTAGATGGAAATATCTTTATGATTATTGAATGTGTGTGATTGTGAATGATATAATTTGATAGCAAAAGTTCCAGCCTCATTAATTCCTATTTCTAAAGAAACAGTAGGTACGTGTGGCAAAAACGTTACAAAAGTAAACAACATGACGGTACAACAATAATTAAAGTTATTAGACTCAGTCAGTATTTCGCGTCACGGTCGTAAACGACTAATTGTTTTAATTTAAAAGATTGGTTTTCAGTTCCAAGAGTGTAGACACTTGGGTGGTTGACAATTTAATTACGGTGTTGGTGAAAGAGACATTAAAAACTCCTGCACTGCGTAAGGTATGAAGTATTAATAAAGATAAATAAAATATACGAGGTAATTTGTGGCAAGGCTCACCAGATACCGTTATGCAGAGCAAATTAAGAATGAACGAGCGAGCGCGAAACATGCTCTGGTGCGAAATGAATAAAATTCCTCGAAATAACACCAGTCAGGGTTAATCTTCTGCACTGATTGGCGATCATTCGGGTGTTTGAACTGAGGTAGGTTTATTCAGACTTATCGGAGTGCATTTTGCGTTCATTTCAGATTACTACTGATAACACTAATAAAATTATTGTACGATCACCGAATTAAACACGCTATTTTACGCTTCTTGTTAATTAAACATGTTATCAGAAAAGGGATTTGCTCTGCTCTCGCTTGAAACCCCAAGTTGCAATATGTTACAATGTTTGATAGGATAACATAACATAGCAGCACGCTTGTAATTCCCGAAGGGTTAGGCACAGGTGTACCTAATAGTACCTACACCCACATTTCACCAGCTAGGTTGAAGTTCAATGTAATAAGAGGGCGAGAAACCAGGTTCAAATCCACGCAGTCTGCGTGGCTGTCACAGACATTCCTGGTTGAAAAACCCAATAACACTTTGCCCGACCCGGGAATCGAAGTCAGTGTTTGGTGGGTCATTATATTCTTATTAAGAACGAGTTATTCGAGTCTAACGGTAAGTAGAGCGAGAGAAGCGGACGGATGGACCCGGCGCACTTGGCTGACAAGACGAAACAAATGACGGATTTACGCAATCACCACAACAATGGACTTCTCGATCGTAATTAGGTAGCGTTTTGTTACAAGGACTATCATGAAATCAGAAAGTTCATTAAAACGACTAATTAGCGAATTATAATTAACTTCGAAGTATTTTATGTGGATGTAACTCAAATTCTCCACATGTAATGAGTTTCTTAGTTACAATTGGCTAAACATAAAAACAATAAGCAATTCAGAGCTAATAAACACGCAGGCAACTGTTAGCAATTATTGTTTACTTTAGAAGCGGAAGAAAAATAACACAATATGTCAAGTGTGTTTGTAACACCTGACTAAACAAGACTGTGTATTATTCAACACTAGCTATTACCCGAGACTTGTGGCGCGTTAATTTCGCAATTTGCCTTGCCTTGTAGCCTTCTATTATGACATTGCCATGCTAGTTGCCAAACAGTAAAGAATATCGACATAAAGCAATATTAAACACGCCCTTAAACTATTAGTGATAATATAAAACCCTTGTCTTTTCCCAAGTTAAAATCTATCTCCTTGCCTTCGTTACGATCTGATCAGCCGTTTAGTTGTCAAAAGGCAACAACAAACAGAGTTTCATTCACATTTATAATGTTAGTATGGATTGCCAATTACGTATTATTACATATTTTAGCAAAAGGACCAGAAAGGATATCTCTGCAATAAAATAGCCGTCGCCCTATCTCTGGACAGCGATCATTGTTCTTCGGGGTACGGATAGATAGCGCATGAATGGATGTTATTTCCTCTCGCAGTAACAGGGGCCATTTACTTTTTCACACGATCAGAGCACCCTCACCTCTAGGCAACTAGGACAGGAATAAATCAACTACACCTGCCTCTAAAACCCAGTTGTGCGCGAACATATTTTGGGACACGGGAAAAATAGGACATTTCTTCGTAGGTCACTTGTTAGGAGAAAAACATTTTAACATCCAGCGACCTACGCTTATTGGTTATAATAACAGCAGTGATAGCCTAGTCACTAGTGGATTGCCAAATCACAGGTCTGAGTTTGAGCCACGCACCTCTGATTTTGAGGTTTCATGAGCATATTGCATTAATTATTATTACATGCTTTGGTGAAGGAAATCATCGTAAGGGAACAGACATGCCGAAGAGATATTTCTCAACGGCATGTAAAGCCAAGTCATACCGGAATTATTGGTTATTCTAAAGAGACACCGGAACATAAAGAGCAAAAATAAGAACATGGGTGGGTTTTAGTCAATACAAGTCTGAAACTCCTGAGGAAGTTATTTGATGACTTACCATCCGCAAAAAAAAGGAAGTCAAGTTATACGACCGGTTAAAAACTCTTAATACCAGGGCAGGCAATGACCAGATGAAAAGAATCTATACCGTCAGTAAAAACGATTTCCGAATACAAGTCGGTAAGTAACTAAATAAGCCTACGCCTCTTTCATGAGGTTAGATATAAACTTTGAGTGTTTAATATAAAATCCAAAGCAATTAATGATTATTGTTTTACTAAAAGGCGCTTATTATGGTATAATAAAATAAGTTGCTCATTACGACCCACAAGCTAGTAACTGTTAAGACCTGGTTCCGTTAGTAAGTACGTAATTAAAGACTCCAATATGTTATTGGCAAGTGTTGTAATAATATGTTCAATAATCAATTTCAATCAAGTGGGTATTTACTAAAGGTGGTTCACGCAACTGTATTTTAAGGCCGGAGCAGCCCAATGTAGTGACCGTGGCGGTCGTAAGCGTGGCATATGCGTGGATGCAGCGGTTGTATTGTATAAAACTCTATAGAAGACTAGCCAACCTGGAAAAGCTTCGTAAAGTGGCAGATTTTCATAACATCCACTTAAGGTTTGAATTTTCCAAACTCCTTTCTTAGCAGATGTCTACATCGCGATCGATAGAAAATCATTAAATGACTTCTCCTGCTCTGGGCGGAACGCAAGGGACGAAGAAGGGAGGGAGAAACTCTTTCTTTTACGTTTTTTGTTGCGGGCCGCGGTATCTCTTTCGAACTCCATACTTTGTGCTAACGAACTGGTGGTAACGAACGCGGTCTACCCTGATTCTGAAGGATCAAATGGAACTGCAACCCAAAGGATGCAAGCTGATTTCCAAAGTGGAAATTTCCTCCTTTTATAATGTTTCATTTTATAGGGATAATTATGAGATAAATCGTAACAGGTAAAGAAATTTAGAAGGATACATGGCACCTTCGAATACACAAAATTTTATTATGATGAGCATAAGGTAAAGTGGTGTTGTGTCTATTTCCAACTTTTTATGCTTTTTTTACTAAATACATCTATTTATCACAAACACGGTTAACATTACAGGATATTCCTAATTCGGTAGCATAGACAGAAACCACATCCAATGATGGAAAGGGGCACTATAGCAACTTACTGATTTGTCATGAGTGTGTTATTTAGTAGGTTATTCTTGATTATGTTTAAAGAGTTGAAACCATGGCAGCATATCACCTGACTAATGCACTTAATGATATCCTGTTTCTTTAACTTGATTTTAATTACTTGAGTGAGACAGGATGATCAGTAGCTTCTAGATTTTTTATCTCTTAGTAGAAGTTACTTAGCAAGTTTTGTTAACTTAGCACTTAGCAGCACCATAACATTTATTTACTTTTTCAATAAATTGGTGATGCAATTCTATTTTGAGAATTACTGATAATTTGGTGAAGTCAATAAAAACTTCAAACATTACATGTTTTTTTATTACTTTCAATGAGAAGTTATCTCAGATTTGTCATAGGTCATTGTAAATTAATTTAAAGTATAAACAGCTCTATAAAAAATATAGATTAGATACTAAACTTTTTGTAACAAATAAACATTAAAAGACAATGATCTAGCCTACAGTTAACTTTCGAAAATGGGACTCGCAAAGTAGGTAGACACAGATGAATGACGCGACTGATTTATGATGAGTCAGAATTTCAAGAACCTGTTTCTCGATATTTTCGCGCGACTCGTACATCGAAACATCGAAACACCAAATGCGGAACAAAAAGCACTATCTATTGTATGTTTAACCAGTATTTTGTAGTCAGTTAACTGTATTTATTGATGAAAGTGATTTATAGAGTGTACTAAAAGTATTGCTTTTATAAATTATCCTTACATAAGGTCAAAGGCATGAGCTATAGTTGTTGCTAAATGTCTGTCCTTTTATGGAAATTATCAGAGAAAACATAAAAAAGGATAAGAGGCTTGCTGCAGTGGGTCTGTAGTATAAAAACGAATAATGTTGGCTTTTTTCCTGTATCTAACTTAAATACCAGCTCTAATTTGTGATGACTAAGAACAAAATTAGCTTTGCTTTCAATTTCAAGGAACTTCAATTTGAGTCATGCACTATTAATGGGCAAACTAATGAAATAATCACATGTTTGTAAATTTTACATGATGTATCAAAAACCTGTAAAATAAACTAACAACCGATAAACAAGACTGAGTAGCTACATATTCCTGTACCACTATGGAACTCGGGGTTAATTCTGATTAAAAATATGCATTGCATTTCATAGGCATGCTTTTTATGCATTTTTCGCAACAAGGGTTTGTTTTTCTGATTTTGCCTCAAATAACAATATAACAGAAAACCCAAAAAATATATTGAGCCCTTAGTACACATAACTTTAAAATTATATGATATCCACAAGTTCTCAGTATACCTTCAGACCAGCAAAGGTGTTGCCATGGCAAGACTGCCTTTTTGAAACATTTTGTTTTTTAATTTGGTATTCATTCCCCCATAAATATTCAACCAAAACTACAAGTAATAACTAAACTAATCCTACCTCCTGCTAAATACATTTTCTTCACTTGACTGGCTTGTGAAAGTGTTGTAAACAATTTGTTATTGTCATTTCCTACTTTCTTGTCAATAACTTGTTTAAGTTGGTACTTGCAATTACTGGTTAACAAGTGCTGACTGCTTTCAGTTTTGAATGGGACAAGAAAATATAATTACATTATTAAAACAAATTCCCACAGACTAAATTGTAAAATTGTCATCCTTACTAATATTATAAAAGCGAAAGTGAGTTTGTTTGTTTGTTACCTCTTCACGCTTTAATGGCTGAACCGATTTGGATGTTTTTTTTTTTTAAATGGGATGTGAGGGAGAAAGAGGGAAGAGAAGGGAAAACTTAGCGTTGCTATTACAAATCAATAAGGCGCAATGGGAACTGTGTTACCCCAAATTTAATGCGGGTGAAGCCGCGGGCGAAAGCTAGTTAAAATATAATTTACAAATTTATAATAACTGTATCTAAGACAAGGTGATGTCATGCATTGCACTTTTACAATGTGTCTTTGAAAGATGATTGACTAAGTGTATTAGTAACCAATATTTTATAACATTAAAACAATAACCCAATTTTGCCACAAATATAAAGAATGAAATATAAATTATTATTTTGTGGATCTATGTGATGATATTTGACAGTCACACATACCTACATATTATATGTAGACACACACCCACATATTAATTATATAGAGTATGTTTATTATCCATAAACAGTACATTGTATTATTATGAGACCATAGTGGAAAAAAAACTGGGTACTTACTACACAGAAATATTAAAATAAAATATTCAAAGACTATTAAGTAGCCAAGGTGAACATTAGTTTCTTTATTTTAGATACAACCTGTAATGGTTTGTGAGAAACTGTGTCAAAGTAAACATTAAAAATACTATTATTTTGTAAGATGTTTTGTAGATATCAAACATCTGTCATACAACATATGTCCTGCATTTAGAAGATTTCATTACTCTGTTTTATGTTGTTATTGGAACATGAAAATATTAACTTGTTTTATTAGCAAACTCAAAATTTATTCTTGTTATGAGAAAGGCCTTTGCCCTGAAGCAAGACAAAGCAAGTTTCAGCAATAGGACTAAAAAGGTTCACTATTCTTGTCTATGATTAATGTACAATACTTTAGTCTTACAGCCCTTCACAACAACACAAAACATTTGTCTGTTACCCATGAATGGACATGTAAATAATAAACAATACTAATGTGTTGTGTACAGATACAGTTCTCTTTGCAATATTGCTCTATTGTAAATATAACTGGCTTACAGCAGAACAGTTGTATAGCTGGTCATTGACACCTGCTTAATTTTTTTAGACTGTTCACCTTTGTTGTTCACTTCCTAAAATCTAAGACTGAATGATTTTTTCACAATATCTCCAAATCATAAAGAGTATTTTAATGTGGGAATGGTGATGAGGTAGGTAGTTAACATATTCAATGTAGATTGTTGAAAATCATTGCAGTTTTGAGTAGATATTTCAAGGCAATCATTAAAAATATAGGTGAAGGGCATCACATACACAATAATGTAGATATAACTGTAAGCGTAGGCCTATTCTGTTCATTCAAACCGTTTACGACACATTTCGGTTGGCAGAATAATTGCTCTATTATTGTAAGTGGGTTGCAGAAAAATAACTTGTTTCGGACTTACCACTTTCGATGTACGGTAGAGCAAGAAGTAGAAAAACTATGTATCCGATTTCACTGAACATTGTCGCTTGCAAACACACACTTTTTGTATCACTAAGTCATCGCACATAAAATACAGCTGATTTCCAAACCATACAAAACCTTTGTCTGTTTTTGACACAAACGCATGCGCGAGCAAACAATATTTTTTTATTTACATTACAACAAATTAATCTAGCACTTAAAACCAATTCACACTTTTGTCACCACGATCATTAACTTACAAGACTACCGAACTTAAGTTGAATCGAAACAATAAATAACAACACGAAACGTTTCCGTGTCTACTAAAAAGAGAAACGAAAACCTGAACTACAACTGCAACAGAAATGAATCACCAACAACGCATCGAGTTGTGTTGTTGTTTCATATTTACTTTTTTATTCACAACGTCCTATTCTTATCCTAAATTATTAAAACTAAACTAAATTCTCGACTTGCCCAACTACAACCTGACATATTGGAATTGTATTTTTTTTAGAGCTTTTCTGATATTTTCTATGTTTGGACTCTCAGCATTTGAGTAGCTGCCAAAGAGATTTTGGTAGAATTTAGTAGGTTTTGGAAAAAAAATATTATTAATAGTGATAACATGCTAAAATTCAACTTCATTTCAGATGCACTTCACAAAAAACTGGCATCAGAAAGAGGGCAAAATTCAACTTTCAATATTAACAACAATAGGATCAGCCATCATCATCTGCCCAACTTTTTCAAAAGGTCGTCTTCCTGAATAGTGCAAACATCGACTGTACACATACATACTTTCCAGGCACACCTTTCTCCTTAAGAGCCCACCACAAAACCACACGTGGTACCCGATCGTATGCATTTTCGAGATCGATGAACACTATGTGCAAGTTCTTATGTGCACTTCTGTATTTTTCGCACAACTGGCGGATAGCGAAAATGGCATCCGTCGTTCCCCGACCAGGCATTCAATAACTTTCTCCCTAACTTTCAAATATGTTCATTCATTAGAGGAATTTTGAAAGTGACACCTGTTACAGAAAAAATGAAAGGGAGTTGTTTGTCTTGGTATGGACATATAGCAGAGATAAAGCACTTGTGACTAAAAGAGTGATGGATCTCAATGTCGATGGACGGAGAGCGAGAGGAAGGCCAAAGAAAAGATGGATGGATTGTGTAAGGAATGATATGAAGGAGAAAGGAGTGAATTATGCTGTGACATCTGATAGGGGAGAATGGAAGAAGAAAACGTGTTGCACCGACCCCAAATAGAATGGGACAAGGGCAGGAAAATGATGATGAGGTGTTGGGCATAGAGGACAAGCTCGAGAGTTGACATTGCTGAACATACCCTCTGCCAAGTGGCTGAAAGCTACATGTACTGGCCATACTTTAAAAAATATTCCCGCACAATGAAAGATAGCTTAAACTGGTTGGTAAGTTGAAATTTGGGATGGGTATAGATATTATATTCAAAACAATTTGTTCTCCATATGTTAACGGGCGTTGATAAAAATGTGTCTGTGTTGCTTTATTGAGTGATTGTTCTCTTCGTGTGCGCTTGTAGAAATAGGATGCATGTATCTCCGTAGTGCACTAATGTTAAAATCTCGTCTCCACAAAAAGTGGCACGAAGCAATTTTTGCTTCATGCCAAGTCTAGAGCTTTTTCCTCTATGGGTTAGGGAATATTATTTTCAAAATTCATGAGTTGGTTCATCCTTCAGCATAGTACATACCTACCTACTCTCATAGCTTAATACTGTCTCATTTTTCAATGAGTTGATTTTTGTTTTCAGACCTCTCTTTTTCGGGTAGTTTCTGAGTCATCGCGCTTGCATTTCATAGGCCACACACAGCAGCGGAGTCAAAAGCATCTTTCTGTTGGCATCGGAAGAGGTGTTGGTAAGATCCGACAACAGTTGTTATTGATATCTTATTCTTTGAAGTACAACAGATTTGAGGACATCATCTGCATATGCAATACATTATAAATGTGGTTAAATATTTTCAGAGCAAAAGCTTTACAGGACCATGAGAAATATTTTCTTATATTTTATCGAACACTAGCTTTTCTTCTTACAGGATGGTAGACAAAGAGTAACGTATAGAGTGATGGAACGTCTCTACCCTGTAGTTTTGTTCACACAAGCTCGGGGACAAATGCTGCATCATTTAGTTATTATTTTCTTTCATCTTGCTAATTAATTATGACGTTGTAATTGATATCTTCGTATCCTTTAAAACAAATTGTTTGTATTACCACAAACATAAATAAAAATCTGTTTATAGCAATTTGTTTTTTTTTTACAATAATTTTATTCTTACATGCGATTATAACAGTAAACAGTATAACAATCTTATAAAACATAGGTATGTATTGTTTATGAGCTACTTATAGTATTTCGAATATTTTTTAAATTAATGGATGCAGTAAGTTTAGCAAAAATAAATACATCTCTGGCTTCGTTATTTGGAATCGATTTCACTCAGTTTTTCTGGTGAAAACACTCCTTTTTCTGTGATGATTCCAGTTATTAGAGCAGCAGGCGTAACGTCAAACGAAGGATTCCAACAACTTATGCCTGAAAAAAAGACATGATTATTTGTTGATTTTTAATTTTTTTACTATCATAATTAGTAACATTATATTTACCTACTTAAAAAAGCTTACGAGCAATAATTTGTACAATAAAAAGCCAAATCTAAATATAAAATGGCAAATTTTGAAAAAAAAAAAAAATAGAAATCAAACAACAAATACAACATCAATAATATGTCTTTAAAGTTGCACCTAAATTAGGGCGGGCGCGTGAGGCGTCGATATAATAGTTTCCATGATGTATCTTCGATGATGGAAGTTTAAACATACCAGGGGCTGCAATCCTATGCTCTCCAACATGAGTCATTTCTCTGTCTGGCCTCTCTTCTATTTTAATTCTATCGCCAGACGTAAGGGCCATATCTATAGAAGTGAGGGGAGCGGCAATGTAAAAGGGCACGCCGTGGTGTTTCGCTGCGATCGCGATTTGGTACGTTCCTATTTTATTAGCTGTATCACCATTTGCAGCTACCTGAAATGGTTAAGTATGACATTTGTATTTTTCATAACTGAATTTTGTTTAGGCTTTTATTTTAGTATACACCGCGACACATCAAGCTATTCATTTCTAGTATTTACGGGGCCTCATTTTGTATAGATATCAGGTACATTATGACACTCGCATTCCTGGTTTTTTGTATAGTTACTATATAGCTTGATTGGTTGCAGTGAGTACAAAGATGTCATAAGTGCCATGACTTTATAATAATTTAAAAAGTGTGTTTAATTAAAATATTTGTTTTTACGTGTTAAGGTTCAAATGCTTTTTGGAGCTTATTTATTTAATAATTTTAGTAACAGTGCCTGTTCCTTTTAGTGGTTTTAGCCATCTTTAGTTTCAAGAGAGGACAAAACACGATAAAGTCGGAAAATAATATTACTTCCGGAAGTCGATGACGTATGTTTCATTTATGGATTTTTTCAAGTCGAAAAGTTTTTTATTCTGGCCTTTTTAGTTGTATTATGATGGTATCTCTCAAAATTTCTTATCTATTCATTTTTCATTGCTACTAAGAGATATTAGCAAATTATCCATATATTTTGTATATGGATAATTTGTTAATATCGCTAACAACAAAAATTGTATTATAGAACATAAATCATAAATTACCCGAGAAATATAGATAAAATGTATATGGGACCTCTTGAGTATCTCCAATCGATTATAAAAAAAATTGGAAAATCGTTTTACAATCGATGGAGAAACTGTGTAACAAACACAAAAAAGTACAGTCGAAACCCTCCTCCTTTATTTGTAAGTCGGTTAAAAATATAAATCCTGTCCTTGTGAACATACTCACTCTATCGGCACCTACAACAACTGCACTTATCCTCCTCGAGTTCATAAGAGCTGACACCACACTATCAACTATTAATGTGGAGGGTATCTTCTCATGAACCAACTCGTAAGCTGTAAGTCTCGCTCCCTGGTTGTAAGGCCTTGTCTCCGTGCAGTATACATGGTCTGGAACATTGTTTTGGAAGAATGAACTCACATATAACAACACTACAGGGTAACACAATGCGATAAATTAATATTCGTAGGAAACTAATTAATAACAATGCATTTCGCTTTTTTTACGGATCTGAAATCATCAAATAACTTTTTCCGCTCTGGACGAAACGGAAAGGAGTGTCAGACTTTTACTGACTAAAACCCACTCATGTTCCTACTTTTCCTCTTTATGTACGCCCTTCACCAGCAGGCGGTCGCCCTGGCAGGCCCCTCTGCTTTGCTGACATCTCTTTGCGGCGCGCGTGGAACACTAACGCGCCGCCGGGCGTTGTCTCGCGGCGTCCGAAGCTCGGAGCATTTCCTGCGGCGTCTGGGTTTGTTTGAGGTTCTCTCCCTCAAGCACCAGCCACCTCCTTTGCTAGTATAACTGCTTCGCAGCAGGAAGTGGCCGCTTCCCATTCCCTCTCGCTCCGGACCAAGGACTAAACCAGGGCCGGATGCGAGAGATAACAGAGTATTTCTTGTGAATTTACTCAAGAACAATAAAATAAACTATATGGGTGTCAACTCCAACATATTTTATTTCTTTGGTTACATCTGGTAATACTAGATGTCGATCTAGCAGTAGCTGTAGCTAAAGAGTGTGCATGTTCAGTTTTAAATAAGGACATTACTTGTGTCAAAAAATCTCAAAAATAATGTCATGCCATAAAGGTGCCTGCCAAGGTTGCAAGTTATTCGAAAGAGATACCACAGCCTCGGGACTTAAATGGCATGGCAAGAAGGAACCAGCTCAGCTTCAGCTCGAGGAATTTAAAAAAATCTACCCCACATTGATGGAAATTAAAAACACCAATGTTAACATTGAATCTGCATTGGCCGCTCTTTCAGAACAAAACGTTGATCTCACAAGGAAGATCGAACTGCTAGAAACTCAGGCTAAAAAGGGAAATGAATACATCGTGATCCTGGAGAATAAAATTGAGGACCTTCAGCGAGAAAGCCGCAAGGCCAACCTGGAAATAAAAAACGTACCTAAAGTGGCAAGAGAAAGAAAAGACGACTTAATAAAAATGATAACATGCCTGTCGAATTCCATCAACTGTAATATAGTAACAAAAGATATTACAGATATTTATCGTGTACAGAATAAGCGGTCGAACACTATAAACAGTACAATTATAGTTGAAATGAGTTCAACACTTCTCAAAACTGAATTCCTTCAGAAAGCGAAAGAATTTAATAGAAAAAATAAAGACAAAATTTGCGCTAGAAATTTAGGTTTTAAATCTGAAGAAAATACCCCTATTTTTGTCTCCGAACAACTGACCACATTGGGTTCAAGATTATACTTTCTAGCCAGAGATCTGACTAAATCTAGAGACTACAAGTTTTGCTGGACTGCTTATGGCAAAGTCTACGTGAAAAAAGACGAGAACTCGCAAACTATAAACATAAAATCGGAGTCGCAGGTTCACAACCTAATGCAGCAAAAGTGACTAGATGCAATCATCTCACTGTTTTGGTTACGTCACACTGTTTATGTATATTTGTTATTAAAAAACCTACGTTGCTGTAATAAAACTATTAATCTACTTTTTAAAATCATGTACAATAATGTAAGACTAATGCGCTCATTCACACATCCAACACTCACATACAAAAAGCCATTTTTTAAATATAATATAAGTTTTATCTTATTTAAGACCCAAATGCCATTTATTAACATTACATACACACGTACCTTTCATAACATTCACACACCCAGATGCAATATTGATATGCACGGCTGTCCTTACAATAAGTTTAAATATGGATAACACCCTCCAAGCCTTAGATAGAATTGATAATACAGAGATTGCCCAAGCTTATGAATGTACCCCTCAAGAACTTCCCAAATTAATCAAAGTAAAACCAACGGATATCACAATTGTGTCTCAAAATATCAGAAGTGTATATTCCAACTTTAATGACCTTCAACTTAACCTGGTAAACCTGGACATTACAGTTGACATAATAACGTTAAGCGAATGCCGATTAAATCCTAACAAGCGAATACCAGAAATACATAATTACTCATCCTACCAAACGACTAACCACTTGAACAGAGCAGATGGAGTGGTCACGTACATCAAAAATACACACAACGCTATAGTAAATGAAGTGATACTTTCACAAGCATCCTGCCTACAAATCAGCATCTACCCGGATATAATAATTCTAGCAATTTACCGATCACCCTCTACGTCAAACTCCGATGACTTTATTAACTCACTCAATCAACACATCACTACTATTGCACCCAACAAAAACATTATAATCACTGGCGACATCAACATTAATTTAATATACAGTCAAGATGAACAAGCTGTTGACCGTACAAAAAGGTTAAATTACTTAAACATGTTAGCCATGCACGGTTTACTACCGGGACACACACTCCCTACCAGAGGTAAAAACTGTCTTGATCACTTCATTCTAAAGTTAAAAGCACAAAAAAATGCATCTATAGCTATTATTAGTACCACTATAACGGATCACTACACAATTTTCCTAAAACTATCCGATCAGGTACATACACAAAATAACACTGTCACCAAAACTACAGTAAATATAGAAAAAGCCCTAGATTTTTTAAAACAAAGTAACTTTCAAAATCTTTTACACCTAGAAAACCCGAATATACTTACTGATCGACTAATAAGTATTTTATAAGCCAGCCTTACCTCCAGTACACTGACTGAAATAATTCCTGTGAAGCATAGACTACTTAAACCATGGATGACCATTGGTTTACTCAGATGCATTCGAAACAGGAATGATATGCAAAAAAGACTCAAGGTGGATCAGTATAACGATGTATTAAGGGTTACGTATAGAAGATACCGTAATTATTGTAACTGTATCATCAAAAAACAAAAGCGAACCTACGACAGAGAGCAGCTAACCAAAGCACACAAAAACCCCAAAAAGCTTTGGGACACAATCAACACTATAACGCAGCGTAAACCTAACAAAACACCGAATACAGAGTTACTACATTTAAAACCGACTGCTCAGGAGTCTGCGAATGCAGTAAATGAATATTTTTCTAACATAGGCAATGTCCTCGCCAGTGAAATCATCTCGAAAACCACTAGAACATACGGTATTCAACCTGATGTAATTGATAACCATCCCTCATCTTCTTTCGTAATTTTACCAACTGACCAAAGAGAGGTTTTCAACATATTAATGACTTTAAAGTCTGAAAGTGCCCCAGGGTGGGACGGTATCTCGGTTAGATTCCTAAAAGCCGCTCATGAACTCATTGTCCCATGTATTTCTCACTTGGCCAATTTATGCTTTGATTGTGCAACGTTTCCAGCTGCTCTGAAACTAGCTTTAATAACACCAGTGCACAAGGGTGGAGACAAAACAAACCCATCGAACTACAGGCCTATATCGGTATTACCGTCTATCTCAAAAATCTTAGAAAGGCTAATAAACTCACGATTAATAAATTATTTGAATAAAAACAATCTGCTGTCTCCCAATCAATTTGGTTTCCGTCGAGGTGTGTCAACGGAGGACGCCGCCTTGGCTCTTGTCTCCACTGTAACAAAAAAAGTAGACAGTGGAGACAAGTGTCTTGCTGTCTTCCTTGACCTCCAAAAAGCGTTCGATACCGTTTCTGTATCCACTCTTCTCGACATGCTTGAAAGAATTGGTATAAGAGGTCAGCCTCTTGCTTTGTTCAAGGAGTATCTGTGCGGTAGGAAACAAAAAGTTAAGATTGCCGACACTGTCAGTTTAGAAGTAACTACCACCTACGGTGTTGGTCAAGGTACCGTCCTTGGCCCCTCCTTGTTCTTAGTTTATGTAAATAGCCTCTGTAATATGAACATTGAAGGAGGTCACATCTACTCATATGCGGATGATACTGCCATAGTTTTTAGCGACACAACATGGAACAAGGTCAAAATATCTGCCGAAGGTGGGCTCTCTAGAATTGCTTCATGGCTCGACCAGAATTTGATGACCTTAAATGTTTCCAAAACCACATTCATTTGCTTCTCTAAATATAACCTTTCCCAACCTTCAGATGATTTCAAAATTAAAATCCACAAATGCCAGACCCCTTCAAACTCTAACTGTATTTGCTCTTGCATAGAAATTGGAAAAGTTCCACATACTAAATATTTGGGAATAATGATCGACCAGCGTTTATCTTGGCACTTACACACTGAACTTATCATGAAAAGAATACGAAAACTTATTTGGACATTTAAAACACTGCGTCACGTAACTACTAAAAACCTTCTATTACAAATATACACATCACTTGCACAGTCGGTACTTGCATATTGTTTACCAGTTTGGGGAGGGGCAACAAAAACGAAATACTTGGAACTAGAGAGAGCGCAGAGATCACTTTTAAAAGTTATGATTTTTAAGCCCTTTAGGTTCCCAACTGAAAGCCTTTACCAAAATTGTGATGTTCTGACGGTTCGGAAACTTTACGTTCTCCATATTATACTAAAGAAACATAAATCGCTTTCTTTCGATCCCACGACTCGCCAAGGGAGAAGAAAATACATGATACCCAATGTTCCAGTTAAGTCAACTTTTGCTAAGAGACAATACGCTAGGCAATCCTGTCACTTATATAACCTTCTAAATAAAGAACTGAATATTTACTCACTATCACACCGAGACTGCAAAATTGCTCTAACTAAATGGCTAAAAACCAAATCGTACGTTTACATTGAAAATATGGTCCAAGCGATAAGCTTATAACAACAACTAGGCTTAATATATTCTTAGATCACTTCACCCTCACTTTTCTAAAAAATATTATCTACATCAAACGTTATATGTACACTTTACCCTATCATTAAACACACACACTAACACTTACATTCACACATCTACACGACAGCGCATTTTTAAAATTTAAAAAAAAAAATAATTTATACTTTGTTTTTAGCATATTTTCTTTTAGTTTTTAATATTTTTTTTTTATATAACTCCTTCATCTTAATATTTTTATAAAATGGTATGTCTTCAATAACTCTAAGCGTAACTAGTGGAAGAGCGGAACTTCCTAACACAAGTGTATTTTCACTTAAATGGAAATTCCCAAAAACACATGTAAAATATTTTTAAGTTATTGAAATAAACATTTTTTTTTTTTTTTTTTTTTTTAACCTGGGTGGGTTTTAGTCAGTAAAATCTCATACTCTCCTCTGCTCCGCCCAGAGGAATCTGCAAAAGTAAAAGTCATAATGCTAAATATCAGTCGGCAAGACCAACCAATTAAGCGCTTCACATACCACGCGTAGATAATATAGTCCATTTATTATTAACATTTCTTTTTTACTTACCTAGCCTCTTAGTTTCTCGTAAAGATCTAATAACACCTAAGGCTGTGCCATACCCAGCAGTTGCCAGGGAGCCAGTGTTGCAGTGTGTTAGAATTCTAACTGGTCCATCGCCTTCTAAGGTCTTCAATATAGCCTCGCATCCGAATCTTCCTATAGCTTTGTTGTCTTCTATGTCTTTGCTAAGCATTCCTTCTATCCTGCTTATGAATCTGTAAAGATTTGAATTTAAATGAATTGTAGCAGTACTACAAAAACTACTCGAGCAGCATAGTCCCAAAAGTACTACAGAGTCATCTATGGAAGAACTGACATACAAATTCTCAATTGCACTGTAGTTATCCGCGACTTATGACTATGTAGGAAACAAAAGTCCGCTATAAGCAATCTGGTTGGATTGGTTTGGTTAACTTTCTTTACAAATATATGATGCATTGTTAAAACAAATGAATACAAAGCATGTGTCTCTATTGTCTTGCTTGAGATATGTTCATACAATAATTACAAATGTATTTCAATAATATGTACCTTTCTTTAAACTCCTCAGGAGAAACACTCTCATCGGCACTCAGAGAATTTGCTAAATTTATCAGTTCATCAGCTGCCAGTTTTATGTTCACAGCTGTTGGCCTCGCCGACACTAGGTAATTAAGTTTACCTTCAATCTGTAACCATAGGAAATGTTGCCAATTACAAATACATGTTCTCATTAAAATATTTAGGTTACTATTTATACACTAATACAAATTACTGAACAGTTTCTAGCTGTAAACATAGATGACTAGCTGGCGCCTGCGGCTTTGTCCGCGTGTTATCGAAAAAAAGTATCCTATGTGTTATTCTAGACTATAATCTACCTCTGTGCCAAATTTCATCAAGATCTGTTCAGCCGTTTTGACATAATAGAGTAAAAAACATTCATACATACAGTTTGGATGTTTGTTACTCTTTTACGTCACATCCATCCATCCTCACAAACATTCGCATTTATAATATTAGTAGGACTAGCTCTACTCCACGGTTTCACCAGTGTAATTCAGGATAAAAAGACGATCTGTTTGCCAAATTTCATCTAAATCCATTCAGTTTTTTTGTGTGGGATCATCATCATCCTCAAAAACAAGAAAGATTTCTACAGATACTTTTCTACTTTCCCAGTATGACACTTATTGGTACAATATACAAATGTTTACACTTATGTGACTTTCTCATTCACAACCATAATAGTTAGATATTTAAAGATATTTTTGCAACTACTTAATTATGGATTGTCTTCTTAAAAGGTAGATGATCATTTTTTATAAGAGGATGTAAAGAACATAAATACTTTACACATTTTTGCTATAAATGTTAATAATCAACATTTCTAATACATATAATTGAATGAAGCTTTTGCAAAGTTTCAGCATTACTTTAAACACATTTAACTTTTTAGTAAGCACATAAAATGAGAGATTTCTCATAAGATTTTTACATCCTACCACTCCTCGTATTACAAAGAAGAGATGATAAGAACCTTTGATAACTCATCTCACTATTGTAACAATGATAAGGGGCTTATCTATTTTAATATTAGCTCACATCACTATCAGGTTAGAGTTTCATTTTCATAAAATATTGTGTTTATCTCTATTGATAAGTACAGTATAGTTATCAATAAAGAGGTGAATGTAAACTGACCTCTTGCCTCATGATTTTTTTGTCTGAATTGTTGTCTTTTTCTAGTTCAACTGCCAGTGATAAACAGCCGACTATAGCTATGGCAGGGGCTCCTCGCACCTAGAATGTAAAAAAAAGAAATTTATTTAAACTTAGAAATGTAACATTACGTTGATATAAATTAAGCTGCTGTCTCCTTGGAAGCGATCAATGGTTTTTGTGATTTAATTTTATTGTTGTCTTGAGAGCATTTCTCTTATGTACTATGATCAGTCAATCAGTTGGTTTTCAGACTAATAGGCACAGGTATGGAAGACTGAAGTATTAAGATAATAGACACCTATGATTTGTAAACATACCTAGTTTTTGCTTAGGAACTTTTTAAGGCATAAAATAAATTATTTGGCCTATCATGAAATAAAATAATATTTCACAGCTGTCAGTGCCAAGATAAAATTTGTAGTATTTATTTGATCAAAAAAGGTTTCTAATGCTTTGTTTAATGAATGACTTTACTGATCATGCTTGTGTCTAATCATTATAAAATATGTATGAGTTTAAATAAAATTAATAACACAATATGTTATTATCTGTTATTAACATCATTTAAATATTATAAGACCACAATTTACAACTAGTATTATGTAGCTTATGTAGCCAATCACTCGTGAGATACAGATAAAGAAGCATATGCTGGGAAATCAAAGTTATGTACCTGCATTTTATTGATAACTTTCCAACCATCTTCAACACCTTGCACCTTAACGTATCTTGTCTGAAGCGGAAGAAGTAATTGGTCTAGAATCTCTAAACTACCTCTGGTATATTTTATGGATTCTAAACTCATTTTGAACTGAAAATTTTCAAAAGAAGAAAATATGTAACAGCCGTTGACAACAACTTATTTATATGCCAAGATTTGAATGCGTATACATACTATTATAGCTGGTTGTAGTTTTAAGAGGTAAGAAAATTCACACAGAATTAAGCGTTTCTTTCAATTCATATGGATATTACGTGTATAACTTTAAGCTACATGAAATACGTACTGAATCCCGATTACTGAAATTTTAAATGTCAGTTTGACAACTTTGACATTACATGGACGTACGTCATTCACTTTAACACATTGAGCCATATATACAATAAATCTTTGTCCGCTTTAATTATTAAATAATGCAATAACTTTGATTTTAATGGAAAATATGGTGATAAAACCTTTTGTTCCATTATTAACAGCTCTCAAAGGAACAAAGAACACAAAATACACATGGGATTCTATGTTATTGTATTCGTTTCTGGGCAGCAACCTGTTCACATCAACCTAACTATTCGTAGGGCGCCACTGGGTACCATAAGATTATTCAAGCCCACTAACGAGCGGTAGTATGATACATCAGATTAAAGGCCAATAAATAGTATTAATTGACAGTGGGGCCAGCCAGTACTACTGTTGCATTTATTTGTACACAGTTTTATTTGAATTCACAGTGGAAAACATTAAACGTGAATAAAACATGACCTACAATATTTTTCTGAATCGAAAAAATCGTAGGTCTACCGTACTAAAAACAGCGAAAATAGTACTTTTGAAAATAATAAAATGGTCAGCTCCTCAGAAAAACCACACTGACTTGGATAGCTCACCCGTTCTTTTTTATTTTAGCTGTAATAACTTTCATTGTAATGTTGTAGTTATAAATTATATTATTTAAAAGGTTTGGTTGGTGATACATACTATTTCCAAAGAAATAATAATTATAAATTTATTACATCATTACAATGTTACAAAATTTATTTACAAGTTCTGAACGTCGTAGGATATGACGTAAGAAATTTGTCTATGCTACATTCTGTTTCCGCCCGGCATCGACAGGAGACGCATCGTCATTGTGGTGAATAAATTCTGATTCGTCTGAGACTCAAATAATAAAGCAATATGGTTTCTCGAGTATATTTCGACGTTAGCGCTGATGGATCAGCTTTGGGAAGAATCGTTGTCGAGGTATGTATATTTTGAAATTTCGGTTACATCTCGTCACACCGGTGCTCCGGCCGGCGTGATTTTTCAGAAACCACGCTATAAGTTCTCCTGCTATCCATAAAGTCTTATAATGCATATTTCAAGTTTTATGAAGAGTTTACAATATTTTTACCAATAAAATATTACTTTCTCGGCTATTACATGTGAGGATTCGGTATATTATATCTATTTATAGACGTATGTAGTCATATTAATCCTCGAGTAAGATTACCTACGCTAAGTGAAGGTCAAAGCGTCAAGCTGTAGATAATTAACAACGGAGCGGAATTTGCCATCATCGTAATGTTTATGTTTTTGTACCTTGATGTAGCCTTCTTGGGTGTTTTTCGTTTACTTTCACACGTAGGCGATGCGCCGGCGACGGTTGCATTGATTGGCGATTTGTATTACTCATTTGCTATAAACAAATTCGTATCGCGATACTATACTACTGACACACCCATCGTTATGGAAAGTCACAAGTCAAACTTTGAACAATAGGAAGTTAAGTGGAATATTAATTTGAAAGTAGGAACGCAATCTCATTTGAGCATTTTTTTTGTTACAGCTAAGAAATGATGTCACCCCAAAGACTTGTGAAAACTTCCGCGCCCTGTGCACTGGTGAGAAGGGCTTCGGTTACAAGGGCTCCACCTTCCACCGAGTGATCCCCAACTTCATGTTGCAAGGAGGTGATTTCACAAACCACAATGGCACTGGTGGCAAGTCCATTTACGGTGAGAAGTTCGGTGACGAGAACTTCGTCCTGAAGCACACTGGCCCTGGTGTCCTGTCGATGGCCAACGCTGGTCCCAACACCAATGGATCCCAGTTCTTCATCACCACCGTGAAGACCTCCTGGTTGGACGGCAGGCATGTTGTCTTCGGCACTGTTGTTGAAGGCATGGATGTGGTCAAACAAGTTGAAGCCTTCGGTTCCCAGTCTGGCAAGCCCTCAAAGAAAATCATAATCTCCGACTGTGGTCAACTTTCCTAACTTAATTCTGTAATAATTATAAAAGTATAACAATATTTTTTAAGTTTAAAACCATGTCCTCCCAGGTAATAACCTTCCCAGTCTTCAAGAGAATTGAATATGGTTCATTCCAATTATGATAAAACTTATTGCTATGTTTTAGGTTGCAAACTAGAGGTTGCATTTATTTCTGTGCATTGTTTATTCATAATAAATTAACTTATATAACTTGATTGTATTTTTGTTAACCCATTAATACCTTTCAACTTACTGTTATTAACTGGTAATTCAAGTAATTACATAAACATTAAAACTTCACTCACACTTATTAATTTGATTCGACTAGCATGAACAACAAACCAATGAAGTAATAAACTGTTATGATAACAATTGATCTATTATTAGTCATAAATATCAAGTTCTAGCTGTTTCAAGGTGAAAGCATTTTTCACTCAGGCTTTATAAGTCGAGGCATTTATGTGAGTAATGACTTAAATTGCTAGGTAATAAAAGGCTAAGTACATACGGCGATATCGCAAATGTACAATTTCAGGGTGACTCGACTATTATGTCATTGAAACTTCGATCACTGGTGAATTCGTTATGTAAATGAACCTTGATCAAATATTAACGTTCGGATAGTTACATAGGTACGTATCACAAAAAGTCGTAGTAGGTAGGGTAGGTTTAGGTTTCCCTAGGTTTCCTCTTGATTCAACACCTATAATATGATATAGCTACCCACTGGGGCACTAGGTGTTCCATTTGTCTGCGTTCATTGACCTCTGGGACGTGTAGGGCGTTCTGCACCTACAGATCGAAACGGGTGTTCTAGATACTGTCATTCGAGTTAATTACCTACTAGTTTATTTTCCCATGTAATTTAAATAATATGAAAGTTGTGCAAGTCTGTCTTGTTATTCGTCAATTCAATTTCTAAACAAACAGAACTTAACAATAAACTTCTTATATACCTACTGGAACAGTCAGAAAGAATACGAAGTAGTTAAAGGCTGGCTGGTGGCACTTTAAAAAGTCCAGAAGGTTCATAGGTAGGTACCAAAGTTTACTAAACTTAACTTTATGGCGCTATTTGTGATTGCAACTGAGTTTGGCATTTTAAGTGGCACAGGGAGTACCTACATAACTATGCAGAAAGAAAATGGCGATTTTCTAACACTTGCTTGTCTACCTGTAGTTCTGATATTATCTTCCTACACCAACACAGATTTGCTCAGAATATTACGGTAGGTATTATAATTTGGAGTAATTCGAAATTGCGATGCCGGATCTAATGCCGTGACAATAATTGGACTGCGTTATGTAAGAACGAATTAAGCGACAAAATTGAAAAAAATGATTTTTGAATGCAGATCGGTTCCAAACATTATTAACTATGTATTCAGCTAATTTTGTGTTCAAAAGTCAATCCTAGTGCCTTGTAATAAGGGGTGAATTAAGCGACATGTCAAAATTTGTTAGATGTTTTCCACACATTAGTTACGTAATAAAGAATTATGCGCCTAAGTTACTATTACAGAATACACAAACAGGATTTTAAAATGCATAAACGAATTATATCCACAAAAGTTGGAGATAATCCGTTTCAATTAATTTATTAAAAACGCAATATCGGACTAACCGCCTAAAATGGCAGATAATTTGTAAATGCATATTACTACTTTTGCAATCTCTCACTCGATTAAAAATTAAGCGCTAAATTTTGTATTTTGATTCGTTATTACAATTTACATTGCACGGGTTTTTGGGAGCGAGGTGCCGGGAGTCGCAGTAGCTTGTGTAACGTAATGCCAGCAGGATGTTTTTTTTTTTTGTTATTTGTTGTTGTTTGTAATGTGAATTGAAAAAAAGTCTTTAATATGGATGGATTTATGAAGAATACGCGTAGTTACCGTTTGATTGCTTCATTAAATAAGAATGATGCTACCGGCACCTTCAATGTGACTGTCGGTCTGCACCAAGGGTCGGCTCTTAGCCCTTACATCTTCCTGGTGATAATGGACGCTCTCACGTCGGACATCCAGGAGGAGGCTTAGCGGCAAACAGCATGCACCAGTGCTGTTTGCCGCTGACATTGTGTTGGTTGCCGAGAGCGGCCAAGAGATCCAGAGCCGATTAGAAGTGTGGTGGCAAAGACTAGTGAACTTTGGCCTGAAATTAAAAAGAACCAAAACAGAATACTTGTTCTGCGATTTCGGCGTTCTCTCCAGTCCTGTGCCCATAACCCTTGCCGGAACGCCTATACCGATCTGCTCCAACTTCCGGTACCTCGGGTCGCTAGTCCAAGGGCATGGCGAAGTAGACCGGGAAGTAACGCACCGGATCAATGCAGGATGGATGAAATGGCGACAGGTCACTGGAACAACTTGTGACCCACGGATGCCCCTCAAGTTAAAGGGGAAAATATATAAGTCCGTGATTAGACCTGGGCTGTAAAAAAGGTGGATGAAAAACGATCGCATGTAGCAGAGATGAGAATGTTGAGATGGATGTGTGGAGTGACAAGAATGGATAAAGTAAGGAATGAATATATTCTAGGAAGTTTGAAAGTTGCGCCTGTTACAGAAAAAAATAAAGGGAGTCGTTTGTCTTGGTATGTACATGTAATAAGGTGGGATGAAGGACATGTGACTAAAAGAGTACCTAATGGATCTAAATATTGATGGACGGAGAGCGAGAGGAAGGCCAAAGAAAAGATGGATGGCTTGTGTAAGGAACGATATGAAAGAGAAAGGAGTAAATGATGCCGAGACGTCTGATAGGGGAGAATGGACGAAGAAAACCTGTTGCGCCGACCCCAAATAGAATGGGACAAGGGCTGGAAAATAAAAAAATGATGCTATGCAAAACGATTCTTGGCAGGTATGTACAACTGAACTTCTTTGTTATTATTACCTACTTTGTTTAAGCAATAAAAAAAACCGGACATGGCTTTAGCTAAGACTTGTAACCATCTTGAAGTTCTTACTTTCGATAGGGAAAACACCTTATCGTTACCAAGAATTCCAACCAATATAGTGTTTTACAAACGCCAACTATGGCTATACAACTGCGGTGTTCATTCAGGCAAAACTGGTAAACGGTTTTGTTATGTGTGGGTGGAAGGTACAGCAGAGGAGCTCAGGAAGTCGGGTCCGCTCTGCGCAAACATTTATCTTTAAATCTAGACTTAAAGGCCAAAAAGCTAGTCCTTTGGTCAGATTCATGTGGAGGCCAAAACCGCAATGTACATCAAGATGACTTTATTACTATTTTGACAATACTATGAAAATTTAACAGGATCCTTAGATTTAGAAGAAAATGTTAAAGGTTTTCACGGATCTTTCGATTTTGATATAGAAGACGAAGATTAGAAAAATAAAAATTGAATACATATTTTTTATGTAACAGCATTAGGTTTTTAGATTTTTTTATGTTTAAAAAGGGTATTTTTAGTTTATTACAAGATGTTTATTTTGAACGCTATTAAGAAGTTTAATGATTACGATAAACAATATATTATTAGTTTAATTTAAAATAGAGATTGAAAACTTTTTCACGTTTCATCACATTGACTGTTTTAGTTTGATAAAGAACAGCGAGACAAGGAAATATGTTGTTGTTTTGAGGTATTTGACTTTAAAAAAAGTATTCAAATTTATGTGTATCTCGTGATCAGTAATGGCATACAAGATCGTCTTAGAAAATGGTATATTTTTTGTTTAATTTGAGAAATTTGCATTTAAATATTTGGATTTAATCTTATACTACACTTTATTTTACTCAAAATAAAATGTATTAAAGAATCAAACGACAATAATGTCATATAGTACGTTATTGACAAATTTAATCAATCTGAATATAGCTATAATACATTAACGAATTAAGCGGAAAAATGGCTATATCTTTTAAAATATATTCTGCACTGTAATATATTCTGCATTAATCTAAACTGTATACACATCTTAATTTACAGTAATAAAAACATACACATAACATAAATAATGAGCGCACAACGACAATTTTAACTTTAAAATCTTTGAAGCTCATTTTCTCAAATTCTCTCTAGTGTCGCTTAATCTGTTCTTACATAACGCTGTCCAATTATGTCTTGAACTCTAGGCAGATCCATTATTGAGTCATTACTGTTTTTCAACCGAACTATAAAGTGTCAGTAAAACCGCTGGACAAGTGGAGGAAGGTTTTGTATGGGGGGTAGGTAGAAATTAAAGTAATTACAAAACGCTGCCACAGCCAATCCAGTTAAAATATTTGGTATCAAAAAACAAGATGGTTTCTTCAATTATCCTTATTTTATTTATTGCAACAACGTAATTCAAAATACAAATGATATTTTATTCATCACTACATTTATGAAGCAAATGTGAAACACTTGAACAAACGTTTGGACATGATTCGTAATTTTATTTTAAATATTAAGTAGAATAAAATGCTGGATTTTCGTACCCAAAACTTGTTGCTAGCTGAAATCGAATGTTTTGTGGTCAGATAAGGCCACCACATAGATAGTCTGCCATAGTTTTAGCGTCATTTGCTCTTTCAGTCGAACCATTTTAGGACTTGGTCAATTACTGTCTATTTTCATCATCCTTGGCGATATCTACTACACTATAGACGCTTACTACACCGATTGTTTTAGCTTTCAGCTGAATATCTAATAAGGTGTTTCGGCATTCATTTAGATAGATGACGCTTAGGCTTCCAGAAATCGGGAATTACCTAGTATTAGTGCTATGCTCCAAGCGAATCAAAAACATGTTCTTACTTTTAAATGAGTATTTCTAAAACTGACGCTTGGTGCCAGTCTACTGCAAATACAGGGTGTAAACTACCTTTCACGAAGCCGTCAGCCATGCATTCTGTACGATACGTATTTTCTACGCTTAAATTATTGCTGGAAAGCGTAAAAATACATATAACAGTACAACTCAATGTTACGCACTTAAAACACTGTGCTGAGGGATGCATGGTATAGTACAGGGTTATAAAAGTAAAGTTATAACATTAAAAATGGAACGTTGACGCCCAATATCTCGGTAATTAGAAGGTACGGTCCTAAACTAGCCCACGCAATGTTCTCCCCGAACATGTACCTTCCAGCTTCGTTAAGGGTAGTTTTACACCTTTTATCGGTGTAGGATTTTATTAAAACTATCTAATCGCAAGGTTTTCTTTGGCATTGCTTAAAATACTAATCCTAATAATAGCACATTATCTACATAAATAAATATAATTATGTAACATTCTCTTTCTTAATAATTTAAATTTTAATCCTGATACAGAATAATACTTACTTTTTCTTTTAATTTTACTAATGTTCATAATTTTTTATTCTTACCTAGTATAATTTGCTGGAAAATTAAGTAAGCTCTAAAATCGAATTTGAAGTTGGTATTATTTTCTAGCATATTGACAAAATTTCTATCTACTATCATCGTAAAATGATTGAGTACCTAGACAAACACATGATGAGGAACATATTTATCAGGAAAGCTTTACCTATCTATCTACTTATTAATAGCAATTTAATCAGTAAAAAATATTTTTATTCATAATTATGAATATCAAGGTATTTTTTGTTTGACATGCCAAGTATTTAATTCATAACGGAAGGAGATATAGGTATAACCTACATAATTATGTTTAATTTAATCATAATCTAGATTGGTTCCATTTTCAAATTCGTAGTAGGTATTATGTTCGTGGGTATTAGATCGTTCACATTCTGTCCAAAGAATAACTTAATACCTATTTCTCGAAAGTGTCCGTAAGACTCCTTTGTATGTACTTTGTAAATAGGTACCTATAGGTACGTTTTTTGGGTACTTGTGTAGTAATTGTTCTTACGTCGCCGCGTCGGTAGGTACAGAACGGGAGCAAAAACTGCTGATATTTTATGCTCATAATAATTGTGACTCATTCGACTAACATCGTCATGTTACCGTGATTAAATCTGCTAAGCATTTCCTTACTTATGTATCTTAAGTTAGATTTTTGCAAGCCGATGATATGCGGATATTAAAACTTCCAAATACTCCCGTCAAATTCTTTGGCACAGATGTTTTTTAATCTATGACTGGAGGTTTAGTCATAATGCGAGTAAGAGTGCAGCAATAGGCATGATAAGGAGGTCTAATGCCTTCTCGTCGGACCCAGACCCATAGTTGCAGAGGGAGGTGGTGCAGCATGATGTGCAGGCGTAGAGTTTCGTCCGCTCTCCGATGACGATGCAGCCCGGCTCGCAATGCTTCGTACAGTTGCGTTCCAACGCCCACATTTTTGGCAGCGTCGTGGAATTCTCCGTCGATGTTGTAAAAGAGAACCGTTTTACCTGAAATGTAAGAAATGGTTGAAGACAAATAAATTGGATAATTACGATATATTTAGCTCTGGCTCGAAATCCGTTTCAGTCACACGGAGGCTACCATTCATTATACGTTACATTGCAGACATTCTTATATTAGGTATGTGACATTATTACTAGGTAGTAAAATTAGGTGAGCAAACGATCTCATTAAATCAGTCACTACCTACTCACTAGTTCTTCATCTTATCAAAAATCCTCAGGATGAAATAGGGGAACAAAAACATTTTTCGAGATTGACAAAATTGCTTCCTAACACGAATAAGGCAAGTACCGTTTTTTTTCGCGGATGGGAAATTATCAAATAACTTCCCACGCTCTCGCCGGAGCGGGGGGGAGTGTCAGACTTGCATTGATTAAAACCCACCCATGTTTCTTCGATTGCCCTTTGCGTTCGGCCGCGACACATATACATTGTCTGACTGTCTATCTAACCTCCACAATCAATTCAACCAGTCAACTGCATGAATCACGTGCACCATCCACAACCGATTCTAAGAGCATAAATCACGTAATAGCAGTTCATCTAAGAATGCATTGTAGTATTTCTATGTACCATGCACATCCGTCGGTCATTGTGGCACTTATGTATGAGTGCGGAGTTATTGTGCCGTAGGTCGGCGCAGCGGTCGTCCGGTACGTCAGCGAGGCACTTGTAGCACCACAGCTCATTGTTAGGCCTGGCTGCTGCAGATGTCACGTGGACGCTGTCGCGGAGCAGGTCACACTCGCCCTCTGGAAGGCAATCATCGTTTAAGTATTAATGAATGGTATTTTTGGTGACAGTTACTGCCTTCACCTGTATTCCTTAGTTCATATAGCTTGGAGTAAATAAAGTTGTGAGTTAATAGACTTCTTTTGGGTTATATTGATCCATTCTTGACCTCAACTCTGTTTTCCAACCATTATTGAGGTCAAGAGTGGGCCCATCTAAAATAAAAAAAGTCTGTGAGTTGACAGTAAAAACGTTAAATAAAAGTAGCCTTAAGTAAAATTTGGAAACTAATTTTCATGATTTGTATGGTATCTTTGGTGTAGATGTTATAGGTTGTTTTTGAAATGGTGATAGATCGATACACTAAAATAGTTTTATAACTAGGAACCCTAGTCAATTTTAATAGGTAGGTACTTAATTCAATACATTTACCTAAAGTTAGTTATTCTACGAAAAAGTATTTATTGGCATTCATCTAAATGAAAATTACCAACATGAACTTATCTAATAATAAAAATTCCTTTTTTAAACAAAACTTATTAAAATTCAAAAACAAACAGTGGTAATAAAATACAGTCCTGTAAATAACGAACAACGATGAGGCCAAAGCCCTTTTGTATTTTGTGGATCAAACATTATAGATGACATAATTAAGCTTCGTAAATCTAGGTAATGGCAGTGATATTTTGTTTCAAATACTGAATAAGTTATGGGAATCAACTATTTAGGAAATTATCTCTAGTCTTCAGTAGGTTAATATTTAATGACAAGTTCCGCAAAACAAAATACAGGGAGCTTAAATGTAACTGCGTTTCTATAAAATGTTATGAGTATGTAGTTAGACATTCATTCTGAAGTAATTACGGGCTGCAATCAGAAGAAAAAGAAAAAAACTAGAACCAAAACAAAGATTACGAGCCATAGACAATCAACTTTGACATTTGTGTTTTAAGATTGGTGGTTCGGGGCTATGATTTTGATGGGTATTCAGAAAACAACAAACACACTAATAAATCAGATTAATGATAAGACAAGAGGTCATCGGCATACACAAAAAGTAACAAAACCTTATTTTTACATACCTGAAGCAAGAAATGACAAGACGAGCAGTATCAGGGAGCGCATTTTGTTTGCAATGCCTAGTGCGCATGACCCAGCCTCCGAGTATCGATCCAGTCTGGACCAGGACCTGTTGCTGGTCCCGGCTGAGCACCCCCCGCTCACCTCGCCCCCTCCGCTTCTCCGAAACACTTTGATGTAGCACAACAATCTCAACTTTCAGAATTCTTCGTGAAATTATAACTTTGCCGGTGGTGGTTATAGGAGAAACACTTCTTAGGAGATAAAATAGAAATTAATTATAGTTAAAAGGGGATACATACTTTGTATGCAATGATCGATTCTATTTGTAATTGGTAAAGTTTGACAACAAGAAAATTTTGATAAAATTCAAACAAATCACATTACATATAAATAATTAATTGTACAGTTCCAAATTGGCCTTGTTCGATATACAACTCAGATAATTAAGTTAAATTCTATTTGGGTTTAAATGGCTCGTTAGACCTTTTATCATTGTTATTCGAATACATTTAATCGAGTGTAAAATTAATTATCCGAACCCTACTAAGCAATTATTACATTGTTAATTTTTAATTAGTGGTCTTTACCGAAACTTAAGTAAGTAGTTGTATTTGTTGAGTAAAGTTCATCTAAGTAGTTATGCATATTGTATCTGAACTACGTACTATTATTATATCAGTCCATCTTGTCAAACTGCTGGGTAAAGGCCTCCAATCCTACTTCTTCCACGGCTGGTAGCTTAGGGGATTGGTCCACGACGAATCATATCGTTAAGGAGTCCAGTCAGTCTCACCCTCTTCAATTAACTAAGATCTCAACTCAACGACTAACGCCCGGTTCCAATAAACAAAAAACGATTGGTTTTGCTGACGGATAGTAGTATTTTGACATAAGTTCCATGAGACGTATGTCAAAATACAACTATAAAAACAAACGAAGCAAAACGAATCGTTTTTTGTTAAATGGAACCGGGCGTAAGATAACTATAACTAGGTATTATAAAGTATATGAAAAAAATTAAACCTTTCTTTACCTTCTCTTTTTCCTTCAGTTTCCGGTTCGCTTGCAAATCGGGTGCTATTTTCTGCCAATTGACTCTCAGTTGAAAATTGCCGCAAATTGCCAATGAGATGAGACCGCACGATAATTTTACTGTCACTCTTTATAAGCCCGTCGCTACCGAGGACAATTGCAATCTTGCAGGGTCTTTGTTTCTTATTTAAATAATCTAATTATAATTTGACTAAAATCTCTGTTGAAATTATTTTACTGCGTCCCGCGATTGTGATCTCATGAACCAGTTGAATGAACTTAAAAGATAGAATGGACTGATACTGGGAATTATCTTTTGTTACTTTAACCTCTTTGTTATCATGTCAGATTTCGCAGTTCGTACCCGATAAAACTATATCCAGTCTTTTAATTAAATCGAGATGTAAATTTGTGCAATGATGTATTCAAAACTGTAGGGCACAAAGTTAGTTTCATTAGTGGTTTTCTTACTGGATACTAAAACATATTCTGAAAGCTGTACTTCGATAAGTTTATGAAGCCCAATCACGACCTCAGGTTATGCAACACAGCTCACCGTCCTTCCATCCAGTGACGACATGCCATGTTGACGACGCGTTAGTGTTCCACGCACTCTTCAAAGGCGCCTGCCAGGGCCACCGCTTGCCGAGGTTGCGGGTTGTTCGAAAGAGATACGCGACCCCGGAACAAAAAGGGCAATAGAAGGAACATGGGTTTTGGTCAGTACAAGTCTCACACTCCCCCCCGCTCCGCCCAGAGCGGGAGAAGTTATTTAATGATTTCATATCCGCAATAAAAAAAGTGATGCAACATGCGTCTACCGACACAAGTGGTTTGCTTGTTTCCTTTTACCCCGTTGTGGTAACACGTGGGAAGCTGTTAAAGAAAAATATTTTGTTTTATTTTCTCCGCATTCACTGGCTCGTCATGCTCGCTTGAGCGGGAAGCTTGTGGCCAAGCGGTTAGAGTTATTATTTGAAACATTACCTTAATGAGAGCCACTGACGTTATGTCCCAACATGTAGCATTATGTAACAAGATTAAGAATTAAGAGTAACTAGTCTTGGGGTAGTTATGTATAAGAATATTTAATATAGGAAATATTCAATATTCTCATATAAGAGAGGTTTTAAATAAACTTTTTTGGTCCCAGCAAATCCTATTACCCGAAACAGTTTGCTGTACTAACGTCAAATGATAGAGAAATTGCAGCAAATAGTAAAAAAATCAACTGGTTTTAATTTCAATAAAGATATTTAAAAAAAAGCAAAAATCATACGACAATTTTTAAATTTTATTTTTTCTTTTAAGAGTTATTTTGTTTCGGGGTTTTTAATAATTTAATATTAAGTAACAGGTTGCCGTGAGAAGACCCCCTTAAAGGAGGTAATTGCACTGAGTGCACACTCAAAGAACTACTGTTTAGTCCTATCATGATCATTTTAACTTACTTCAAATACCAAAACCACATCCTTATGTTTCATATGACCATCCACTTGGGGAGACTGGTCACCATTCATTGTATTACTTAGCACGAGAAAACTGTGATGAAATCCGTCTGATCCTTTGCACGTTTTTATTTCATGCCACCCAAAGCAAAGGTGACCTAACCCTTATAGAACTTAGTCGGGCGCCGCGAGACGACTGTCGGCCACCGTAGATACGGGCCTGTGGATGGTGAGCAATGGGTAGCTCACCGTCCGTCCGTCGGACGGATTTGACGACAGGCCGTGTCGACGGCACGTCAGTGTTCCACGCGCGCCTCAAAAAGACGTCAGCAAAGCAGAGGGGCCTGCCAGGGCCAACGCCTGCTGGGGTTGCGGGTTGTTCTAAAGAGATACCGTGGCCCCGGCACATAAAGGGCAATGGAAGGAACATGGGTGGGTTTTAGTCAGTACAAGTCTTACACTGGAAGTTATTCGATGATTTCCAACCTCAAAAAAACCCTTATCGAACTTACCTACCACAATAATAAAAGGTCTGTAATGGATAAATCTGTCATCCGACTTTTCCCGAAAAATCTATTGTACATTATTTATTGTACTTATTTTCGAATAGTAACAGGTTGGAAGGCCTTATGTACTTAGTCCCGAGTAAGGGAGGTCGTTTCCCTAAGTACACATACCTCCGAAGTGATTCTTGTGTGTATGTGCTTATTGATGTTTCATATTACTATTTGAATTACGAACCGTATCCAAGCTGTTTTGATAGCAGGTTGGCTATTTGCAAGAAGGATTTATGGTAGAATAATATATCTGTTTTTATTAGAATCTCTGTGTTTATAAAGTAGTGTTGTTCTATTCAATTATAATGATGTTTCTACTATTATTACTTAGGAATTTCTTCGATCTCTGGATATTTGCCCGGCTGATGGCAATAGGCTCGCCCCCTAATACATGGGACATAAATATAACGGGCTTTGCGTAAGCTAATTGGAGATTACAAGGCGTTATGAACATGTTATTTCTACTATTCAGTCTTCGATCAAAAATGTTATTCAGTAAGAAAATGAATGATTCGTTGACAACTTGACGAAATATTTAATTTTGTACATTCTTATGAAGCACTTCGCGCTTTCTGGCCACTGTGACTAGAGAAGACTTGCTGCTCCCGCTAACACGAGGGCTATGCATAATCCTATACCTACTTCTAATAAAAACTGGAATCTTCTTCACATCATCATTTTCCTGCCCTTGTCCCATTCTATTTGGGGTCGGCGCAACACGTTTTCTTCTTCCATTCTCCCCTATCAGACGTCATGGCATAATTTACTCCTTTCTCCTTCATATCATTCCTTACACAATCCATCCATCTTTTCTTTGGCCTTCCTCTCGCTCTCCGTCCATCAACATTCAGATCCATTACTCTTTTAGTCACATGTCTTTCATCCCTCCCAATTACATGTCCATACCAAGACAAACGACTCTCTTTCATCTTTTCTGTAACAGGCGCAACTTTCAAACTTCCTCGAATATATTCATTCCTTACTTTATCCATTCTTGTCACTCCACACATCCACCTCAACATTCTCATCTCCGCTACATGCATTCGTTTTTCATCCACCTTTTTTACAGCCCAGCATTCTGACCCATACAGTACAACAGGTCTAATCACGGACTTATATATTTTCCCCTTTAACTTGAGGGGCATCCGTGGGTCACAAGTTGTTCCAGTGACCTGTCGCCATTTCATCCATACTGCGTTGATCCGGTGCGTTACGTCCCGGTCTACTTCGCCGTCCCCTTGGACAAGCGACCCGAGGTACCGGAAGTTGGAGCAGATCGGTATAGGCGTTCCGGCAAGGGTTATGGGCACAGGACTTCTTCTTCTTCTTGGAATCTTCTTCACAGCTAATTAATATACAAAAGGAGAACATTCTAAAATTTTACGTAATCTCGCATGTATTCGTAAAACAGCCAACGTAACAGTGATTTTTTATTACTGCCAACATTACCAAATAATGTACCCTTGTCTGTAAGCTTCTTAACCCGAGTGGAGTGTATATTGTTTTGTACCTATCTATTGAATTGCACGCTTCAAAATTCATAGAAATTTTCACTAGCGGCAGAGAAAATGTAACAAAAATGTAACATTACATTTTCCCGGGCTACAGTCCGAGGCGCCAACGAGCTGATTCTTCGGCCTAGGTAATAAATAAATGCAAATGCAACACTATGATAAGACAAAACATTACTAAAATGCAACATGATTATTTTTTCATTTGGAAACTCAACCGATTGTGACTGTTCTGCTAGCGTCGTGTTAAACATGTTTTTTTGCCTCTTTAATAGTTTATAAGAAATTATTCTACACAAAAATTTTAAAGCAGCTAAAAAAATTTAATATGTAATGTCTTGGTAATCATATGTGAAATTGCGTGTTGAAATTGTCTTGAAAAAAAATTTAAATTATCTTATGGCGGTGTAGGTTCTGAACATGGCCGCCGCGGTATACAGCACTATAATAACAAACTCAAAAACTAAAAGGCTTGTTGCAAGACTATTTTCTCGAAGCGAATAACTCAGACAAAGAAATGCTTAGATTTTTTCAAACAAAAACGTTGATGAAATTATGAGTTGAGACGAAATAAATAAAACAATTGGGACCAACTTTCTGTGATTCTTTTAAAACAACCAGGATTTTTTTTGTGAAAGAACAGAAAGGTATCCCTCTTATAAAACTCAACTGGCCTTCTTTTACAGAAACCTGAGATAGCACTTGTAGAAATAAGATCCGTTGAAAGCTTTTATGTAAAAAAGAAAAGAGTTGCTTTGTTATAAACGTGACCTGAAAAAAAAAAACACTAAGTTCTATGAAAAAAAAGGAAGTTCAAGCAACTATCGATTGTTATACCGATCATTATTTTCATCTATTCATAGAGTATAGTGTCGCGTAACATGGCCTTTATTTCTTGCCCAGGACGATGGCCCATAGTCGGCCACACCAGTTATTGACTAACGAGATTGGGACCTCACAGTCGCGCCATTACCACGCTTCATAGAGTCCAATTCTCTATAGTGTGTCTTTATTTACACTCGTTTTAGATCAACTTGGTTAAGGGCTGCGTGATTTATTGATTTTAGATCAATGTCTGTAGGGGTTTAATCAGTTACTCGTATAAATATTGTTTTTTTTTATGAAGTGGTCGCAAGAGTTTTTTTTCTGCTAACCCATGATTAGCAGAAAAAATCTCTTGCCCCGACCTAGGAATTGAACCCAAGACCCCAGTCTTGCCAGTCCAGACGGAAATACCATCAGAAATATCCGATTAGACACGTTTGGGTGCGTGGTCGGTCCATGGTTTAATATTTTGAAAAATAGATTCGGCCTCTCTTTTACCTATATACGGTTTAAATGTGACTGACTATATGTGAGTATACTAGTTGGTACACCAGAGGCCAGTCAATTGCGCTAGGGGAGTCAGGAGGCAGAAGGTTGAGAAAAAAAAGTTGAAAGGAAAGAAAAAGCTGTCTTCAGTCGAGATCCATTTTTGGGGAGATTTGAGCCGGTTTAGATTTTACGTGTGTTCCGGGTTTTAAAATATTGTTTTTGTTTCGTTTTTTTTATGCGAAAATCTAATAGGCAAAATCAGTTAAATATTTTCAAGGTATCAGACAGGAAATATAGAACTTAAAAAAAAAACAAGCTTCAAGCCAAGACCTCTGCGTAATCCTTCGTTGTTAGCCGGCGTGATGGTGTTATGTTTATTTGCCGTATTCTTGGTCACAGAAAGCAAATAGTCCTCTCTGGAATTGACTCGTCTAAAGAGGGTAATAAAATTAAGCGAATGAGCCCTCCTTAACTAATAGACTTTGCTCTGATCTCCTTTCGACCCAACATTGCCAAACGTGGCAATGTCAATTATGTCAATACCTTTCTGAGATAGGTGTCGTAATGACCTAGAGGGGTAGAACAAACAAAACTAGGCAAGAGACTTGGGGATTAATTCACAAATGTTGTAATCCTCCGCTTAAATAAACATACATTTTATTACATTCTTACATCACATCAGTTCGCTTTAAGCAACTAATATTATAAAAGCGAAAGTTTGTGAGGATGTATGTAAGTCTGTTTGTTGCTCTTTCTCGCAAAAACTACTGACTAGATTTTGATGAAACTTCACAACAAGCTTACATATCAGAATAATACATAGTCTGCAATTCATAAAGATATAAATAAACCCCTAATGACCAAGTGTAATTTAAATTCCGATAAAGTAGAGCTATCAAACTAAATATTTAAAAAGCAATAACTAGCATACTATCGTGTTGAAAACCACTTAAACCTCATGCAATGTCACATGAGATTCTACAGTTTATTTAATTTTCATTGAAAGGTGTGGATTTAATGGAGCCAATTATTGAATAAATAAGTGGAAAGGTAATGTCCTTAGCAATAGCTGAATTAATGGCTCCTTGTATTAGATTAGTGGACAAGAGTCATCGATCTCCTTTCAATTACATTACATCAATAATCTCAACCTCTTATAGTTGGGTGAGCACCATGCGAAGCGAGAAAACGACTCTTTGAGTAAGATATATCTTTGATGTCGACTTAATGGGCTATAAACGAATCTCTTAGAGCAAATTTCATTAAGGTTTATTGTTGGTGAAAAGCTGTGACCGCGCCAAATTGCCTCACAAACACCTCGGAAAGTGTACCGGCGGCGGCGGTGGCCGAGCCCGACTCACACCGCATCGTGTTATAAATTCTCACACTTTAATATATTGGCGTTTTGTGCACATTTTGCAATTTTGGATTTTGCGATTTTGGTAGCTGTATTACTGAAATGACTGCACTATGGATTAATTATTACATGAAGTTGCAGTTACCTACTTGATATCAGGGATGATGATATAAATGAAAAGAAAAAATCTAGAAAACAATTCTAATCCATGAAATTGAGTGGTCATAATTGAGTACCTATATAATCACACTTAGTAACAATGTAGTTACCACTCAGAACTATACAAACACACTCAGTTTCATAAACTATCTGAATATTGGATCGATACATACATACCTACACAATACTACGTAGTATCTATAAACGGTTTTCGAGCATTTCATAAACCAAATCGTTAATGGTTCCTAACTGTGAAATGAAATGCGCCGCGTGTTTTAAAGTCACAAGTGAAAGATGTTAATTTATAAATTGAAACGGCAGCCGAAATCCAATTAACTAATTAAACGACGTAACAGCTACTGGGATCAGCAGGTACCTATCTATACCTTTAAAGTTGTAGTGCACGGATATAAATGGGATTCGTTTATTTGTGGAACTGTGAAAGTTCGGGGTAACCAATAAAATTCGTCTATGTTTTCCACACGAAATACCGAGCAGGTAAAAGGCATTGTTTTTCTGTCAGAGGTTTTTTTTATTTGTTTTTTTTTGTTCGTCATATAACTGTAGGCAGTTTGTATGTAGCGAACATCGTATGGTTTACTGGTAAAATCGTTTGTGAACTTCTCTTTGTTGTAGAAGTGGAATGGTTTGCTGAATCGTAGACACGAAAGACACTAAAAACAATAAAACTTGTTCAAGTCATAGTTTTGTATTAAATACAATGGTCTGAAAAGTGGACCAACTGTTTAGTGGTAGTTATGATATAATTATGACAAAATATAATTTAAATAAACATGATACTTACATAGAATCTGAGCAAATTTAAATTATTTAGAAAAATGTATGTCCTACTATGGTAATCCAGATGATTAGCGTATTCCGTAGTACTATTTATTCTGGTGATATTTATTACGTATTACTCCGATAATAAATAGTTTTTTTTTATTTTTTTTTTATTTAACATTAGCGTAAATGTGAAAAAATACTCAGTCTGTCCCTTGTCTTGCACATTTTTTGTAGATTCGAAATTACGCTGACTAGATTTCGATGAAATATTCCACAGAGGACGAGTTGGGTTGTAACGCTGTTAAGCTCACAGAAAAAGCAAGTGAATAATAAAACATGAATACAGTTTGTTCAGTTTCTGAATAAAATAACACGCGCACTTCTTTTAACGAACCTCATCCTTGTTTTATAGGAAGCTATGAATCCCTCAAATTATACTAGCTGCACCCCGCGGTTGGTTTCACATGCGAAGACCATGATAAAAAATAATGTCGCCAATGTATCATCAAGGGTATAAGCTATCTACATACCGAATTTCAACGCAATCCGTTAATCCAAAAAACCAAACCTTCTATTTACAATTTCACAAAAAAAAAACAACACAACATTATTTCCACGAGTTAAGTCCAGGGTTGCGGGTTGTTTGAAAGAGATGCCGTGGCCCCCGAACATGAAGGGTAAAAAAGGAACATGGGTGTGTTTTAGCCAGTAAAAATCAGATACTCCCCCCGCTACGCTCAAGCTCATGGAGGAAGTTATTTGATGATTTCCCATCCGCAAAAAAAGAGAGCAAAGTCATAATATCTAGCTAGTTGTCTGAAACAACAGTGCGTGTACAATATCGTCGATGCGTGCTCCGGCCGAGTGGCTCGATGAGTCTCGGTTAGTCTCGTCGGGTTTCAATCGGCTGTACGGTTTATTCACGACATTTCTAGTACACTTCAGCTCGATGGAGCTCCGTTGGGAGTTACCGAGCTCCGTTCAAAGGGAAGCTGTACAATGTTTTTGCTGTAGGTTCTTATAACTACACATTTTTCTTTTGTATAGCTAGACCACAATAATGTTTTGAATTTATGGGTTTGAGCTATGACTTTGCAGTCGGTTTGGAGCGTATCCTATCTCAAACGATTTTTTACTCAATTAATGTTTGGTATCTTCAGTCTACTCTCAACCACCAAAGCCAACACCAAAGCAAATCCAATTGCAACGAAAATAAGGGTGTTCTTAATCACTGTAATTTTGACAATAATGCTAAATAAGAAAGATACCTATGAAAAATAACTAGGAAAGTACTGTTATGTTATTTATTTTCTTCCACTCACGACTATCATTACCCAGTTACCTAGTATTGGAAACAAATAAGCCACTACACATTTTAACTACCTTATTTTTTATTAAGTTGCTTAACCGGTCGATTCTTGGAGTGACCTGAAGTTAAGGCGTCTAGCTAGGGGGTTGACTAACCCGACTTGTCCCCGTTCTTTTTTTTTTCAAAACGGTTCTACTCTTGTCAAACAATTTTTGTGTTTATTTATATATGTGGTGCTTTTTTATTTATTCACCATATCATTAAATTTATTACCATATATATACAACCTATAAGTAAACACAAACTAAAAATAAAAATATATACAAGTAAAAAATGGAAAATTACGGGGCGTCAAAAAATTCGTCCGTATCGCAGTCAACAGGAAAAGTGCCCAGAAGGCTGGCAGCATTACCGCGTTGGATGGCAATACTTATTTTTTGTGCAAAAAACAGGCCAGCCCTCTGGTCACGAGAAGAGTCGACCAGTTCGACTTTTGGCTCAGGTATACTATTACCTATTGGATTTTTCACTAGAAATTCTCAGTAGCTTTGCGTCGGTATTTATTCCCAGTATTTTAATATAGTTGTCTATTACACAAATGTCGTACCGGTCACATTGAAAAAAATCTTTACTTCCAATACAAAGTGTGTAATGTTATTTATTTTGTTAAACAAGGTGGACAATCAATCATACTATTGATTCAAGATGTCCAAAAACTAAGGCGTAATAGCGGCTTAATACGTATAGTTATTAGTTACCCATCGATTTTCTAGTGTAGGTATCCGATACTTAGTTGCTTTCGCCTGCTACCTCCTATGTATAGATTTCCACATGTCTTTTACCTGGATAAAAAAATATATTTGGTGTTATTAAAGGTAAATGTGTGCCAAACATCAAATTTCATTCAGTCGTTTTGGCGTGGTTGAGTAACAAGTACCTATATAAAAATACTTCATTTACATTTTTTTTTACATTTACTTACGTTCAGTTTACGGACTAGCTATTTGTTGATTGACCTCTTGTGGGATAGCACTGTGTAGTATAAGTATGTCGTGCTCCTACTTGTCGGGCAATTGTTCACAGCTTAGTGTTTATTTGCCCATAAATATTTATTGAGCACGTTTCATGATTGGATCTCTCTCTTTTCGCTTAATGTTTTCTTTTATACCTTCCTTTTATAAATGTTTTTTCGTATGTATTTATTTATTTATTAAAAAAAGGTCACCAACAGCTTCTGTATAAAAATATCTTAAAAAATAAAAATTACGTAGTATTGGACTTATACAGTTGCCAATTACAGGTTAACCAACTTTTTTACATAATGAGTAATAACAATAATATTTATGTATTTATAACAAAAAAACTACTACAAAAACAACTAAAAATACTATTTCTTAAGGGTATAACAGAAGACACTTAAAACGAAAAAATACGAAACTTGTTACAAAAGGAAAAACAAATGAGATCAAAATTAAATTAAATTATAAATTAAAAACAATAGAAGCCAATTTGGGTAGGCAAGTTGCCAGATGGAGGTGGCTTAATTCTAAAACTACAAGTCCTTAGAAGATTGATTTTGAGACATTAATATTTGGGTCTTAAAGGAATTTAATGAATCATGGTGTATATCAACGTGTGATGCGGATTTTATAAAACAATTCATCTCTCGACTAAGTCTAGTTAGAGGTGAGTTTACACCAATGTTTGTGTTGGATGCTTTAGTGTGGAATAAGTGAGTTAACGGATATCTAGGAATTTTATAGGGTACTTTTAGTCCAATTTGTTCCACTAACGTATCGCTGTTCAATTTATTATTTACTAATTTAAAGAAAAATATGAGGTCCTGTGTCAGTCGTCGATTGCGCAGACTATTCATTTTATACGATTGAAGACGTTGTTCGTATGGACACCGGGCAGATAATCCACCGAAAGCATATGTTAGATGTTTTGTAAAGGCTCTCTGGATGCTTTCGGCTCTCTGTGAGTGTACTGCATAGTGGGTTGGGGTTCCACACCACGCTGGCAAATTCTAGGTGACTGCGAACTAAAGCGTTATAAAGTACCATTTTAGTTCTTACCAGCTTGAACCCTTTAGTACTTCTCTTAAGAAAACCTAGCAAACTGCCACTACCGTATTTTTAAATGTTGTTGATCCAAAATTGATGTGTAAGTAACAGGAGGAAACGATAGCGCGACGGTTGACAAGACCGGGTAGAATATAAAGGGCAAAAAGGGAAACATGTGTGGGTTATAGTCAGTAAAAGTCTGACACTCTCTCCTTGCTCCGCTCAGAGCACACACGACACGGACGACACGGTTGGCTGAGCCATCGACTGCTGCGCTGAGTGTCGCGGGTTCGATCCCCCGCATGGAACAAATATTTGTATGACCTACTGATAGTTGTTTGGGGTCTGGCTGTTTGTCTATGTGAGTTAGTTGAAATGTTTGTAAACGCACCCACGATACAGGTGAAATTCCTAGTGTGGGGCAAGGTTTTCTTAAAAAAAATGAATGGAACTACCTAGAAAATAAACACTTTCGAGAATTATGAAAATTGGTCCACAGTTGGTGGAGCTATCGGTGAACGTACATAAAAAAACCTTTTTTAAGTCGCTTAAAAATGTCCTCTTTCCTTATCTTTCTTTGTCCCAAAACGCAGTCACAGTGACTTTTGTATTGCCTTGTATATATCGTTGGGATAGGAATAACCAGTTTTTCTCCGCGATAACTTTCTTTCAAATACCAATTTTCTGGCTTACTAAAAAGACCTACCAACCGACGATACTTACAAAACTAACTGTTGAACGTAACCTTATTCCCAGTCTCCAAAATCAGGAGTCAAAGTGTTCTACTAAAAGCTCAATGTGGCGTTCTCTAAATTGATCTCACGATAAAAAAAATTGGATAAAACCTCCGAGATCACCGAAATCACTGAACATTAAGCGAGCTACGTTATTTAAACGTAGACGTGAGAGCAAACGTTTTTAGGCTGCGGTTCCACCGGAGAAGGGCGAAGATGCGTAACGAATGTGTGTTAAACTAGCGAATAGTACAGCTTCTTTTTGACAGCTTGAGCCAAGTAAGCTATATTTTTAATATCCTCGCTCATCATGTTTGAAAGTGCAGCCTAAGGCCTAAGGACGCCCCGGGACCCGATGGCTTGCATGGCAAAGCCTGGGTCCTGGCCCTGGAGGCTCTCGGGCCCCGACTACTAGGGCTCCTAAGCGCATGCTTGGAGAGAGGCCAGTTCCCACTTCGTTGGAAGACGGGGAAGCTGGTCCTCATTCAGAAGCCGGGGCGCCCTGCGGACTCTCCGTCCGCATTCCGGCCCATTGTGCTGCTCGACGAGGTGGGCAAGCTCTTTGAAAGAGTAATTGCAAACCGCCTCGTCGGGCACCTTGTGGGGACGGGGCCGGATCTTGCGGATCACCAGTATGGTTTCCGCAAGGGGCGCTCGACGGTGGACGCCATCATGCGCGTGAGAGCCCTTACGACGGGAGCTGCAGTGTCCAGGGGTGGGGTTTTCGTGGCGGTGTCTCTCGACATCGCTAACGCGTTTAACACCATGCCCTGGGGCTGCATCAGGGAGGCACTCCAATACCACCGGATGCCGACCTATCTTCGTCGTGTGGTCGGGGCATATCTGACGGACAGGGCCGTCATATACCCCGGTCGCTCTGGAGAGTGGAACCGGCGAGAGATGTCGTGCGGTGTCCCGCAGGGATCGGTCTTGGGGCCGCTCCTGTGGGACATCGGTTACGACTGGGTGCTGCGCGCCGACCTCCCCAGCGGCGTCAGTGTAGTTTGCTACGCTGACGACACGCTCGTCCTGGCTCAGGGGGGGTCGCACCAGGCGGCGGCCGACAATATGACACGCGGGGTTGCGATAGTCGTGGAGAGGATCCGGCTACTGGGTCTCGAGGTGGCCTTGCACAAATCCGAGGCCATGGTTTTTCATGGCCGCGGAAACACGCCACCGTCGGGATCCCAGTTGACGGTAGGAGGGGTTCGCGTCGGCGTCGGGTCGACGATGAAGTACCTGGGAATCGTCCTCGACAGCCGGTGGAACTTCGTCGAACACTTCCGACGTTTGGCTCCCAAGCTCGAGCGGACGGGGGCTGCTTTCAAGCGGCTCCTGCCCAATCTCAAGGGGCCAAACGCCTCCTGCCGTAGGCTCTATGCCGGAGTCGTGCGGTCCATGGCCCTTTACGGGGCCCCAGTATGGGCGCGTTCTTTAGGGCGGCGCGCCGCCCACTATCTGAACGCGCCCCAAAGGGTGGTGGCCATACGGCTTGTCCGGGGCTACCGCACGATCTCCGGCGAGGCAGCAAGCCTCCTTGCCGGACTGCCACCGTGGGATCTGGAGGCGATAGTCCTCGCGCGCCTGTTTGAGTGGCGCGCGGAGGCACTACACCGGGGGGAAAACCCACTGCCGCGGCAAGTTGCCGCTCGGCGGGCAGACCTCCGGTGCGATCTCATGGTGGCATGGAGAGAGCGACTGTCGCAACCCCGTGCAGGGCACGCTACAATAGTGGCGGTAAGTCCCCTCTTTGAGGAGTGGCTGGAGAGGCGTCATGGCGTCCTCACCTACCGCCTGACGCAGGTCCTCACCGGACACGGAAGTTTCGGGAGGTTCCTGCACATCATCGGGCGGGAGGAAGCGCCCGGGTGTCACCATTGTGAGGATCGCCCGGAGGACACGGTGGAGCACACAGTGGCGATCTGCCCGGCTTGGGCGGAGCACCGCCGTGCCCTCGTAGAGGCGATCGGCGGCGGCGATCTCTCGCGTCCGGCCCTGGTTCAGGCCATGGTCCGGAGCGAGAGGGAATGGGAAGCGGTCACCACCTTTTGCGAAGCAGTAATGCTAGCGAAGGAGGTGGCCGGGCGTTTGAGGGAGAGAACATCTGCCCAACCCAGCCGCCGCGGGAGACGCCCATGGCGCCGGGCGCCGCGAGACGACTTCCGGCCACCGTAGATGCGGGCCTGTGGGCGGTGAGCAATGGGTAGTTCACCGTCCGTCCGTCGATTGACGACAGGCCGTGTCGACGGCGCGTTCGTGATTCACGCGCGCCTCAAAAAGAGTCAGCAAAGCAGAGGGGCTTGCTAGAGCCTCCGCCTGCCGGGGTTGCGGGTTGTTCGAAAGAGATACCGCGGCCTCGGAACGTAAAGGGCAAAAGAAGAAACATGGGTGGGTTTTAGTCAGTACAAGTCTGACATGCCCTCCCGCTCCGCCCAGAGCGGGGGAAGTCATTGGATGATTTCCCACCCGAAAAAAAAAAAAGGCCTAAGGACGGTGAGCAATGGGTAGCTCACTGTCCATCTAATGACGACAGGAATGTTCGTGTTCAACGCGCGCTTCAAAGACACGTAAGCAAAGCAGAGGGCCCCGCCAAGGCCACTGCCTGCCGGGGTTTTGGGTTGTCAAAGGAAATATGGCGGAACACAAAGGGCAAAAGAAGGAACACGCCTGGGTTTTAGTCAGTAAAAGTGTGAGATCCCTCCCGTTCCTCTCTAAATGATTTGATGATTTCACATTCGAAAATGATGTCAACAAATGTCGTTTGATCGTGTAAGTCATGGCCACATGGTAAGAATAGATTTCATCTGTTTAGTAAGCTGCTGTGATTTTGACAGACATGTACTAAACTCTTTGACGACGTCGCTGTAATCTATTCGCATAAATTGGATCAGCCGTCTTCTTG